>CM031613.1:19537695-19547695 GCA_018398815.1 Conus ventricosus
AGATCGTCTTTTCTGCTACAGTTGTGAAGTGATCATTTAAAAGTTTCAGCAGACAATGTTCTCTCAGAAGGAGCACTAGATGACAAGGTTTTACCAGAGAGCTCATTAATAGCTTTCCAGATCGATTTTGAATCTTCTTTACGGGAAATAAGGTCACTGAAATATTTCTTTTTTGGCGGCTCTTTTCATATCGGTTACCTTATTTCTTTGCTTTTTAAAATTATCATCTTTACCATTTGTTTGCAATAGAAAATCTCGTAAATTAATGGCCTTATCGATTTTTTCATTATACCACGGTGGCTTACCCCTTGGTTTGACTCGTTTAGTTACCGATGGCACGTGTTTGTTAAAGACAGAGATGATATGTTCATACCAAGCAGCCAGTGCTCCATCAGGGTCATTGTGCTGATACACTCAGAAAAATTTGCGTTACACAAATCGGACAAGAAATTGTTAGTATCGAATTTTCTATAGCTTCGGAAAGATATACATTTGTGAACATTTCTTGGAATTATTAACCCCCTTTTTGGACCATGTTAGACAATTGGAAAGTGATCACTGAGACCGTATACAGGCACAGATGTTTCTATAATATTACATGGGTTTGTTGCGTATATGTGGTCAATTAGTGTTTCGGAGGATAGAGTTTTTCTTGTCGGTGTGTT
Source organism: Conus ventricosus (assembly GCA_018398815.1). Taxonomy (NCBI): domain Eukaryota; kingdom Metazoa; phylum Mollusca; class Gastropoda; order Neogastropoda; family Conidae; genus Conus; species Conus ventricosus. The sequence goes on from CM031613.1 coordinate 19,538,361, forward strand.
AATTAGCTGTGTCAAATTCTGTAATTCATAAACCCGTTTCCAGTATCATGTGGTTTAAATAGATCAATGTTAAAATCTCCTAAAACTATAATGTCAGACGAACGCATTGAGACATCTTCCATCATATGTTCAAAACGATCGAACCATTCAATACGTTCGTTAGGATTTCTATATAAGCAGCCTAACAAAATCGGTTTAGTACTCTTCACATAGATTTCTATCCATATGCATTCTATGTTATATTTATCCAAACTGTTGATCTGTTTATAATTAATCGAGTTGTGAATATAGGCCACTAACCCTTTTTTCAAGCTTTGTCTTTGGATCTCTTCTTATAGTATTATAACCTTGGATTGAAACTAAATTATCGGGCACTATATTGGAAGTCGAGATTCTGAAAAAAAAAAACAATGGAAACAGTTCTCGGAATTGGACAAAATGTTGGGAACATCAGAAATTTTGTTTAAAAGATGACACACGTTTAAATAACCTATTTTCAAGCCGAATTTAGACAACCATTCATTCATTATACATGAAATTGATTTACAAATACACTCTACGGATTACACAACACTACAGATAAACGAGAATAATAATAGTCAAACAACAGGAACACCTGGTTGTAGATGAATTTTAGCAACGACAACAACAACAAACAAAAGAACAATTTAAAAAAAAAAAAAAAAGGCAGAAAAAAAAATCAGCTGCCTTAAAGAAGTCAGTAAGGATAATTTTATAGCTACAACATGTGCGACAAAACTCAGCAAGAAATAACGATATCAGCAATCCGGGGACAAAACACAACGCCGTGAACAAAAAAAAAAAAAAAAAAACAGAATAGAGTTCACTTGTCATTCCGATTACCAGGGGCCGGTGTCAATAACACAATCCTCGCACACGTGGCTGCGCGCCTCACTGCGAGCGCCATCACTTACGTGCACATCCGCGCATACACACACGCACTCACATGCCCTCACACATGCTCCCTCCCTCTCTCTTTCTTACTCTCTTTCTCTCGTAACATACATGAAAATCCTTAACTGTTATCCTATCGATGAACATGTTTTTACACCAGTGACATTTGAATTATTTTTGTTAATACCAAACCAGACAAAGGAAACAAGGAACTATCTGATTCGTTGATAAATTTCACGTGGTTACTCTTTATATTTAATATTTGATTGTACACCATTCTTACTGCTTCATTCTCTCGCCCTCCGCCCTCCCGTTCCCGCTCCACCCGCCCCCGCTCGTTCAACCCGTACCCCTTACTTTTTCTCAATACATACAAAAAACACGTGCACGCAAGTGCGCATGTGCGAGCGCCACCACCCCCACACACACACCCCACACACACACACACACACACACACACACACACACACACACACACACAACTACACTACAAATAACACAATTTCCACCATTTTAAATTTAGACAGTCATATAATCAGGGTGGTGTATATGGAAACTACTGAAGTCTGGACTGGTTCAGGAGCTGTGACGCCATGTTCACAGTTGGAGGGCGTACTCTCCAGTCTGCTGGGACGTATCTTCAACACACCAGGCGGTATGGGGAGGCACAGGTGCCACTGGGTTTCTGGAAGCTTCGCTGGCAGCTTGGTGGGACAGTCTTCCAGTGGCCCTCTGTGGCTAGATGGGGATTGAGAAGTGGGAGGTGGGTAAAGAAACGGAGGGACACCAGGGTCCTTGGGGTGAGGCCTGGGACTGGTTGGGGAATAGGGGTAGGGAGCACGGCTGGCTTCATGTACTGGGACAGTCCCTGTTGTCCTGAGGCTGTCTGGAGACCAAACGCTGGAAGGCCTCGCCCACGTTGGTATACAGCTGCTGTGAGGGACCAGGCTCCCTGTTGAAGGGAGGCTGATAGGCCTCAGTGATGGTGTAACGCTGCTGTGAGGGACCAGGGCTCTGTGTTGATGGGAGGCTGAAAGGCCTCTACGGCGTCGTAGCGCTGCTGCTGCGGAACACGTCGAAAGGGAACGGCGTCCTCAGGTTGAGCCTGGTGTAGCCTGGGTCGGTCCATCCTCCCTGTCTCTGGACGCAGCATGGGGTAGTGGATCATGGAAGAGATGGAGGGGGCGCCAGCTGCATAGCCACCACGTCCTGAACACTGACCAAACTCAGGACGTGAGTTTACCCTGCCACCGTGCCGGGTGCTATCAAAAGCACCTGGCCGCTGTTCTAATTTGCCCATCACTTTCGGGCTGTCGCTGTGACGAAAGGCCACCTTCACCATGTCGGCTGTTGGTCTGACGGGAGAAACGTGGCAAAAACTGCATAAAAATTGATGGCTAGTTTTGCAGTACCTTTAAGACTGGGGTGAACAGGATCTTTGTAATATGCAAGTCTTGGGGCACCATTCTTAGTAATAAAGTATCATAATTGTCGATCAGGTTGATTTCAGCAGCAATGCGGCTGTGCGCTGTGCTCTGTTGGAGGGAAAGATCGAGTTGTTGAAAGGGTGACGTCCTCGTGCTGGGACGATGGAGCTGAAGGTGATGACAGCTGAAGGGAGGAGATCTTGCAGAGATTGATCAGTTCTGTCCACTGTGGCATGGGCACAGGGCCAGCGGGGCAATCGTTTACGCCTACATGGACAATCACGTGCTGGATGTGGGTGAGTTTGTCTGGTACTGCGCCTAGCCACTGTATCAGATCCTTCATTGTCATCCCGGGAACACACAGTTTGAATACCCTGTCTTTCTCACTGCCAAGACGTCTTGGATCGATATACCTCAGGACAGAGTCACCAATGAGGACCGAAGAAAAATACCCAGGAATCTTTATTTCACGTAAAATTTGCACTGGAGACTTGTCCCGAGTGTCTGATTGAAGGTGAAGGTTTTGATCAATATCTGTTTTACCCTCATGTATACTAGAATCGTTTTGGTCACATTTCTGTTCTATAGTGTCAGCACTGTCCTCGCCTAAGACTTGAAAGGAATTGTGAGTTGAGACAGGTGTTGATGGTGTTTGGTGTGTCACAGGGCTATTTTGTTTCAAGGATCTCCTGGAGGAGGATGTATGTTTGTACACACTTCAAGACTATGTGCAATGTCACGGGTGTTCCTCATCACTTAGAGTTGAATGGTCGGGGATGTCAGGAATGAGGTTTTCTTCCTCTAGCTGGATGTCTTCTGTGTCATACTGAGTGGAAGTGGTGGTAGTGCGAGCCTTTTCCATCTGAGTTTTATCTGAGACTGGAGGGTTCCTACTGTGTTTTCAATGAATTGATTCTCTTTAAAAGATAGTATTTAACTGGCTTCTAAGCCGTGAAGCGTTTTTGAAAAGACCTATTGATTCTATCAGAGTTTCTATTTTTTGACTGATGTAATGCTTAATTCATTTTTAACCCCCTATTTTCATATCTTCTAGATGTGAAATAAGCTTGTTCGGATATTCAGAAAGTTCAGCGGCCAGTGTGTCCTGATTGTCCTCCAACACCTGAGTTTGTCGTTGGTGGTTCTGTCAAACAGTCTTTTCGGACACAGCGTGCGTCGTCTCTGACGTTTTACTACGCTTCTTGCGTGAAGCACTACTTTGACCACTTGGTGTGTCATGTGGAGTGCCTTTGACACGGACAGACTCCCCTTCAGTCCCAGTGGTGTGACCTGTGCAGGCTGAGCGTCGACATGGGAGCTAGCTACAGTGCCAGTGTCAGTCTCTTCGGAAGACATGTGCACACTGAAACCAGACACATCTTTCCCTCTTTGATCGATCATCACTTACTTCACTACTGGCAGCAATCACAGGACCTGGGGACTGGACAAAAAGGACTGTCTAACTGTGTGTTGTCTTGTACAGGTGCTGAGGGCTGGGTGATGGCAAACTCCTCTTGAACAAAGCGGATAGGAAGACGAGTCAGTTCAGAGAGCAGATGCTGACACCTCAGTCTGACAGAACTCAGACACTAAGTCTGTGATCACCGGCACTCTTCCTGGTCCCACTGCCTACAGTCAGATCCCTGACACAGTAAGGTGCCTGTGCCTTGTCTAGTGAAGTAGAAGAAAGTGTGATTCTCTTCGATCCATTCACGTAGAATCGAACCACCGATTTACTAAGGCAGGTAGGGATGGGATAACTAATCCATAAAGGAAGTGACAGAGTTTCGTCATCATAATCGAAGTCTGAGAGTTCTATTTTGATTGAATTCTCTGAAATTCCAGAATACCGATAAAACAACGAGTTCCTCCACACTGACAATTCCCAAACCGAACATGGAGAAACGTTTCTGTAGTGGGTCAAAAGTTGGTTGAAGTTTATTGTCTTGACCAGCAGGTGCCTGTTCCATTGTTTACATTTTGTCACGTCCATTTCCGCCCATATCAGCTGACAGCAAACACGCACATGTATGCATAGGCACCGGACCGCTGGCTACTAAGTTACACTTCACATTCTGTAGGATACAATACGCTGTAGAAAACAATATAACACGAAAGACTTAGCTTCTTTTAGGCGCCTATGGTCGACCCTACCTGAATTGTCTGTTGAAAAGAAAGAAGACGAAGAAGAAGAGAAAAAAAAAAGGTTAACGTATAACAACGTATTGCACGTGCCCACACCGCTGACTCCAATCGACCTGACAGCAGGCCTACGAATATAGCGTGATCACTGTTTACGGTATGGCAACTCCTTCATTATTCATATCAATTACAAAACCGGTGATTACCGACGTACTAAATGATTATATGATAAACAGAGTCCACATTCCTTCGAATTCAGTCCTTCGAATGAGACTATAAACCGAGGTTCCGTGTGTGAACGCACGCATAAGATCTTGCACACACGTAAAATCCCATCACCAACTTTCGGAAGAGTAGGCCAGTTTGGCCGTTGGTATGGATGACACGTTACACATAGCATGCACCCTGCGTGAGAAATGGAAAGAATGAAGGAAGTAAGGAAAATAAATGATCGATATTGAACGATACTGACTGGATGACACGGGAAACGACTGAATGAAGCGCCAGCTGGCAGCTCTTCAGTCGGCACTACCCAGGTAGGCAGCCCGTTGTGTAAACGAGTGTGGATTGTAAAGCGCTTTGAGCTTGGTCTCTAGCCGAGAATAGGCGCTATATAAGTATTCATTATTATTATTATTATTATTATTCCGGTGCACAGATATATCATACATCAGTCACTCAAAAATCACTGCGACCACCCACTTTGATGTTCATAAATTCCAGGAAGAACACAGAGCGGCAAAAAAACACGACTTCATAGCGTTCAGCCCTGTCAGGAGAGAGAGAGAGAGCATAAAACTGTGTTTTTGTACGTGAAGTCGATTGAAATGAGTGCAGATAATGACGACACAAGCAACTCTGTATTCTGGTTCTCGGCGGACGCATGAGCGGGTTTCCTCTGGAATTTGTCTCATGACTAGTTCAATGCGGGTTTCCTCTCTCCGTTGACAGAGAGAGAGAGACTGATAGTGTTCTCACATGCTCTTTGAAGCTTTCCGTCTCACTGACCAAGTTTTGCTCGTGAGGGAAGAAGAGGTGGAGATAGGTGAAAGGTCTTCAGAACGTGGGGTGGAGACAAGGAAACTGGGGGGGGGGGGGGGGAGGAGGAGGGGGTACAAACAGTATTTCAAAGAGACATGCGAGTAGAGGTACTGTTTTGGGCTCTCAAGGCATCTATGTCTTTCTGTTAGTCTCTGGCGGGTTTTCCTTATAGGAATGGAGAGTGGGGAGGGAGGGGAAGAGACAAGGGATGTCTTTCAGCTGTTCATGTCCAAGGGGAGATACTAGAGCGGAGGAGATTGTACATCACCCAGAGGAGCAGAAGACAAGCATGCGAAGCTGAGTCTTGGCGTTGCATTCACGTCACAGGGTATTTTAGTCTGTCTGTCTCGTACTATTCCTTTCGCTGTCTTGTGTTTATCTGTCTGTCTGTCTGTCTGTCTGTCCCTCTGTCTGTCTGTGTCTCCCTCTATCTCTGTCTCTCTCTGTCTCTCTCTCTCTCTCTCTCTCTCTCTCTCTCTCACTCTCTCTCTTTCTGTGTGTATGTGTGTGTGTTTGTGTGTGTAACACATACATGCATAATTACCTTTCAGTCTGTCTGTATCGCCCTCTCTGTCTCTCTCTCTGTCTCTGTCTCTGTCTCTCTCTCTCTCTCTCTCTCTCTCTCTCTCTCTCTCTTCTCTCTCTCTCCATGTCAATCTCAACGGGCACTGGCTGGTTCCAGAAGAAGCGCCGAGCAAGCCTTGCCCCTGCTCGCTAGATAAAAGAGCCAGAATTAACAGCAAAAAAACTACCACACTATAACAACTGCTTCCAAACAATACTTCAATTCTACAGTTTCCTGCAAAATCACAGCCGTTGAAGTGTATAAGTACGTTTCACCCGACTAGGTGACACCCAATCACGCTGAGCCTGATCACCTTTTAATCAATGTATCTTTATACCTGACCATCCTGCAAGGCCGCCTAAAGCCAGATACAAACCAAGTTTGACTAAAATCAGTGGTTGCTCATGTCGTATTGTCATACACTAATACATGAAAATAGGAGACAGAGAGAAAAAGAAAGTGAAAGTTTAAACTTTTCAATGCCAACAAAATCAGTGTTAAGTTAGTTTAGGAGCTGGTCAGAAAGGAAATCTTTCAGTGATGCTCAGCACTTGCCCTTGAAGAATCAGCGTGAATATTTAGGTGAAGTGTTACACTTGGGATTTTGAATCTCCAGGACGGAAATCCAGAGAAAAATGAGGGACTGGGCGAAACAAATTGTGAGAAACGTATTCAAAGATGGCGTAGATGTCTGGATTTATGTGAGGACTTGGTCAAATAATTGTGACCAAAACTAGCTAAAAGTAACGAGGATGCACAGACGATTTTTGAAACTGGGACAAACATTTTAGATGAAACTACCAACAGATGACGTCGATTCAGATATATGAATTATGTCCTGAGGATTGGGCAAAACATGTTTCTGAGAAACGTGCTCGAAGATGACGTACAAGCGGAGATTTACGTCATGATAATGGGGCGAAAGGAATTGGGGTGAAGCGTGCAGGCAGATGACGAAAGACAAGAGCTATGGCTAGCTGATCCGCGCTTCTGCTGGACAAGTAACACCCAGACCGGTCTGCAAGGACTCAGGTCAGTCCATTGGCGTGTTACTAGCCAGTGGTCAGTCAACGCTGTTGCACACAGACAAAGGTTACATGGTCTCGGGTCCATCTAGCGTTGACTGGAAGCTGATCAAAACTGTCTTAGATAAATGAAGAGGAAATAGTAAAGGGGTCTTTTGTCATCACAATAAAGCATTATCCAAAGTGTTAGTTTAAGTTTATCGCGACTTCAACATAATTTAGCTGTTCAGTATGTTGTGTGAACTTCATCATCCAGAATACAGGTCTGATTAACTTCAACGTGGAACCAATCAGCCTATCGAGCTGATAGTATGGAACCACTGTCAACTGGGCCCTGAGAGCGTTGTCAAGGGAAGCTAGCGCTGAGGACGCACAACCATGCCATAGAGAGCTCTACCAAGAATATGCAATGCCTGTTCTATTGGACTTAAGTCTGGAGAAGGGGCTGGCTTGTCCAGATGAGCAACGTTGTTGGCCTAGAATCCGTTCCTGATGGCAACTGCTCTGTGACCTGGAACATCATCGTCTGGACGCATGAATGTTGCCCCGTGCTGCCTGGTTTGGTGATAATGTAGATTGTAATGGCCTCGTTCAATTACCTGTAAGCGTTCACACGTTCACAGTACCCTTCTGAAAACATTCCCTGACCCTTCCCTCAAAAGATGCCAAACCATCACTGTCATGTTCAGCAATAGTGCAGACTGCGCTTCACGCACCACGTTGTCTCCACCCTCGCTGACATCTAGCGATGAAGTCCAGTGCAAACCTTCACTTCGCTGTGAGGAAAGAAAAAGCGAAGCCATTGGTTCAGGCGTGAGCAGCAGTTGTATACAGCCATCGCAGAGAAACAGAGGCAATTTTCATTCGAATTCACTTGATTTATGGGAGGCTTGTGTCTCTGTCAGACATTCAGATTTTTCCCTGCCTCGTGGGTAATAACCGACGGAAATTTGTTATAATGTAGAGAAGACTACAATGGCTGTTCCACCTTCATTCTCACGCAAATAAAATCTTAATGAATTAACGTAGTACTGCTTAGCTATCAAAAGGTAAGTGTTTGAATTATTTTTACATTCTCTATTTTGCAAAAAAATACAGCAAAAAAGAATTGTAGGCCTATGTTGTACAAAGTTGACGGTTGAACACATTGTACTTCACAATTCACAAAAAAATACTATTTTTACCTGAAAGCTAATGAAAATGTGTTGCTGGTTTTTAATGTTAGGTTGTTTTGAAAAGTTGTGACAATATTTTTCATGTATTAAAAGTTATGATCTGAAACTGACTGATCAACTTTCATATAGTCCAGTCAGTCGCATCATACAAGTCCTTCCCAAGGCTACAAATTCACACTGACATTATCTCCCACCTCCACCATCCACCATCCTTTGCCTACTTCTTTTCATCGTCACTGTTCCTATTGCTTGTTCTATTAATGATCATTGATCAGCTGGCTCACAGTAATATTTAGATATATTTAGAGTGTAAAATTATCATTCTAGCATAACCATGTTTAAGTAGATGGCCAACTCACTAACAAAATGTCTGATTCAGGCGAAAGATAGGAAAAGTAAGGCACAGTGTGTTATTAGAAATCACACTCTCCGTCTCTCTTTTCCCATAACATGATTACGACGTATACTGTCTGCCGCCGTAGACGACAGACTAGTGCTGAAAAGTGGCCATTGCTGAGTTTGGTACATTCTTTGAAGGCAAATGATTTCACAGTAAACATTGTCCTGTCTGTGAATCAATCATCAATTCATATCTCCAAAGGTTTCTGTCCCAATACGATGCGTGAGTATCGCGGTGTGTGGAAGTGGCTTTTGAGTATATGTCTGTTTGTTCGTTTGTTTTTCTGCTTCTGTTATTTGGAATTCTTTTTTTAGTGAAGGTGACAGGGCAGCACCCATATGATGTACATTTCTATTGCCAGATTTTCATACAATATAACAGCTTTTGACAAAGATCTCAAACCGCTGGGAGAGTTACCGTCATAATCAGTTGCGAAGACGTTAGTCAAGTTCTGTTATGTACTAGCTGTTTTTATGCTGCAACTGTCCAAGATTTTTGTTTTGTTTAGAACGTGTAATGTGTCACACACACACACACACACACACACACACACACACACACACACACACACACACACACACACACTCACACACCACACACACACAACACACACACACACACACACACAGACACACACACACACAC
>CM031613.1:19552695-19600195 GCA_018398815.1 Conus ventricosus
GTGTGGCGTGTTATGTTTTAATGGGTTTTGTTGGGGAGGGTTTTGTTTTTTTTACGTGGGTTTCTTGCGTTCCGTGAAAATATGGTGGGTTTGCGGGGTATCCGTGATGGCTCTGGGGCACGACATTCCAAATGTATGGTCCCCTGGGAGCAGCAAAGACCCAAGGGAATCGGGTGTGGGGAACTTTTAGGGCCCAGGGATTTTGGTGATATTTGTCTTTAAACCCCAATTCTTGTCTGGCGGTGTCAGGGGGAAAGGGGAAAAGGGGGGCGTTGGGGAAATTGCAGCAGCGCCACCCAGTACAGCACGGGTCGGGGGGGGGGTCCCTGGAGGGGAGCATGGGCCCGGATTGAGGTGGAGAAGAGGTGGGAAAGGGAAAACAAAACCCAGGGGGGAATGAACTCCCGGGCAAAAAAGAAAAAGGGTTTGTTTGGGCCCAGGTGGGGGGGTATCCAAAAAGTTTCAGTCCTACTTGTTTTGGGGTCCCATTTGTGGTTTCCCAGACAGACCACTGCCTCTTCAGTTTTAGAGAGTTGAAGTCTCCCAGTGGGGGGGAAACCATAGGTGGGCATTGCAGTTTTCACCCTTTCCTTTCCCGCAGGCGGAAACCCCGGTTGAGGAATGTCGCGGGGGATTATTTTAACCCGTTATTGACGGGTTCCAAGTGTATTTCCCGGAACCCGGGGGTTGAAAATTATCTGAGTGTGTTGGGAGGTAGGTTTTTGGGGTTTTGTCACGATGGGGGTTTTCAGCAAGTCGGGGCGTGTGAAAACCTTGGAGGGGGGTTTAAATTTTAGAACCCCCCACAAATGTTCGATCGGTGTGGTGTGATTTTTTGATTTTAAAAACAAGTTTGGGGGTTAAAAATCTTTGGCAGGGGGGTTATTGCCCGTTCTGTTTTCAGCGGGGAAAAATCGAAACCGGCCGCGCCGACGGTCTGTATCGATTCGTGGCATCTTTCCCCCGTGGGGGTGTGGGTTTCCCGGGCCATATAGGGTAGTTGTTTGGGGTTCAGGGGGGATGGTGGGGGTGTTGGTTCCCTGTATGTTCCATTCTAACGGGGTGTGAGTTTGCTACAGGAAAAGGCGGGGAAAAGGATAAGTGTGGGGGAGAGGGGGGTTACCCTTCCCCGGCTTTTTTTTGTGTCGTGTGGGCCCCGTTGAACGTGGGGGTTGTTGTGGTTAAAAACCCTCAGCGGGAAAGTGAGTGCTGAGGTCATGGGTTTAAAAAGTTTGGTGGGGGCCGGGTGGCTTTTCACTTCGGTCAAGTCCTTGGTGGGAAGGGGGCAGTTGGGCTTTTGTTTTGGGTTGCCGCGTTTTTTGCGGTGGCCCCGCTTCGGTCGACAGGGTTTGGGGCCGGCCCTCTTTGAGGTGTTTTTTTGGGCCGTGAAAAGCATCGGGTTTTTTGGGTTTTGCTGCGCCCCTTTGGGTTTAAAGGTGTGGGTGGGGGGCCGCCGCAGTTGTTGTTTTTCTTGTGTTGTGGCAGGTGGGGGGGCGCTTTCCCCAAACCACCCTGGGGCCCCGGTTACACCGGCGGTCGGGTGTCTGCAGGTGCCTCCCAAGTCCCCTTTCCTCCCCTCCCCCCCGGGGGGGGGCCCCGGGGTTGCCCCAGCCTTTCCCCCTTTCCGGTGCTAAAACCCTGTTTTTTTCCCCCACCCGCCCGGGGCCCTGTACACCCGGGGCCTTTTGCGGGTTTGTCCCCTTTGCTGCTGGTCCCGTGGGTGGTGCCACTGTGTCGGTGTCGCCGTCAGTTTTGTCCCCGTTTGCTGTTATCGCCGGTTTGTAAACTCCCTGATTTTGGAAACCCCGTGTGTAAATGCACTGGGGGCTGTGTTGGGGTCCCCTTTCGTGGTCCCCGCTGTTTTAAAGGCCCCCCCCTGCGGTGATTTTCCACTGATGTAAAAAGCCAGTGTGCCCTGTCCCGGGCGCTGTCTTTGGGGTTTCGCCGTTTTTTGGTTCCGCTGCTTTTACCCGGTGCTGTGACCCCCTGTTGTAAAAACCCGGTTGTGTTTACTGTTGGGGTCTTCTCGTTTTCGGCAGGCGGGTTCGTCTGGTCACCGTCGCTGTCGTCGTCTGGGGACAAAAAACTTTGTCGTAGGGGTTTTTCCGGGTTTTTGGTTTTTTATGTGTTTTTTTTTTTGGTGGGACATTAAAAAACACCCGAAGACATTGGGTTTTGGATGTGCGTACATAAAGGATGGATGGGGGATTAAAAAGGGTTTTGGGAAATGAAGGGGCGAATGTGGCAGGGGAATTTATATTTTAAAAAATGGATATATTTAAATTGAATTTTGAAAAGTTTGGTTGTTGTTTTTTTTTGGGGAAAATTTGGTTTTTAAAAAAAAAAAGTGTTTGTGTATTTTGTCCCCGATCTGTTCAGCGCGGAAATCGTACAGCGCGCCGAGGCTCTGTTTTCGATTTGGAAATCTTTCCACGATGGGGGTTTTTAGGCTTACCGGGGCCCATATATGGTGTTGTTGGGTTCAGGGGGGATGGTGGGGGTGTTGGTCCCTTGTATTTCCCTTTCTTTATATGGGTGTGCGTTTCCCTCCCCAGGCACAGGCGGGGAAAAGGTTTAATTTTGGGGGGAAAAGAGGGGGTTACCCTTCCCGTCTCTTGTTTTGTGCCCGTTTTGGGTCCCGTTGCACGGCAGTTTTTGTAGATTGAAAAATCAGCAAGGGTGATTGCGGGAGTATCAGGTTTTAAAGTTTGGGGGGGGCCCCCGGGTGGCATCACTTCGGTCAAGTCCTTGGTAAAGAGCAGTTGGGCTTTTGTTTTTTTCCCAGCGTTTTTGCTGTGGGCCCCCGATTTTCGGTGGGACATGGTGACCCGGCCCCGTGGCGTGTTGCTCTTGCCGTGCAGTCATCTGTTTTTCCCTGTGTGCTGCGACCCTGAGGTTCAGGTGCTGGGGGGGGCCCCAGCCGGTTTTTGTCATCGTTCTGTGTTGTGGCGGGTATGTGGATTTAAGTTAAGGTGATCGTAGTGAAAGGGTTAATTTTTGGCGTTGTTTGTGCCATTTTTGTCGACTTCCCCCCCCGTGTAAAAAATTTCCGTGCTTATTTTGAATCAATTTCCTTTTTTTCTTGGAAAAAGGGAAGAGGGAGAAAGGGGGGGAAAATAAGTGACAAAAACGAAGAAAAGCTGAAAAATTTGGATGGTGGTTTTGACCAGTGGGTTGTGTTGAGAGGTGAAAAAAAGGGAAAAAGGGGAAAAGGGGAAAAAAAGGAAATTTGGTTGTGAAGTTTTTTAAATGGAAATGAAAATGGTTCCCTTTTGGTTGATGGGGTTTTGTTTTTTGAGGGAAAGGGGATTGTGTGTGGTGATGGTAGGGCCCGGTTTCCTTTCTGCCCCCGTCATACTAGGGCAAACCCCAGTAAAAAACCAGGGGGACGTCAGGGCAGCTGGGAAGTAAAGCCGAGAAGAAGGGCTAGGGGCCCCTTTTATAGGGGGGGGTGACGGTGTGACTGAGTTGTATCCCCCATTTTTGGCGGATGGGTTCAAAAAAATGGGGGGCGGGGGATGCTTGGTGGGTTTTTTTTCGGGCCCCCGGTTGGGTTGAAAAAGAGAGAAAAGGGTTTTGACCAGAGTTTGGTAGGCTGAAAACAGAAGGATGAGGAAGGAAAATTTCGACGCAACGCCGGATGATAAAAGAGAAAAATTGACGAAAACAGAAGGATGAGGAAGAGAGGAGGCCCGTGAGGAGGCGAGAACCCGACAGCAACGAAGGATGAGGAAAGAGAGGAGGGCCCCGTGAGGGGCGGGAATTCGACAGAAACGGAAAGGAGGGGGAGGAGAGAAGAGCCCGGGTTTGAGTTGGACCGGGAAGGGTTTTGCGGAGGCGCTGGCAAAAGGAGAGGGAGGAGGAGGGGGTTTTTCGGGGGGGGGGGGGCGGTTGGATCGGGAAGGGAAAGGGGGGCCCAGGAAGAGGGATTTTACCGGGAGAGGTTTAGGTTGTAGGGAGGCAACGTCCCGTGGCTTTCATCGGGTTTTTAAGGAGACCAAGCACGCCCACCTAGACCCCTTAGGTGAGGGAAAGACGATTGGAACTTTTATTGCACACTTTGAGCGAGTGCTGAGCTTTTGCAAAGGGTTTCCCAGGGACGTGTGGCCTCGTTGTCGCAGTACTTGGGGGGGAAAGGGAAAAGGGAAGCGATCATGCGACTCAGGGGCGGAGGAAAATTGGGGCCCTATACCGGTTAAAAGCGCTCGGGTTTAAGCACTTTCGGGGGGAAACCGGGGGCATATAGGAAAAAGTTTCGGTCGGTGAGGAAGGATGCTGCTGGTTTTTTGGCAGCTGGCTAGCAAAATGGGCGCGGGTTTTCCCCTTGTGGTGCACACAGCAGGGAAGGATGAGAAACGTTTGTGGGGATGTCAAGGATTGTTTCCAAGGGGCCCCAATTTTTCCCAGCCCTTAATCCAGAGTTCACGGTGGGGTTGAAGCGGCATGCCTAGAGGGGCAGATGGGTTTGGTAGGAAGCCACTGTGCTGGTGGGCCAAAACCCCAAGGGGGCGGGAGGCTAATTTCGGATCGGCCCCGAAGGGGAATCCTGATGGCCCAAAGGGAAAGTAAAGGAGGGAGCCCCCCGCCGGGTCAGACGCCCCCCCCCCGTCAGAAATGGCGGGGGAGAAATGGCCGAAAAAACCGGGGTCTTGAGGGTGTGTTACAATTCGGGAAAACCCCGGGGCATGTTGTAGGGGGGTGCCCTTGAACCGTGGGTTACAGGGCTTTTGGAGTAGGGGGAGGCCCGGGTCAGCAGTGCCCCCCCTATGTGGCCCTTTGTCAAACCCAAGAGTAAACCCCTTTCGGTAGGGTTGGTGGTTAAGGTCTTGGGGGGTTCTCCCAAATTGCATTCCGGCCCCGGAAAGAGGATATCCCGCTTTGCTGAGAGGAGGGTTCGAGGGGATGCCCCCACAGGGGTCTGTACCGGGGGTTTTGGGGGCGTCGTTTTAAGTGAAAGGGAGTTTGTTGCCAGGGGCCCGTCGTGGATGTGTCCCTTTTTAACCCAGGCAGGATGAGGGGTTGGTTAGGTCACCCCCGTGGGGGAGGTGCTGTTGGGAAATTTTTGCCGGGAAGGAAAGGAGTTCGGGAGGGAAAGAGAGTTGGGGGTTTGCTGCCCCAAAAAAGGGTTTCATTTGCTGTAGTCCCCGGGCCCCAGGGGAAAGAAGGAACAGAAGGGGGTTTTTCCTTTCCCGGTAAAGGGAAAGGCCCGGTGCTGGAGTCACCCCGAGGGGGTTGACCCAGTTGAGGACGGATGACACGTCATTTAAAGGAACGGAGAGGCTTCCCAGCGGGCCCCCTTTTTCCCAGCCCAAGTAGGGTCAGGCCCAAATATTCAGGGGTGGGCTTTGGGTTTGTAAATGAGGAGGAAATAAAGGGGCCCAAGGGGGGAAAACGTCCCCCAGGTGTGCGTCCCGGGTTTGGTTGCGGGGTGTCGTGATGGCTCGGGGGCAGGGCCCTTCCCGAGTATGGTAACCGGGACCCAAAAGGCCCAAGGATCGGGTGTTTGGGAACTTTTACTGGCCAGGGATGTGCGTGATATTTGTCGTTATCCCAAATTTGTCTGGCGTGTCCGAGGAAGGTGGGGCAAGGGGGCAGTTTGGGCAGCAAGGGCCCCCCTACAGCCCCAGGGTCGGCGGGGGTTTTGGAGTTTGGGGGCACTGGGCCCCATGGGGGAGAAGATGTGGAAAGGAATAAACCCGGCGGGCCCGAAAATACCCCACAAAAGGGGAAAGAAATTTCCCTTTGGGCCCTGGTTTTGGGGTTCCCGAAGTTTCAGTCCTCCCTTTTATGGGGGGGCCATTTGTGGTACAGCCCCCCCACTCGCCTCAACCGAAAAAAGGGGATGAAGGGGGTTTCCAGTGGAAGGGGCAATAGGTGGGCTTGAGCTTCAGCCCTTTAAAATTCGCAGGGCAGGCAATCCCGGTCGAGGAATGTCGCGGCTGATTAAATTTTAAAGGGTATTGCGGGTTCCAAAGGGGTAAGGGTTCCCGGAATTTGAGGGATTTGGATGCTGAGTGTGTTGGGGGAGGTTTTGTTGGGAGTCCGATAGGGGTTCAGCAAGTCCCCAGCGATGGAGACTTGGAGGGGGTTAAAAGAATCCCCCCCTTAAAAGTTCGATCGGTGTGGTTTGGGGTTTTTTGATTTTTAAAACAAATTTTTGGTTAAAAAAATTTTTTCAGGGGGGGATTGTACCCATCGTATCAGCGCCCGGGAAAACGTACAGACGCGCCGACGGGGTTTTGTATCGATCGTTTGGGATCAAACCCCCCTGTGGGGGTGGCTTAGGGGCCCCTTTTGGTAGTTGTTGGGTTCAGGGGGGGATGGTGGGGGGGGTTTGGGTACCTGTATGTTCCAATTTAATAATGGGGTGGGGGTTTGTACCGGGACCCGGCAGGGGAAAAGGTTAAGTGTGGGGAGAGAGGGGGGGAAGCCTTCCCTTTTGGTTTTTTGTCGTGTGGAAATCCGGTTTCAGTGCAGTGTTGTTAGGTTCAGGGGTCAGCAAAGGGGGTTGGGGGGTTTGGGGTGGGGTTTCAGGGTTTAAAATTTGGTGGGGCCCCGGGGGGCTATCACTTTTGGTAAGTTTCCCGGGGGAAGAGCAGGGTTTGGGGTTTTGTCTTGGGGGCCAGCCCTTTGTGCTGTGGGTCCCACTTCGGTTTACAAAGGGGAGCCGGCCCCCGTTTAGGGGTTTTTGCTCTTGGGCGTGAAGTTTTATCTGTGTTTCTGTTTTTGTGCGACCCCGAGGTTAAAGGGGCTGGGGGGGGCCAGCCGCGTTGTTGTCCCGTTCGTGTTGTGGCGGGAGGGCGCATTCCCACCCCCTGGGGCCCCTTTCCCCCAGGCGGGGTCAGGGGGGATGTTTGCAGGTTTCCGAAGTTTTCCTTTCCCCTCCCACCCGGGTGGCCGGGGCGGGTTTTCCCGGCCCTTTTCCCGTCCGGTGTTACAAACCCTTTGCTTTTTCCTCCCAGGGGACCCGGGCCCGTACAGCCCGGCCGTTGTGGGGGTACCTTTGCTGCTGGTGCGTAGGGGTGCCACTGTGTTGTGGGCGGGCCTTTGTGGGCACCCCGGTTACGCGGGTGCTTGACCATGTGTGGGGCCAGTGGTCATGTCCCTGGTCGTGTGTCTGGTGCCGTCGTGTTTTCCCGTGGGGTTAACGCGGGTTTCTGTGCCCATGATGTAAAACCCGTGTGTATGTCAGGGCGTGTGCTGGGGCGCCCCTTAGTGTCACGGTTTTTATCGCCCGGGCTGTGACTCCACCCGTTGTGAAAGCCGGGATGGTGTTTACGTTGTGTCTTTGTTTCGGCAGGGGTTCGTTGGTTTACGTCGCTGTCGTTGTCGTGGACAGTCAACATTGCGTGTGTGGCATGGTTTTTGGTTTTTTTTTTGTTTTTTTTTTTTTGTGTTTTGACATTGAAAACACCCGAAGACATTGGGGTTTTTGGGTGTGCGTTTCATGAAGGAAAGGAGGTGAAAAAAAAAAGGGGGATGCTGAAGGGGGGAATGTGCGCAGTGAAATTTTATGTTAAAATGGATTTAGTTAAGTGAAGTTTTGTTTTGTTTGGTTTTTGTTTTTTTCCTTTTTGGGGGAAAAAGGTGTTTGGGAAAAAAAAAAAATGATTTGGGATTTGTATGGGTAATCTGGGATCTGAGAAAAAACTGCCCCCGGATGGAAAAGGGGTTAAATTAAAAGGTTGTGGGGGCCTTGGCCGGGAGGAACCCTGTGTTTTAGGCTTGGGTTGAGGGAATAAAAAAGAAGATTTGGTCTTTATTGGGTGTCGGGGGAAAAAAATTTTTTTTTGTCAGTTTTGTGGGCGTGTTATGTGTTTAAAAGGGTTAGTTGTGGGAGGGTTTTTTTTTTTAGTCCCCTTAGGTTTTCCCTGAACCCCCTTTTTTAAGCTTTTGGTAAATTTTTTTGCGCATTATTGAATGCTTTCATTGCATTTATTTGGTTGGGTTTTTTCCCCTTGTTTATACCGTTTGGGGATTGTTTTTAGTATAGTGGTGGGTGGTTGCTTTTGACGTTTACATAGATTGGTATGTCATTGGGTTTTTTTTGTATGGTTTGTACACATTGTCATTGAGGTCTAATGTTATGTCTAAGTAATTCACTACTTTTTTATTTGCTTCTATTGTGATTTTTAAATTGTGGTTTTTGAAGATTTTACATAATTCTTTTTTCTTGTTTTCAATAGTTCTTGGGTTATTGTTTAATGCAGCAAGGCCGTCATCTCTGTACAAACCGACCTGTTTTCCAAGTTGTTTTGGATGTTGGATAGCGTGAATAGGCCGACTAGTTCACATGTTTCGGCACCATCATACGATCCATGGTTACAATCAAATGTGGAGTTTTTTGCTCGTTTTTTTTCTCTCCAAATTTCATTTCTGCTGTGGAGTAGGGTTTTCTTGGTGTGGAAAATAATCTCCATTTCTGACTCTGTTATTTTTGTGTATTTGTTGGACAATTTCAAAGCTTTGGTGAGCAGCTCTTCATCTATGGATGGGTAGAAATCTACTATGTCGAATGTGATAAACACTGTATTTCTTGTTTTTTGAGTCCTTAAACCATTGGATTGACTTCATAGCTGTTTTTCCAAAGGTTGTAATCCGTGTTTGATTTTACATCTTCTATAGCCTTTTCCAAATTCTCTTGCTTATTTGGCCCAGTTCGGATTTGGATGGGTTTATTAGTCCCCATTTTGGGTTTTTTTGGGAAAGTTGGGTTTTTTTTTGGGTTTTTTTAAGCGTTTGAAGGTTCTTTTGTTGCTTTTCCCTTTTCCCTTGTTTTTAAAAATTTAATGCTGTGTGAAAAGCTCTTTTTCTTTTTTGCGGATGTTGCTGTAGGGGTTTTTTATCAGCTTTTTTTGAATTTTTTTTGAATGTTTTGTTTAGGGGTTGGGAGTTTTGGGTTTAATTCCTTTTTTTGTAAAATTGTATTTTTATCAGTTTTTCAAATATCTTTTTATCTTTTGAATTTTTTTTTTTCCATTGTAGTGTTTTTTGGAAGGGGTTATTTGATCCGGGGGGAATTTTTGGGTGGTTGGGCTCCCCTTTTTGTAAAAAAAAGGGTTTTCATTATTTTGTCCGGAGGGGGATCCCCCTTGATTTAAAGCCTTTGGTTTTTTTGTCTTTATTTTTTTTTGGGTTTAGGGGGAAAAACGCCTTCCATTTTTAATGCGGCGTTAAAAATTTTCTCGGTTTGTTCTACCCGTTTTTTGTTTTTTGGTTTTGGGGGTTTTGGGAAAAACGGGTATGTTTTTGTAGATTCCCCCTGAAGTTGATTTTCTCCATTTTGATTTTTCAGGTACGTGCAAAAAGTGGGATTTTTTTTAATTCAGGGGAAGTTTTAAAACGTTTAAAAAATTTTAAAAAGTTTTAAACCCCCTTGGGGGAGCAACTTTTTTTAAAAAATTTTGAAAAATTAAAAAGTGTTTTAAATCTTTTTCAAGTTTGGTTTGTTTTTTTCAGGTGAAACCCCTTTTTCCTCGGGAAATTGTCTTTTTTTTGTGGCACCCCAAACGGCCCTTTTTGGCGTCCCAGGCCCTGATTTGTCTTGGGGTGGGGGGGTTTTTTCGTTTGTTTGAACGTGGGGGGTCTGGGCCCGTGTGGGTTTTTTTTGTGTTTTTTTTCCGGGGCTGTCAGGTGGAATGTGCTAGCAAAAAATTTCCACTTTTTTGGCCTGAAATTTTTCACTATTTCTTTTTTTGTGTTCGAGTTAAAAAAGGAAAGGTTTCCCAAAAAATTTTAAACCCTTTTAAATCTGTGGAACATGGGTTTGGCATTTTTTTTTAAATTTTTGGGTTGGTGTTGCTTTTTTTATGTTTTTTCCCTGATTGCTGTGTCTTTTTTTTTATTTTGATTTTAAAATTTTTTTTCCCCCTTAGTTCTTTTTGTTTTTTGGGTTTTTTTCATTTTTTTAAATGACTGTTTATTTTTTGGGTTTATTGGTTTTGAAATGTTTTCGTAGCCCCTAGGTTTTTTTTTTTTCATTTTTTGATTTTTACCGTACTTGGTTTTAAAATATTGCTTTTGATGACTTTGTTGCTTAGGGGGCATTTGGTTCTTTTTTGGTGCAGTTGAAAGTTTTTGCTTTTCATTTTGTTAGATGAGTAAAATTATGTTTTGGGGTTGGGCATACAGGGAGTATGTTTATGTTTTAATGGTGTTTTTGTTGAATTTTTTGGGAAACAGTTTGTGTTTTTTTTGGGAATGATGTCCCCCCAAGTTTTAAAAAATTTTTTCCTACTTTTTGTTTTTATTTGGGTCCTTTCATATGGGGGGGTTGTCCAAAAGATTTTCCCTTTTTTTCTGTTTTTCTTTTTTTCTTTTTTTATTGTCTGGGTATATTTTTGTTTGTGTTTTGTACCCCCCTTTTTTGTAATGCTTCTCGGTATTTGTTGCTCCCATTATTGAATGCTTTTTCATTGCATGATAGGTTGGGTTTGTCTCTTGTTTATACCTTTGGGGTTAATTGTTTTTGTATAGTGGGGGGTTTTGGTTGCATTTGACGTTTACATAGATTGGAGGTCATTGGGTTTTTTGTATTGTTTGTCACATTTTTCATTGAGGTTAATGTTTGTCAAAGTTTTCCCTTTTCTTTTTTATTTGCTTCTATTGTTTTTTTAAAAATTGTGGTTTTTGAAATTTTAATAATTCTTTTTTCTTGTTTTCAATTTTTTGGGGGTTATTGTTTAATGCAAAAAAAAGGCTTTCATCTCTTTCCCAAAGACTTTTTTCCCCAAGTTGTTTTTGGATGTTGGATAGCTTAAAATTAGACCGACTTTTTCACATTTTCGGAAACCCATACGTTTTCCCATGGTTACATAAAATTTGTGGGTTTTTTGCTCTTTTTTTTTTCTCCCCAAAATTTTTCATTTCTGTTTGGGGAGAAAGGGTTTTCTTGGTGTGGAAAATTTTCTCCATTTCTACTCTGTTATTTTTGTGTATTTTTTGGAAAAATTTCAAAGTTTTGGGGTGGAGTTCTTCATCTATGGATGGGTAGAAAAAATTTTTCTATGTCAAATGTGATAAAACTGTTTTTCCCTCGGGTTTTTTGATTTCCCTTTTAAAACCCTTTGGGATGACTTCATAGTTTTTTTCCAAAAGGTTGTATTCCGTTTTTGGGATTTTAAAATTCTTCATACCCTTTTTTAAAAATTCTTTGTTATTTGGCCCAGTTCGGTTTTGGGGGGGGTTTTTTTAGTTTTACTTTTTGGGTTTTTTTGGAATTTTGGGTTTGTGGTCTTTAAGCGTTATAAAGGGGGTTTTTTTGTTCCCTTTTCCCTTTACCGTCGCTTAACTCCATGCAGGTGCAAGTCTTTTTTTTTTTTGCGGATGTTGCGGTATGTGGTTTTTTTTTCAGCTTTCTTTTTTAATTTTTTCTAAAGGGTTTTTGTTTAGGATTTGGGGGGGGGTATTTTTTTAATTTTCCATTTTGAAAAGTTTTAGTTTTTTCAGTTTTTTCGAATATTTTTTTTATCATTTTAAATTTTGTTTTATTTCATTTGCTAGTATTTTTGGGAAAGTTGTTTTTTTATTTTGAATTTTATGGGGTATAAAGCCCTTCTTTTGTCTTAAAAAGGTTTTTCATTCATCTTTTGTCGGAGGTGATCCATGTTTGACCCGTAGGGGTTTTTTTTGTTTCATTCTTTGTTTTTGGGGTTTAGGGATAAACGCCTTCCATTCATGTTGCGTAAAAATTTTTTCTGGGTTTTTTGTTCTATCAGTTTTTTTTTTGTAGGTTTGGGGGTTTTTGAAAAGGGTTGTTTTTAGTAGTTTGGGCCTGAATTTGATTTTTTTCCTTTTTAGATTTTGCAGGTCACGTCCCTTCAACGTGAGGAGCAATTACTTTTTGACAGTATTAAAACGCCCTTTAAAAAAAATCTAAAAAAGTAAAACCCCCTTGGGGGGCCCAACATTTTTTTTAAAAATTTTTTTTAAAATAAAGTGCAAAAATTTTCATCTACAGCTTGTTTAAAGATTATCCCATGTGTCCCTATCTCTCCTCAGGATGTATCTTTTTTTTTGGGCCCCCCCCAACGGCTTTTATGGCGTGCAGGACCTTTTGGGTCTCTGTGTTTTGGGGGGTTTCGTTTGCTGCCGTGGGTCTGTTTGGTGTGGGGTTTTTTTTTTTTGTTTTTTTTGGGGCCCTGTCAGGGGGGGAATTGTGTAGCAAAGTTTTCCCAAATTGTCCCTGAAATTTTTCACTATTTTACTTTTGTGTTCAGAGTTGAAAAGTATGGTTTGCATAAATATTAACCATTTATTTTTTGGAACTTTGGTTGTTTTTTTTTTTAATTTTGTTGTATGGTGTTGCTCTTTTTATGATTTTCCTGATATGCGTAGTCTTTTTTTTTATTTTGAGTTTCCCAAAATTGTTTTTAAACCAGTTCTGTTTGATTTTTGTATTTTTCATGTTTAAAGGGACGTTTATGGTTTGCGTATCTGGTTTTGAAAATTTTTTCCCGTATCCCTATGTATGTTTTTTTTTCCCATTTTTGATGTTCCCTTTGTTTGGGTTTAAAAAATATTGTGGGATGGACTTTTTGTTGTTAGGGGGCATTGTTTTTTTTTGGTTTGCAGTTCCCAAGATTTGTTTTTCCCATTTTGTTGTTTGTGGTAAATTATTTTTTTGGGGGTTTGGGGCCCATCATGAGTATGATATTTTAAATGGTGTTTTTGTTGAATATTTTGGAAGTTTGTTTTTTTTGGGAAAATGATGTTCCCAAGTTTTTAAAGAATTTTTTCCTCATTTTTTTTTACGGTCCATCAGGGGGTGGGTTTGGGTACATTTATTTTCCCTTTTTCTTTTTTTCTTCTGTTCGTGTTTTTGGGTTCTGGGTATATTGTAGTTTGTGATTGTAACCCCTTTTTTTTTAATGTTTTCCCCCGGGTATTCTTTTTTTTTGCATTATTAAATGATTTTTTTCATTCCCAGATAGGTTGGAAAAGTTCTTGTTTAAAACCTTTGGGGTATTGTTTTTAGTTTTAGGATGGTGGGGGTTGTTTTGACGTTTCCCATGGGATTGGGTATGAAAAAAATTGGGGGGGTTTTTTTTGTTTGTTTGTACCATTTTTATTGAGGTCTAATTTTTATGTCTAAGTAATTCCTCCCTTTTTTTATTTGTTCTTTTGTGTTTTTTAAATTTTGTGGTTTTTGAGATTTTACATAATTCTTTTTTCTTTTTTTAAATATTTCTTGGGTTATTGTTTAATGCAAAAAAGGGCCGCATCTCTGTCCAAACCAAACCTTTTTTCCCAAGTTGTTTTGGGAAAATGTTGGTTTGCATGAATGGGACCGACTAGTTCACATGTTTCGGCACCATCATACGATCCCATGGTTACAAAAAATGTGGAGTTTTTGCTCGTTTTTTTTTTTCTCCAAATTTATTTCTGCTGGGGATTTGGGTTTTCTTGGTGGGAAAATAACCCTCCATTTTGACTGTTATTTTTGGGTATTTGTTGGCAAATTTAAAAGCTTGGGGCAGTTCTTCATTTATGGATGGGAAAAAAATTTACAAAGTCGAATGTGTTAAAACCCTGTATTTCTCTTTTTTTGGGTTTCCCTTTAAAAACCTTTGGGAAAGCTTATCCCTTTTTTTCCAAAAGGTTTTGTTTTCCCGTGTTTGTTTTTACATTTTTTAAACCCTTTTCCCAAATTTTTTCTCTTGCTTTTTTGGGCCCCCAGTTGGGGTTTTTTTGGAGGGGGTTTAAATTATCTACATGTTGGGTTGTTTTGGAAGTTGGGTTTGTGGCCCTTTAAAAGCGTTATAAAGGCTTCTTTTTTTGCTTTTCCCTTTTACCTGCGTTAACTCCATGAAAGTGTGCAAGCTTTTTTTTTCTTTTTTGCGGATGTTGTGTATGGGGGTTTTATCAGTTTTTTGTTTTTTTTCCCTGAATGCTTTTTTTTAGGATTTGGGGAAAGTTTTTTTTAAATTCCCTTTTTTAAAAAAATTTGTTGTTTTTATCAGCTTTTACGTTACCATTTATTTTTTTTGGGAAATTTTTTTTTATTTCATTTGCTATGATTTTTGGGGAATTTTTGTTTTTTGGGATTCTTAAATTTTTGTTGGCTATCCTCCCTTCTTTTTTGTCTTCAAAAGGTTTCATTTATCTTTTGTCGGAGGTGATCGCCATGATTTAAAAGCCGTATGGGGTTTTTGTCTTTTATTCTTTGTTTTTGGGTTTAGGAAGATAAAACCCCCTTTCCCCATCTCATTTTTGCTTTAACACATTTCTGGTTTGTTCTTTTCATTTTTTTTGTGTAGGTTTGGGGGTTTTAAAAAACCCGGTATTTTTTTTAGTAAAATTCCCCTAAATGTGATTTTCTCCATTTTAGTTTTTTTGTCAGGTCCAGTGCTCAACGTGGGGAGCAATTTCATGAACGTATTAAAAAGGTCCTTTAAAAATCTAAAAAAGCTAACCCCCTTGGGGAGAAAACATTTTTTTTAAAAAAATTTTTTTAAAAGGAATTTGCAAAAATTCATCTACAAGCTTGTTTCAAGATCTATACATGTGTAATTTTTTTCCCCTCGGGGATGTCTTTTTTTTGTGGCACCCCAAACGGTCTTTTTTTTGGCTTTGGGACCTGATCTTGTCTCTGTTTTGTGGGGTTTTCGTTGGTGCAGTGGGGTTTGGGGTTTTGTGGGGGGTTTTTTTTTGGGTTTTTTTTTTTTCCGGGCCCCTGTCAGGTGGAATGTGCTAGCAAAGTTTTCCCAATTGTGCCTGAAAATTTTTCATTTTTTACTTTTGTGTTCGGGAGTTGCTAAGTTGGTTTGCATTAAAAATTTAACCTTTTTATCTGGGGAACATAGGTTGCTTTTTTTTTTAATATTGTTTTTATGGTGTTGCCCTTTTTTTGTTTTTCCATGATATGCTGTGGGTTTTTTTTTATCTTTGAGTTTCCAAATGTATTTATCAGTTCTGTTTGTTTTTGTTTTTTTCATTTTTTAAATGATTTTTAGGGGTTTCCCGTTTTGGGTTTTTTGAAAATTTTTCGGGTACCCCCTATGTATGTTTTTTTTTTTCCTTTTTGTTTGTTACCTTTTAGTTTTGGTAAAAAATATTGCTGTAAAGACATTTTTTGTTGGGGGCCTGTTTTTTTTGGGTTTGCAGTTGAAAGATGTCCTTTCGGGCCACCCTTTCTTTTGTGTTGTTTTTCCATTTTTTTTTTAGATGAGTAATTTTTGTTTTTGAGGTTGGGCATAATGAGTTGATAGTTTAATGGTGTTTTTGTTAAATATTTTGGACGTTTGTTTTTCTTTTGGGAATGATTGTTCCCAATTTTTTAAAAGGGGAATTTTTTTTTACATTTGTTTTTTACTTGCCCTTTCATATGGTGGGTTTTTACCTTTATGATCTTCCTTTTTTGTTTTTCTTCTGTTCGTGTTATTGTCGGGGCTATTTTTGAAGTTTGTGATTGTAACCCCCTTTTTTGAAAATGTTTCTTGGTATTCTTTTTGGCTGATTTTTGAATGTTTTTCATTGCTTTGATGGGTTGGGATAGTCTCTTTTTTAAAACCGTTGGGTATTGTTTTTAGTATAGATGGGGGTGGTTGTTTTTGACGTTTACTTTGTTTGGTAGGTCTTTTGGGTTTTTTTTTGTTTGTTTGTCCCAAATTGTCTTTGGGGGTCTTTTGTTATGTCTAAGTAATTCATATTTTTTAAATTTGTTCTATTGGGGTTTTTTAAAATTTGGGGTTTTTTAAAGATTTTACTTTAATTTCTTTTTTCTTGTTTTTTTGTTTTTGGGTTTTATTTTTTAAATGAAGAAAGGCCGTATTTTCGTAAAAACCCGACCTGTTTTCCAAAGTTGTTTTTGGATGTTGGAAAAATTAAAATAGCGATAGTTCCCCTTGTTTGGGGCACCATAATCGATCCCTTTTTACTTCACTGTGGAGTTTTTGTCTTTTTTTTTTCCCCAAATTTCTTTCTGCTGTGGAGTAGGGTTTTTTTGGGGTTTTGGGGAAAAAATCTCCATTTTGACTCTTTATTTTTGTGTATTTTTTGGCAAATTTAAAAAGCTTTGGTGAGCGTTTTTATCTATGGAGGGGTTAAAAATTTCTACTATGTCGAATGTAAATTAACACGGGATTTCTCTGTTTTTTGATTTCCCAAAAAAACCTTTGGGATGCCCTTCTTTGTGTTTTTCCAAAGGTTGTATTCCGTGTTTGATTTTCTTTTCTAAACCCTTTTTCCCAAAAAATTTTCTTGCTTATTTGGCCCAGTTCGGATTTGGTGGGTTTATTAGTTCCCATGTTGGGTTGTTTTGGAATTTGGGGTTTGGGGGGTTTTTAAGCGTTATGAGGTTTTTTTGTTGCTTTTTCCCTCTACCCGTCGCTTAACCCCCTGCGGGTGTGCAACCCTCTTTTTTTTTTTTGCAGATGTTGCTGTATGTGGTTTTATCAGTTTCTTGAAATTTTTTTTCGGGAATGTTTTTTGTTTAGGATTTTGGGGTATTTTTTAAAATTTCCCTTTTTGAAAAATTTGCTAGTTTTATAGCTTTTAGGGGAATATCCATTTATCATTTTGAATTTTTTTTAATTTCTTTGCTAGTGATTTTTGGAAGTTGTTATTTGATCTCTTAAAATTTTATTTTGGGCTAATCATCCCTTCATTTTGTCTTAAAAAGGTTTCTTTAAATCTATTGTCGGGGTTGATCGCATGATTTGAACCCGTTGTGTTTTTGCTTCATTCTTTGTATTTGGGTTTGGGAAGATAAACCCCTTCCCTCTCATGTTGGTACAAAAATTTTCTGGTTTGTTCTTCATTTTTTTTAGTGGGGGTTTTGTGGGTTTAAAAAAGGGTTTTTGTTTTTAGGGTTTGCCTGAATTTGGGTTTTTCCCTCCTTTTTTAGATTTTGTCAGGTCCCCCATTTGCTCACGTGAGGAGCAATTATCATGAACAGTTTTAAAAACGCCCTTTAAAAAAATTCGGGAAAAGAAAAAACCCCTTTGGGGGACCCAAAATTTTTTTAAAA
Organism: Conus ventricosus; assembly: GCA_018398815.1. Taxonomy (NCBI): domain Eukaryota; kingdom Metazoa; phylum Mollusca; class Gastropoda; order Neogastropoda; family Conidae; genus Conus; species Conus ventricosus. Next base: position 19,569,665 of record CM031613.1, read on the forward strand.
ATTTTTTTAAATGAAGTGCTAAAATTATCTACAACCCTTGTTTAAAGATTATACAGGGGAAAATATCTCTCCGGGTCTCTTTTTTGTGGCACGCCAACGGTTTTTTATGGCGTGGGCCCTGATCTTTTTCTTGTTTTGTGGGGGTTTCGTTTGTCCCACGTGAGGTCTGTGTGTGGGGGGGTTTTTTTTTTTTTTTTTGGGGCCTGTCAGGGGGAAAATGTGCTAGAAAAAGATTTCCCTTGTCCCTGAAATTTTTTTCCTATTTCTATTTTTGGGTGTTCAGAGTTGCAAAGTTTGGTTTGTTTTTTTTAAAACCCCAATTTTTTGGGGAAACATGGTTGCATTTTTTAAATTTTTGGTTGAATGGTGTTCCCTTTTTTTAGGATTTTCCCCCAGGGATATGCTTTTGTCTATTTTTTATCTTTAAATTTTCCCAAAAATTTTATTTACTCAGTTCTGTTTGATTTTTTGTTTTTTTTCTTTTTAAATGACTTTTTTGGGGTTTGCGTTTTTGGTTTTGAAATTTTGTTTTCATTTTTAATCCCTATGTATGTTTTTATTCATTTTCTGATTTTTACCGTAGCTTTGGTTTTCAATAATGCTGGGGAAGGCCCTTTTGTTGCTTGGGGGGGGCATGTTTTTTTTTTGGTGCGTTGCAAGAGGGTCCTTTGGGCCCCCTTTCTCTTTTGTGTTGTTTTTCTTTTTGTTAGATGAGCCCAATTATGTTTTTGAGGTTGGGATCGGGGAAAATGATATTTTAAAGGGTTGTTTTTGTTGAATATTTGGACAGTTTGTGTTCTTTTTGGGAAATGATGTTCCCAAGTTTTAAAAGGGAATTTTCTTTTCAAAACATTTTTTTTTTTATTGGGTCCATAATATGGGGGGTTTGAAACCATATGATTTTCCCTTTTTCTGTTTTTTTCTTCTGTTGTGTTTTTTGTCGGGTTTTATATTGTATTTTTTTATTGTAACCCCCTTTTTTGTAATGCTTTTTGGTTTTCTGTTGTTTGGCATTATTAAATTGCTTTTTTCTTTGCATGTTTGGTTTTGGTTAGTCTTTTGTTTTCCCTTTGGGGGTTTGTTTTTAGTATAGTTTGGGGGGGTGGTTGTTTTTTACGTTTACATTGGGATTGGTTTGTCGGGGGGGTTTTTTTGGTATTGTTTTTTACCCATTGTCATTGAGGTCTAATTTTTGAAAAAGGAAATTTCATTTCTTTTTTTTTTTGCTTTATTGTGTTTTTTAAAAATTTTTTGGTTTTTTGAAGTTTTTTACATAATTCTTTTTTCTTTTTTTCCCAATGTTCTTGGGTTTTTTTTAATGCAGCAAGGCCGTCATCCCCTGTAAAAAACCGGGACTTTTTTTCCCAAAGTTATTTTTGGATGTCGGATAGCAAAAAAATAGCCGACTAGTTCCCCATGTTTGGGCACCATCATACGCCCCTTTGTTACATAAAATTTGTGGAGTTTTTGTTTCGTTTTTTTTCTCTAAATTTCATTTCTGCTGTGGGTGGGGTTTTTTTTGGTGGGGAAAATAATCTCCTTTTCCCACTCTGTTTTTTTTTGTGTATTTGTGGGCAAATTTAAAAGCTTTGGGGGACCCAGTTCTTATTAGGGAGGGGTTAAAAATTTAAATTTATTCGTTTGTGAAAAACCCGGGATTTCTCTTTTTTTTTTGGATTTCCCTTAAAAACCATTGGATGACTTCATAGTTTTTTTCCCCAAAGGGGTTGTTTTCCATGTTTGATTTTACATCTTCTATCCCCTTTTCCAAAAATTCTCTTGCTTTTTTGGGGCCCCTTTTCGGTTTTGGGGATGGGTTTTTTTTTTAGTCTACAGTTGGGTTTGTTTTGGAATTTGGGGTTTGTGGTCTTTAAGCGTTATGAAGGCTTCTTTTGTTGCTGTTCCCTCTCCCCTGTCGCTTAACCCCATGCAGTGTGCAAGCTCTTTTTTTTTTGCGGATGTTGCTGTATGTGGTTTTATCAGCTTTCTTGTAATTTTTCTGAATGTTTTTGTTTAGGAGTTGGGAAAGTTTTCGTTTAATTTCCATTTTGTAAATTTGCTGTTTTATCAGTTTTACGAATATCTTTTTATCATTTTAAATTTGTTTTTTTCATTTGTAGTGTTTGTTTGGAAGTTGTTATTTGTTTCTCTTGAATTTTTTTGTTGGGCTATCACTCCCTTCTTTTGTTCTTCAAAGGTTTAATTTCATCTATTGTCGGAGGGTGATCGCCATGATTTGGTAAGCCATATGTGTTTTTGTCTTATTCCTTTGTATTTGGATTTAGGAAGAAGAACGCTTTCCATTCATGTTGGTACAAATTTCTGGTTTGTTCTTTCGTTTTTTAGTGTAGGTTTGTGGGTTTGAAAACGGTATGTTTTTAGTGATGGCCTGAAGTTGATTTCTCCAATTTAGATTTTGTCAGGTCACAGTGCTCAACGTGAGGGCAATTACATGAACAGTATTAAAACGTCTTTTTGTTTAAATATATATATATATATATATATTATATATTATATATATATTTATATATATTATATATTATATATATGTGTGTGTTTTGTGTGTGTGTTTTGCGTGTGCGTATGTGTGGTGTGTGTTGTGTGTGTGTGTTGGAGGGGATGGAATGTCATTAAGAGAAGAAATCGCAAAACATTCACACTATTCGTTGTGCAAGGACAAATCGGACAAGCCATGCTTGCGTGAGTCTTTGTCTCTTCTTACTGCTGTGTCATTGCTTTACTATCTGTGATTCTTTGTTGGCGTCTGCATTGTTTCTTTGACTGTTTAAAATATCTTTTTTGTCTTTGTTTTTTGATGTTGTTGTTGTCGTCGTCGTCGTTGTGGTTGTGGTTGTTTTGCTGTTGTTTTTGTTGTTTTTGGGTTGTTGTTGTTGTTCGTCCGTTTGTTTGCGATGTATTAACATTCGAATAGACCCAAAAGCATGTCAAATGTGCATTTGACCTCTAATACCCCGCCATATTTTTTTTCCAACAAAAATCTTAAATATTTTGTGCCTGTTTAGCAGACTCGATGACTGCAACATTTTTACGGATCCAGCCAAAGCATTTACTGAGCCACTAAAATACATACAGTATTCAACGCCTAGGCTTGTTCTCAAAGCTAAAAAAAAGGAAAAAAAATCAAGTACTTCACCCATTACGCCCATCACTCACTAGCTTCCAATGGAGTCCCCTTTTAGTGTCAATACCCCTTTATCCTCCCATAATTCTGTTTCAAGTTCGATAATTACTTTCTTCAATTCTCCCTCCTTTAATCGTAGTCAACGTGCTAAAAGAACCTTTTCCACAAATGTATGTAATCCCTTCAATCTTCGAAAGGAAAACAAAACGGTTGTTCTTCAACATCATTTTAACAGAGGTATGTGTATAGGCTGGGGGAGGGGGGGGGGGCGGAGGGGGGGGGGAGGAATTTTGGCGAATTGGAAATATAATGACAGACTGGAAAGAACTTGCAGGAGGGAGCTGGAAATGCTCAGTAAGCGTGCCAGGCAAGGGGGCTGTAGGGGAGGGGGGGGGAGGGGAGGGGGCTGGAGGAACGGTAGTGGCTATCGACTTGCACTGTGCCTTCAAAAAAAAATTGATGACTGGCGAAAAAAGGGTAAAAGGGTGAACTATGGTTGCACTACCTTACAGTTTGATGATAAAGGGGGAGGAAAGGGTAGGAAGGAGAGGAATGGAAGGCGTGTGTGTACTGGTGAAGGGGGGGGAGGTATGTGTGTGGGGGGGGGGGGGGGGAGGGGGCTTGGGGGAATGGGAGTAAGAATGAGGGATGAAGCACACAGCCGATGTTCGATTAGCTACTAAAGGACACAGAAATGCATAACCGGGTGATTGTTCTGTCAATCATCCCTCACAGATGCGCTGTTTAATTATTTGTGTTGTTGTTGTTGCGCAAGAGCGTGCGTGGGGTGTGTGTGTGTGTGTGTGTGTGTGTGTGTGTGTGTGTGTGTGTGTGTGTGTATGGGGCGCGTATTTTGTGTATGTTTTGTCTGTCTGTCTGTCTGTCTGTGTATGTGTGTGTGCTGTAAGTTACATTTTCCCCATGAGTGGATACTAGATGGGTAACCGGGAACAATTCCGTAGATAGCCTTTGCTCGTGCTGTTTACATTTCTTTATACACCTACATGTTCCTTTATCTTTTCAGGCACAATGCATGCGTTAGTGTCAGGGAGGAACTACAGTCACTCACGACATTGCGGTTTTCCTTGCATTCATTGTTTCAACTATAAAACACTTCCCTTAAACAACCAAAGAGGCCAATAGTATCTTCCTCGTCATCCAAACTCATCACAATGCTTCTCTTTTAATCATTAATTGCCAAGGTGATTTGTGTCTTCTCCTTTGTGCGTTGGTTTGATTGTCTTCAGCGGGATTACACAAAAAAAAATCCTGAACCGACTTTAGCCAGATGTGGTGGAGTATGAAACAGCAGTGCTGAACTGGACCAAAGAGAAGATTTGATTTTTGACAGGAGTCTGCGTTCTTTCAGGTGCCATTCTAGTCGAAAATAAATTTCGGTAAAAACCCTATATTGTAAAACCTGGTTAAATAGAATTTATGGAATATTTAGTTTTGGGATCTGTGCCGTTTTGCCTAAAGTTTGTATTTGAGAGTTTTTGTCCTTCAATTGAAGATCGATACTTTAACTTTCTGTAAAAGGGTTTTGAAATGTCCCAGCCTATGAACTTTCCCCTAAATATTCTAAACAAAACAAAGAGAGAAATACAGAGCAATGGATGGAGAAGGCGGGAGGGAGGGAGAGGGGGCAGATTTGATAGACAGACAAAGACTGTGAGATTCAGCCATTTGAGAGAATCACTCACTTACACACACCACACACACACCACACACAACACAACACCACAACACAAAACACACACACGCCCCACACGTACGCCCCACACACACACACATACCACAGTGTGCAGAGAGAGAGAGAGAGGGGAGGGGAGAGAGAGAGAGTCCGCCCTTTTTAAACCTTTTCTCCATTACAAACTCACGACTTTGGCCATGTACTTTTTTTTGTCTCCAACTGGCCTGTTGGGACATTCAAAGAGGGGGAAAAAGAAATAGCGGGAATGTTGCCTTACTCACGTCTCCCGTCATTTCCCAGTCTGGCCCAGGGGAAGGACATTCTGCTGTTCGACGGGCTTCACACTTCAGTTTCCATCATCCGTCACACGACATCCGAGAATGGCATTCCTTGTCCCGGGGGTAAAAGGTTGTGGTGGTGGCAGAGGCCCGCATCCAACTCTGCGTGAACAGGGGGGTGCGGGGACGTGCGGGAGGGGGGGGGGGGGGAGGGGGGGCGATAGGTGGGATAGTATTCTTCCTTACCATATGGATAAAATTTGCTGAAAAAGTGGAGGGACAAGTGAGAGATTCCCTCTTTTTTTTCCATTCACTGTTAAAACTACAAGCCTCATGATTGGTGAGATTCATGTCTCATGATTGGTGAGATTCATGTCTCATGATTGGTGAGATTCATGTCTCATGATTGGTGAGATTCATTTTCTCATGATTGGTGAAATGCAGTTCTCATGATTGGTGAGATTCATGTCTCATGATTGGTGAGATTCATGTCTCATGATTGGTGAAATCGTTCTCATGATTGGTGAGATTCTTTTCTCATGATTGGTGAGTTCATGTCTCATGATTGGTGAAATTCAGTTCTCATGATTTGGGGAGATTCATGTCTCATGATTGGTGAGAAATTTATGTCTCATGATTGGTGAAATTCAGTTCTCATGATTGGTGAGATTCATGTCTCATGATTGGTGGATTCATGTCTCATGATGGTGAATTCGTTTTCATGATTGGTGAGATTTTATGTCTCATGATTGGTGGTTTTTGTTCATGATTGGTGAATTTAGTTCTCATGGGTTAGTGAGATTCATGTCTCATGATTGATGAGATTATGTCTATGATTGTGAGATTCTGTTCATGATTGGTGAGATTCATGTCTCTGATTGGTGAAATTCAGGTTCATGATTGGTCAGTTTCATGTCTAATGTTTGGTGGGTTTTTTTGTCTCATGATTGGTTTCCAGTTAAATTGTCCTTGAGGGGCCCGATTTATGTCTCATTTTTGGTGAGATTATCCCCTTCAGGGATTTTTTTGGTTGGTGATTCTTGTCTCTTGTTTGGGTCAGTTTATATTCATGATTGGTGAGATTTATGTCTCATGTTTTGGGTTTGATTCATTTTCTCATAAATTGGTCAGATTTAGGGTTCATGATTGGGAGATTTAAAGTCTCTTTTTTTGGGTGAGTTTTTTTTGGTCTCATGTTTGGTAAATTTTCCCATGTCTTTTGTTTGGGTCAAAAACTCCATGTTTTCCATAAAGGGGTCGGGAAGGGGTTTTCCCCTTGATTGGTTTTTTTTTTTGGGCCCGTTTGCCCATTTTTTTGTCACCTACCTTTTCAGGTGCCCACATTCGGGTCTTCAGATTTTGTTAAAGGGGTGACACCGGGTTATGCACGGGTTTTCTTTTTGGTGTCTTCATCTCACCGGCAAAGGGGCGGAAATTTTTCTTCCTGCCATGGGTGCGGGTTTGGAAGATGCATGCAAGGGTTTTTTTAGTATATTTTTAAAGCAACAAAAAGTTTAAAGTTTTTCAAAAATGATGCAAGGGGTGGGGGGCCTTTGTTTCCCTGCCACGAAATTATTTTGTTTGAAATCTTTTCCCTTGTCAGTTGCAGAAGTTTTTGTGTGTGTTTTTGTGTGTGTGTTTTGTGTTTTTTTGGGGTGTGTGAGTGTGGGGTGTTTTGTGTTGAGAATTTGGGATTCGTAGCAAAAAAACCGGGGAAAGGATGCCCCCCCAGAGGTTTGTTTGTTGTGGGGGTGTTAGTGTTTTTTTTCCATTTTAAATTTTTATTTTTTTCTTTTTTTCAGAAGGGAACTGCGTTTCATGTTTTCCCAAAATTTCCACTTCAAAGACAACAAAAAACAGCAAATGCTCTCTCTCTCTCTCTCTCTTTTCTTTTCTTTTGGGGGTCTAAGGACAAGATGGCGACAATTTGGCAGCTTTTGGTTTTTAGCTTTTTCTTTATTTTCACCGTAAAATTTTAAAAGTACAGATTGTTGAAACCTTTTTGTGTTGTCAGCTGGTTTTTTTTTTAAACTTTGTTTCCCGAATTTGCAGTGGGGAAAAAATTTGATTGTTTTTAAAAGCCGGGAGGGCCGTATTGGGTTTTTTCCGTGCCTCGGTAAACCGGTGAAAAAATGGGCCCGGGGGTTGTCTGCGTGCGACGGGAAAGGTTTTAAAAAGTCCCAAAACCCAGTTTTTGCCCTTTTTGGGGACGTTCCCCGCCCCCTTTGGATTGTTTGTGTTTTTGCGTCGGTGCTATCCACTGTGTTTTCAAAAAACCTTACAGCGCTGTTTTTGGGGAATTTGCATCTTTTTTCGTTGTGCAGAAAAGGAATGTTCGGATTTATAGACTGCCCCCGGGTTTGCCTCGGGTTAAAGTGGGTTTCCGTCCCCAAACCCTTTTTCCCCTCGGTCCCGGTCTTTCCTTTGGTTGTGTGCTGTCCCGCATTCTGGCGTTCGGCCTTTTTCCCCGCGGCGTTTGTGGAGCAAAAACCCCCAAGGGCCCCGACCCCGTGGGGAAAAACTGTGAAAATGTGCCGTCCTGACAGCGAAGGTGGGTCATTTTTTTCCCCCCGTCAATGCTACACAAAATCTGGACGCAAAAAAGCAGCGGGTTTGGTCTCCCAAAAAAGAGCAAAACACGGAAATTCGAAAAGACCTGAGGGGAAATTTAAAAAAAATGATCTTGGAAAAGTAAAGGGCAGGCATGATGGGAAAAAATAAGCCCGGAGATTTTAAAACCCGGGAAACAAGAAAATTTCGTTTTGTCTGCCCCAAAAAATCAGATCCGGACAGAAATATTTGAGTTTGAAAAAAGAGAAAAAAAACTCCCAAAAAAAGGAAACTGGGAAAAATTTTCCGAGACGGTGAGAATCTAAGGGAATTTTAAACCACATGGAAACGGAAAATCGACAGGCTGGAAATTTTTTCTGGGCCCTTTTTTTAACCCTGGTTTCTTCGTTTTTTCCCCAAATAAATGAAAAAGAAGTTTTAAAAACCATGTGTGCTGCTTCTGTGTTTAAAGCTTTGAAAGGTTTGTGGGGGGGGGAAAAAGACATGGAAGAAAAATAAAATTATTTTTTCTTTTGCCCCATCGTGGGGGGACAGGTGGGAAATATTGAACCGAGACCATTGATTGTGAAATTCAAATTTTTGGGAAAAAACAAAATGAAATTTTTTAATATGACAAAGGTACGGGGGAAGTTGCAAGAAGGGGTTGTTTTTGGGCAAACGACTTGACACAAAGGCCCAAGGTTGACATTACGGCAAGGGCCAGAAGGGGAGGGCAGTCACCCCTACTTTTTCTGGGGGCCCAGTTGACCATTGGACCTAAAGGCCTGACCCAAGGGACGTTAGCGGGAGGGGGAGGGGAAAGTGGGGAGAACGGTGACTAGGGACAAAGGGCACACCCACCGACGATGACCGCGCCAACCGTGCCCGGCCCCCCCCTTAAAATGCCCGGGGGTTAAAAGGGAAACCCCCGCGTCCCCCTGGCAGCAAAAAAGGGGGGTTTAACCACGGCGCCCGCAAACCACGACGGGGGTTCCCCGGTGGGGGGTTCACGTGCCCGGCTTCCCAATCGGGCGTCCAGCAGCTAACTTTTGGGCCCCGTGCCCAACGAAAGGTTTTCCGGGGGTAAAGGGTGGGACTTCTGCCTGAGTAAAGCCAGTGCGTGGCGTAGTCTTGTGCTGCACGGGAGGTGACCCAAACAAAACCCCAAAACGGGTTTTTAAAAAGGTTTTTTTGCGTGCTAGGGGCCCAGCGGAAGAGCTCTGTGACAGACAGAAAATCTTCGCTCTTTTAAAAAAAAATGGCGGGGCGGCCTTTGTCAGACATCTGGTTTCTTTTTTTTAAAAATTACTATTTTTTAAAACTTGCTTTGTCAATTGATTGTTGTTTCTTTTTTTAAAATTTTTTTGTCAGGGTCGTCCCGATTTTGTATGTTTAAACAAAAAGACTTTTCTTGAAAAGCTCATTTGAAAACTGAAAAAAATTATTCTTTTTTTTTTTAAAATTCAGTGTCCTCCCAAAAAAAATTTCATCCCAAGGTCGCCAGTTCGGGGTTTTTGTCCTTTCCTTGAAAAAAAAATTGTTTTTCAGTTTATGGGGAAGAATTTAAAAATGGAATGTAAAAAAAGCTATGCAGTTAAAATTTTTTAAAAAAAGATTTTTTTGAATATTTTTTAAAGACAGGGTTTTCCCTTTTTTGCTATATTTTTCCCTGAAGGAGAAAAGAATTTTAATTTCTACATTTTTAAAAAAAACGGTTTTTTTTTAACATTTATTTAAAAAAAATTTGTTTTCGTGTTTTTAAATTTACTGATGTTGGGGTTTAATTATGGTATGTGGGAGGGGGTTTCCCAGAACGGGGTGTGTGAGAAACGTAAAGAGGGGGAAGTTAAAAGGAAATTTTGTTGCCAGCGGGATTGTGAGGATGAAGAGGAGGGGGTGAAACCGCTTTTTAAAAGATAGTATCATTAAAAAATTTTTGGGAAAAATCCCTACTTGTTTTTTGGGTTTTTGTTTGATTTGTTTTTGTTAATGGTTTCTGTTGAAAAGGATGTTGGGGTTTAAATTTACTTTTGTTTCATAAAAAGGGGTGCGGGTTTTAATTGATTATTTTTTTGTATCTGTTTGATTTTTTTTAAATTGGTCTTTTTCATTTTGGGTGTTTAGTCTGTATTTTTTTCCCCTTCCCCGTTAAAACTTTTTTGGAACAAATTTTTACCAGCAAATGACAAGCAAAATATGCCAACACGGGCTCATAGAAAAGAAAAGTTTAAATTTTTGGTTTTTGATGATTTTTGTTTGAAATTACCAACATGAAACTTTTTTCTGAAGTTTTTTGGAAAAGGGGTTTGGGAATCTGCGATCAAAAATCTTTTTCAAATATCAGAAATGCTGTAAAAATTTTTTTCCCAAATTGCTATTTATAGTGCACCCGTTTGTATGGAAAAGAGTGGGGGGAGTAATGAAAAAAAATACAATGGGGTTTTTGATAGTAAAATTAAACTTAAAAAGAAGGCAGTAAAGAGATTTTAAACAAGTTTCGGAGAGCAAAAAACCCTGAAAGAATACAGAAAGCGCAAAAGGAGGCCTTTGTTAATGAAAGAAACAGGTACTTGACCAAAAAAAGGTTTTAAAAAAAAAAAAGAAATGGGTTTAAAAAACAAAAATTAATGAACTAAAAAAGGGTCAAAAATTTTCCCGAAAAAAATTTTGGTCAGTTAAAAGAACAAAAAAAAAAAGGGATTTTGACTTCGTCGTCAAAAGGGAGGGGCCCCGTGTTTTCGTTCGGCTTTTTCGTCCGGTTTTCCCAATAAAAAAGGGAAATTATGTTCAGGTTTGTTTTTTTTTTTGCCCAAACGGGTTAAAGGGGTGCATTGTTAGTAGTGTTTTTTGGGGTTTTTTCCTCTGATTTGTTTCCCCAATTTTTTCCCTTTTTTGGGTGAAAAAAAAAAATAGAAAACCCGGAAAATTTTTTGGAAGAATTTCTTTTACAAGTTTTCCCAATTTAAAGAAACCCCCTTTTTCTTTTAAACAAAACGTGCGGGGAGGGGGTTAAAAAGGGGGAATTTTTCCCAAAGTTCTTCCTTGTCGTAAAGTGGGCCCGCGGGTCCGGCCCCCAAGAGCGAGGGGAAATTCGCACGAAAAAAAGTGAATGGGAAAATAAAAATTGGGTGAAAAAAAAAGACGGGGCGGGTTCAGGGAAGCTGGATAAAATTTAACGGGAAAACCGAAATGGTTTTTAGCCTCTACGGGGAAGATACCCGGGACAAGTCGGGTTTGGGGATTTGGGAAAACCCGAACACGGGGGCGGGATTGAAAGGTTGGACATGTTGGGGAAGGGGTTTTTGGGGGGTTTTGAACTAAAAACCCAAAGGAGGCCCTTCTCCGTGCACAAGTGAAAAAATTTTGAACGAAAGAAAAAACAAAGATCTGCGTTTCCCATTTTGATCGCAAAAACAAAGAACTGAGAAAAAGCAAGTTTTTTCATAAGGGAAGGGAAGGGCCGGACGAATGGGGTTTGTCCGGGTCCTTTGGGGGGGAAAGGGGAAGGACCCCAAAGGGGGGAAAGGGTTTTGGAGACTGTGGCGGATGTGTCGGGAAAGGGTGCACAAAGGGTTTTCCCACCACCCGAGTCGGGGTTCCAGTCACTGCAGGGACATCGAGGGCCCCACCCCCCTCGGGTTTCCCCCCGGCACCGGCAGCCCCGGGGCCCATCCCTGTCGGGGTCTTCCCCCGTCAGAAAAAAGGGCTTTTTTTTTGTACTGGAGAACCGGAGAAAGCTGAAGCGATGGTTTTTCCCCCATTTCCGGGGGGATTTTGACAAAGGGCCCCAACTAAAGTTTTTTGTTGTCCCCAAATTTAAACTTTTTCAGCAACCTCTCGGCATGGTGGTCAAAGGGAAAAAAGTGGGGGCCCCAAATTTAAAAAATTGGCGGGGAACTTTGAAATGGACAAAAAACATTTTTTTTTGGTTTCAGTTTTCGGAAATGCCATGGCCAAAAGAAAGGAAAAGGAAAAGGGGGTGGGGGGGAAAGGAGGGGAAATGGGTGTTTTATATATGGTTTTGTGCTTATACCCCCCCTTTTGGTTGTGGGGTTTGTGTGTGTGTTGTGTGTGTTTTAAAAATTATGGGGGTGGGGGGTTTCCCCTTTTTGGGGTGTTTGTGGTGTGTGTGAAATTTTTTAAAGGCATTTTTATGCATGTATTTGGGATGTTTAAGTTGGTAGTTATTTTTTTTCATTTTTGTAAAGTGTTTTTGTCTTTCCTAGAGAGGGGGGGGGAGAGAAGGGGGGGAGATAGAGGAAAAAAAGGAAAAGGGGGGGGGGGGGGGGGAAGGGGAAAAAAGGAATGTTTTGCATGATTTCCTTTTCTGCCCCTCCTTTTCCCAACTTAGGGGAAAAACCTTTTTCCCGGGCCCTGCCCCTTTTCCCCTTTGTTAGGGTTTTTTCCCCCATTCTCAATATGATTGTAATGTTGCCTTTTTTCTCTTCTTCTCTTTTTAAATTTCCCTCTCAAGACTATTTTAATTCTTTAATTTTTTTTTTTATTAGTTTTAATGTATTTTAAATTTTGCTTATTTTTTACTTATAGACATGTTTCGTTGAAATTTTTTGTTTTTGTGTATTTGATGTGTTTTTGTGTGTTTTGTGTGTGTGTGTGTGGGGGGTTTTTTTTTGGGTTTTGGTGTGTGTTTTTTTGTTGTGTTTGTGTGTGTTGTTTGGTGTGTTTTGTGTTTTGTGTGTGTGTGGGGGGTGTGTGTGTTGTGTGTGTGGGTGTGGGGGGTACGTGGGGTTTCGGGGTTCGTGCGCGCTCGTAGGAATGGTGGGGTGTGTGGTGTGTGTGTGTGGGGTGTGTGTGGGTGTGTGTGTGTGTGTACGTGCGTGTGTATCGTGGGGAGGGGCGCTTTGTGTGCGGCTCGCGCAAATTGTGTGTGTAGGGGAAAATTTGGGGCCCGTGGTGTGTAGGGGTGTGTGTGTGCGTGGTGGGTGCGTGTTTGGCGTTGAAAACGGGCGGGGCTTTTGTGTGTTTTTTGGTGTGTGTGTTTTGGGGGGTGGGGTTGTGTGTGTGTGTGTGCGTGTGGTGGGGTGCGTGCGTTGGTGGTGTTTTTTTGTGGCTTTTGTGGGGGGTTGGGGGTGCTTTGTGCGTGTGGGGTGGGGTGTGTGTGCGGGGTGCGTAGGTGGTGTGTGTGTGTGTGTGGGGTTTAGCATTCCCCCTTTCCCCTTGGGGGCCCTTTCCTCCTTTTTTCCCCTTGCCATCCTTTTTTTCCTTTTTTTTCCGGAAGGTTTTGTAGATTTTCATCAGGAAGGAAAAAAACATTGGGGGTATTGGTAAGTGTTTGATGTTCTTTTGGGGGAATGTCCGTTGCATTCCCAAAAAGGTGATTGAAATGTATTTAGTGGTTAATGAAACCTTTTTTTTTTGATTAGGGATTTTTGGGGAGGGGGGGTTTTTTTTGGGGGGAAAGCTGTTTTCCCCGAGAAGGATGGGGGGGGGGGGGGGGGGGTTTGGAGCGACTATTTTTCACAAAATTTCCCCTTGTTTTTTGAATGGCCAAAAACTTTTGTTGCGGGAAGTATCGATTGAAAATATGAGATTTTGTAAATAAAATTTTAATGTTTTCCCGTGCTGTCTGTTTTCCTGTAAGCCTGTCTGTGGCTACTTTGATGAAATTAAAATACCTTATTTCCAGATGTCAAAAAACCCTTTGGGGGTTTAACTTTTGAAAAAATTTTTTTTTGGTTTTTGTTTTGTTTTTTTTTTGAATTATTTTTTTTCCCATTTTAAAAGTGGGCGTTTAAATAAAAAAAACCCTTTCTATCTTTCCTCCTTCTTTCTTCTCTTTTCTCTCTTCCTCTCTCTCTCTCCCCTCTCTCTTCCTCTCTCTCTCTCTCTCTCTTGCTCCTCTCTCTCTCTTGCTCTTTTTCCCCTTTTCTCTCTCTTTTCTCTCTCTCTCTCTCCCCCCCTTCCCTCCCCCCCCTCTCTCTTTTGTCTTTCTCTCTCTGTCCCCTCTTTTTTACTGCGTGGATTTCAAATGCTGTGTTTTCCAGTGTCACGGTTTTTTTAATGTGGTTTGGAATAGTTAAGTTAACAGATGCTGTTTTTTTAAATTGGGGGTTTTTCTTTTCCTTTTTTTATGATAAAGTGTGTGTGTGTGTGTGTGTGTTTTGTGTGTGTGTGTGTGTGTGTGTGTGTTTTGTGTGTGTGTGGGTGGGTGGGGAAAGGAGGACAGCTTTGTTTTTATGATGAAATTTGTTTGTGTAGAGTAGCCCTTTCCTTTGGGGGAATTGTTGATTTTTCATATTGAATTCAAAAGGAGAAATTGAAATATAAAAGTGCTTCCTTTTCTCTCTCTCTTCTCTCTCTCCTCTCTCTCTCTCTCTATCTCTCTCTCTCTCTCTCTCCCCCCTCTTTTCTCTCCTTTTTTCTGTCTTTCCCCCTTTTTACTACACAGAATATTTGATTGCTTGCCATCTTTTTTGTATTTTTGGGAAAAGTTTTTTAAAAATAAAAATTGATTTTCTTCCCGAAGGGAGGGAGACAGTTCTTTGGTTTACGATATTGTTTTTAATTTTGGGAAGTATTTACAAAAACGGGGGGGGGGAGAGAAGGGAGGTTCCATTTTAAATTATCAAAAACCCCCTGTTTTCTGAAATTCTGTTAGACCTTTTCCCAAAAGGGGATTCGTTGTTGTCATTTTTAAAATGTTTGCAAAAAATTATCAGCGGCTCTCTCTCTCTCTCTCTCTTTTCCCCTCTCTCTCTCTCTCTCCTCTCTCTCTTCTTTTTTTCTCTTCATTCTCTCTTCTCTCTCTCTTCTCTCTCTTCTCTCTCTCTCTCTTTCTTTTCTCTTTTTTAAATGTTTTTTATTTGTTTTGCCTACCTTTTGTCGGGTCTGATTCTTTTGGTTTTTTCTCATTGTTTGTCTTTTCTGTCTGTCTGTCTTTTCGTCTGGGGGGTCTGTCTCCCCTCTCTCTCCCCTCTCTCTCTCTCCTCTCCCCTCTCTCTCTCTCTTTTCTATGGAATTATACTACCCGGCCTGGATGTACATATCTTTGTTTGCAAGGTTGAAAATGATTTTTTTTGTAGGGAAAGGGGTTTTTCCAGGGAGTTCTTTGCGCTTTTATTTCGAGGGAAAGTTAAAAAAGGAGGGAAAAATTTTTAGTTTTGTTTCGTTTTCTTGAAAGGATTTTTGAAAAATGGACGCGTTAACCTTCTAAAAAGGATTGGGGTTTGTCCAATCATGATATGTGATGTGGTCAAAAATGGGGGTCTCTCACCCTGGCTTCATTTCTCTCTCCTCCTTTTCTCTCTCTTCTCCTCTCTCTCTCTCTCTTCTCTCTTTTTCCCCTCTTTTCTCCCCTCTCTCTCTCTCTCTTTTCTCTCTTCTGTCCCCATCTGTATTTATCTGTCTGTCTGTCTTTTCTGTCTCTTGTTTTTTGTCCCCCCCCCACCTCTTCTCTCTCTCTCTGTGTTCTTTTCATGGTTTTCAAGTTGCTTTTCAATGCAAAAATGACCCCCCCCCCCCCCCCCCCCCCCCCCCCCCCCCCCCCCCCCCCCCCCCCCCCCCCTCGGGTTTAAAAAAAATTTAAGGGGGTTGTCCATGTTTGGTTGTTTAAATTGGAGGCCTTTTACTTGTTAATAAAGAAAGGGTAGGGGGGGAAGGAAAGGGAAAAATGAAGTTGAAATTACGATGTATTTACTGAAGCTTTTACAAAAAGGGGGTTTAAAGAAAGAAAACTTATATTTTAAATTATTTAAAATTTCTTTTCGGGGAGAAAAAAATAGTTTTTTTTGGGGATCTGTTGTTTGGTTTTTGGGTGTTGAACCAAAGGTATCAAGTTTGCCCCCCCCCCCTCCTCCCCCCCCCCCGGGCGGGGAATCACAGTGGTGGTTTTTCCCTTGGGGCCCCTTTATCTCTGTAGGGTTCTGTACCTGTCATCTTTTTTCTCTTTCTCTTTCTCCCCTGATTGCTGTTTTACGTGCTAGTCTCCCAAATTTTCGGCTCCCTGCCCGTATTTTTGTCTGGTTGGCGTTTCCCCCCTCTTCTTCCTCTTTTTTTCTCTCTTTTTTCTCTCTTCTCTCTCTCTTTTCTCTCCCTCTCTCTCTCTCTCTCTCTCTCTCTCCTCTCTCTCTTCTCTCTTCCTCTCCTTTTCCCCTCCTTCATTCCTTCTTTTCCACCCCCCCTGTACCCCTTGTGCGCAAAAAGCGAATTTCTGTTTTCATAGGGGGGGCCCCCTGCCTTTTTCCCCCATGGTTTTCATAAATGTTTCCGTTTCCCTTCTCCTCTCTCTCTCTCCTTCCTCTCTCTCTCTCTCTCTCTCTCTCTCTCCTCTCTCTCTCTTTTCTTTTTTCTATTAAAATAATCTAATGCTGTTTAAATTCTTTTGGTACATACGTTTGCAATGGAGGAAAAGGTTTTTTTGTTGTTGTTTATAGGGAAAGGGGGAATTCCCAAGCGGAAAATTAAAGCTGTGTTTGTGATGGGGGCTTCGGGGGGGGGGGGGGGGGGGGGGGGGGAGGGCTGCCGCACCAGTGTCATGAAAAAAGTATTTTTGAAATTTTTCCAAAGGGGATTGGGGAAAATTTTCCCAGTTGTGATGTCCCGTTGCGTTTTCACTTGGTGTCCCCGCCCCCTTTGCTCCCCCCCCCCCCCCCTCCTCCCCCCACCCCTCCCCCCCCTTCCCCCCCCCCCCTTCCCCCCTCTCTCTCTCTCTCTCTCCCCTGTTTTTTTTTTTTTTTTTTTTTTTTTTTTTTTTTTTCCTAGTCAAAAATTTACCCGGGAATGGAGGGGGGGGGGGGGGCCCGGGGCGGGGGGGGGGGGGGGGGGAAAACCACGTTTTTTCGTTTCCCTCGTACCCTGGCCCACGTGCACAGGTAAAATTTAAAGTGCAAAATTTGCAAAAACTCACGTGGTCGGTTTCCCTCTGCCCCGGGACCCCCGGGCACTCCCCAAAAGTTTTAGCTGGGGGTTTGTGTTAGACCCCTTCGGGAATGCCGGGGAAAACAGGGTTTGACCATCCCAAAACCCCGTCCCCCCTTTCCCCCCCCCCCCCTTTTTCTTTTTTTTTTTTCCCCCTGGGTCTTTTGGTACATCCCTGAGCGTTTAAAGCGCACGCCTTTTTTAAAAAATCACTTAAAATGCGACACGAGGTTTTTGGTTTTTCTTTGGTGCATCCCCCCTTTCGTTTCGTTTGCGGGGGTTTAAAGCAAACATCAACTTTTTGGGTTCTTTTTTGTTGTTATTGTTTTTGTTGTTGTTTTTTATGATGATTTTTTAGTGATAATGGTTTTTGCTTTTTATTTTGTTTGTTTTCCGTTTGTTCATTTGTTAAAGTGTTTTTGTGTTCCCCAAAAAAGTTGATAAAATTTTTCAGTTTGACTGGGTTGGATGGGCATTTTTATTTCTGTCAGTTTTATATGAGCCCTTTGGGGACCCCTTTTTTGGGGTTTGAAAGTATTTCGCATTTTATTGTCTTCTTCAAAACCTCTGTAAATGAAAAAGGGAAAAGTAGTGTGGGTTTTTTTTTCATTAACTGTCAGGGCCCCATAGTTTGAAGAAGAGGGGTGTTTCTTCCATTATCTAAAATGTTTAAAAATATTTTAGTGTACTTCCTGCAAAAACATCATTTTGAAAAAAAGGATGGAAAGTTATCCAGTCTGAGTGGGGCTTAAAGGGGTATTTCTCAAGTTACTCTTCCAACGAAAAAGGTGTCGCGATTTTGGGTTTAAAAACAAACTTTGAATTTTTAAAGGGAAAGCAAATTGGTTTTAAGGATGATTTTGGGGAAAAATTTTCATGATACGTTTAAAAATTTATTCTTTGGGAAAAGATTACCCTTTTTTTTTTAAAATTTTTGGGCCAAATTTGGGACGAGCAAAAATTTTACAATTGTTTTCCAACAAAAAAAATTTTTGGCCCTTTGGGATTGAAAATTTTATAAAAAGTGGGGGTTTCAAATTTTGGGCCTTTTCACCCCAGGATTATATAATTACAAACTTTAAAAAATCCCCACGCCAAAAAAAGGCTGTTTAAAAAGATCGAAAAACTGAATTTAATGAATTTGGCGGGAAACTAAACCCCGAAATGTCGGCCGTTTACGTGGGGGAACTAATCCATTTTTAACAGGCCAAAGGGTTGATTTCTTTTTTATATCGGGCACATTGTTTTTATACTGATGAAAATTGACATTGAATCCGGGTTTTGAAAAGATTTACTCTGCCCGTGTTATTAAAAAATAAAATTTTAATTTAAGACATAAATCGTAATTTCTTTTTGGAAATTTAATTCGTTTTAAATTTAAAGATAAGTCATATTTAGTTTAAATTAATACCCTTTATCCCAAAAAGGGGTTAAAAAAGAATACTCATAAGTTCAGAATAAATTAATGAAACAGACGTAAAAACATTTCAATTTTTTGAGGGTCTATTTTCGATTTCCTGTTAATGAAAAAAAAAGGTCGAAAAACGATTGCTTATGCTACTGCCCAAAAAAAAGAAAAGGGGTAATGAAGAGGAAAAAACAAATTTAGAAAAAAGACGTTATTAAGTTAGAAAAAAAGGAAAAAAAAACTGAAGTGATATTAAAATCATTAACGGAAAAAAAACGACTGTGGATATCAGAGGAAAACGAATAGAAGGGTTTTGTTACGATCACCCCGCTAGATGGTTGAAAATGGGGGAAAAAATTTTGTAGTTATTTTTGTTAAACTTGAAAAAAAGGCCCTTACTTTAGTTTAAAAACTTTGGGTAGACTAATTGAAAAAAGGATTTAAAGTTTTTTAAAAAATCAAAAAGACCTACTGAAAAAAAGTATTGTTTCTATAAAACATTTTACCCAGAAAATGTGTTTGAAAAAATTTTGTAATTTAAAAAAATTTTTGGGGGAAAAAAATTCCCCCCTTTAAAAAGAAACGAAAACAGCGGGCTTAGAAGGTCTTTTTTAATTGGAAGGGGAAGGGGGCATAGGGCTTAAAGCGATGGGAAAAATATTTAAAAACCCCGGGTTCCGGGTGGCCCTTTAAATCTGAATTCTTTAATGTCTTTTGGAAACAGGGTTGGTGTATTTGCCGTTGGCATTAAAAGCCCAAATTTCAAGGGAAAAGGGAACTGTCATGTGTACAAAGAGGGGAAACAATTTAAAGTATACCAAAAGGTGACAAAAACCCGACAGTTTCATAAAAAAACCCGGGACCTATTTCTCTGTTTAAAAGTCGTTTAAGATAGGATTTCCCTTTGCATTGCCAAAAGAATAAAATTGTGTTGCCTAAAGTCATAAATGAAGATTTTGGGCCGGGGTTTTTTAGAAATAGATACTTTGGCGGGCAACATTTGGGCTGATTTTTGACACTATATCCTATTTAGAATTTAAAATGATCTGGGTGGTTTGTTGTTTTAAAATTTGACTTTGAAAAAACCTTTGATTCGGGGGAAAAAAGGGAAAATTTTTGTTAAAGTCCCAAAGGCATTTGGTTTCCAAAAAGGGTTTTGTAGTTGGATATTTACATTCTACAAAAATTTTTAAAGTTTTGTTTTTGTGAAAGGACAGGTTTACCCTTGGTTTTGATATTTAAAAAAAAGGGTTGTCGACAAAGGGGACCCCAAAATTTACCATAAATTTTTCATAATTTGTGTCGAAATATTAGCCTTTTTTGGGAAGGGAAAAAACAAGATACAAAGGGGAATTTGAATGAATTTAAAAAAGAATTTAAAAATTTTCTAAAAATGTGATGACACCGTGTTTTTTTCTAGCAGGGGTTTTAAAAAATCCTTTTAAACTTTTATTGAAGTTTTTTTTAAGATTTGGGCCCGTGTCTCAGGTCCCTTTATATGAATTTAGGTTTTAAAAAGAGGCGTTTTGGGTTGGAAGTGTAAAAAAAAGTCAAAAATACAAGGACCACTTTTGGGAAAATTTTATGGAATCCACCAAAAAATTTTGAATTTCTTGGGGATATGGTTCACAATGACTTGGAAAAATTGCATGAAATTTTAAAATAGCAGAAAGGGCTAGCAGATGTTTTTAAAATTTTTTTTTTTCAAAATATGGGTAAACCCCAGATTACGCCCCCAGGTAGTGTAGAATTTTGAAATCCATTTTTTTCCCTTTTAAAGTTGACTCATCTTTGGGGTGTTTTTTACCAAAAACCCCCCCAGATGTTTTCTTTCCCCAAAAGGGCAAAAAAAATATGCTAAAGTTTGTGTGGAAAAAAAACCCGAAAAAAATCAGTCGAAAAAAAAAAATGCCTTAAAAGCATACGGAATGGGGGGTATTGGCCTTTTCCCGTGAAAAAACTAGTACATCTTTAAAACTATCCTGGATCCGTAGGACTGGAGATCAAACCACAAATGGAAACAAATTTTTCAGTAAATTTTCCTCTTTTGGGCCCCATATGAAATAAAAAATGGTCCCCGAGTTTTTCTCAAAATTTAAAAATAAATCCCCTTCTGGGCCCGATTCCTTGAAAACTTTCAAACTTTTTTATTACAAGTGTTGCCAAAAAAATTTCCCCTGAATAAATGGGGAACCGTTTGCTTCAACAAAAGTTTTTCAAGTTGGGGGAAAAAACACCTTGTCTCTAAAATGCTTTTAAAACAAAAGTGTCTATTATCTCGCCATTTTTTTGTGATAATGGTCTGTTTCTTTCCCCGGGAAAAATTTAAGGAAAAAAAAATGTGTCAACATTGAATTTTTTAACTTATAAGGGTTTTTAAGTTAGCAATAATTTTAAAAATTTTTTAAAAATTCGGGCTTACCATCGAAAACAAAAAAATGTATTTCCCTTTCCATTCTGTTTTAAAAATATTTTTCGCCAAATTATTTAAAAATTTCAAAGACTTATTACGTATATGATTTATAATCCCGTTGGGCCTTTCCCTGCGTGCCCAAAAGGGACATCAAAATTTCACAAGCTCATGGGGAAAACCCCCGGAATTCATGTTTTTTTTATGCCCCATAAGATTTTCAGATGGTTAAAAATTAAGTGGTTTTAGCTAAGAAATTTAAATTTACAGGTGTTTTGGGGCCCCAAATGTTATTTTGAAAAAAATCGGGTTACTGATAATGGGAAAAAGCAGTTTTTTGCGGATTTTTTTTAAAGATTTTTATTGGGCCTTATGTTTTTTGGGAAAAATACTCATGTTTAAAAGTTTTTGGAGTAGGTTAATTGATTTTGGGAAAAAAGAAATGCCCTCATGCACAAAATATTCCCCCTAACAGAGTCTCTTTACTTTTGGTTTCGACGAACAATTTGCAAATTTTATTACATTTTTTTTTATTATTTTCTAGCAAATATTTCCCTTATAAGTGTTAAAATTTGAAAAGGGGAAATTTCCACGGGGAGCAGTTTTCTTGAAAATTTTTGAACCCTTTTGATAAAAATTGAAAAATTTTAAATTTTACCTAACCATGAACCACGTGGATTTTCATGCCCGTGGCTTGGGTTTTGAAGCTTTGGTTTCTAATACCTAGCCCGCTTTAGTACTGTCTAAAGGGAAAATTTTTTTCTGTATTAATATATAAAATGGGTTTAATTTTTGATGTTTTAATTTAACAACAATTACTGGGTAATCATGTTATCTTTTTCCCTTTTTTTTTGTTTTTTGTTTTTTTTTTTTGATTTCCCTTTCCCGGGGGATATCCTGTGTGGCCCCCTTTTCTTTCTGCTGAAATATTTATGTTATTGGGACTCAAGAATAAATGGACCCTTTTGATTAAAACATGTAAATTTTTTCAACCCTTTTGTGGGCCCAAAACCCCTTTTTTTACCTTTTGATCTGTTGTCCCTCTGTTTTTGTTTTTTTCCCCCCTTTTTTTTTTGTGTGTAATGCCCATTTATCTTGCAAAATATATGTGTATTTTTTTTGTGTATATGTGTGTTTATGTGTTTGTATATTTTTGAAAGTGTTTTATTTTGTTTGGTATGTGTTTATTTTATGTATGTGTATATGTATGTATATATTATGTGTTTTGTATATGTTTGTGTATATTTATTAATTTTTATTTATTTATTATATATTATTCCTTTTAGCATTGGGCAATAAGTAACCCTGTTTTTTTTTTTTTTAAAAGTTTTATAATTGCAATGGGTTTTGCTGAAAATTTTCTCTCTCTCCCCTCTCTCTCTCTCTCTCTCTCTCTCTCTTCCCCCTCTCTCTCTCTCCTCTCCTCTCTCTTTTCTTTTTTCCCTGTGGTGTGTTTTGGGGGTTTTTATGGTTTTTTTGTTTTTCCTTTTTTTTACCCCGATTTTTGTTTATGAGGTCGTCTTCTTGATATATGTTGGGTGTGGTCTGTCTTTTTTTTTTTTCCCTTTTTTTTTTTGTATGGGGGGATAAAAAATAAAAAAAAAATAAAAAAAGTTAAAAAAAAAAAAAAAAAAAAAAAAAAAACAATAAATAAGAAAAGTATCGCATACAATTTAAATTTAGTTTTCAGCGTGGTATGTTTTCCCTTTTTTTAAGTGTTTAACCCCCTTCGATGTCATGTCAGGAAGATTTGGGGAAACGGCCCGATTAAATTTATGGGGTTTGAAGAAGAGCCATTTTTTAATGACCTATTACCAGGGCAAGAAGGTTTTTTGTGGTTATTAATTTTTAAAACATGGAAAAAGTGCCGGGCCCGATTTAAAAATTTTTTGTGAAATGTTTTTAAAAAAGCAACCAGCCCCTTCTTGATTTTCCCTTTTAGCTTTTTTTTTTTTTTATTTTTGAAAAAGGGAAATTTTTTTCCCGAAGAAAGGGGCAAAAAACAAACTTTGTTTTTCCCAAACCCTGAAAAAGGGGGACATAAAAACGCCCGACAATTTTAGAGGGTTTGCCTTAACAAAATTGTTAGTTAAAAATATTTTTCAAACATATTAAACAGAAGATTAACTGGTTTGGTTTGGAAAAAAAGAAAAGAAAAATAGAAGAACAGGGAGGCTTTAGGAGAAAATAAAAGTTCCCTGGACCCTATTTTTACGTTATTTGCGTGGTTTCAGAAATATCTTCCCATGTGGGGTTTGTTGACTTTAAAAAGGGAAATTTTATTCTGGGGAACCCAAATTTTTGGAAAAATTTTGAGAAAATAGGAAAATTTAAAGGGGGAAAAAATCCAAAAAATCTTTGAGGAATATATGATTCAGTCTTGTTTTGTGTCCCTGATAAGGGTATGTATTTTTGACTTTTTTTGTTGCCCCCGAGGTTGTAAAAAAAAGGATGCCATTTTAGTCCCCAGTTATTTTTTAAATTTTTCATTAAAGAATTAGGGAATTGAAAAATTTGAAAAGGAGGGCAGGCACGTTTTTCAAATGATTCCGGGAAAGCTGTTGAAATTTCCTTTGTTGTTCGCAGTGATGTTATTCTTTTTTTTGACCCGTTGTTGGGGCTCCAAAATTAAATTAACATTTTGAAAAAGGAAGCGGACGACTGCGTTTAAAGATTAATCTTGAAAAAAACAAAGGGTGTTTTTGGGGTGGGTGGTCCCTGTCCGCATGATAAAGGGGGCTAGGGGGTTTAAAAAAATAAAAATAACAAATTAAAATTTTTAAAAACTAGAAAGATTTTTTTACAACTAAATTTTAAATCTTAATATGGGGGTGGTCGAAATGTATAAAAAAGGGGGAAAAAAAAGGGTTGGGGGAAAATACCCAAGATCATTAAGGAAACCCAAATACAAATGAACCGTGATTTTTTTGGAAATTTTTGATCGGGAAAATTTAGCCCATGTTTTAAAGTTGTGCCGAAGTCTGGGGTTTTTTCTGAAACTTCCAAATGGAAAAAATTTACACGGGTTTTCAATTAAAAAGCTTTAGGGAAAATTTCCCTTGCATTCCCCAAACAAATTTGGAATTTTTAGTTGCAGGGATATCCCCTTTATATACAACACCCAAATGAAAAGCATAAGATATTGGGTAAGATTGGGTTTAAATTTAACCCTGGCTAGGTTATTTGCAAGATTTGAGAGTGTTACAACAGCATGGAAAAAGGAAAATGAAAAGGGTTTAAAAGGTTTAAAAAAATTCTTACTGAAAAAGGGTTTTTTTATAGTTTGGGCAATTTAGGAAGTGGGAAAATGATAAATTGTTTTTTGGAAATGAAAGATAGGCTAAAGGGGTTTATTTCAGCAAAACTGGCATCACAGTGGAAGGAAAAGAAAAGTATGGGCTGGTTTTTTGAATTTAACGCAAACCCGCAACCAAAAGTATTTACTATTATTAAAATTTGTAAAAAGGCCATTGAGATTTGCTCGCTAGATTTAGGGGCTTGAAATTTAGGGTTTTTAAGGGAAAAAAAAGTCTTGGGGTTTTTTCAAGGGTTTTCAAACCCAAACGTATGTAAGGGGGGTGTAAAATTTAAAGCTGTGGAAAGAATATCACTTTTTTTCAAAAAGTGTTGCATACAAATTTAAGTTCGCAAAATGAAAAATTTTTTAAACCCCCTTTATAAAAAAAGACAAATTGGTTTTTGAAAATCTTAATTTATTGATGTTGAAGAGCTTTAAGATCTCTGGCTAAATTTTTTGCTGAAACGTCTTTTAAAAAAATTAGCAGCTTTTTTCTTTGAGTACAAAGCTATTCAATGTTCATGACATGTATTGTTTAATGCTACCTTGGTTAATGTCTGAAGTTTTGATTTTGTCTGACAGTCGTTTTCTTAAGTTTGAATCATACTGACGAAAACGAGCATATAATCTATGCTTATTCTAGAAAATGAATGTGGTAGATAAAGGAATTTTCGCTACAGAGGTTTGTAGCAACACCATTAATAATGATTTCCTTTCTTTCCTTCATAGACAGTGGACCCCATGTCATTAAGGCTCCTATGCTGTTGACATTAAAGGTTGTCATTGTCATTCTCTCTCTCTCTCTCTCTCTCTCTCTCTCTCTCTCTCTCTCTCTCTCCTCTCTCTCTCCTCTCTCTCTCTCTTTCTCTCTCAAACATTCATGTATACACACGTCTTGCAAAATATTACTCACACACACACACACAACACACACACACACAACACCACACACACACACACACACACACACACACTGTCTATCTCTCTCTTCTCTCTCTCTCTGTCTCTCTCTGTCTCTCTCTCTCTCTCTCTGTCTCTCTCTCTCTGTCTCTCTCTCTGTCTGTCTCTTATCTGTCTCTGTCTCTCTCTCTCTGGCTCTCTCTGTCTCTCTATCTCTCTCTCTGTCTCTGTCTCTCTCTCTCTCTACTCTCTCTCTCTCTCTCTCTCTCTCTCTCTCTCTCTCTCTCTCTCTCTCTCTCTCTCTCTCTCTCTCTCTCTCGCACGCCTAGCAGTAATGTATGTCCTGAAAATTAATATTCCTGACCGAGTCTAATAAAGTCTAGATTCATCGCGAGAAACATACTAAAATCATTCATTACCATTTATTCCCAAGGTCCGTGCATTGTAGGGATCCCGCCCCAGTCATAGCAATGATGAAGGAGATCACAGACCTCTATAAAAGTCGAACAGATCTTGCACCCACACTTTGATCCGGATCTGCACCAAGGACACGTTACATGTTTAATCAAGTTTCACGAAAATTGGTTGTGTAATGGTTTCTTTTTTCGTAAATTTGCTGACAGAGACATAAACGGATCGACTTTGGTGGACACACATTCGCCTTGCCAGGAATAATGATCATAATGTCGTCTGAGTGTTCAACCTAGCAATTCATTGAGCGATGAAGATTATCTGATGTTGTTCATCTCCTCTCCAACTATCCTAGTGCGTGCTGGCTATTTGAGCGTTTCCATAATCCACCATTACATGGATTACAGGATCTTCAACGTGCAGTGTTTGACCTACTGTATGTGTAAACACACAAAGACGATTCACCCAGCAGCAGTTCTGTCAATGTTGACCAGGGAGACATGTGAAAATCCTGTTACACACTTCATCCCCACCGGGTGCTACGAGGGCTCGAACTCGTGGTCCTCTGTTCCAGGCGAAAGTGGACTAGCCACTGGACCATCGCACGTGTCAACTTGAAGAGGCAGTATTTGCAAGGGGCCGTTATTGATTTCTGCGTGCTAGACAGTCGACTCCGTCTGACTAGGAAACAAGACGAAGGTCAGGAAAGGAAAACATTGGGTTTTCTGAGGCGTGACCTAACGGATTTAACAAACTGAATTTGAGAGGGTTTTCAGTCTTTTTTCGCACTTGACGTCATTAGGCTGCCAATAACTGAGATCTCTGGAGAAAGACTTTCTTTTTGTTCTTCACAATTTGACCATAGAGCCTTAATTTGAGTCTTTGAATAGAGAAGTAGCAAAACAACTAACTCCAAACACGATGTCAAGCAACACGATTCTACTTCTTGTCTTTTAAAACTGCATCGTCCACGTTTTACATGTCCTAAGGATGTGTAAGGATTTCGGTTGGAACGTTTAATATGTAACATAAGTTGTGATATGTTTCAAAGAAAGTAGTACCTAAGCCTCATTGCATTGCTTCTCCTTCTATGTACAAAGAATACCATGTCTTCTCCATGTTTTGATGAATCTATCACGCACCCAAAAAGAAACTTTATTTAAAAAAAAGAAAGATTGTGTGTGTGAGAAACCTGTAGTCTGTACTATACCACAGGAACCCTTGTCGTCTGGATTGGGTTTTTCCACCAGAGAGAACAAACAAAAACAATGACTGTTTTTCCAGACGTGGGATTCCAGCCAGACAATACCACGGCTGATGGACATTGATGGCATGCGAGCCAAGTCACGCGCAGAACACATTCGACAACACACACACACACACACACACACACACACACACACACACACACACACACACATACAACCCTACAAGCACACCGCGAGCGGTGCGTGCGCGCACGCCTGCACGCACGCACCCACGCATCCACGCACGCACGCACGCTCGCACGCATGCACACACACACACACACACACACACACACACACACACACACACACACACACACACACACACACACTGTCCCCACTTAAGCTGGTAGACAGCGATTTGTGCATTGCGTGAGGAATAGCGGTATTTTTTGTTAGGAAGAGAATACTATGGGAATATCATAACAAGTTGCTTTTCTCAGGTTGTCAGGGTGATAAAGAGGGTTGCGATCTGGTGATGGTATCGTTGATGTTTGTGTTCACTGAGAATTCCCCTTCTCTTCTTGTTCTTGTCGTTGTTGTTGTCGCTGTTGTTGTTGTTGTTGTTGTTGTTGTTGTTGTTGTTGTTGTTGTTTGTTGTTGTTGTTGTTGTTGTTGTTGTTGTTGTTGTTGATGTGATGTTGTTGTTGTTGTTGTTGTTGTTGTTGTTGTCGTTGTTGTCGTGTTGTCGCTGTTGTTGTTGTTGTTGTTGTTGTTGATGTTGTTTGATGATGATGTTGTTGTTGTTCTTCTTCTTCTTCATCTTCTTCTTCTTCCTTTGTGAATGTTTTCATACAGCAGTCAAAAATAGCCTCACAAACATTGTGCAGCACATTATATTATTATTACTGTAACAGATTTTTATTTATTTATAAAGTTGTTCCAAGTGACACACGTGCACACGCGTGTGCGTGCGAGAGAAGAAGAAGAAGAAGAAAAAGAAGAAGAAGAAGAAGAGGGGGGGGGGGGCAGACAGACAGACAGACAGAGACAGAGAGACAGAGAGAGATTGGCAAACAGACAAGCAGATATTCAATTATAGACAGACTTGAGAGCATAGAGACTAAACCGACAGACAGGTCGGAATGAAGTGCTATGAGCGTGGTCTCCCCTAGTCTGTGCTAACAACAACGCCAAGATGACTATCAGGGTAATGAGGTTTTCCCCCTGACAGAGGAAGCAAGGGAGATAACTTGTGACAGACCTTTTACATCGCCAATAATAAGATGTCAAACCACTATGCACAGACACCGCACCTTAACATTCTGCCTGTTGAACAAAAATCCGTGACGTGCCTGCAAAACTGGAGTTTTGATTCAGAGTAAACAAAACGATGTATAATATATTTACCAAGAAAGCAAATGTGGTTCGGCAAATGGCAAATCAATATTCTTTGGGAGTTCTTGCAGTGACGCTCAATGTCGGCGGCTTTGACAGTCCAAGGTGATTTTGGTGTTTACTTAATTCTTTGTTGCACTGTGTATTTTCCGAAGCAGTTTATCATAGGAGGTAAGAGAGAGTCGCAGACAGAAAGCATCACACCCAAGAGCAACAGAAGAAAATCAGACATCTGTTTAACAAAAAAAAGTTGACAAAACCAAATGCGTAAAGGTCCATTTTGCCCCCCAGTGTGAGGAGATAAGGGATTGCTCGTTGTTCGTTTTCATTGGTCTGAATGTTGTCTATCTTGCCTGAAGAAGACCACAGAGGTCAATGCGCGTCATGTTTTGTCTTTATTTGTTTTGTAATTATTTGTTTGTCCCTTTAGTCCGGTGAAACAATACACTTATGATAACACTAAGCAAGAACAACAAGAACAACAATGATGATAATGATAATGATAATATCAGTAGTAGTAGTAGTTGTTGTAATAGTATCAATATTCATCAAAGGTTACGATGATGAAGATGATGATGGTGAAGAAACATCTACTCAGGCGTGAGTGAGGTCACGAAGCGCGGAACTTGCAGCTAAATAAACAAGTACAAATTATAGGTCAGGACTTACGTAAATGAATAAGTAGATAAATAAATATAAAGAAATAAACAAGCAAACAAATAAATCAATCAATAAATAAATAAATAAATAAATAAATAAGCTTTTCAACATATGTCATGACTACGCTCGCAACGGGCACTTCAGATCTTCGCCACACATTGCAAGCATTACAGCAGCCAGGACAAGTCAGTTTGAACACGTTACGATTTATATCTGTTTCCCGGGGGCGGAATAGCTCAGTGGTAGAGCGCCGGACTCGTAATCCTGGTGATCCTGGGGTTGCGGAATCGAATCTCCGCCGGACCGTTTCGGTACAGGGGGATTTTTCCCTCGGAGTTAATATTGGTTTTGACTCCATGTCCCATACAGTCCTTCGAATGAGACTATATACCGAGGTTCTTGTGTGAACGCACGCATAACGTCTTGCGCACACGTAAAATCCCATCTCCAACTTTCGGAAGAGAAGGCCAGTTTGGCCGTTGGTATGGATGACACGTTACACATAGCATGCACCTTCCCGAAGCCGGAGTGTGGTTGACTTAATGGCGGGATAATAAACGGCCATACACACGGAACTCCACTCCCTTTGTTGGGTAAATGGGGTTAATCCTATTCTTTCTATACAGGGAGTGTCCGTAGGAGTATCAGACTGCGTACGCAGATTTAAAAAATATATATATGAGCTAGTGAAGGGCTTCTCATATTTATAAAATATTCCCCCATTTTCTTCATCTTCAATTTTTTTTTAAAGTTCAAATCTTTGCCAAGTCATTACTATAACGACTGAAGAATTGTTAGCCTGCACTTGTTTTCCCCACTACTTAATTGTTCAGCATTATATTGTTTGGTCAATCAGTGGGAGATTGCATCTCTTAGGAGATCCAAGTAAAGGTTGTTCTGTGCAATTCTTACCACTCACAATGCTTGGGTTATTGAACAGCAGAGCTGACCACTCAGACTGTTCCATATCTTTTGATCTCCCTTGCATCCTTGAATGGATCCTCAAGCATAGGCTCAAAGATTGTCCCCTATATTTTATACTGTTTGAATAATGCTTTTAGTTTTTCAGCGACTTTTTTTCCTCTCCACACATTTGTTTTGTTTCATTTATTACCCTTCACAGGCTGCTTTGAGGCTGCTGTTGGATTTTTTTTCGAACCCTTGGTGGTGAGAACACCACAGAATTATGGACTGTGGTGTGTCTCTATTTGACACCAAGAGCACAGACACAATTAGCCGAGTTTCCCTGATGAGTCCGATCCAGCGGACGAAAGGCCTAGGAGCAGGCAATACAAATAAATGTGCCTTTCAGAGGGATTACGATGGTTCCCTCAGGCAGCTAGTGAAGGGCTTCTCATATGTATAATATATTCCCCCATTTTCTTCATCTTCAATTTTTTTTAAAAGTTCAAATCTTTGCCAAGTCATTACTATAACGACTGAAGAATTGTCAGCCTGCACTTGTTTTCCCCCACTACTTAATTGTTCAGCATTATATATATATATATATATATATATTATATATATATATATATTATATATATATATGTTTCCCAACTTTAAGAGGGACTTTTATAAAGAAGTATGACGCGAAAGCTTACCCACAATGTTTTGTAACTGTCTAAAAAGGAACAATTGAAGAAAGAAACTAGAATCGTATTTCCTGAAAGAATGTATTGTTGCTAGAGTGTTCTCAATGTACATTGAGGGGCGTAGTGGGTGTGTGTGTGTGTGTGTTTCTTCTTCTCCTTCTCGAACACTCTAGATGGGAACGTCAGCTCCCCTGACGAATGCTGCCATGCGCTGTAGGTCCCCAAGGGCACCAAAGAGGTTCCACTCCACTGACATTTGCTCCGTCCATATGTGTTGTCTCAGAGCTTCCTGCAACGGGTGTGTGTGTTTAATTCCTTCAAATTGATTTCAGGTGAGATTTAGGAGTATGAGCTTTGAGATTCGGCTGTCTAATTTTGATGAGAGAGAGGGGAGGACAGGAAGGGGGGGATAGGGGATGGGCCTTTCCCGGGAACAGTGAGACCTCACAAAAGAAAACAATCTGAAATGTAATCGAGGCAGACGTGATCCGACGTGCGGTTAATGCTGCACCGAGGCACAGAGGCATGCAGCGTAGAATGGCTGATTCTTTCAAAGGGGATTCTCAGGCGAGATGTAAAGAAAACAATTGATGGTCAACTTGTGAAAGAATGTGCCCCCAAGGTTTTGGATAAGACGTTTTCACAGTGGAAGAAGAGGAAAACGCGTTCAGTACACTCGTCAGTCAAGCCAAAAGGCCGATGCAACAGATTCACTAACGGTCAGGTG
>CM031613.1:19602695-19642695 GCA_018398815.1 Conus ventricosus
GACTTTGGGCCATGAATGAACACATGAAATTTTGGTGCAGACAGGATCCAAGAGCAGATCGACAATTTTTTTTTTAATACTGTTCAACTTTGACAGGGTCTGCGTTTACTCAAAGCCAATATATTTAAAGTGAAATGCATTGACTTGAACTTGTACAACATCTGGTCAAATAGAATTTAGGAGTACAAAGTGTATCAGATCTGTGTTCATGCGTCTGAAGTGTGTGTATATGAGTTGTGTTTCTCTTCATTTAAGATTTTTTTCTTTTTAATTTCCACAAAGGTATTCACTTTATTTTGAACGCTTCCTGGAATATCCTAAGCAACACAGAGAGAGAGAGAGAGAGAGGAGAGAGAGAGAGAGAGAGAGAGAGAGAGAGAGAGAGAGAGAGACAGACAGACAGACAGACAGAAAGACAGACAGACAGACGGAGAGATGGACAGACAGACATATGACAGAGAGAGAGAGAGAGAGAGAGAGAGAGAGAGAGAAATTGAGAAAGACAGACAGACAGCGTCTTTTAAGCCCTTCCATCCATTACAAGATCAGGACTCTGGCCATGTACTATGTCTGTCTCCAACTGGACCTGTCTGGGACATTCAAAGAGAAAAAAACAGAAATAGCGACATGTTGCCTTACTCACGTTTCCAGTCACACCCAGTCTGGCCCTAGGGGAAGACATTCTGCTGCTCGACGGACTTCACACTTCAGTTTCCATTCATCCGTCACACGACATCCCGAGAATTTTATTCAGTGCCCGGAGGAAAATGATAGTGGGAGTGGCGGAGGCGGGGTCAAATTTCGTTTCAGAAGTCCGCAGTGGCCAGCACAGGGGGGGGGGGGGGGGAGGGCAAGGGGAGGGATAGGTGGGGGAGTATTCTTCGTTACTAAATGGAGCAATATTTGCTGAAATGTGGAGGGCAGGCAGGAGGTTCTTTCTTTTTTCTCTTTGTTCCATGGTCAGATATGTAGGGTTCATAATTGGTTAGATTTGAACCCTACCGTTAACTAGCCGCATTCATAATCCAGGAAGAATGCCTGAACACAACACGAGTATGCGTGAGTTTTATTTTTGTGTCATCCAGCCTACCAGCAAACCATAGCCTTCTCTTGTCCGAAAGATGTACTGGGACTGAGCATGCATGTAAAGTTTTCTATGCATACGTTAATGCACATATAGTCACTGCTCTTTTAGGTAAAACTTGTCCTGCACTGAACGTGTTCCGACAATGAAATTGTGAAATCACAAAAACCAAGATCTTCCGTGTATTCATTGAGACCGCTACCCAGGGATGGATCATTTATACGGGAGGCAGCGGTAGTTCCAGAAGAGGTTATATGGGTGGGTCTTCATCCAATGGTGGAATAGGATAAATATGCCAAAAAGCCATTTTGTCAACCAGGTGAGAGGGGGAGTTCCTGAAATCCCAGAACACCCCATCCCCACCCACCCCCACCTTTGTTTGACTGACCCTGCTACCCTTTCGATAGGAGTGAGGGGAGGGGGGGGGGGGGGTGTCTTTCGACTTAAGGATGCGAGAATTTTTTTTTTTCATTTTTTTTTTCCAGAGCTTACTTCGTTCCCCTAATCAAGCTGACGTTGTCATGGTTTCCCGTGACCTACCTGACCATGAATCTCTTTTGTATGGGAGGTCCACATCCAAATCCAAAACACTGTGAATACAACATGTGCAAATGATGTTCAGCGCTGCCTTAGTTTAATCTATATTGATCGATTTGTTGTTGTCCTTTATCTGTTGTTCTTTCGTGCCACCAGAAATGATGAATTGTCACAGTGTCAAAATGCAGAACTGGAGAGATTGCACAGCTGAGTTAATTTCATAAGCTCTCTCTCTAATCATCATTATCATAAATAAGATTTCTTTGCTTCTCCTTTTTTTTCTTTTTTTACCTAACTTTCTTTCTTTCTTTCTGTTGCTTTGAGTTACATAACGTCTGAACAGACAAAAAGCGATAAGGCCACAAACTGTGTTGCTTTAACTGATTCAATTTCTCAGCAATCTTTGAGTTTACTTTTTTTTTCTTTCTTTTGATTTACCTTGCATTCCTTCCTCATTACTCTTAATAAGCTTTTCTTTCTCGTCTGTCTTCACAATAGCTCAATCGATGACATAGTCGAATACATGAAATGGGGGCCTCACTGAAAACATCCGAAGGCATTTCGCCTGAAAACAATGCAATGTAACATAGGCTTAAGGGGGTTTGCAGAGACTGGAGTCATCAGTGTATCTTGTCCGATATTCCAGATATTATCGTCTGCACATGTGGTTTGACAAAACGAAAAACACAGTATGGGTTCGTCATTTCCATCCCTTACTCTCCCTGCTGCTTCGTATGCAGACACTCAACATACTGTAGCAAGAATGCCATTGCTTCGGATGAAGATGCTGGTAGCCATAGCAAGTTTATCGAATAATAGTTTGGTATCGTTGAGATTTAAGCTGTCAGACAACAACATTGTCGGATTGACACGAATGAAAGTGCTGTACCCGTTATATTCGACATATATGTGCGGTACCCGTTTATATTTGACACTAGACACACTAGTATTGCTATCACAAATGGGCGTGCTCGGTCAGCCTGACGCTCTAAAACATTTCTAAAACATTTCTTCTGTGGTGTGTTCTTGGGTTTGTTGTTTTGATGTCTTGTCGTTGTTTGTTGGCAGCCAGTGAAAACAGCTGTACCAGATTCAACGCCCATCTTGCGCCGAATTCGACGAGGTATGCAATTGCTCGTTCTTCATTTTCGTTGACTGGGTGTTGTTTAACTTGCCTGAAAAAGACCTAAGATGTCTAAACGCGTCGTGTTTTGTCTTGTGGGTCCGTTTGTTCATGTTTGTTGGATGTGGTATTCAAACTTTTTAAGAACTGCACACAGACCAAAGTCTCTATAAACTGAGGTCAGTCTGATACCCTCAGGTATCGGGTCATAGTTGGTATTCCCAGACGGACGTGGTGTTGCAGACAGATCAGCCCGGGAATAGTCCTCAGGTCAATGACAGGAGAGACTTGAAGAGGAGTGTTATGTCTACGGGTTGTTGATCCATTCGCTTTTCTAAGGTTATATCATCCTATAAGAGAAGTGTGAATACAATCAAAGAAGAGAAATTTGTTACCTATTAAAGGGTCATTGTGCAGTATTTAACAAAGGTATACAGTGCAAAATTCGATAACCTGTAAAGATCCATTTCAAGAGAACTATTAAGTTCGTTGTGTGTGCGTGCATGCTCGCGCGCGCGCGCGCGCGCGCGTGTGTGTGTGTGTGTGTGTGTGTGTGTGTGTGTGTGTGTGTGTGTGTGTGTGTGTGTGTGTGTGTGTGTGTGTGTGTGTGTGTGTGTGCGAGTCTGTATTCTTAGCAAAATTTAAGAGGTATCTATATGTGCCTCCCAGTGTTTATCTGAGATACGTTAGTGTTTGTTTCCAACTTTGTATGCTTAGACGAAACTTCATTTTTCAATGCTTTCTAGAATTTACTTCAGACAACACAAAACTCTCTCTCTCTCTCTCTCTCTCTCTCTCTCTCTCTCTCTCTCTCTCTCTCTCTCTCTCTCTCTCTCTCTCTCCCTCTCTCTCTCTCTCTCTCTCTCTCTCTCTCTCTCTCTCTTAGCAGCATTGGTTTAAATAAGTGATGAAATGGTTTGTCCACGTCTCTTCTTTTAATATTTTCTTTTTTAATTTTCTTACCCCACTACGTCAACATTAATTTTCCTGGATTGAGGGATTGGAACATGTGAATTCCCGCACACGCATGCGCACATACATGACTTATTTGTCAGGGCTGTGTACAGAAAAATGACATAAGCAATCAGATGCAGAGAAGTGCTTCCTTAAATCCAATAGCGGCAAATGGATTAAATTCACAAACCTGCCGTCACCCTCTCTCTCTCTCTCTCTCTCTCTCTCTCTCTCTCTCTCTCTCTCTCTCCCACACACACACACACACACACACACACACCACACACACACACACACACACACACACACACACACACACACCACACACACCTTTACTACACCATCACCAACAAAAAGGAACAATAAATTCACAACATCAAACTGAGCCGAGCTCTAATTGTCTGTGTCTCTTGATATTTCTGTCTGTCTCTGTTGCTTCTCTCTCTTTCTAAACGTGCCGAGTGACAAGGCCTGCCCTGAAGTTATTTCTGTCTGTCTCTGTTGCTTCTCTCTCTTTCTAAACGTGCCGACTGACAAGGCCTGCCCTGAAGTTATTTCTGTCTGTCTCTGTTGCTTCTCTCTCTTTCTAAACGTGCCGAGTGACAAGGCCTGCCCTGAAGTTATTTCTGTCTGTCTCTGTTGCTTCTCTCTCTTTCTAAACGTGCCGAGTGACAAGGCCTGCCCTTAAGTTATTTATATCTGTCTCTGTTGCTTCTCTCTCTTTCTAAACGTGCCGAGTGACAAGGCCTGCCCTGAAGTTATTTATATCTGTCTCTGTTGCTTCTCTCTCTTTCTAAACGTGCCGAGTGACAAGGCCTGCCCTGAAGTTATTTATATCTGTCTCTGTTGCTTCTCTCTCTTTCTAAACGTGCCGAGTGACAAGGCCTGCCCTGAAGTTATTTATATCTGTCTCTGTTGCTTCTCTCTCTTTCTAAACGTGCCGAGTGACAAGGCCTGCCCTGAAGTTATTTCTGTCTGTCTCTGTTGCTTCTCTCTCTTTCTAAACGTGCCGAGTGACAAGGCCTGCCCTGAAGTTATTTATATCTGTCTCTGTTGCTTCTCTCTCTTTCTAAACGTGCCGAGTGACAAGGCCTGCCCTGAAGTTATTTCTGTCTGTCTCTGTTGCTTCTCTCTCTTTCTAAACGTGCCGAGTGACAAGGCCTGCCCTTAAGTTATTTATATCTGTCTCT
The DNA here is from genome assembly GCA_018398815.1 of Conus ventricosus. Taxonomy (NCBI): domain Eukaryota; kingdom Metazoa; phylum Mollusca; class Gastropoda; order Neogastropoda; family Conidae; genus Conus; species Conus ventricosus. The sequence goes on from CM031613.1 coordinate 19,607,584, forward strand.
GTTGCTTCTCTCTCTTTCTAAACGTGCCGAGTGACAAGGCCTGCCCTGAAGTTATTTATATCTGTCTCTGTTGCTTCTCTCTCTTTCTAAACGTGCCGAGTGACAAGGCCTGCCCTGAAGTTATTTATATCTGTCTCTGTTGCTTCTCTCTCTTTCTAAACGTGCCGAGTGACAAGGCCTGCCCTGAAGTTTTTATATCTGCATCAAACAAAAAAACTATCGTGGTCCTCACTTCATCATGCTGGCACATAGTACCACGGAGTAAAAAAAAAAAACTACTGATATTTATCTTCAGTCTGCACCCAGACAGACACATACGCAACTTATCAATCATTTTTATTCCCATAACCAGTCACTTGTTGGGGTCCCGTCACGGTCACATCATCAATCAGAGAACACCCGAGAGAGCGTAGACCTCTATAAAAGTCGAACGGATCCTGGATCCGCCTTTGATCCGGATCCGTAGCACGGATCTGCACCACAATGTAACGGATTTGTCTTAGAGCTTCATTCCATCTTCCAATGAAGTTTCATGAGAATCGTTGACGTTCCTTTTTTTCTGACGGAGACATAAGCGCACAGATGCTGGTGGGATTTGATTCCTTCGGCCGGAAGTCGTCGATGCAGCTGTCGTCTGAGTGTTCCTCACGGCAATGTATTGAGCATGGAGAATGTCTGATTGTGTCTGCCTCTTCTCCAAGTATCCTGGTGCAAAACTAGGTATGTTGGTGATTCTGTGGTACACCGAGCGCTTACATAGTTCGCGGAGTCCTGACCGTGCAGTATTTGATTGACTGTATGTGTAAATAAATATACGAAGAGGGTTCACCCTTTAGCAAGCTGGTCAATGTTGACCTGGGAGGCATGGGGAAAAGACCCACCCCACACTTCACCTTACCAGGCTCCACGAGAGCTCGAACCTATGATCCTCTGTTCCAGATGCGAGTGTTCTAACCACTGGACTATGGAACATGTCAACCCGAAGAGACAATAATTATTTGCAAGGGACCGTTATTGATTTCTGCGCGCTAGACAGTCGACGCTGTCCGACTGGAAACACGACGAAGGTCAGGAAAGGAAAACACTGGGTCCATCTGAGGCGTGACCTTATCGGACTGAAAAATTCAATTAGAGGGTTGTTTGTTTGTTTGTTTGTTTGTTTTTGTTTGTTTTTTGGTGTTTTTTTTTATCCCAGTCTTTTTAACACTGAGCGTCAGTAGACTGGCGGCAACTGAGATGTCTAAAGAAAAGCAGTTTCTGTTCTTCACAGTTTGACTGTTTCGACATGATTTGAATCTCTGAGTAAAGAAGCAGCAAAACGACTTACTCCCAACAAAATGTCAAACATTACAGTTCGAAACCTTCACAAGACACTTCATGGAAATAAATGACAACTTTCTTGTTTTAAAATTGCATTTTCAACCTTTTCTGTTCTTAAGTAAGGAAAATAAGCGTCACTTGGTTGTCACTTCTTTGACAGATAAAGGCAAACAGTCAGTGGTTCTTCTGTCATCACGAAACAGTCAACACCTTAAGTTTTCATTTGAACTGACGTGCGGTGTCAAGAAATATTCACTGTAAAAATCTTTTTTTGACATTCATCAGCATGAATACTGGCTTGGTCCTCTACATGGAAGCACAGAGCCTGATTCACTGTTAAAATCTTTTTTGACATTCATCAGCATGAATACTGGCTTGGTCCTCTACATGGAAACGCAGAGCCTGTTGAGCTAAGGGGGTTGATTCCCTCTCCACTGAGTGCGTTCTCAAGGGAAGCCAGGGTCCAGGTACACACAACCATGCCAGAGACAACTCTCCCAAGAATGTGCCATGCCTATTCTAATTGATCAAAATCCAGAATTTGGTCTGGCTTGTCCAGATGGGCAACGCAGTTGGTCTGGATTGTGTTTTCTGACTGCAGCTGTTCTCTGGTTGAAAGCACTATCTGTTGCAGACGTACAGGTCAATAGTAAAAAGTCGCCAATTTTCAGTTTAGTCCCTTCTTTGAATACACGTGATTTCACCACTTTTTTTTTTTTACTGTGAATCTACCATCAGTTCGTATTTTCAAAGGTTTCTGTTCGAGAATTTGCGTGCACGCAATGAAAGTGATTTTTTTTTAAACTTGTGTTTGTTGTTTCTGATATTTGGAGCACTTTTCCTCGTCGTTTCTTTCTTCAGGAGGATGAGGCTGATAGTGTTATCACCTACATGGTGTATCCCAGCTTTACGAAAAAGTTTATGAAAGGTATGGGAGTAATTTATTCATGTTATATTATAAAACGTCCATCAGTGTTGTACATAGTTCTTATGTTAATGTTGGTTTAAACGTTTGTTTGGTGCGATTGAATATTAATATATGTGTTATTATATATTATTATGTACATATATTTACATTGTACATACATAGAACTATAAACAAAGCTTGCTCTTGTGTCTTAAATTGAAAAAAATACGGGGAGATAATCATTCATATCTGCAGTGGTACATAATTGTGCCTAACTCAAATCTGTAGATGGGAAACAACAAATGCTTCTCAAAATGAATCTTCAGCAAGCTTACAGTCTCGGAGACAATCTCAATGGAGGAAATTCACTAACATATCATGACTCCTGGTCAGATCCCGGTATTTTAAAACCTGTTTGTTTTTCCTCGGTGATCTCGGAAAGATGCAACTTCACACCTCTGCCTTTTAGATATTAAGCAGAACGCTATCCCAAAAAAAGTTGGTGTGCTGTGCTATAGTATGTTTGTTGAATTTTCAAAACCCACCCAAAAGGGCCCACCTACGAAGGAAAGAAAAATTATGAAACAACAAAATAAGCTACATTTTCTTGTGAAAAATAGTAAATATAGAAAGGTAACATCTTAGACACAATTTCTGAGGGCCAGTTCTTGGAATGAATCCGTAAGGGACTGAACTATAATAAACTAATAAATTCCAAAGGGTAAGTAACTGAGCACCATTCCCGCAATTTTCAGAGCAGCTTTTGGTTTTTGCAATGACTGCAAGCAATATTGAATTATAAACAAAGCTTGCTCTCATGTCTTAGAGTGAAAACATAGGGGGAGATAAGCATTCATATCTGCAGTAGTAGATATTTTTCCTAACAGTATGTGCTTGGGGTGGGTGAATGGGGAATAAATAATAAATGCTTCTCAAATGAGCCTTCAGCAAGCTTATAGTCTTCAAGGGGAGCAATCTCCAAAGGGGAGGAAACTCACCAACATTATGTTAGTGTTAGTGGGTGCAACATAGGGAGACAGGTTTGAGCGATGAAATAAAAAAGAAGAAGAAGAAAAAAGAGGAAAGACAAAATCACGTTGCGTCAATCAAGTTGGGGCATCATAAGTTCCCGTTGCAAAAACAGAAAAAAATTTTCAATGCCCAACACACAACACACACACACACACACACACACACACACACACACCCCAAAACACAACACACACACACACAACACACACAACACAACACACAAACACACACACACAACACACAAAACACACACAACAAACACACACACACACACACACCACACCAACACACACACCACACCAAACTCACACGCACACACACCACACACACACCACACCCACACACCAACACACACACACACAACACACACACACACACCACACACACACGGCGCGGGCGGCCCGCGCGCACAAAGAGAAAGAGGGAGGGGGGGCCCTTGCCCTGCATTTAGGATTACTCCTCTCTAAACCGAAAAATAGGGTCGTTTCATAATAAAATTTTAAATGAGTTTTTCAATTTCAGGGAAAATCTCCAGACGATAAAAGAAAAGACTTTTCAAGGATAAAAAAAAACAGAGGGGGGGGGCGGGGGGGGGGGGGGGGGTCTTAAAGGGGGGGGAAAGGTTCCTGGGTGTTCTGCTCCCCCCCAGCTTAAGACCCACACACACCCCACACACACACACCAACAGCCCACCAACACACCACACACAACCCACACAAACACACACACACAAAAACACCACCACCACCACCCCACCACCACCACCACCCACCCCTTTCCCAAATTTTCTTTTGTCAGTAAAATGTCGTAATCTGCCCGAGGAATTTAATTTTGTTTATAGAAAAAAAAACACCCCCAAAGTAACCTTTTTTTTTTCGTCGGGTTTCCAGGGTTTACAGCGGCATGCCTTTTGTAAGATACTTTTTTTTTTGCTTCATGGAATTCCTCCCCCCCCCCTCCTCCTTCACCTCCTTCCCCCCCCCCTTCCCCTTTCCTCCTCCCCCCCTCCCTTCTCCTCCTCCCCCCTTTCCCCCTCCCTTTTCCCCCTTTCCCTTTTTCTTTCCTCCCCCCCTCTTTTTTCTTCTTCTTTTTCTTCTTTTCTTTTTTTCTTCTTCTTTTCGCGTCGGCCCTCGTCGTCGTTTTGGCCGCCCCGCCGCCGCCGCCCCCCGTCGTGTCGCTTCTTCTTTTTTTTCTTTTTCTTCTTCTTCTTCTTCTTCTTTTTTCTCGTCGTCGTGTCGTCGTCGGTTTGTCGCCTTCTTCTTCTTCTTTTTCTTCTTCTTTTCTTTTTTCTTCTTTTTCAATGGAACGCTTAATACACTGTCAGAAATAACTTCTAAAAACTGTGTGCAATGTTATTTAAGTAACAGAACAGCATTTTGATGGGAGACTTTAAAAGAGTGCCGTGTTAAGGAGGAACCTGTGTGTGTGTGGTGTGGTTTTGTTGTGTGTGTGTTGTTGTGTGTGTGTGTGTGTGTGGTGTGGTGTTTGGTGTGTGGTGGTGTGTGTGTGTGTGTGGTGCGTTTGCGTGTGTGTGTGTGTGGTGTGTGTTTTGTGTGTGTGTGTGTGGTTGGTTTTCGTTGCGTGTATGTGTGTGTGTGTTTCCGGGCAAAAAATAAACACAACCAAAAAACCCAACCTCCCGGAGATGGTCTTCCCCCCGACAGACTAAGTAGGACCCACGCCTCTTTTTCTGGTCAAAAGTCTCGACGCCCGGGTCAAACTATCCGGCCAATTTGGGACGGAGTAGACTGGCCCTAAATCCTCTGCGGGACGGTCTGCCACCCGCAGACTAAAATGGCTGGGGACACCCCGTGTTTGGGAAGGAGTCTCGACGCCTGGTCAGACGGTCTACCAAAATTTTCGACGTCGCTTGAAAGGGGAGGGAGAAGGTAGTAGGTGGGGGGTGAAATCAAACTAATCAATTAAATGCCATTGACCACCCAAAGGTAAGGGTGTGGGGACTGTATGTTTGATTTCCAAAGGAATTAAGGGGAAAACTTCGGGTACGAGGCGGGTTTTTAAAATTTCTAACCAATGGTACTCCCCTTTGGGCCCGTGAGTTTTTAAGATTTGGAAGGGATGCGGGAGTAGAAAGGAAAGAGAGGAGAACGAACGGAAGAGGGAGGAAGGGTTTTGGTGTTGGGCTGCTCGGAGAGGAAAACAGAGAGATAGGGGGGGGAGAAAGAGAAACCAAGTTGAGAGATTAGCATGAGATAGTCTGCAGAGGAAGGACTAGGGGGAGATGTGGAGAGAGAGAGTTGCTAACTAATGAAGAGGAAAAGAAAGAAAAGAAAAAAAAAGAAAAGAAAAGCAACCATGTCCATTTGATAGGCAGACTGGAAGAGAGAGAGAGTGCATCGTTAATGCAGGAAGGAAGAAAGGAGAACAGATTGATGTTGATAGTCACTGTTCCACCTTAACCGGGTTCGACCTCATACCTGGCGGCGTCACTTCGTCAAGCAGAACCACAGACCAACGCCAGTGCCAGCAGACCAAGACCAGTGCCAGCAGTTGTGTCGTGTTGTGAAAGTGACAGTGAAAAGAAAAAAAAAGGAAAAGAAAAGACAGTGATTCGTGAATAGTTAAGATCACCTGGCCAGGTAAAGTAGAAATCTATTTATACCCGGGTTAGTTAATGATGTTTTAGATAAATGATTTGTGAAGTTCGGGAAAGAGAGAATGTTTTATTTTGTTTGATTCCATATGCATTGATGTTTCGTTCTATGATCATGTGTAGTAAAGTTATAGACTTTACTAGTGGTTTGATGTGACGAATGCATGATATATGAATGAGATTGTAAGCAAGCTGTGAGTGTGTTTGGGCTGTGCGCTAGTCCTTCCTCCATCGACATCACCCGAGGTTGACAATTTATTGGCGAGCCTGCCAGGATATTCTGGCCCATTTATTATAATTTGTTCAACTTCTCAGAGAGGAAGCTGGGTGGGATTCAAGTGTTGTAATCCTAAGACAAGGTGTTGTCTTACTGTATGTTCCCAAGATACTTAAATACTAGGCTTGGCATTGCTTCCAGATAGTTAATACTAGGCTTGGCATTTCAGCCCCAGAGTACTTATTTCGCACAGATTGCCTATAATTCGCTCTCATATTGGGTCAGGCGCTGGCGTCTTATAAAAACTAACTACGTTGTCCAAGCTATTGTCATTCATAGGATTGTGGCCCCTTGGGGGGAAAAACCCCCCCCCCCCGGGGAAAAAATTTTTTTGGGGCCTTTTTAAAAAACCCGGAAAAAAAAAGGGGGGGGGAAAAAAGGGGTAAAAAAAAAAAAATTTGGGGAAAAAGTTTTTTAATTTTGGGGGTTTTAAAAAAATTTTTTTTTTAACCCGGGAAAAATTTTTTTTTTTAAAAAATTTTTTTTTTTTTAAAAAATTTTTTTTTTTTTTTCCGGGGTTTTTTAAATTTTTTTTTTTAAAAAAAATTTTAAATTTTTGGGTTTGGGGGGGGGGGGTTTTTTTTTTTAAAAAACCCCCGGGTTTTGGGGTTTTTTGGGGGGGGGGTTTTTTTCCCCCCTTTAAAATTTTTTTTTTTGGGGAAAAAAGGGGGGTTTTTTTAAAAAAAAAAGGGTTTTTTTTTTGGGGAATTAAATTTTTTCCCCCCTTTTTTTTTTTCCCCCCCAAAAATTTTTTTTTTTTTTTGGGGGGGCCCCCCCCAAAAAACCCCCCCCCTTTTTTTTTTTTTTTTGGGGGGGGGGGCCCCCCCCGGGGGGGTTTTAAAAAATTTTTTTAAAAAAAAAAAAAAAAAAAAAATTTTGGGGGCGAAGAAAAACCCCCCCAAAAAAAAAAAAAAAAGGGGGGGGGGGGGGGGCCCCTTTTTTTAAAAAACCCCGGGGGGGGGGGGGCCCTTTTTTTTTGGGGGAAAGGGAAAACCAAAAAAAAAAAAAGGGGGAAAAAGGGGAAAAAACCCCCTTTGGGTTAAAAAAGGGGAAAGGAAAAAAAAGGGGGAAAAAAAAATTTTTAAAAAAAAAAAAGGGGGCAAGGAAACCAAAAAAAAAAAAAAAAGGGGGGAAAAATTTTTAAAAAAAAAAAAAAAAAAAGGGGGGGGGTTGGGTTTTGGCCGGGGGTTTTTTCCCCCCCCCTTTTTTTTTTTTGGGGGGCCTTTTCCCTTTTTTTTTTTCCCTTTTGGGGGGCCCCGGGGGGGGGGGGGAAAAAAAAGGGGGGGGGCCCCCAAAAAAAACCCCTTTTAAAGGGGGAAGGAAATTTTTGGTGAATTTTTTCCAAGGGGGGGGGGAAAAGGGGTTTTTAAAAAGGATTCCAAAAAGGAAAAAAGGGGGTTTTTTTGGGGGGGGGGGTTTTAAAAAAAAAGGGGTTTCCGAAAAAATTGCTTTTTAAAGGGAAAAACCCGGGGGGGGGGAAAACATTTGAAAGGGGGGAAAGAGGGGGGGGGTTAAAATTTCCCCAAAAAAGGGGGGGGAAAAAAAAAGGGGGGGGAAAAGGGGGGGGAATGGGGGGGGGGGGAGGGGGGGAAAAAGGGGGGGGAAAAAAAAGGGCCCTTGGAAAAAAAAAAAAAAAAAAAAAAAAAAAAAAAAAAAAAAGGAAAAAAAAAAAAAAAAAAAAAAAAAAAAAAAAAAAAAAAAAAAAAAAAAAAAAAAAAAAAGGGGGGCCCAAAAAGGGGGGTTGGGGGGGGGGGGGGCATTAAAAGGGGGGCCCGGGGGGGGGAAGGGGGAAGCAGGGGGGGGGGGGGGGTTTTAAACCGGGGGGGGGGAAAAAAAGGGGGGGGGGGGGAAAAAGGGGGGCCCGGGCCTTCCCCCCCTTTCCCCGGGGGGGGGGGGTTTTTTTTAAAAAATTTCCCCTTCCCTTTAAGGGGGGATTTTTGGGGGGGAAAAAACCCCCTTTTGTTTTTTTTTAAAGGGGGGGAAAGGGGGGGGGTTTTTTTTGGGGGCGGGCCCCCCCAAAAAGGGGGGGAAAAAAAGGGGGGCCCCCCTTTTTTTAAAAAAAAGGGCCATAGTTTTTCCCTGATGATTTTGGGGCAGCGCAGGAAAAAAACCCTTCGTCGTGAAGTCTTGGGAGTTGGCAAGAGGTGGAGGGGAAACCCGGGGGTTTTGAGGAGGTGAGACCCGGGAATTTTTTTTGTTAAAGGCGGGGTTGTTGTACCCAGGTTTTACCAAAAGGGGAAGCAGGTAAGGTGACCCCTCCCGTAGAGGTACCGCGGTTATCGGACACTGTCATGTCAGTGGGTCACGAGTCCCCTCATGGGGGGGCATTCGGCACCCCGCAAACAGTGACCGAATTTCTTGGGTTTTTCATTGGCCCGGGCCCAAAGGCAGACATTTAGCTTTCTGCAAGGGGCATGTGGGTGTGTCAAAGGTCAGCCACGAGGGGTGAGAGGAAGGCGCCTCTTTTAAACAGCCCCCTTTAAATTTACACTTCCCTTCGGAGGGTGGCTGTTGACTGTTGGCCAAAACGTGCCTGTTCCCCCGGTGGGCAAGGGAGGAAAACATGCATTTGCAAGGGAAAGGGTTTGGGAGGAGGCTTGGGTCCCTTTAAAAAAAGAAAGCAAAATGACAGGAAGGGGGGAAAACAAACCCCCAAGGGGGAGATCAAGTCCTGGGGACTGCTTCCCCGGGTCACAAAAGTGCCGATGGGTTTTGGGAAAAAGGGCCCCTTTACCAAACAATGAAAAGGTCGGTCGGGATTCCCCAATTTTATGTGAATTTGGGGAAAATAAAAAATTTTTTCCCTGCGAATTTTCTCCCCAAATATAAAAAAGCGTGAGGATCAGCAATAGGGGCAGCAGCAATTTATTGGGTTTTGGGTTTTAAAAAGACCCAGCAGAAGGAAAAAGGGGGATTTTGTTGCCCAAGTTTTTCCGAAAAGTATTTCAGGGGGTGTCACTGTATGAAAGGGGTAGGGCCCGTAGGGTTTTCCCGGTTTTGTTGTCGGAGGGACACAAAGCAGCCGGAAAGAGGGGGAAAAGGGGGAGAAGATGATGAATTCAGGGAGCCAAAGCCCCAAAAAAAGAAGTCAAGGGGGGGTTTGCTAGGGTTTTTTTTGGGTTTTTATTGGGGGGTTTGTTCCAAATTTGCAGGGAATTTACGAGTCCTCTCAGTGATTTGGGGCAACGGCCCGGAAAACCCGGGAGTGGTCGAGTGGTCCCGACGCTGCAGGCAAGCCCTTTCAAAACGGTGTTGGGAAAAAAACTAGGTTCCCGTTTCCCCTCTTGAAGCTACCAGATTGTCCAAACCCCTTTTGTTGGGGAAGATGCATCCGGTGGTGGGATAGGTTTCCGTTTGTTTCCGGAGCATGAAGGGGTCGAGTTTTCCGTGAGGATCTTGAGGAAATTTACCCAAAATTTTGAGAAGGGTACGCAAACGGTGGGAAGGGTGTTTGGCCGTTGTGTGGGCCGTTTCAAAAAGTTCCACAAAAAAACTTGTATGGGGAAAAAAATTCGTGATTGGGACCCGATTATTTAAACCACTCAAATTCCGCAGGAGGCGCAGCTGAAAAAAACAGAGTTCTGCGTTGGGCAATGGAAATTTCAGCCCCAAGGTTTTCCGAGTGCGACTTTTCCCCGGGCGACCGGGAAAGTCGGGGTGACTATTTAAGCCCCTGTAGTCTAGCAAGCTGCAACTCAGAGGAAGTCAAATCTATCCGGGGGCCTTTGGGTTTAAAATGTGTTGATTAAGTTTTGGGTTTTATTGCATATGGGTTTTTTTCCCAGTTTGGGTTGGTTTATAATTTTTGTGGGGAGATTTGTTCATGTTTAAAATTTTTTTTTGCTTGGGGCTACAGTCGCTTGTGTTGTAATGCCTTATTTGCAATAATTTAGGGGGGGATTCCCCAGTGAAGTGTCATGGATTTGTGTTTTATTATATTTTGTTTTTTTTTGGATTTTGAAAAGGAGAGTTTGGGAAAAACCGCCGGGGGTTTGCAAAAAAGTTTCGCACAGAGGTCGTTATTAAAAAAGAGTTAAATAAAAGAAAGGGCGCACGTCAATGATAACTTTTTATTTTTGGGGTGGTATTCACTTAAAGATATATTCTATAAATTTTTTTAAAAGTTGGTTGTTAAAAATTTTTTAAACTTTTTCACGTTTAGGGTGGGGTGTCAGAAAATTTTGGTGTTGTCTTTTTTTTACCGTTGTTTTGAGAAAAATGCGGTGATTCTTTGCAATGGAAAATTGTCCCCGGGCAAAAATAAACACAACCCAAAAACCCAATCCTCCACGGGGACGGTTGTCCCCCCGAAGACTAAATAGCTGACCGGGGCCTCGATGTTTTGGTCAAAACGAGTCTCGGGCGCCCGGCTCAAACTCCCTCCCGGGAAAATTTGGGACGCGAGGGAGGGCTGGCCCTAAACCTCTGCGGGGGACGGGACTGTCCCCCAGGACAGGCTAAGGGCTGACCGAAGCCTCGGGGTCTGGTCGGGGGTTTCGAAAACCGGAAACCGATGATCTAGCCAATTTACGACCCTCGCTTGGGAAAGGGGGAGGGGGAAGGGTTGGGGGTGGGGGGGTGAAAACAAGCTAATCAAAAATTAAAAAGGGCCCAAATTTACCCACAAGAGAGTAAAGGGGTGTTGGGTTGACTGTCTGATTTGAATATCCAATGGAATTAGAGGGGAGATAACTTTCGGGGACGAGGGGGGTTTAAAAAATTTCTAAACCAATGGTACTGCCTTGGCCCGATGGTTTTTAAGATAAAATTTGGGGGGCGGGGGTGGAGAAAAAGAAAGGAGGGCGGGGAAAGAACAGGGAGAGGAGGGGAAAATGGGGTTTTGGATGTTTGGTTCCCGCTCGAGAGAGGGGCAGAGAGGGGGGGGAGAGAAAAAGAACCAAGTGAGAGATTAGCATGAGATGTCTGCAGAGGGAAGGGGTTGGGGGGAGGTTTTGGAGAGGAGAGTTGCCCAAAATAATGAAGAGGGGGGAAAAAGAAAGAAAAGAAAAAAAAAGAAAAGAAAAGCAACCATGTCCATTTGATAGGGCAGACTGGAAGAGAGAGAGAGTGCATGCGTTAATGCAGGAAGGAAGAAAGGAGAACAGATTGATGTTGATAGTCACTGTTCCACCTTAACCGGGGTTCGACCTCATACCTGGTGGCGTCACTTCGTCAAGCAGAACCACAGACTAACGCCAGTGCCAGCAGACCAAGACCAGTGCCAGCAGTTGTGTCGTGTTGTGAAAGTGACAGTGAAAAGAAAAAAAAAGGAAAAGAAAAGACAGTGATTCGTGAATAGTTAAGATCACCTGGCCAGGTAAAGTAGAATCTATTTATACCCGGGTTAGTTAATGATGTTTTAGATAAATGATTTTGTGAAGTTCGGGAAAGAGAGAATTTTATTTTGTTTGATTCCATATGCATTGATGTTTCGTTCTATGATCATGTGTAGTAAAGTTATAGACTTTACTAGTGGTTTGATGTGACGAATGCATGATATATGAATGAGATTGTAAGCAAGCTGTGAGTGTGTTTGGCTGTGCGCTAGTCCTTCCTCCATCGACATCACCCGAGGTTGACAGTGTGTGTGTGTGTGTGTGTGTGTGTGTGTGTGTGTGTGTGTGTGTGTGTGTTGTGTGTATTGTGTGTGTGTGTGTGTGTGTGTGTGTGTGTGTGTGTGCCTCTGTGTGTGTGTGTGTGTGTGTGTGTGTGAGAGAGAGAGAGAGAGAGAAGAGAGAGAGAGAGGAGAGAAGAGAGAGAGAGAGAGAGAGAGAAGAATAGGAGACACAAAGCAGACAGACAGGTCCAGATGCAATGCTATGAGCGGATATCCCCTGGCTTCTCTTAACAAGAACGCAAGACAACAATCACAGAAATGAGATTCCACTAAACCTCCCCCCCCCCCCTTCCCCCCCCCCCCCCCCCCCCCCCCCCCCCGACAGATGGGGAAGGGAGATAACTCCGGGCGGACGTTTTACACCGCCAATAAGATGTCATACAACCATGAACAACAACCCCCTACGTAACATTCTACCAAGAAAAAAAACAAAAATTCGTAATGAGCCTGCAAAACAGGAGTTTGAATTTAGACGTCAGGAACAGATTATAATAAATTTAGCACACACACAAGAATGTAAATGCGGTTGGGACATGACGAATTGATTTTCTTTGGGCGTTTTCGCAGTGACGCGCAATATCAGTTATGACAGCGCAAGATGATTTTCGTTTTTGTACCCCCAGTTCTTATTGAACAGGGAGTACTTTACAATGGGAACGAAGAAATGCTGTCTGTGTGTCCGTCTGTCTGTCTGTCTGTGGTCCGTCCGTTGTCAAAATGTGTTCCACCTCGCTCCAGACAAAACTTCTGGGTCGATCTTTCTGAAAATGTGTAGGTATGTTTTTATGGGTCACGGATGATGCCCAATGTTTTATTTACCAGAATAGCCGTTACTAACGCTATAAATGATAATTTAAAAAAATAAAGCCCGTTGACGGAAATAACCACCGCACTGTCGAGCTTTTTCTTCCGCTAACTGGAAATTGTCTCCCCTGTCTGTCACTGTACTGGGAGTACGTTTATATGCTTTGCATCTTGTGAGTTCTTTGTTACACTGTGTGTTTTCTTGGGCAATTTATGTTAGAGGCATGCGACCAAAGCAGAGAGAACGCATCACACTCTAAAGCAATAGACAATCCAAACATCAGTTGTTTGTTTTTTTTAAATTGACAACAAATAAAACTAAGAAAAGATCTGTACAGTAAAAAAACGACAGGAAAAGAACTGTGTATGAATAAGATTACGTCTCACGCAAAGAAAGAGAAAAGAATGGAAAAAAAAACGAGAGTGGAAAAAGCAAGACGATGAAGGTCCCCCAAATAACCCAAAAGAAAAAACGAAACTGGGGACAAAGGAGACGAAGGAAGCAGGTAAAAAGAGGAGTCTGAATGCCCTGGAAAGAAGATCAGTGAGATGATGCCATGACTGTATGGGCAACAGTGATGTTCTTCTGGTATTGCTGCGGATATGCGCAACGTGTGTTCACAATGGATTCCTGATGATCGTCTCTGTTTCGATTGAAGTCGCGCCTCTTCCTCGTCCTCGTCTTCCTCGTCCTTGTTATCCTCCTCCTCCTCATCCTCCTCTTCCTCCTTTTCTCCTTTCATTTCTTGTTCTTCCTCCTCCTCTTCCTTTTCCTCCTCCTCTTCCTCCTTCTCTTCCTTCTCCTCCTCCTCTACAAGACATCTGTCTGCCTCGTTCTCTTGGTTCTAGAAGGCTTTTTTGTGAGGGAGGGGGTTGGGTATAAAAGTAGGGGAGGCAGAGGGACTGTTCAACCAAATGGGCAAGACCAAAAGGATGCAGAAATGGACCAGACCCTACATCACACTGAGGGAACCAAGGCAAGCCTGTGACACTGGTTCTGGCGCTGCCTTTATGTCACAGGGCATTTAGTCGTCTGCATGATGCTGCTCCTGTGACTGTCCTTTCTCTGTCTGTCTGTCTGTCTGTCTGTCTGTCTGTCTGTCTGTCTGTCTGTCTCTCTCTCTCTCTCTCTCTCTCTCTCTCTCTCTCTCTCTCTCTCTCTCTCTCTCTCTTGTCTTTGTATCTGTCTCTGTCTCTCTGGTCTGTCTCTGTCTCTGTCTCTGTCTCTCTCTGCTCTCCTCTCTCTCTCTCTCTCTCTCTCTCTCTCATCTCTCTCTCTCTCTCTCTCTCTCCTCTCTCTTTGCATGCAATATACACATTCACAGGTACCTATCCATCTTACTATCTTTCATCTATCAACCAATGTGTCTTCCTACTTTTCTATCTATCAATCTATCTATCCATCTAATTATCTATCTACCTACCAATCTATCTATCTACCTATCTATCTATCTATCTATCTCTCTACCTATCTATCTATCTGTCTATCTATCTATCTGGCTATCTGTCTATCTATCTATCTATCTATCTATCTATCTATCTATCTATCTATCTGTCTGTCTGTCTCTATATCTACACAAGCATGGCCTGGTGTCTGGTAGAAGCACCTTGCCGCTGTTTGTAAGAGGAGAGAGCAGAAGCTGCAGCACCTATGGAATTGCTGTTCATCTGATCACGCATCATCCGGTGACATGTCACACAATGAAGTTTCATACAAAACGACTGTATCCACACATTCATCAAGTTTCGTCCTGATAAATCAGAGAGTATAAATCTGTCATGAGTCGGCCGAATGTTCTCGAGCATTTAGGCAAATTAAGGGTAGTTTTGCTGTTGTTGAGGGCAAGTTCCTTGGGTTGTTCAAGTGTGCGATCTCAGGCATCCCCAGAGGGGAATACCCCAAGTTGTATACTGAAGGAGGGAGAGTCACTGGGAAGCATGTCCGAGGGAAAGTAACAAGTGCATGCCGACCTGCCGGTCCTGGGTGGAGGAGAATGTCCACCACGACCACTGGCTATTCACCGGGGGTCCCAGTGACCTGAGGGAAGGCGATGTTGTCAGGTGACCGTCACGGTTTAGTGACCGTCGGCCTGCAGGCAGTGTACAGTGACCATTCAGTCGTTCTTGTCCTGAGGAATGTATGGAAGGCTTCGGCCTATTGAGTGGTTTGCACCTTGTTGTCTATAGAGTGTAGTAAATGCTTGAAGCATCAGTTCTGGCTTGTGGAAAAGTCCAGGCTGTTAGTACAATGGGTAGCTTCGGGGAATCGAACATGAGTTTGAATAGGAAGTTATGCATTAACCACTTGGTACCCAACTCTTTGTTGGTGCTAGCAGCTGTGTGTGTGTGTGTGTGTGTGTGTGTGTGTGTGTGTGTGTGTGTGTGTGTGTGTGGTGTAGGTGACCAGTGATTCCATTAGAGGAATAAGAATAACTCGGGGAGTTATTGGTGCAGTTCGTGTGATGTGTGTGTGTGCCAGTGATTCCATTGGTTGAACCAGTTAAACTCGGGTTCTCTCTTTCTTTGAGAATGGATATAAGATGCTCAGAAGACCAGTAAGTGTGTGACCCACTTAAGGGAAGTGAACTCACTCGTCTTGCTGAGGGCTTAAGAAAATACAGCGAGAAGCAGAGGTTTGCTGTCGCCTCGAAGCCGATGACGGTTTAGAATTGTCTTCAGGGTGGGGACGTAAGACAGTGGATGTTGCTGTAGCCTCGGAGCCGACGACGAGAAGAATTGTCTCCTGTGTGGGGACGTTCGACAGCAAGACGTGTCAGCCTGTTGTGGCCTAGACAGGGAGCTGCCAGACATCGGTGGGGTGTTTGCAGCCAGAGAAGACCTGTGGGAGAGGCTGACAGGAGCCCTTTCCGTGGGAAGGGTGAAGTGCAGTGGAGTGCGGGAGACTTGGTCTGAGGATGCAACGCGAGCTACGTTGCCAGTGTCCTCCAACTGGGATTTGGCCAATCGGGAGGACAAAATAGTGTGGCAGCTTCAGCGCTCATAGTCGCATCGTGTGATGAGAGAAACTAACTGGTCAACCAGGGAATGCTTGCAAGTTATGGACGTTTTATTTGTTCTTAAGTTTATAAGTTTGCAAACAGAATAGTGGAATATTGTCTTTCCTGGTTAAGTAAGAGTAACTTGAAAACAGGGGATGCGATTATGAGACTATCTGTATAATGTTTACATTTTTGTATGATACAGATAAGTGTGTTGTGTTGTGACGGGTGGGGGCTCGGAGTCAAGTTAAATAAAAGTTGATTATTTTCTATGAAATGTTATTGGTTTTCCGTCACCTTTGTGCGGGCCCGATGTGAGTGACAGAGTGCATGTGCCTATGCGAGAGCGCATTTTGGTTGTGAAAGCGTAAACACTTCTGTCTATACCCCCTGCATCCCTGCATATGATAATTATATTTTAATAACGAGGGGGAGCGTCGGAGACCCGCCACAAAATCCATTGGCTGCATATCTCACATTCGCATACCAGGAACGTAAGATTTACAAACAAAGACATCAAAAAGAAAGTGGGTTTTTCAGCAACCCCATAGGCTTTCAGTTCCTTTCGGTTTATCATACACTTTGTCTACGTACAAACAAAATCAATATTCGTATTAATAAGGGCTACAGATCAGAAAAGAAACCGTTTTTTTCAGTAATGTTCAGATCTTCTCCAATAAGAAGCCGTTTGAAAAATCGAATAAACTGGTATACGTGAAAATGTAGATCGGAAAAGAAGAAACATGTCAAACACACAGGGAAACAATCGATCAGGCTAAACATGATAGAGCGAAGTGTGTTGGAAGATGGCGTAAATGCAAGAATTCATCCAACATATTTGGTCGAAACAAGTTCCAAGATGTCGTAGATGCAGAGGCGTATGTCGTGAGGACTGGGTCGAACGTGTGTGAGCGAAAGGAGGTCAGAGATGACGCAAACATAGAGATGAATGCGCCGGGAGATCGGCCAATTATGTGCAGGTAAAACTGCTGATAGATGACACAGATACAGAGATGTAGATAAAGGTAAAACTGCTGATAGATGACACAGATACAGAGATGTAGAAAAGGTAAAACTGCTGATTGATGAGTCAGATACCGAGATGTACATAACGACCTCAGGATTGTGCATAGTTCCATGAAACGCACCAGAAGATGACGTACATGCAGAGATGAACCTCACGAGGACTGAAAAACGTTTGGGGTGAAATGTGCTTGAAGGTGATAGAAGCAGAGATTTTTGACCAGGGATCTGGTGCTCGAAGGGACAAGCAGTACACAAACCGGCCTGTAGGGATTCTGATCAGTCAGGTGCTATGTTAAGGAAGGGACAAGCAGTACACAAACCGGCCTGTAGGGATTCTGATCAGTCAGGTGCTATGTTAAGGAAAGGACAAGCAGTACACAAACCGGCCTGTAGGGATTCTGATCAGTCAGGTGCTGTGTTAAGTAAAGGACAAGCAGTGCACAAACCGGCCTGTAGGGATTCTGATCAGTCAGGTGCTGTGTGTGATGGCTAATGGGCCAGTCCGAACCATTGTACACAGACGAAAGTCTGCATAGTCTCAAGTCCATCCAGTGTCCAGGCCTGATCAAAGTGGCTGTTCCCAGACTGAAGGTATCGGGTCAGTCAAGGTTTCATTGTCAGCTTGCAGGCGGGAGAGGTGTCATAAGGTTTGCTGTTTTGAAAAAGACAGTCTTTGGTCTATCAACAGCCGTGGGCCGTTCCCACTTGCTGTCTTCAGAGCTGTGTACACACACACACGCACACACGCACACACGCACAACGCACGCACGCACGCACACACACACACACGCATACACACACACACGGCACACACACACACACACACACACACACACACACACACACACACATATACATATATATATATATAACACCGGCGGTGGGCAACCCAAACTCCACCCTGACGATAGCCAAGGCTTGAAACAAATTTGTAGATTTTTAATACCTCTTTTAATACTTGTCTTATCTAATGTTGCTCCCCAAGGGGTCGAGCACTTGTAAAATTACTCTAGGCTTTTAAACCACACTGATCTCTCTCTCTCTCTCTCTCTCTCTCTCTCTTTATATATATATATATATATATATATTATATATATATATATATATTATATATATATAATATATATATATATATATATAACCAAGCAGCTGATCATGATCGAGCTCACGGTGCCATATGAAAACAGAATGGAGGCAGCTCAAATCTACAAGACTGAAAAGTATGCTGATCTGGCAAACAGCCTGAGGAGAGAAGGCTATCAGGTCAAAGTCCTCACTGCAAAAATTGGAGCTAGGGGATTTGTAGGAACGTCTGCATACAGCCTCATGAAACAGCTCTCAGTTGCAGGGAAGGAAAAAACCAGAGCCCTGAAAGCAATGGCAGAAGCGGCAGAGAGGTGTTCAAGCTGGATCTGGTCAAGGAGGAACAAAAGTGAATTTCATAAGGCTTAATTTCCCTACAAATATCAGGTGCCCCTGTGGCTCAGTGGTTAAAGCGCGAGGTCATTAAGTGGAAAAATGAGCATCTCCAGAGGGTCATGGGTTTCGAATCCCAGCCATGGCTCCTCCCAAGATGGGAAACAAAAAAAAGGGGGGCAGCAGAGGGACATCCGGAGTCATGAACCGGGTGTGGCCCAACCCCCCTAGAGTGTCAGGAGATAAGGGCCGAAACACTTGCTTGAAGGGGGCTTCTCTTCTGAGGACTCTCTGCTGCCACGCTCTCCACGAGTTTCTTTTACATATATATATTTTATATATATATATATATATACATATATATATATATGTGTGTGTGTGTGTGTGTGCGTGTGTGTGTGTGTGTGTGTGTGTGTGTGTGTGGTGTGCATCTATCAAAGAGAGACAGGGGAGTTGTTATCCACATCTCAGTTACAATAGTACACAGTTTGGAACTGAGGAAAGTTGTACATTGACCGCCTTCTTTGTGAGAAACCAAACGAAACGGTGTGTGTGGTGTGTGGTGGTGTGTGTTGTGGGGTGCGCGCGCAGTGCGGCGCGCGTGCTGCGGGCGTGCTTGCGTGGGTGGGTTCTGGGTGTTGCTTATTTTTTGGTGTGTGGGGTGTGGGTGGGGGGTTTTGGTGTGTGTGGGGTAATTTGGAATTCAGCAAGTTTCAAAATGTGTGTATTTGGGTTTTTTTTTCATTTTTATGTGTTTTAATAATTCGGGTTTTTCTTATCAATTAAATGTTTACATTTTGGGAACAACATTGCTTTTTTCCCCAAACGTTTTCAAAACCACTTCAAAAAGGCAAACGACAACAAAATCAAAAAAAACTCTCTCTCTCTCTCTCCTCTCCTCTCCCCCTTTTCCTCCCCTCCCTCCTCTCCCCTCGTGCCAGAATTCGTTTTTAAAAAGATAGGGAATTTTTTTGGGGGCCCAGGGCTCTGCTTTAAACTTTCGTTCCCCCCCCCCCCCCCTCCCCCCCCTCCCACCCCCCCCCCCCCCTCCCCCCCCCCCCCCCCCCCCCCCCCCCCCCCCCCCCAAATACGTCAACAAATGTTTTTGGCTTTAAAAAAATAAAAAAAGGGCAAGGTTTTTTCCCTCCCACACGCATGCGTACGCCGGGACCATTTGTCAAGCGGTCTGCAAAAAGGAATGACGTAAGAAATAAAATGCTGGGGAAATTTTCGCCCACACCGGGGGCCTCAAAGGGGGGGGTAGTCCCCCATCCTCTCCCCCCAAAAAAAAAAACACATACAAACTTTCTCTTTTTTTCCCCTCCCTCTCCCTCTCCATCCTCTCTCCCTCTCTTTTAAAAGATGAAAAACCCTCTCTCCCCTCCCCCCCTTTCCCGCCCCCCCCCTCTCTCTCCTCTCTCTCTCTTCCCCTCTCCTCTCTCTCTCCCCTCCTCCCATTTTCTCCCCCCAATGATCGAAGCCCTTTTAAAACCCCCCTAACTTTTTTTTAAATTTTGATGAAAATTTTGCCCAAGGTCCTTTGGTTTTTATTTTTTTTTCAGTTTAGCACTTTTTTTTCATTTACGTTTTTTTTTGGGTTTGGGGGGGGGTTTGGGGGGGGGGCAGGGCTGAATCTTTTTTTGGGTTGCTTTTTTTTCTTTTTCCCCTTACCATTTTTTCCTTCCTTTTTTGACTGCCTTGTTTCGGTTTTATCAATAAAAATGACAGCCTTTTTCTACCCCCTTCGAAAATTTAGAGCGAAACCATTTAACATTCTTTTGGGGCGAGCGATCTCTTTTTGCCCTGCAGGGTCGTGAAAAATGACGGGTAGGGGAAAAGGGGCATATTTCAGACGGGCTAAAATTTCCTTGTCGAAGAAGATCACCACCCCCACCCGCCCTTTCTACACGACCCCCCTAAACCCCCCCCTCTAAAGCACACCCAAAACACCCCACACACAGGGACACAAAACTCACCAAACACACACCCACACACACACACACACACCCACCCACCCCAAAACAAACACACACACAAAACACACACACACCACACACCCAAAACACCCCCAAAGGGATTAAATTTACCCCCCCCCCCCCCCCCCCCCCCGCCCCCATGCATGTTTGGGGGCCCACCAGTCCACGACAAGGGAAAAAAGGGACATTTTTTTACCCGGACCCTGAATTCCATCCAAAATATCCCCAGGTTTGATTGCCATGGGTTGCCGTGACCACAAGCAGTCGGGGTTTTCCCCAGGGGGGGGCACTTAAACACCAGAAAGGCTCTCATAAAATTTCACCCTAGAGGGACGATGATGAAAATTTCACAACGATGTGATAAAGTTTGACGACGACGAAAAGGTTAAAGGATGATAATGTCACGACGAGATGGGGGAAAGGTGAGAAGGGTTAAATTGTCCCCCTTGCCCCCCCCCCCCCCCCCCCCCCCCCCCTTTCTTTCTTTTTTTTCTTTCTTGGGTTTTAAACCTTTCGTTAAAAAACCCCGCAAAAATACTTTTAAGTCAAAAAATCCCCCCAAACATTTTGAAGTACATGAATTTTTAAGACATAAACAATTTTTTGGGAGTTATATACGTTCTTTTGACCCCTTGTTTGCACAAAACCAGACGAAAAGAATATATATATATAATGTACCGGGGCTAACATGTAACTTTTCTTTTGGTTCCCTTTCGGGAAAAAAGGGTTTTTTTCGAGGGGTTTTTTTCCCCTTTACCCCCCTTGGGCAACCCTTAAATTTATTTTATTTTTTAAATTTTTTAAAAAATCATGAAACCTCAGAACCTACATATTTGTATGTACGTTGCTAAAGCCCACAAAATTAATGTTTTTGATTCATTAAAAAACCGCCCCGGGGCGAGAACCCCCATATTTTCCTAAATTTGGTATTTTGCACGACCCAATCTGGGGCCATTTTTAAAATTGGGGTTTTCCCGAAGGAAGGGGGAATTTTAATTTTTGGATTTTAAAAAAATTTTTAAAGGGGAAAAAACCGAAGAATCAAGATGCATTTTAAAAAAGTAAAGGGCCATAAGTTTTCATTTGAAAACGCTGCCTATAAACTTTTCGGTAAAAGTTTGGCGACTTTTCGAAAGGACTGACAGCGCCCCCCCTTTTTAAGCGGGGTGGGCCTTCTTTGATTACGGGCGGATTTTGGGGACCCCAAATTTAACCCTTTTAAAAAAGAAATTGGGACTTTTTTTTGCGAAATCTTGCTTAAAACCCCATTTCGGGAAGAAAAAACAACTAAAAAATGGTGGGGGAATTTTTTTTTTAACAGACCTTTTTCAACAGAGTTTTTTTCATTTAAAAAATTTTGTCAAAAGGGGTCCCCGACGGCCCAGCGAAGTAAAAAGGGCCCTGTGTTTTTTTAGAAATTTTTTAAACAAAAAGAATTCTCCACTTAGACCCTGCCTCGGAAAGGGGAAGGGGATATTAGGGAAAAGACAAAGGGCCAGCTATTCTTTAAATTTTTAAAATTTTAATTCACGCTGTTTAAAATTTTTATCGAAATAAAGGAAAAAATAAACAAAAGCTTTTTAAAATGGGTTTCACCTGGGAAAATTAAAATAGAAAATGATTTAGTACGGAAACAAAAGGGGTCAAATGTGACTTACTGCATTTTTTTCCCCTTTTTGGTTCGGAGGTTTTTCACGAAGAAATAGGTTTTGGGATAGTTTTGAACGGACACGACCAACAACAGGGAAAGCTGCCATAAAAAACACAAAATTCGGGGGTTTTCGGCCTCGCGAGGCTGGGTTCCGTCTTGGGCCACCGGGGGTGCTGGCTTGGGGTTTTCCGGGAAGGGTGCTATAAAAGTATTTGCGTGGTGTGAGAAGGGATCAGATTTCCCGATGGGCGACGGCAGGGAAAGGGCAAAAAAAAGGGAAAAACCGGGTTTCGTCCACTGCTTTCTTTTTTACGGGCTCTGCCCTTTTGGGTCCTGCACTCCTCACCATCTGCCTGTCTTCACCCACACCCCTTACCCCCCCACACCACACAACATATATATATTTTACTTAATATAAAATAAAAAATTTTTATTTATAGTATATATAAATAGAAATTTTATAAAAATTTAAATTAGTGGGGGGAAACAAGTGCGGCAAACAATTTTTCAATGGGAAATAGTAACGATTGGGGGAAAAGGGTTTTGGGAATTTTAAAATTTAAAAAAAAAATTTGAAGATGAAAAAAAGGGGGCAATATATTTAAATATGAAAACCCCCTTTTCACAACCCCCTGGGGGAAACCCAAACGAAAACGCCTCTCGAAGGCATTTTTAAATTGAAATTTGCGCTCCTAGGCCTGGTGTGTTTAATTCTAGAAAACTCGAAGTGGTGTGTACTTGTTTTTATTTAAGTTTATTGTTTTATATATCATTTTCTTATCATATTGATTGTTTACCATGGTTGGAACAAAAATTGCTTTTTCGGCAACGTTTTCAGAAACCACTTCAAAGGCAAACGACAACAAAATCAGAAAAATACTCTCTCTCTCTCTCTCTCTCTCTCTCCTCTCTCTCCTCCTCTCTCTCTCTCTCTCTCTCGTGCAGAATTCGTTCTAAAAAGATATGGAATGGTTTGTCCATGTCTCTGCTTTAAACTTTCGTTCCCCCCCCCCTCCCCCCCCCTCCCACCCCCCCCCCCCCCCCCCCCCCCCCCCCTCCCCCCCCCCCCCCCCCAAATACGTCAACATTAATGTTCTTGCATTAAAAATAAAGAATGGGAAACGTGTTACTTCCTGCACACGCATGCGTACAGCCAGGACTCATTTGTCAGAGCTGTCTGCAAAAAGGAATGACGTAAGCAAATAGATGCTGAGGAATTCGTCCCTACACTCGATGGGCCTCAAATGGATGGTAGTCTCCATCCTCTCTCCCAAAACACACATACAAATTTTCCCTTTTCTTCTCTCTCTCTCCTCTCTCTCTCTCTCTCTCTCTCTCTCTCTCTCTGATAGATCGAAGACCTCTCTCTCTCCCTCCCTCCCTCCCTCCCTCCCCCCTCTCTCTCTCTCTCTCTCTCTCTCCTCTCTCTCTCTCTCCCCTCTCTCTCTCTCTCTCCCTCAGATAGATCGAAGACCTTTACCCCTAACTGGTCTTTAAATGTATGATGTAATTTGTCCATGTCTCTTTGGTGTTATTTTTATTTCAGTTTAGCGAGCTTTATTCATTTACGATTTTTTTTGTTTGGGAGGGGGGTTGGGGGGGGGGTCAGGGCTGAATCTATATTTTGTTGCTTTTTCTTCTTCTTCCTTACCATGTTTCCTTCCTTCTGACTGCACTTGCTCGGTGTTTATCAATATATGACAGCACATTTCTACTACCTTCGGGGAATGAGAGCGTAACCATGTTCACATTCGTTTGTGCGAGCAGATCTCATTTGTCTGCACGGTCTGTGAAAAGATGACGGGTAGGTGACAGGTGTGCATATTTCAGACTGGCTGAAATTCTTGTCGAAGAGAGATCACTCACGCCCATCCCGCCCTTTCTACACGATGCCTCACCCCTCCCTCTCAAGCACACCCACACACACCCACACACATGTACACACACTCACGCACACACACACACACACACACACACACACACACACACACAACACACACACACACACACACACACACACACACACACACACACACACACACAAAGATTATAATAGCCCCCCCCCCCCCCCCTCCGCCTCCCATGCATGATGTTGGCACACAGTTCCACTGACAAGGGAATAAAAGACTACTATTTACCCTGAGCCTGAAGTCCTATCCAAACATATACCCCATGTGTTGATTGCCATCGTTGCCGTGACCACTAAGCAGTCAGGGTTCCGCCACGGTCACATCAACACTCAGAAAGGCTCTCAGTAGATTGCAGGCCCATGACGACGATGATGATAATGACGACAACGATAGTGATGATGATGACGACGACGATAATTGTGATGATGATAATGTCGACGACGATGATGAGGATGGTGATAATGTTATAATTGTCCTCTCCTTGCCCCCCCCCCCCCCCCCCCCCCCCCCCTCTTCTTTCTTTCTTCTTTCTTCTTCGTCTTACCTTCGTTAAAGAACCGCTTAATACGTTAGTCAGAAATCCCTCCCTAAACATTTTGAAGTACAGATACTGTTTATAGACATTAACAGATTTGTGGAGTTATATAGCGTTACATTTATGTGACCCCTTGATGCACGAACAGACGAAAAGAATATATATATATATATGTACCGGTGCTAACAGTGTATACATTTCTTTTGGTTACCTTTCGGGATGAAAATGTTTTGTTCGAGAGTTATCTTCCCCTTACCTCCCTTGGTCGAATCTTATTTATTTATTGTGTAAATTCTTTAAATCATGAATACCTCAGAACCTACATACTTGTATGTACGTTGCTAAAGTCACAAAAATTAATGTATTTGATTCATTACAACCGTACCGGGCTGAGAAGCCCATATTTTCTCTAAACTGGTATTTTGCACGAGCAATCTTGGCGCCATTTTCAATTGCTGTCGAATGAATATTGAATAATTCTTGATTTTACAAAAAGTAAGAGGAAAACCGAAGAATCTGAAGATGCATGTTAAAAGTAAAGTCCATAAGCTTTCATTTCGTATATCGCATGCCTATGATCTTTTCTGTACAAGCTTGCGACTATACGAAATGACTGACAGCGCCGGTCCTTTTAGCGAGTCGCCTTCTTTGTTTACTGTCGAGTTTGATCCAAATTATCATTTTACGAAATTCGGACTTCTCGATCGAAATCTTGCTTATGACTCCATTTCTGTTAAGAAATACAACTGAAAATGTGTAGAATTTATTATTTAACAGACCGTTTCAACAGAGTATTTTTCAGTTGAAAATTGTGTCAAAAGTGGGTGCCGACGGCCCAGCGAAGTGAAAAGTCAGCTGTGTTTTCTAGTAATTTTTAACAACAGAATTCTCCACTTAGACACTGTCTCGGAAAATGAAGTTTATATGTATGAAAAGAGCGAAATGCCAGCTATTCATTCATTGTAAAATATTTCACGCTGTTTAGTATTTTCATCGAAATAAAGGAAAATATGACGTAAGCTTGTTAAAAGTGGCTTCACTCTGGGACATTAATCAGCAATGATTTAGTACAGGAACAAAATTGTCAAATGTGACTTACTGCATTTTATTCCTTGTGTTCTGAGGTTTTCATCGATAGTAAATTGTGTTGATAGTTTGAACGGACAGCGAGCCAGACAACACGGAAGCTGCCATAGAAAACACAAAATTCTGTTGGTTCGGCTCGCGAGGCTCGTTCCGTCTTCGGCACCGTGGTGCTGGCTTTGCGGTCCGGTACGGTGCTATAAAAGTAGTGCGTGGTGTGAGAATGGATCAGAGTTCCCTGATGTGAGCGACTGGCATGGAAGGCAAATAAAAGGAGAAAACTCTGCTTCGTCCACTGCGTCTTCTTGACTGGCTCTGTCCCTGGTTCCTGCACTCCTCACCATCTGCCTGTCTTCACCTGCACACCCCTTACCCCTCACACCATCACAACTATATATATATATATATATATATTATATATATATATTATATATATATAAATATATATATATATATATATATAAATTATATGAACAATTAAGTAGTGGGGGAAACAAGTGCTGGCTAACAATTCTTCAATCGTTATAGTAACGACTTGGAAAGATTTGAACTTTAAATTAAAAAAAAATTGAAGATGAAGAAAATGGGGGCAATATATTATAAATATGAGAGCCCTTCACTAGCTGCCTGAGGGAACCATCGTAACGCCTCTCGAAGGCACATTTATTTGTATTGCCTGCTCCTAGGCCTTTCGTCCGCTGGATCGGACTCATCAGGGAGACAAGGCTGATTGTGTCTTTGCTCTTGGTGTTAAATAGAGACACACCACAGTCCATAATTCTGTGGTGTTCTCACCGCCAAGGGTTCAAAAAAGAATCAAACAGCACCCAAGCATTGTGAGTGGCTAAGAATTGTACAGAACAACCTTTACTTGGTGTCACGACCGACCCCTGGAGGTCTGCCCTGACAGGATCGGTCTAGGTGGGAGTGAAGGGAGTGACTGACCTCACACGCTCCGCAAGAGACCACACAATAAGATTACGATACAACACCCCATTTATTCACACCAGCAAAATAAACATTCCAACACACGCACCATGCACGATCACAATAAAGCACTCCAACGCACACAACATGCACAATCACGATCAAGCACTCCAACGCACACAACATGCACATCACGATCAAGCACTCCAACGCACACAACATGCACAATCGCAATCAAGCACTCCCACACCCACAACATGCACGATTATAAATAAATATTTCACCATACGACGTACACAATCACAATTACAGCATTCCAGCACATATGACATGTACACAATTATAAAGAAATATGTCCCAGTATTGACCCTTTCTCACACCACGGAGTGCGTCCCACATCCCTGCCCCTGTCAAGCCCGCAGGGAGCACCCGTCGCACTAGGTGCTCCGAGCCGGGTTGGTTCTCGCAGGGAGTCGCCCAAAGCCGACACCCTCGACTCCCAAGCGGGCAGTGAAGAGCGTGCCCCGGGGGGGGGGGGGGGGCGTACTGTTTAGGTCCTGGAGGGGGGCCCAGGCCCGGCCAGTCGAGACGGCGGGCTCCCCTAGCAGTCCCCCGGTCCGACCAAGGCGTGGCCTCGACCAGCGCGTGGGCACCATCTCGTCCGTGGTCTCAGCCAGAACGTGGCCTCGACCAGCACGTGGCACCACCAGTTCGTGCTCCAGGTGAAGCCCCCGGGGGGGGGGAGGACGTAGCTGGGAGGAAGAGTCGGAGAGGGGGAAAAAGAAGAAGGGAAGGAGGAAGGAAGAAGGGTACTGGAACCTGCCGCCATACCCGTCTGACCATTGCTGTCAGTCTTAACGCCACTCGCTGATGGGCGAGGGGAGTGCACACAGTAAACCCATTGAATCAAGTTCTCACACGATGCAGGTAAAGACTGCATTAAATCAACAGGGTTATAAAACAAATATGAATTATCTTCACCCTTCTCTCACTCACGTTAACTTTTTTACTTCCTTAGGAAATAAATCAACACAGCGACCATCGTTAATAACTGCCCCCCACATTTGCAAATAGTTTTCAATGGCATAACTGTCCATTTTTAAAAACACACTTCAAAATAACACAAATCCCCAAACCCACGCATCCGAAACGACAAATCATGCGTACGCACGCTCGTGAACATAAAACTCGTTCTCCTTGCACACACAAACAGACGGTGGCCGAAGGTTTAAAAGTCCGGCAAATGTGACAGGGGGGGACGACGAGACCAAGCAATTTCCCAAACCTGAATCACCAGGTTCTCTCCCTTCCCCCCCGACTACCGCATCACCAGATACAAAAACGGGAGAAAGAATTTTGGAAATATTTAGAATGGCCAGGTTTAAAGATGGAATTAACCAGAGA
This sequence comes from Conus ventricosus, assembly GCA_018398815.1. NCBI lineage: Eukaryota > Metazoa > Mollusca > Gastropoda > Neogastropoda > Conidae > Conus > Conus ventricosus. The sequence continues at coordinate 19,635,082 of CM031613.1, forward strand.
AAAGGTCTCACACAATATTTCTCTTACATTTCGAAAACAAAAGAAAATTGCGCAAAAGTGAAGATAAGCCGGCTAACAACAACAAATCAAAACAAACAGACCACGAACTGATGCTTACCAGCTACCCGTGGGTGACCCCCGAAGAGGCGGGTCAAAGGACTCTCTCCCACCCTCTGTCCCGTCGAGGGACAGAGGCGAAGATGCGGAAACAGAAGAAATGATGTCCCTCTCCTACAGGCCCGACTGCAGGAATTGAAAGTACTGACTGTACTCTCGACGATAAGGTAAAGAACCAGGACTGGAGCAGGCGCCCCCAGAGACATCTTCCGCTCGAGGTGAAGAGCTAACCTCCCTCAGCAATGGCGGCCAACATGCCAATGCTGCTTTACGAGTGAGCATACTTTAAACTAAAGAAACGAAAACACGTGCGAAGAGTAAAAAGACAGGCGAGAGGCGACAGACAGAAAGTTCGAGAGAAAGGTACCGGCCACCCGTGAACTTTCAGGATGAATAGCACGGGCGGTGGAATTAGAGAGAGAGAGAGAGAGAGAAACAAACCGAAGTTGAGCGAACTATACCAAGGTGCAACCGCACCACAAGGCCCCACAAGGGACGGGTACACGACAACAGCAACGACAATAAACAAATAAGTAATTCCGCCCCCCCTAGGGGGGTCGAACGTCGTAGGCCTCGTGACCAAACTCGGACAAACCCCCCTTCTAAAGCATCTGTTTCTCTGAGATTTCAGTGCCCTTTGAACCTTTTTCCCCATGTGCATTCACAACAATGGGACCCGAACCCAACTCTCTGTGATCGACAGAGTACGTGAAACCAATACAAACATTCCAAAGATAGAATCACACGGGGAAATCATAATACACATTTTTCAAACAACTAAGCAAACCTTCCAACCAGGAAAGTGACAATTCCGAACCATTGGTGATTCATTACCGTTAACCTCACTGAAGTGACAACTGTTTACTACACCTGATACAGAGACCAAAAGGGGGATTTTAACCCGGTTTGGGGGGAAGTGTCCTCTGATGATTTTCTATGCTACTCGGAGCTCGGTAAGTAGTAGCATCCGTATTACGGGAACCCTTGTATTGACGGAAAGTGAAAGCATGATCTGCAGCTCATGCCTAATCATGAGTCGACGATACTGCGGATCCGGTCCGGGCACGAGAGGATGATGATCTCTCCAGTAACAACTTCCGGCGTACTTCTTCTTGGGAGCGGGTGCGGTCCAAATCTCCTGAAATTCAGCAAACAGTAGGGGCATCGATAGTCCTAAGCGGGACAGCCTCTGGATTCGTCTCGCAGATTCACCACTACCGAAGTGTAGCGGGACCGGGGCAGGGGATGGAGGATTAATGGGTCCCACCAGGTCGACCCCAACCTTGCTGAATGCTCCCCAACCCGTGGCACTGACCCTAGGGGAACACGCTTCAAGCGACCGTAGGCTTTGGGTCCGCTGGCAGACATCGCAACTGCGGCAGTACTGCCTAACCTGTGAGTTTATCCCTGGCCAAAAGAAGTCTTGTCTTACTCGCTCGAGAGTCCGCTTGGAGCCCATATGACCTGCCAGGGAATCGTGGCCGGGCCGGAGAACAGACTCTCTCAAGCTTTGGGGAACAACAAGCGGTTTGGCCACACGATCTGCCTGTGGAAACCCTAAAGAGGATCCCCTTGTGGAGCTTGAAGCTCACCTTGGCGTGTCGGGCAACTGAGCGGGACGATCCACCATTGTCGCAGGCTTTGGGACATCCAAGTCCCGGGCCTGAAGACGATAATGCTAGCAGGATCGGCCCTTGCCAAACCTCGTTAGAGATCGGCTGGGGGAGGGGACGCAATTCCTGTTCCTGCTTCTTAGCTTTGGCGCGTGTGGTTACCCCCCACAACGCCTGTAGGGGCAGATCCGTAGACACGGACTGACTGCGTCCGTCAGCAAAGGTGACAGTATTCCCTATGAAAGGGAATACATAGGTCGCTCCACCGCAATGGCCCATATTTCGCCACAAAAAGTAGGGGGGAGATAGGAATAAGCAAAAGGACGGGTGGAGGTAAAACCAGCCTCCAACCCGCAAAACATCATAACTAGCGCCCCGCCGGGCCTCAGGGGAAACCAAATTCTATCCACAAAGATCGTTGATGCTCCCGAATCCCTGATGGTGTCGACCAAGGAGGAACCAACAACAAGAGAAACACTGGGGCACTCGGAATCCCCAAAGAACTGGGATGGAACCCACGTTAGCTGAGCCACGAGGACGTTGGAAAAGACCAGCCCACGACTACCAGCGGCTTTAGGACAATCTTTCCTAATGTGGCCGGGACGACCACAAAAAAACACAGTGGGGGCGCTGAAACCCCCGATGAACTCCTGCCTTGTTCCCCCCACTAGCAGTTGTCGGCACCTTATTGCTACCAAAATCCGTGGAGGGCTTCCCTCTCCGTATCTGGGCGATGCCCATAAGCCCTACGAGCTTCAGCAAACACCTCAGCTGTGTGAATCCCCAGCCGCGAAACCTGAGGTGTGCCCTCGCCTATCCGGATCCTCAACCTGGGACACAGTGTTGGTGAGCTGGTTCAATGAGGATCAGATCCTCCAGCTCCAACTTAGCTAACTGACGCCAGTACCCTAGCGCTTGCGCAGCCTATCACCAAACTGCACGAAGGTCTCATCATTATTCTTCTTCATGGACCTAAACTTCCCCGGTAGTCCCGGGGGTAAAGGGGAAACGCTTACGCAGCGCCAACGGGCATGTCTGCATAAGACGCACCTTCATTAGAGTGAGCACACACTCCCTTGCAGCACCAGATAATCCAGAAAAAAGGTGCATAGCCCTTTTGCTCCTCAGACAATTGGTATAAACAAGCAACCTTGTCGAAATGCTCTAAGAACATATCAATGTCCTCACTAGGTCTGAACCCCTGGAAGTTTTAACTTTGGCCTCTAACTCTATCACCTGCCTGTGATTAACCCCCTGGTTTACAGAAGCGGGAGGCCGCGAAAGAAGTTGTTCCATCTCCTCCCTACGCAGAGCCTCCATCCTGTCTAGTTCTTCCTACGGAGGGCTTCCTGCCTGTCAGCCTACTCCCTACGCTGAGCCTCCTGTCTAGACACTCCTCCCTACGCTGAGCAGGCCTCCTCCCTACGCTGGAGCCTCCTGTCTAGCAGCCTCCTCCCTACGCTGAGCAGCCTCCTCCCTACGCTGAGCAGCCTCCTCCCTACGCTGAGCCTCCTGTCTAGCAGCTTCTTCCTTACGAAGGGCCCCTGTCGGGCAGCTTCTTCCTTACGAAGGGCCTCCTGTCGGGCAGCCTCTTCCTGCGCAGCATAGCCTCTTCCCATGCATAATCCCTGTCGTCAGTCTCCTCTCTGCGCAGAGCCTCCTGTCTAGGGGCCCCTCCTCCTACGCTCTTTCCCTACGAAAGAGCTTCCTGCCTGACTGCCTCTTCCCTACCTGCCGCTCCAGAAACAGAAGGACAGAGGGATATCCTGAGCGGGGTCACCACTTCCCGACCCGGGGAGGATGATCCGTCGGACCCGCCCCTTTGGGGTCTCGACTTTCCCAAAAGGGAAAGTCTTCTGGGGCATGCCCCTTACCGAGGGGAAGCCTGGAGAGGAAAAGGGTTTTCGGTCTCTGCGACCAACAAAGCCCACAGTTGCTTCGCTATACTCTGACGCTCCGAGCGGAAGTGCCAGTCGGGGTCTCGACGGGGAGACCCCCCAGCGAAGAGGTAGTAAAAGTATTCACTGGCTACCTGCTACAGCACTGGAATAGGTAGAATTACCGTAGTCGAAGTACTAGTACTAATAGTGGGACACAGTAACATTTTGAATACCCTTCTTCTTCGACGCCCGCTCGCCATACCACCAGCGCCGGACGTCGCCATGACAACAATATCCTACAGTTTTCCAAATACAGGGGAAAAACAATTCCACTAGGAAAAAAAAACAAATATTTAGGGGCGTGTGTATATGTGGGGTATGTGTGTGTGTGGCGTGTGTGCGGACAATTTCCCGGCTGCTCCCACTCTGGCAACACCGCGCTCTACAGCCGAGCAACAGTGCGGTGGGGCTCACCGAAAAAAAAAAAAAAAAAAAACTAGGGCCCGGGCTGCCCCACTCTGGCAACACCGCGCTCTAACAGCACGAGCAACAGTGCGGTGGGGCTGGCCGAAAAAAAAAAAAAAAAAAAACCTAGCAGACGGAATCCGGAGAGAGGAGAAAAAAAAAAAACTAGCGTCCGATACAACCCCTGTACTAAACAACCCGGTAGAGAAAAAAAAAAAAAGAATTGGCTAAATACAAAACAGGAATGGAAAGACTGAGCGGCAACAGAAGGGCAGACTTACGGCCGTACCTGCGTGAGGTACCCGGCGGAAGGAGGTCTGGCGCGGTCGACTCCCCTTGGTCTCACCTCGACTCCCGAGTCACGCCGGATGTTCCCTCAGGCCACAACAAGACTCCCTTCACGCAGAGTCACCCAGCCAACCACCCACGAACAAACACGACAAACTGACTAAACATCTACAAAACAGACAAAACTAAACAGGTACCTGCGAAACGAGAAGAGAGACAGCCAGAGCCCCTCACATCCCGGACGAGCCCCCACAATTGTCACGACCGACCCCTGGAGGTCTGCCCTGACAGGGTCGGTCTAGGTGGGAGTGAAGGAGGACTGACCTCACACGCTCCGCAAGAAAACCACACAATAAAGATTACGATAAAAACACCCCCTTTATTCACCCAGCAAAATAAACATTCCCAAAACACGCACCATGCACGATCAAAATAAAGCACTCCAACGCACACAACATGCACAATCACGATCAAGCACTCCAACGCACACAACATGCACAATCACGATCAAGCACTCCAAAAGCACACAACATGCACAATCGCAATCAAACACTCCCACACCCACAACATGCACGATTTTTAAATAAATATTTCACCATACGACGTAAAACAATCACAATTACAGCATTCCAGCACATATGACATGTACACAATTATAAAGAAATATTTCCAGTATTGACCCTTTCTCACACCACGGAGTGCGTCCACATCCCTGCCCCCGTCAAGCCCGCAGGGAGCACCCTGTCGCACTAGTGCTGAGCCGGGTTGGTTCTCGCAGGGAGCGCCCAAAGCCGACACCCTCGACTCCAAGCGGGCAGTGAAGAGCGTGTCCCGGGGGGGGGGGGGGGGTGGGGGGGGGACGTAGCTGTTACTGGAGGTCCTGGACGGGGGTCCAGGCCGGCCATCGAGACGGGGGGCTTTCCCCCAGCAGTCCACGGTCCCGACCAAGGCGTGGCCTCGACCAGCGCGTGGCACCATCTCGTCCGTGGTCTCAGCCAGAACGGGCCTCGACCAGCACGGGCACCATCCAGTTCGTGCTCCAGGTGAAGCCCCCGGGGGGGGGGAGGGCGTAGCTGGGAGGAGAGTCCCGGGGAGGAGGAAAAGAAGAAGGAAGGAGGAAGGAAGAAGGGACTGAACCCTGGGCCCTCAGTACCGGGCTGACCATTGCTGTCAAATCTTAACAGCCACTGCATGATGGGCGAGGGGAAGTGCACACAGTAAACCCATTGAATCAAGTCTTCTCACACGATGCAGGTAAAAGACTGCATTAAATCAACAGGTTATAAAAAAAATATGAATTATCTTCACCCTTCTCCACTCACGCTTAACGTTTACTTCCTTAGGAAATAAATCAACACAGCGACCCTCGCTTAAATACTGCCACCACATTTGCAAATAGTAAAATTTAATGGCATAACGTCACATTTTATAACACATTTCAAAATAACACAAATCCCAACCACGCATCCGAACGACAAACATGCGAAAGCACGCTTTGTGAACATAAAAACTCGTTCTCCTTGCACACACAAACAGACGGTGGCCGAGGATAAAAGTCCGGCGAATGTGACAGGGGCGGACGAGCGAGACCAAGCAAGTTTCCCAAACCCCGAATCACCAGGTTCCTCCCTTCCCCACCGACTACCGCATCACCAGATACATAACAGGAGAAAGAATTTGGAAATAATTAGAATGGCCAGGTTAAAGATGGGAATTAAAACCCGAGAAAAGGTCTCACACAAATTTCTCTTACAATTTCGAAAACAAAAGAAAATTGCGCAAAAGTGGGAAGACTAAGCCGGCTAACAACAACAAATCAAAACAAAAGACCACGAACTGAGCTTACCAGCTACCCGTGGGACCCCGAAGAGGCGGGTCAAAGGACTCTCTCTTACCCTCTGTCCAGTCGAGAGACAGAGGCGAAGATGCGGAAACAGAAGAAATGATGTCCCTCTCCACAGGCCGACTGCAGGAATTGAAAGTACTGACTGTACCTCGACGATAAGGTAAAGAACCAGGATGGAGCAGGCGCCCCCAGAAGACATCTTCCGCCGAGTGAAGAGCTAACCTCCCTCAGCAATGGCGGCCACATGCCATGCTGCGTCACAGAGTGAGCAACTTCAAACTAAAAGAAACGAAGCACGTGCGACAGGTAAAAAGACAGGCGAGAGGCCGACAGACAGAAAATTCGAGAGAAAGGTACCGGCCACCCGTGAACTCAGGATGAATAGCACGGGCGGTGGAATTAAGAGAGAGAGGAGAGAGAGAAAGCAAACCGAAGTTGAGCTGAACTATACCAAGGTGCAACCGCACCACAAGCCACACTAAGGGGCGGGGACACGACAACAGCAAGACAATAAACAAATAAGTAATTCCGCCCCCCTAGGTGGGTCGAACGTCTAGGCCTCGTGACAAACTCGTGACACTTGGACTCCTAAGAAATGCAATATCCCACTGATTGACCAAACAATATAATGCTGAACAATTTAATAGTGGGGGGGAAAAAAAGTGCAGCTAAATTCTTCAGTCGTTATAGTAATGACTGGGGAAAGATTGAACTTTAACAAAATCAATTCCAGACATTTCTGAAGAGTCAGAGAACCTTCGTTATAACTGACTGAAGGTCAAGGTTTAGTTTATCAAATTTTGTGTATAACTGTCTATGGCTTTTCATTGCTTTCCCCTTTAAACTTTTGATTTATATGATAAACGTAATGGCATGTTTGAAGAGAAAGAAGAGAGAGAGAGGGGAGACAGACAGACAGACATACAGACAGACAGATAGACAGACAGACAGACAGACAGACAGATAGAAAGGAAGGAGGGAGTAAGTGAGAGTGAGATATACTGGAGGTATAGGAGAGAGAGAGAGAGAGAGAGAGAGAGAGAGAAGAGAGAGAAGGGGGAGAGAGAGAGAGAGAAATGTAGGGGGGGTGTTGTTGATTATTGAAAAATAATATCCCCCCCCCCCCCCTAACGGTTGTCGTACGAAGATGGAGAATGTGAATCTTCAGCTCGGAATCAGGACCCCCAGACATGTCACCTGAGCTGAACTGCTTTCTGGATGGTGGATGTGATTCCAGACAGACATGTTACCTCAGCTAAACTACTCTCTGGAAGAATGGAGTGGGTTTCCCCCAGACAGACATTTACCTCAGTTGGGAACTACTCCTGGATGAGTGGATGTGATTCCACGAGACAGACATGTTACCTCAGCTGAACTGCTCTCCCGGATGAGTGGGTGTGATTTC
>CM031613.1:19647695-19650195 GCA_018398815.1 Conus ventricosus
GGGTGAGATCGAGGAATCAGGGGATGGGGGTGAGATCGAGGAATCAGGGGGTGGGGGTGAGATCGAGGAATCAGGGGATGGTGGTGAGATCGAGGAATCAGGGGGTGGGGGTGAGATCGAGGAATCAGGGGTGGGGGTGAGATCAAGGAATCAGGGAATGGGGGTGAGATCGGGGAATCAGGGTGGGGGTGAGATCGAGGAATCAGGGGATGGGGGTGAGATCGAGGAATCAGGGGATGGGGGTGAAATCGAGGAATCAGGGGATGGGGGTGAGATCGAGGAATCAGGGGATGGGGGTGAGATCGAGGAATCAGGGGTGGGGGTGAGATCGAGGAATCAGGGGATGTGGGTGAGATCGAGGAATCAGGGGATGGGGGTGAGATGGAGGAATCAGAGGGTGGGGGTAAGATCGAGGAATCAGGGGGTGGGGGTGAGATCGAGGAATCAGGGGATGGGGGTGAGATGGAGGAATCAGGGATGGGGTGAGATGGAGGAATCAGGGGATGGGGTTGAGATCGAGGAATCAGGGGATGGGGGTGAGATCGAGGAATCAGGGGTGGGGGTGAGATCGAGGAATCAGAGGATGGGGGTGAGATCGAGGAATCAGGGGATGGGGGTGAGATCGAGGAATCAGGGGATGGGGGTGAGATCGAGGAATCAGAGGATGGGGGTGAGATGGAGGAATCAGGGGATGGGGGTCAGATCGAGGAATCAGGGGATGGGGGTGAGATCGAGGAATCAGGGGATGGGGGAGATCGAGGAATCAGAGGATGGGGGGTGAGATCGAGGAATCAGGGGATGGGACTGAGATCGAGGAATATGGGGATGGGGGTGAGATCGAGGAATCAGGGCATGGGGTTGATATCGAGGAATCAGGGGATGGGGGAGATCGAGGAATCAGGGGATGGGGTGAGATCGAGGAATCAGGGATGGGGGTGAGATCGAGGAATCAGGGGATGGGGTGAGATGGAGGAAACAGGGGGTGGGGGTGAGATGGAGGAATCAGGGGATGGGGGTGAGATCGAGGAATCAGGGGATGGGGGTGAGATCGAGGAATCAGGGGATGGGGGTGAGATGGAGGAATCAGGGATGGGGTGAGATGGAGGAATCAGGGGATGGGTGAGATCGAGGAATCAGGGGATGGGGGTCAGATCGAGGAATCAGAGGATAGGGGTGAGATCGCGGAAACAGGGGGTGGGGTGAGATCGAGGAATCAGGGGGTGGGGGTGAGATCGAGGAATCAGGGGATGGGGTGAGATCGAGGAATCAGGGGATGGGGGTGAGATGGAGGAATCAGGGGATGGGGGTGAGATCGAGGAATCAGGGGGTGGGGTGAGATGGAGGAATCAGGGATGGGGGTGAGATCGAGGAATCAGGGACGGGGTGAGATCGAGGAATCAGGGGACGGGGGTGAGATGGAGGAATCAGGGGACGGGGGTGAGATCGAGGAATCAGGGGACGGGGTTGAGATGGAGGAATCAGGGGACGGGGTGAGATCGAAGAATCAGGGGATGGGGTGGAGATCGAGGAATCCGGGGATGGGGGTGAGATCGAGGAATCAGGGGATGGGGGTGAGATCGAGAATCAGGGGATGGGGTGAGATCGAGGGCGATGTATGGTACAATCCACTCCACCATCCCGCCCTACTGCCCACCGCACATCGCCGGCCATGTCACGCTCGTGCCATTAAGCTTTTCTGCCGCTTTCCGAAATTTAGGCCATTAAGTGCAATACCTCGAAGTCTTGCAAAGACAGATTAACACACAAGAACAGGGTGCAAAGTAACGCATAATTCATAATTATCCTATATAAAACAGACCACGGAAATGGTGGCAGATATATTTTCTTCAGACTTCTTCAACAAAGGATGTAAAAACTCCACAGAACAAAGTACCCCAGGACACAGTTAGCGTCTTGTCATGTCCGCCAGTCCCAATCGGGCGGAGGTGCTGTATTATAGACGAACGTCAGCACTGTGCTTTCTGTGACTCAGGGATGTAACGCGCTCTCCTAGGAAGCAATCACACTGCGTTCGTTGCGGTAAGGTGGTGGCTATGATAATGACGTGACACCCACTTAAACCCCATGACAGCAAGATTGATGTGCCTCTGTCACACCGTTTCCATTGTTTTGTAGTTGAAGGTATACGAACTCACACGCTTGATCGTCAATACAGGTATACAGAGACACGAACATACGCACAGTCACACACAGACACAAACAGACACGGACACACTTTAACCCAATTGCACACACACGCGTGTGCAAGCGCGCGCACACACACACACACACACACACACACACACACACACACACCACACACACACACACACACACACACACACACACACAGACACACACACACACACACACACACACACACACACACACACACACACACACACACACACACACACACGCACGCACGCACGCACGCTCGCACGCACGCACGCACGCACGCACGCACGCACGCACGCACGCAACGCACACACACACACAC
>CM031613.1:19660195-19662695 GCA_018398815.1 Conus ventricosus
GTTTGTTTGTTTTGTTGTTGTTGTTGTTGTTTTTATCCGTTATATCAACTTTTATTCATCTTTACTTAGTAGCTCAGGTACAGTGCGCAATACCCTGTCGCCGAATTCTTGGCGTTCTCCACATTTTACACCACCACCAGAGTATTGTCGTCACAAGCTACTCGCAAAAAGATGGCACAAGTGGCAGCCTTCACCATAATGTTTTCGCTGTCAAACAGCAAAGAGTAGCACAGCCAGTAGAACATGTTTAGCCCCATCGATGCCAGCAGCTTCGACTGTGGTACATATGGCCAGTCAAGTAGCTCTTTTGACTCAAAACAAGCCGTAAACGATGTGATAGAGAGTTTAAAGAACATGTTTAAAATGGCAAATAGGCAAGTCAAAAGAATACTTTTAAAAATGGCAAATAAGCAAGTCAAAAGAACACTTTTAAAAATGGCAAATAGGCAAGTCAAAAGAACATGTTTAAAATGGCAAATAGGCAAGTCAAAAAACACGTTTGAAATTTCAAATAGGCAAGTCAAAAGAACACGTTTAAAATGGCAAATAGGCAAGTCAAAAGAACACTTTTAAAAATGGCAAATAGGCAAGTCAAAAGAACACTTTTAAAATGGCAAATAGGCATCTCATTCCACAGCGAGTGTAGGTTTCAGGTCTGCTAGAGTGGCGAAGCGATGCGTGAGACTTGCTTTTTCTCTCCAGAAGCAGTCCAGGCATTGTATAGGGCTGATATGGTGTGAGAGTGCTGACCATTGCTGAATCAGAACGGACTGTTCTGCTTTACGCGACAAGGGACTGGATGAGTTGTCATCGTGTTAGAAGAGATATAGTCTTGTGGGAAGTAATCACTGAACGGATCGGCGAGGGTTGACTTAAGAGAGAGAGAGAGAGAGAGAGAGAGAGAGAGAGAGAGAGAGAGAGAGACAGACAGACAGACAGAAGAGAGAGAGAGAGAGAGAGAGAGAGAGAGAGAGAGGAGAGAGAGAGGAGAGAGAGAGAGAGAGAGAGAGAGAGAGCAATATTTCTGTCACAAAAGCGAAATTGCCTACATTCAAGTACAAAACAAAGGCTTTACCATGGCTTTAGAGCCACATACTGATGGATCACACACTCCCACCGGGCCTTCTGGGGGACACTTTCCGGAGCGGACTTTCGCCGTGTTCTTAATAATCTGCTAGTGCTTTTCAAATCCGTTATCATTTCGTCCTCTGAGCAAGATGTCTTTCCGCTGACCATTCACAGCCCAGCGAGTCTTGCCCTACGCCAGTCTCTCCCAAACGTCTGTTCACTTCCTTGATCACACGCCTTCTGTTTCACAGGTTTTCGTACCAGTTCCATCAAATGAAATCTCCTCTGCACAATCCTCCAAGAATAAGTCACGGTGTTGCAGTAACCCTTGACGACGGTTACAAGCCTTTCTGCAATCTGACATACAACATACCTAGAAAAAGTTCACGTGGTGGGGTCACTAAGTTTAGATGCAGGTACAAGTCTTTCTGCAATCTGTCACATGCACAGCAAACGTAGAAAGAGTACGTGTAGCAGGATCGCTAACTTCAGATTCAGGACCACAGCCTGAGTAAAACTAATAAAACCCAACTGTAATGATCCTTTGCTTCATTCTAATTGCTCCATAAGGAAGACACATGTGGATGTGGTCTGCATATAGAGGAGCAAATGGCCATTTCATCCCGTAATAACTCTAAGGGCTTGCTAATCTTCATTTATTTTACAAAACTTTGGTTGTTGTTGTTGTTGTTGTTGTTGTTGTTGTTGTTGTTGTTGTTGTTGTTGTTGTTCTTGTTGTTCTTGTTGTTCTTTTCTTGTTGTAGTTCTTGTTCTTGTAGTTGATGTTGTCGTCGTCGTCGTCGTTGTTGTTGTTGTTGTGGTGGTGGTGGTGGTGGTTGTCATTAAATTTCGAAATCAACCGTTTCTTTTGTTTTTTGTTTTTTGTTTGTTTGTTTGTTTGTTTGTTTGTTTGTTTGTTTGTTGCTTGTTTGTTGTTGTTTGTTGCTTGTTTGTTTGTTTGTTTGTTTGTTGCTTGTTTGTTTGTTTTGTTGCTTGTCTTGTTTGTTTGTTTGTTGCTTGTTTGTTTTGTTTGTTTGTTTGTTGCTTGTTTGTTTGTTTGTTTGTTTGTTTGTTGTTTTGTTTGTTTGTTTGTTTGTTTGTTGCTTGTTTGTTTGTTTGTTTGTTGTTTTGTTGCTTGTTTGTTTGTTTGTTTGTTGCTTGTTTGTTTGTTTGTTTGTTTGTTTGTTTGTTTGTTTGTCGCTTGTTTGTTTGTTTGTTTGTTTGTTTGTGTTGTTTGTTTGTTTGTTGCTTGTTTGTTTGTTTGTTTGTTTGTTTGTTTGTTTGTTTGTTTGCTTACTTCGCTTTCTTTCCATTTCTTTCCTCTGCCCCGATTTGCGATGGCCTGGATAGCTGGCGAGAACGCTGTATGGGGCTTGGCACTTCATTAATCATAAATGTCTTGAAGCTTCATGCTTTTTTTCATATTTTGAAT
>CM031613.1:19667695-19700195 GCA_018398815.1 Conus ventricosus
GATGAGATGAGAGAGAAGAGATGGAGAATGGAGAGAGAGAGAGAGAGGAGAGATGAGAAACTTTAAAGGGGGTGCCTTTTTTTTTCCTTTTGAATTGTTTTATTTTTCTTCGAATATAGTAGCATGACTGATAGTCGTCAACACGTCAGGACAATGGTCGGCAACAGGAGAAGGATAGAGAAGTGACACACTGACAAGAGTTTGAACGAGGACCTGCAACGCACCACTTTTTCATCTACTACTGACATAAGAGTTTGACGACGGCCCCTGCAAACACCCAATTTTTCCCCCCCCCCACCCCCCCAACCTCTACACTGGACAAATAGTGTGAGACCGGGCCCCTGCAACAAACAACTTTTCATCTACACTGAACATAATAGTTTGGACGAGGCCCCTGCAACTCACCAAATTTTCACTCACACTGACAAATAGTGTGACGACGGCCCCTGCAACACACCAACTGTTTCCTTCTTCACTGACCAATAGTTTGAACGACTGCCCCGCAACACACCAACTTTTCACATGTACACTGACAAATTAGTGTGACGACGGCCCTGCAACTACACCAACTTTTCACTCTGCACTGACAATAGTGTGTCGACGGCCCTGCAACTCACCATCTTTCACTTGCAATGGACAAATAGTGTTATGTCGACGGCCCCTGCAAACACCATCTTTTTCACTCTGCACTCTGACATAGTGTGACGACGGCCCTGCAAACACACCTACTTTTCACTCTGCACTGACACAAATTAGTGTGATCGACGGCCCTGCAAACTCACCTATACTTTTCAACTCTGCACCTGGACATAACTTAGTTGTGACGACGGCCCCTGCAACACACACAACTTTTACACTATACATGACAAATGAGTGTGACGTCCGGCCCTGCCAAACACACCAACTTTTCCACCCCCCCAAAACCTTTTCTGCTCTGAACAATTGTGTGACGACGGCCCCCTGCAACACACCATTACTTTTCACTCTACACTGACAAATAGTGTGCGACGGCCCTGCAAACACAATTCTTTCACTCTGCACTTGACAATTAGTGTGACGACGGCCCCTGCAACTCACACCATACTTTTCTACTCTACACTGACAAATAGTGTGACGACGGCCCATGCAACACACCATCTTTTCACGTTTTTCACTGGACAATAGTGTGCACGGCCTGCAACACACCATATCTTTTCACTCGTCAATGAGACAAATCAGTGTGGACGACGAGCCCCTGCAAAACACCATCTTTTCACTCTACACTGGGACAAATAGTTTGACGCGCGGCCCCTGCAAAACACCAACTTTTCACTCTGCTATGACAATAGTGTGACGTCGGCCCCTGCATCACACCAATTGTTTCACTCTACACTGTCAAATAGTGTGACGGACGGCCCTGCAACTCAACAACTTTTCAACTCTACACCTGATCTAATTAGTGTGACGACGGGGCCCCTGCTAACACCACCAACTTTTCACTCTGCATTGGACATATAGTGTGACGACGGGACGGCCCCTGCTAATCACCAACTTTTCACATCTACTCTGACATTAGTGTGACGACAGGCCCCTGCTACACACCAACTTTTCAACTCTGACTGACAAATTAGTGTGACGAAGGCCCCGGCAAACAATCCAACTTTTCACTCTACATGGACCATATAGTTGTGACGTACGGCCCGGCAAACCTCATACTTTTCTCACTTGCACTGAAACAAATAGTGTGACGTCGGCCACTGCCAACACACATATTTTAAACTCTTACACTGACCAAATAGTAGTGAAGGACGGCCCCTGCAACACACCCAACTTGTCACTCGCATGACAAATTTTGTGTGGTAGACGGCCCCTGCCTACACACCAACTTATTCACTCTGCACTGAAATATAGTGTGACGACGGCCTCCTGCAACAACACCTACTTTTCACTCTACCCTGACAAATATTGTGCGACGGCCCCTGCAACACTCCAACTTTTCTACTCTGCACTGACAAATAGTGTGACGACGGCCCCTGCATTCCACACCAACTTTTTCATCTGCACTGACAATTTAGTTGTGACGACGGCCCTGCACACACCAACCTTTCACTCATGCACTGACAATTAGTTGTGAACGACGGCCCCTGCTATCCCACCAACTTTTCCAGCTTGCACTGAAAATAGTGGTGACGACGGCCCTCCCTCTCTGCTACCAACCCCCACAACTTTTTCACTCTCCGCACTGACAAATTCGTGGTGACGACCGCGCCCCCCCTGCCATCACACCATACTTTTACATTTGCACTGACAATTGTTGTGACGACGGCCCCCTGCAACACACAACTTTTCATCTGCACTGACATATAGGGTGACGTCGCCGGCCCCTGCAACACACACTATTTTCACTTGCACGGACATAATTAGTGTCGACGGAACGGCCCCTGCAATCCACACCAACTTTTCACTCTGCACTGACATAATAGTGTGACGACGGCCCTGCAACACACCAACTTTTCACTCTGCATGACACAATAGTGTGACGACGGCCCCTGCAACACCACCATCTTTTCCACTCTCGCACTGACAAATAGTGTGACGGGACCGGCCCCTGCAACACACCAAATTTTCACTCTATCATGGACAAATATTGCGACGGCCCCTGCAACACACCTAATTTTCACTCTGCATGACAAATAGTGTAGACGACGGCCTCCTGCAACACACACTTTGTCACTAATGCACTGACAAATTAGTGTGACGTCCGGCCCCTGCAAAACACAACCAACCTTTTCACTCTTACACTGACAAATAGTGTGACGACGGCCCCATGCAGCACACCAACTTTTCACTCTACACTGACATTTTAGTGTGACGACGGGCCCTGCTACTCACCAACTTTTCACTCTGCCACTGAAAATAGTGTGACGACGGCCCTGCATACACACCAACTTGTTCACTCTAACACTGGACCAAATAGTGTGTCGGGAACGGCCCCTGCAACCACAACTTTTCACTCTGCCCTGACAAAAAATAGTGTGACGGACCGGCCTCCCTGCTAACACACCAACTTTTCCCACTCAGCACTGACCCAAATAGTGTGAAGACGGACCCTGCAACACACAACGTTTCACCTCTACACTGACAAATAGTGTGACGACGGCCCTGCAAACACACCACAACTTATCAACTCTGCTCTGACAATTAGTGTGACGGGGGCCCTGCAACCACCCAACTTTCATCTAATCTGGACTTATTAGTGTGACGACGGCCCGCAACACACCAACTTTTCACTCTGCATGACAAATGGTGTGACGTTCGGCCCTCCTGCAACACACAAACTTTTCACTCTAACTGACAATAGTGTGTCGACGGCCCCTGCAATCACACCAACTTTTCACTCTGCACACTGACAAATAGTGTGACGACGGCCCCCTGCAACACACCAATTTTCACTCTGCCACTGATCAAATAGTGTGACGAAGGGCCCCCTCCAACACACCAAACTTTTCCCACTCTACATCTGACAAATTAGTGTGACGACGGCCCTGCAACACACCATCTTTTCACTTCTGCACTGCAAATTGTGTGACGACGGCCCTGCAACAACACAACCTTTTCACTATACACTGACAATTGTGTGACGACCGGCCCCTGCAACACACCACCTTTTCACTCTACACTGACATATAGTGGGACCGTCGCCCCTGCAACACACCAAATTTTCATCCTACACTGCAATTAGTGATGACAGACGGCCCTGCAATCACACCAACTTTTCACTCTACACTGACATATAGTGTGAGACGGCCCATGTTCACTACCATCTTTTCACTCTACACTGACATATAGTGTGACGACGGCTCCCTGCAACACACCACTCCTTTTCACTCTTCATGACAATATAGTGTGGACGTCGGCCCCTGCAAGCAGCACAACTTTTTCACGCTACACTGACAAATTGTGTGACGACCGGCCTGAAACACACCAACTTTTCACTATACCACTGACAAATAGTGTGACGGAGAGCGGCCCTGCAACACACCAAACTTTCACTCTACAATGAACAAATAGTGTGACGACGGCCCTCGACAAACAACACCAACTTTTCAGCTCTACATGACAAATAGTGCTGACGACGGCCCTGCAATACACACCAACTTTTCTAACTCTAACACTGACAAATAGTGTGACGACGGCCCCTGCAAAACACAACATTTTCACTCTGCACTGACAAATAGTGTGACGACGGCCATGCAACACACCAACTTTTCACTCTGCACTGAACAAATAGTGTGACGACGGCCCTGCTACACACCAACTTTGGTCTCTCTGCATGACAAATAGTGTGACTGAATGGCCCCTGCAAACACCCAACTTTTCACTCTGCATGACAAAATAGTGTGGACGACGGCCACTGCAACACACCATTTTTCACTCTGCACTGACAATAGTGTGACGTCGGCCACATGCAACACACCAACCCTTTTCACTCTGCACTGAAATTTGTGTGACGTCGGCCCCTGCAAACACCCACAACTTTTCCAGCGGGCACCTGACCTAATAGGGTGTCGACGGCCTGCAATCACACAACTTTTCACACTTTCTGCTATGACAAATAGTGTGGTCGTGCGGCCCTGCAACACACCTAACGTTTCACTCTGCACTGAAAATTAGTGTGACGAAGGCCCCTGCAAACACACATACTTTTCACTCTACACTGACAAATAGTGTGCGGGACGGCCCTCTGCAACACACCATTATTTTCACTCTACACTGACAAAAGTGTGACGAGGCCCCTGCAACACACCATTCTTTTCACTCTTACAATGACAAATAGTGTGACGACGGCCCCTTGCAACACAAACTATTTTCACCTGACACTGACAAATAGGTGTGACGGACGGCCCTGCAAAAACACCAAAATTTTCACTCTGCACTGACACAATTAGTGTGACAGACGGCCCCTGCAACACACAAACTTTTCACTCTGCTCACTGATCAAATAGTGTGACGACGGCCCCTGCATACACACCAACTTTTCACTCTGCACTGACATAATTGTGTGTCGACGGAGCCCTGAGCATCCACACCAACTCTTTTCTACTTGCATGACAAATAGTGTGACGACGAGCCCCTTGCAACACACCAATCTTTTCACTCTGACACAGACAAATTGTGTGACGACGGCCAGGCAAACCACTAACTTTTCACTCTGCACTGACAAATAGTGTGAGACGGCCACTGCAACACACATACTTTTTCACTCTGCACTGACCCAAATAGTGTGGACGTCGGGCCCCTGCAAACACACCAATTTTCACTCTGCATGACAAATAGTGTGACGACGTCCACTGCAAACACCAACTTTCACTTGCATGACATAAGAGTGTGTCGACGGCCCCTGAACACACCAACTTTTTCAATCTACACTGACAAATAGTGCTGACGACGGCCCTGCCAATCCACACCAAATTTTTCACTCTGCACTGACAAATAGTGTGACGACGGCCCCTGTAGCCATACACCCCCTTTACTTTTCACTTTAGCACTGCCATATAGTGTGACGACGGCCCCTGCAACACACAACAACTTTTCATCTCTTGCATGACAAATTGTGTGACGACGGCCCCTGGCAACACCCAACTTTTCACTCCTACGCTGACATATTAAGTGTGACGGAACGGCCCCTGCAACACACCAACTCGATCACTCTGCACTGACAAATAGTGTGACGAAGGCCCTTGGCAACACACCTTCTTTCTCCACTCTGCACTGACCAATTATCTGGTTCGACGGCCCCTGCAATCACACTCATAATTTTCACGATGCACTGACTAATAGTGTGACGGGACCCTGCAACACATCCAACTTTTCACTCTGCCACTGACAAATAGTGTGACGTGCCCCTGCACCACACCAACTTTTCACTCTGCCATGGACCAAATTGGTGTGACGACGGCCCCTGCACACAAGTTTCACTCTGCACTGACATACTAGTGGAACGACGGCCCGTGAACCACCAATGTTCCACTCTGCAAGACAAATAGTGTGACGACGGCTGCAAACACACCAACTTTTCACTCTCACTGACCAAATAGTGTGACGACGGCCCCTAACAACCAACTTTTCACTCTGCACTGACAAATAGTGTGACGACGGGCCTGCCAACACACCAATTTGCACTCGGCATGACAATTAGTGTGACGTCGGCCCCTGCAACAACCAACTTTTTCAACCTGCACTGACAAATCAGGTGAACGACGGACCCTTGCAACACACCAACTTTTCACTCTGAACTGGACAATTAGTTGTGCGACGGCTCCCTGAAACACCACAACTTTTCACTCTATCACTGAAAATAGGTGACGACGGCCCCGACACACCAACGTTTCACTCTGCACTGACCCAATAGTGTGGAAGTCAGGCCCTTGCAACAACACCAACTGTTCACTCTGATGACAAATAGTGTGTCCGTCAGGCCTCTGCATACACATCCACCTTTTTCACTCTGCACTGACAATATTTTGTGTGACGACGGCCCTGCCAAAAACACACATCATTTTTCACTCTGCACTGGACCAACTATAGTGTGACGACGGCCCCCTGCAACAACACCAACTTTTCACTCTGCAATGACTAATTGTGTGGCGACGGCCCTGCAGCACACCAACTTTTTCACTCTGACTGACATATAGTGATGGACGACGGCCCTGCAAACACCACCATACTGTTCACTCTGCACTGACATATAGTGTGGACGCGGCCCCTGCTACACACCATACTTTTCACTCTAACAACTGACATATTAGTGTGACGACGGCCCCTGCTACACACCAAACTTTTCACTCTGCAATGACATTTAGTGTGACAGAGGCCCCTGCTACCACCAACTTTTTCACTCTAGACACTGACAAATAGTGTGGACGAGGACTGCACACACACCAACTTTTACTCTGCACTGACAAATAAGGGACGACGGCCCCTGCAAACACCAACCTTTTCAATCTTACACTGACAAATAGTGTGACGCGGGCCCTGCAACACACCCACAACTTTTCACTTTACACTTGACAATAGTGTGATCGACGGCCCCTGCAACACACAATTTTCAACTCTACAATGACATATAGTGTGTGACGACGGCCCCTTGCAAAACACCATACTTCTTTTCACTCTAACTGACAAAATCTAGTTTGACGACGGCCCCTGCAAACACATCTTTTCACTCTGCACTGACATATAGGTGTGACGACGGCCCCTGCAACACACACTTTTCACTCCTGCATCTGACAAAATAGTGTTGACGACGGCCTGCAACCCACACCTACTTTTCACTCTGCATGACAAATAGTTGTGACCGCGGCCCTGCATACACACCAACTTTTCACTCTGCCCCCCCCCCCAATGACAATATAGTGTTCGTCGACGGCCCCTGCAGCACACCAAACTTTTCACTCTTGCACTGACAAATTTGTGTGACGACGGCCCCTGCAAACACCATCTTTTCACTTCTGCCACTGACCTAATATAGTGTGACCGATCGGACTGGCAAACACACCAACTTTTCACTTACACTGACAATTAGGCTGTGACGACGGCCCCTGCAACACACCAACTTTTCACTCTACACTGACAAATAGTGTGACGACGGGCCCCTGCAAAAACACCCCAACTTTTAACTCTACACTGAAAAAAGGCTGACGTAGGCCCTGCAACAACCAACTTTTCAATCTGCACTGACAAAAATAGTGGTGCACTCGTCGGCCCCCTGCAACACACCATCTTTTCACTCTGCTCCTGACAAATAGTGTGCGTCGGCCCCTGCAAAACCACCAACTTTTCACTCTGCACTGAGACAAATAGTGTGACGACGGCCCCTGCAAACACAACCAAACTTTTCACTTCTTGCACTGGACAATAGTGTGACGGAACCGGCCCCTGCAACACTCATACTTTTCACTCTGCACTGACTATATAGTGTGACGACGGCCCATGCTATACACACACCAACTTTTAACTCTGTACACTGACCTAATAGTGTGACGACGGCATCTGCAACACACAACTTTTTACTCTGCACTGACATAATAGTGTGAGTCCGGCCCCTGCCCACACACACCATCTTTTCTCTTGCACTGACAAATAGTGTGACGTCGGCCCTGCAACACACCAACTTTTCAACTCGGCACTGACAAATAGTGTGACGACGGCCCCTGCAACACACCAACTTTTCACTCTAGCATCTGGCCAATTAGTGTGTACGACGGCCCCTGCAACACACCAGACTTCTTCACTCTGCACTGACAAATAGTCTGTGACGTGGCCCCTGTACAACACACCAACTTTTCACTCTGCATGACAAATAGTGTGACGACGGCCCCTGCAACACACACCAACTTTTCACTCTGCATGACAAAAGTGTGACGTCGGCCCCTGAACACCACAACTTTTTCACTCAGCAATGACAATATATGTTGTGACGACGCTCCCTGCACACACCTACTTTTCACTCTGGCACTGAAATTAGTGTTGTGACGACTGCCCCTGCAACCCCAACTTTTCCCACTTGCACTGACCAATAGTGTGCCAGACGGCCCTGAACACACAAACTTTTAATCCTGCACTGACTTCAAACTTGTGTGACGACGGCCCCTGCAACACAACATACTTTCACTCTGCATCTGACAAATAGTGTGACGACGGCCCTGCAACAAACCATCTTTTCACTCTGCACTGACAAATTGTGTGACGAACGGCCCCAGCAAACTACCAACTTTTCACTCTGCACTGGACAAATAGTGTGACGTCGGCCCTGCAACACACCAACTTTTCACTCTAACACTGACAATAGTGTGACGACGGCTCCTGCAAACACAAATTTTCACTCTAACACTGACAAATAGTGTGACGGACGGGCCCTGGCAAACACATCCAACTTTTCACTCTGCACTGACAAATAGTGTGACGACGGCCCTGCAACAGCACCAACTTTTCACTATGCACTGACAAATTGTTTGTGACGACGGCCCCTGCAAAACACAACAAACTTTTCCAATCTGCTCTGACAATAGTGTGACGAAGGCCCTGCAAACACCATCTTTTCACTCTGCTCTGACCAAATAGTGTGACGGACGGCCCCTGCAATCACACCAATCTTTTCACTCCTACACTGACAAATAGTGTGAGCCCGGCCCCTGCAACAACACCCAATTTTTTCATCTTTGGCACTGACAAAATTGTTGTGACGACGGCCCGGCATACACACCATCTTTTCACTCTGCACTGAAAAATAGTGTGACGGACGGCCCTGCAAACACACCTATCTTCTTTTCACTCTGCACTGAAAATAAGTGTGAGACGGCCCCTGCAATCACACCAACTTTTACTCTGAATGGACAAATTAGTGTGACGACGGCCCCCTGCAAACACACAACTTTTCACTCTGCATGACAAATAGTGTGCGACGCCCCCGGCAAACACCACCCAACTTTTCACTCTTGCTCTGACAAATAGTGTGACGACTCGGCCCTCGCAAAAACACACCAACTTTTCACTCTGCCACTGACTAAATAGTGTGTAGACGGCCCCTGCAACACACCAAACTTTTCACTCTGCACTGACAAATATAGTGTGGATCGACCGGCCCCCTGCATCCAACACCACCAACTTTTCACTCTGCATGACCAAATGAGTGGTCGACGGCCCCGGAAACACACCAACTTTTCACTCATGCACTGAATCAAATAGTGTGGGACAGACGGCCCACTGACAACAACCAAACTTTTCACTCTGCATAGGACAAAAGTGTGCCGACGGCCCCTGCAACACACCCAATCTTTTTCACTCTGCACTGACAAATAGTGTGACGACGGCCCTGCAACACACCAACTTTTTCATCTTGCACTGAAACTAAATAGTTGTGACGACGGCCGGAAACACACCAACTTTTCACCTTCTGCCACTGTACAAAATAGTGTTGACGACGGCACCTGCAACAAACAACTTTTTCACTCTGCACTGACAAATGTGTGACGACGGCCCCCTGCAACACACCAACTTTTCATCTGCACGGACCAATTAGTGTGACCGGACCGGCCTGCAAACACACATCTTTTCACTCTCACTGACAATTAGTGTGACGACGGCCCCCTGCTAACACACCAACTTTTCACTCTACACTGGACCAAACTGGTGTGACGTACGGCCCCTGAACACACCATTTTTCACTCTGCATGACAATCTTTTTTTTTAGTGTGTCGACGGCCTCCTAGCAACACACCCACTTTTCACTCTTGCACGGACAATAGTGTGACGACGGCCCCTGCAACACACTCCAACTTTTCACTCTGCAATGACAAATTGTGTGACGACGGCCCCTGCAAACACCAACTTTCACTCTGACACTGACAAATTAGTGTGACGACGGCCCTGCAAACCCCAACTTTTCACTCTGCACTGACAAATAGTGTGACGACGGCCCGGCAACACACCAACTTTTCACTCTGGCACTGACAATAGTGTGACGACGGCCCCTGCAACACACCATATCTTTTCCTATGCACTCGACATATAGAGTGTCGACTGCCCCTGCAACACACCAACTTTTCACTCTGCATGACAAATAGCTGTGACGACGGCCCTGCAACTCACACCCCCCCCCCAACTTTTCACCTCTGCACTGGACAAATAGTGTGACGACGGCCCTGCAAACAACACCAAACTTTTCACTCTGTCTGACATTATAGTGTGACGACGGCTGAACTCACCATCTTTTCACTCTGCACTGACAAAATAGTTGTGACGACGGCCCTGAACCCAACTTTTCACTCTCTTCCCTGCTCTGCCAAAGTAGTGTTCTGACGTCGGCCCCCTGCAACACATCCAATACTTTTCACTCTACACTGACATAAATAGTGTGACGAACGGCCCCTGAAAACACCAACTTTTCACTCTGGCATGACTATAGTGTGACGATCGGCCTGCAAACACAACAAACTTTTCACTCTGCCATGCAAATAGATGTGACGACGGCCCCCTGCAACACCACTCCAACATTTTCACTCCTACACTTCATATAGTGTGACCGACGGCCCTGCACAACACACCCCATATTTTCAACTTGCAATGACATTTAGGTGTTGACGACGGCCCGGCCAACACACACCAACTTTTCACTCTACACTGACAAATAGTGTGCGGACCGGGCCCCTGCAAAACACACCTTTTCACTCTGCACTGACAATTTAGTGTGACGACGGCCACCTGCAACACACCAACTTTTCACTCTGCACTGACAAATAGGTGTGACGCGGCCCCTGCACAACACCAACTTTTCACTCAGCACTGTGACAAATAGTGTGACGGACCGGCCCCTGCAACACCCAAATTTTACTCTACATGACATATTCGTGTGACGACGCCCCGGACTAAACACAACATTTCACTCTACATGACAAAAAATAGTTGCTGACGACGGCCCCCTGCAACACAGCCCCAACTTTTCACTCTGCACTGACAAATAGGTGTGAACGACGGCCCCTGCAACAACAACATCTTTTCACCTCCGGCACTGACAAATAGTGTGCGTCGGCCCCTGCAAACACCACCGATTTTCACTCTGCACTGACCAAATAGTGTTGACGACCGGCCCTGACAACACACACCACCTTTTCCCTCTACACTGACATTGTGTGACGATCAGGGCCCCTGCAACACACCAACTTTTCACTTACACTGACAAATAGTGTGACGTGACGGCCCCTGCAAACACACCAACTTTTCACTCTGTCTGACAGCTAGTGTGGTACGACGGCCCCTGAAAAACACACCATCTTTTCACTCTCACTGACAAATTCAGTGTGAGACGGCTCCTGCAACACACCACTTTTCACTCGGCACTGACATATTAGTGTGACGACGGCCCCTGCAAAAACACCACCAACTTTTCACTCCTGCACTGACATATAGTGTGAACGAAGGGCCCCGGCAACACACCAAACTTTTCATCTGACACTGGACAATTAGTGTGATGACGAACAGGCCGGCAACACACAAATCGTTTTCATCTGACACTGTAACTAAATATGTGTGAGACGGCCTGCAATACACCACTTTTCCTCTGCACTGCACAAATAGTGTGACGAACGGCCCCGCAAACACACCAACTTTTCTCTCTGCACTGACAATAGTGTTGACGACGCCCTGCAAACATCCAACTTTTCACTCTGCACGGACATAATAGTGTGACGACGGCCTGGCATAACCACCAAATTTTCCACTCTACCACTGACTAATATGTGTGACGACGGCCCCTTGCAACACACAATTTTTCACTCTAACACTGACAAATTGTGTGACGTCGGCCCTGGCAAACACACCAACTTTTTCTACTCTACACTGACAAAATGATGTGACGACGGCCCTGTAAACACCAACTTTTCACTCTGCACTGACAATTAGTGTGACGACGGCCCCTGCCAACACACCAACTTTTCCACTCGTCACTGACAAATATGTGCACGACCGGCCACCAGCAACACACCTTCTTTCACTCTTCAACTGACAATATAGTGGACGACGGCCCTGCAACACATCTATTTCACTCTGCATGACAAATAGTGTGACGACGGCCCCCTGCAACACACCAACTTTTCACTCTGCACTGACTAAAGTGTGGACGACGGCCCGGCAAACCCACCACTTTTCACTCTGCACTGACATAATAGTGTGACGACGGCCCCTGCTCAAACACCCAACTTTTCACTCTGCACTGACAAATAGTGTGACGACGGCCCAGCACACACCAACTTTTCACTCTGCTCTGACAAATAGTGTGACGACGGCCCCCTGCAACACACCAACCTTTTCACTCTTCACTGACAAATGTAGTGTGCGACGGCCCTTGACAACACACCAACTTTTCCATCTGCACTGACAAATAGTGTGACGACGGCCCCTGCAAACACACCTACTTTTCACTCTGCACTGACAAATAGTGTGGACGACGGCCCTGCAACACACAACTTTTCATCTGACACTGACAAATAGTGTGACGTCGGCCCTCCTGCAACACACCAACTTTTCACTCTGCCTGACAAATTGTGTGACGACGGCCTGCAACATCACCAACGTTTCACTCGGCACTGGACAATAGTGTGACGCGGCCCCTGCAACACACCAACTTTTCACCTCAGCATGACATAATAGTGTGACGACGGCCCCTGCAAACATCCAACTTTTCTCTCATGCACTGACATAATCGTGGTGACGGTCGGCCCCTGCAACACACACTTTTCACTCTGCACTGACAAATTGTGTGACGACGCCCCTGCAACACACTACTTTTCACTCTGCACTGGACAAATAGTCTGTGACGACGGCCCCTGCAACACTCCAACTTTTCACTCTGCACTCGGACATATAGTGTGACGACGGCCCCTGCAACACACCAACTTTTCACTCCTGCCTATGACATTATAGTGTGACGGACGGCCCCCTGCAACACACCAACTTTTCACTCTACATGACAAATAGTGTGACGACGGCCCCTCAACACCATAACTTTTTCACTCGGCACCTGACAATAGTGTGACGACGGCCCCCTGCAACACCACCAACTTTTCTCTGCACTGGACTAATAGTGTGACGACGGCCCCTGCAACAACACAACTTTTCACTCATGCACTGACAAATAGTGTGACGACGGCCCTGCAACACACCAACTTTTCTCTCTGCACTGCCAATAGTGTGACGACGGCCCCTGCCAACACACCAACTTTTCCACTCTGACACTGACAATTTGGGATGGACGACGGCCCCTGCAACACACCAACTTTTCTCACTCTGCACTGACAAATAGTGTGACGCGGCCCCTGACAAACACACCAACTTTTCACTCTGCACTGACATAATAGTGTGACGACGGCCCTGCAAACACACCAACTTTTCACTCTGCACCTGACAATTAGTTGTGGACGACGGCCCCGTGCCAACACACCAACTTTTCACGCGCACTGTACAAATTAGTGTGTCGGTACGGCCCCTTGCAACACACCAACTTTTCACTCTGCACTGACAATTGTGGTGACGCACGGCCCTGCAACACACAAACTTTTCACTCTGCACTGACAATTAGTGTGACGAACGGCCCCTGCAACACACAACTTTTCACTTGCATGACTTAAATAGTGTGACGACGGCCCTGCACACACCAATTTTTCACTCTCACACTGACAAAATAGTGTGACGACGGGGGGCCCCTGCCAAAACACACCTACTTTTTCTACCTCACTGACAAATAGTGTTGAGTCGGCCCTGCATACACACCAACTTTTCACTTTTCACTTGACAATGTGTGACGACGGGCCCCTGCAACACACAACTTTTCACTCTGTCACTGACAAATAGTGTGACGACGGCCCCTGCAACACTCCCCAACTTTTCCCTCTGCACTGACAAATAGTGTGATGACGGCCCCTGACAACACACCAACCTTTTCACTCTGCACTGGACAATTAGTTGTGACGCGGCCCCCTGCAACACACCTACTTTTCTCTCTGCACTGACAAATGTGTGTGACGATGGCCCCTGCTAACACACCATACTTTTCACTTGCACTGACAAATAGTGTGGGACGACGGCCCCTGCCAAACCACCAACTTTTTCCATTACATGACCAAATAGTGTACGTCGGCCCCTGCAACAACACCAAACTTTTCACTCTGCACGGCAAATAGTGTGACGACGGCCCCTGCAACCTCACAAACTTGCTCACTCTTGCACTGGACAAGAATAGTTGTGTGAACCGACCGGGCCCCTGCAACACACCACTTTTCACTCTCACTGTCAAAATTGTGTGACGACGGCCCTGCAACACACCAACTTTTCCTCGGCATGACAATAGTGTGACGTCGGACCCTGCAACACACCAACTTTTACTCTGCATCTGACAAATAGTGACGACGGCCCCTGCAACACACCTACATTCACTCTGCACTGACAAATAGTGTGACGTCGGCCCCGCAAACACACCAACTTTTCACTCTGCAACTTGACATATAGTGTGACGACGCGGCCCTGCAATACACACCAACTTTTCACTCTGCACGGACAAAATTAGTGTGACGTCCGGCCCTGCCAACACACCAACTTTTCAATTCAGCACTGACAATTAGTTGGTGACGACGGCCCCTGCAACACACCAACTTTTCACTCTGCAATGTCAAATAGTGTGATCGCAGAGCGTGGGCCCCTGGATACACACCAACTTTTCACTTGCACTGACAAACTTAGTGTGAGATGGCCCCTGCATCTCACCCATCTTTTCACCTCTGCAGTGACAAATAGTGTGACGACGGCCCTGCAATACACACCATATTTTTCACTCTGCACTGACAATTAGTGTGGGAGGACCGGCCCCTGCACCACACAAACTTTTCCACTTGCACTGACTAAATAGTTGTGTCGTCGGCCTGCAACACTACCACCTTTTCATCTCTACATGACCAATAGTGTGACGAGGCCCCTGAGCAACACACCAATTTTCACATCCTACACTGACATATAGTGTGACGTCGGCCCCCTGCAACCACACCTACTTTTCCACTCTGCACTGGGACAAATAGTGTGACGACGGCCCCTGCAACACACCAAACTTTCACTCTGCACTGACAATAGTGTGACGGATCGGACCCTGCAACACACCAACTTTTCACTCTGACATTGAAATTAGTGTGACGTACGGACCCTGAACACACCCAACTTTTCACTCTGCAGACCGCAATTATACGTGTGACGACGGCCCATGCAACACACCAACTTATCACTCATCACTGACCAAATAGTGTTGACGACGGCCCCTGCAACACACCTAAGTTTTCACTCTGCAATGACACTTAGTGTGCCGACGCCCCCTGAAAACACACCAACTTTTTCCTATGCACTGACAAAGAGTGGTGGACGACGGCCCTGCAACACACCATCTTGTCACTCTGCACTGACTCATAGTGTGAGACGGCCCCTGCAACCAACAAACTTTTCACTCTGCACTGACAAATAGTGTGACGACGGCCCTGCCTAACACACCAACTTTTTCACTCGGCACTGAACAAATAGTGTGACGACGGCCCGGCAACACACCAACTTTTCACTCGGCACTGATAATAGTGTGACGACAGGCCGCTGCAACCACACCTAACTTTTCACTCTGCTACTGACAATTAGTGTGACGACGGCCCCATGCAACCACACCAACTTTTCACTCTGCATGACCAAATAGTGTGCACCGTCACGGGCCTGCAAACACACCAATTTCACTCTGCAATGACTATAGGTGACGGACGGCCCTGCAACACACCAACTTTTCACTATGCACTGAACAAATAGTGTGGTCGACGGCCCTGCAAACACCAACTTTTTCAATATACACTGACAAAATAGTGTGCGACGGCCCCTGCAAACACACCCAACTTTTCACTCTGCACTGCATATTGTTGTGACGACGGGCCCCTGCAACACACAAACTTTTCACTCTGCACTGACAATAGTGTGACGTCGGCCCCTGCAAACACACCAAACTTTCACTCACACTGACATATAGTGTGACTGTCGCGCCCCTGCAACACACAACTTTTCCACTCTGCATGACAAATAGTGTGACGGACGGCCCCTACAACCACACCCACTTTTCCTCTCTACACTGACAAATAGATGTGACGAAGGCCCTGCAATCACCAACTTTCACTCTGCAATGTACAAGAGTTGTGATCGACGGCCCTGCTACACACCAATTTTTCATCTGCTAATCTGGACAATCTAGTGGTGACGACGGCCCTGCAACACACAACTTTTCCACTTGCACTGACAAATAGTGTGCCGACGGCCTGCAACAACCAACTTTTCTACTCTACACTGAAATTAGTGTGACGACGGCCCCTGCAACCCACCTAACCTTTTCACTCTTACACTGACAATTAGTGTGACGACGGCCCCTGCAACACACAACTTTTCATCTGCACTGACAAATAGTGTTGTGACGACGGCCCCTGCAACACACTCCAACTTTCACTCTGCACTGGACAAATAGTGTGACGACGGCCCCCTGGCAACCACATATCCTGTTCACTCTGGCATGACAAAATAGTGTGACGGACGGCACTGCAAGAACACTCAACTTTTCACTCTACCACTGACAAATAGTGTGTCGGACGGCCTGCAACACACAACTTTCACTCTACACTGACAACTAGTGTGTGACGACGGCCCTGCAAACATCAATTTTCACTCGGCATGAACATCATAGTGTGTCGACGGCCCTGCAAACGCCAAACTTTTCTCTACAATGACAAATAGTGTGACGTCGGCCCCCTGACACACGCCAACTTTTCACTCTGCCACTGACAAAGGTGTGACGACGGCCCTGCAACTCACAATACTTTTAATCTCTGCACGACAAAATAGTGTGACGACGGCCCTGACAACACACAACTATTACTCTGCACTGACATATAGCTGTGACGACGGCCCCTGCAACACACCAATCCTTTTCAATCTGCACTGACAAATAGTGTGTCGACGGCCCTGAACACACCATCTTTCACTCTGCACTGACAACTTGGTGACGACGGCCCCTGCAATCACCAACCTTTTCACTCTGCACGAAATATAGTGTGACGACGGCCCCTGCAACACACAACTTTTCACTCTGCACTGACAATTGTGTGACGACGCGCCCCCTGAAACCACCAACTTTTCACTATAGCATGACAAATAGTGTGCCGACGGCCCCTGAAACACACCAACTGTTTCACTCTAACTGACAAATAGTGTGACGACGGCCTGCAACACACCAACTTTTCACTTACACTGACAATAGTGTGAAGACGGCAGCAACAACCCAACTTTTCACTCTGCACTGACATTTAGTGTGACGAGGCCCCTGCAACACACCAACTTTTCACTCTGGCACTGAAAATAGTTGTCGAGCGGCCCCTGCAACACACCAAACTTTTACTCTACAATGACAAATAGTGTGACGTCGGCCCTGCAAACACACCAACTTTTCCCTTCTGCACCTGACAAATAGTGTGACGACGTGGGCCCTGCACACACCAAACTTTTCACTCTGCACTGACAAATAGTGTGACGACGGCCCCTGCATCACACCAACTTTTCACTTAATGTACAATAGTGTGACGACGGCCCCTGCAAACACCAACTTTTCACTCTGAGTGACAAATAGTTTGTGAGACGGCCCCTGCAACACACCAACTTTTTCACTCTGCACTGATACTTAGTGTGTACGACGGCCCCTGAACACACCAACTTTTACTCTGCACTGACAAATCGTGTGACGAGGCCCCTGCAACCACACCAACTTTTCCACTCTGCATGAAAAATAGTTGTGAGGAAGGCCCTGCAACACCCCAATTTTCACTATGACTGACAATTAGTGTGACGACGGCCCCTGAACACACCAACTTTTCACTCTGCACTGCAAATAGTGTGACGACGGCCCTGAGCAACACACGATTTTCACTCGCACTGACAACTAGTGTGACGACGGCTCTGCAACACACCCAACTTTTCCACTGCCTGACAAAGATAGTGTGACGACGGCCCTTCAACACAACCAACTTTTCACTTCTGCACTGACAAATAGTGTACGACGGCCCCTGCAACCACACCAACTTTTCATCTCTGCACTGACAAATAGTTGTGACGTCGGCCCCCTGCAAACACACTAACTTTTTCACTCTGCACTGACATTCGTGCTGACGACGGCCCACTGCAACACACCAACTTTTCACTCTGCACTGACAAATAGTGTGGACGTCGGCCCTGCAAACACACCAACTTTTCACTCTGCACTGACAAATAAGTAGTGACGACCGGCCCTGCAACACTCAAACTTTTCCACTCTGCAAGACAAATAGTGTGACTTCGACGCCCCTGCATCACAACCAACTTTTCAACTCTGCTATGACAGAATAGTGTGACGACGGCCTGCTACACTCCTAACTTATTTTCACTCTGCACTGACAAATAGTGTGTCGACGGCCTCCTGCAATAAACACACCAACTTTTCACTCTGCACTGACAAATAGTTTGTGACGACGGCCCTGTAACCACACAAACTTTTCACTCTGCACTGACAAAATAGTGTGACGCGGCCCTGCAACACACCACTTCACTCTGCACAGACATATAGTGTGACGACGGCCTGCAACACACCATCTTTTCACTCTACACTGACAAAATAGGTGACGACGGCCCTGCAACACACCAACTTTTTCCACTCTGCACTGTACAAATAGTGTGACGACGGCCCTGCAACACACAAACTTTTCACTCTGCACTGACAAAGAGTGTGAAGACGGCCCTGCCACATCACACAAACTTTTCCACTCTGCACTTACAATTAGTGTGACGTCGGCCCTGCAACACACCAACTTTTCACTCTACCTGACATATAGTGTGGACGACGGCCCTTGCAAATCACACCCAACTTTTCACTCTACACTGACAAATAGTGTTGTGACGACGCCTGCAAACCACACCAAACTTTTCACTCTGCACTGACTAATAGTGGACGACGGCCACCTGCATACACCCCTACTTTTCCACTCTGCTCTGACAAATAGTGTGCCGACGGGCCCCTGCAAACACACCACTTTTCACTTACACTGACAAATAGTGTGACGACGGCCCCTGCACACACCAACTTTTCAATCTACACTGACAAATAGTGTGTCGACGGCCTGCTAACACACTACTTTTCAATCTTGCACTGCAAATAGTGTGGACGACGGCCCCTGCAACACACCAACTTGTCCTCTACACTGACATTTAGTGTGAAGACGGCCCTGCACAAACACCTACTTTTCACTGCACTGACAAATAGTGTGACGACGGCCCCTGCAACACACCATCTTTTAACTCTACAATGACAAATAGTGTGACGGACGGGCCCCCTGCCAACACACCACTTTTCTCTCTGCACTGAAAATAGTGTGGACGACGGCCCCTGCAACACACCAACTTTTCACTCTGCACTGACAAATAGTGTGACGACTGGCCCTGCATAACACCAACTTTTCACTCTGCATGTCAATTAGTGTGACGATCGAGCCCCTGACAACCACACCAACTTTTCACTCGCACTGACCAAAATTGGTGACGACGTCCCTGCAACACTCCAACTGTTCACTCTCCACTGACAATTAGTGTTACGCGGCCCTGCAACACACCAACTTTTCATACACTGGACATATAGTGTGACGACGCCCTGCATAATACACGCACTACTTTTCACTTAACTACTGACAATAGTGTGGACGACGGCCCTTGCAACACACCAACTTACACTCTACACTGACCAAATAGTGTGGACGACGGCACCCTGCCAAAACACAACTTTACACTCTACACTGACAAATAGTTATGTGACGACGGCCCTTGCAACCACACCCCTACTTATTCACTCTGCACTGACAAATAGTGTGTCGTCGGCCCTGCAACACACCAACTTTTCACTCTGCACTGACTAATAGTGGGACTGACGGTCCCCGCAACACACCAACTTTTTCACTCTGCATGGACAAATAGAGTGACGACCGGCCCTGCTACACACCATACTTTTCACTATGCACTGACAAAATTGTGTGACGACGGGCCCCTGCTTCACACCAACTTTTCACTCATGCACTGTCAAATAGGGTTGACGACGGCCTCCCTGCATAACACACCAACTTTTCATCTCTCATCCTCTGTCCGTTCTGTGACAGGCCACAACCAAATTCATGGCCAAAAAGATCAGAAAGATACTCGTTGATGAATAATATCGCTCTTTACTTTTCTCAACTCCTTACGCGCGTGCGCGCGCACACACACACACACACACACACAAACACACGCAAAACACACACCACACACACACACAATGCGCGCGCGGGCGCGCGCGGGCGCGCGCAAGCGCACACTTGCATTCACGCACAACACCCACTCACGCATGCATGCACGCACGCACAACACAGACACAGATCACGAACACACACACACACACACACACACACACACCACACACACACACACACACACACAAAATGCGCGCGCGCTGCCACGCACCACCACGCCCACTCTCTCACGCACCCTTACACACACACACACACATACACACACACACACAAAACACACCACACACACACACACACACACTAACGCGCGCAGCGCAAAGGCAACGCACGCACGCACACAAAATTCCCTCTCTGTCTCTCTCTCTGTTTCTCTGTCAGCCCTTTGTCTCTGTCTCTCTCTGTCTTTGTCTCTGTCTTTGTCTCTGTCTCTCTCTCACACACACAGACACACAAGACAGACAGTCTTTGTCTCTGTCTCTCTCTCACTACTCTCTCTCTCTCTCTCTCTCTCTCTCTCTCTCTCTCTCTCTCTCACAAACACACACACACACACACACACACACACACACACACAACACACACACACACCACAGAGGAGAGGGACAGACAGCAGACAGACAGAGGGAAAGATTCGGTTGTAAGGGTTTTTTGTTTGTTTGTTTGTTTTATTACTCTCATTTTTTTTTTCTTCAAGAAGATGAAGAAAAAAATATTCATGAAAGATAGAGTCAATACAGGAAGGACAGGCACAGAGACAGGAAAGGGATGAGAAGTGACACACTGACAATGTTTCACAGCTGCCCCTGGAACACACGAACTTTTCACTCTCACCCCTCTGTCTATCTGTGCAGGCAAAACCAGTTTGGAATGGCAAACTCATGGCAAAAGATCAAAGATCACTCGCTGATGAAAGATATCGCTCTTTACTTTTCTTCAACTCCTTTACGCATCAACACACACTACACACACACACAAGATGCGGACACTCCCAGCTTTTAAATAAACGACGCCTGCTGAATTATCTTTTGGCAAAGTTTCCCCAACATGACCAGGTGGACCAAAGTTAGAGGCCGGCTTTGAATGGTTCATCAGCGATTCGTGGTGCTGACTGGATTAGCAAAACTCCTGAAAATGTGAAAACGATGGCCAAAGCACCTCCACCCGCTTTGAATGGAGCTTGGACTCGTGCCTGCCTACAGAGAAGGCGAGTAGCAGTCACAAGAAAACAAGCCCACCGACACGGATCCAGTCAGGAGGGCTACTCACCGTAAGTCCACAATAGTTGACATACAATCGAATAATTAACACATTCTGACCGGAATCTGCTGCCTAGCAAAATACTGGTCCGAGAACAAATTAAAATTCTTCAAGCGGGACGAGTAAAGTTGACCAAGGTCTGGCGTGGGAACCCAAACGGAAAATCATCCCTGGCGGTTTCCTACGCACAGTGGCCAGTTCCGGATCGTTTCCACCGCCCTGTAAAGCAGCCAACTACCACCGCACATCCAGTGCAACGTCCGAGTGTGGCCCGGAACAGAAAAGAAAAAGAAAAATCGGCAATTCGAACTATCAAAACCTTTTCGATGACGTCAAAACCAATCCACGCGAAGGAAAGTCACCAACATTACGTAGTAAGTCAGCTTGCTGGAAAAAAAGAAAAATCAAGATCCCAGATCTAGCCTACGCGTGTACTCATTCTGCACGACTCGTGACCAACAAAGTCAACGGCAAACGGCTGGGTCATTCCTACGACTTTAACGCCAGTCCATCAAAGTCCACACGATCAAGGAAATCCGATCATCCTTCAACCAGCAATTCAATCCAAAGAGAAACCATTCGACGCTGTGCTCATCCACACTTGGGTGAACGATTATAAGATCTACTTCCCCCTGGACATCAAGTGTCACCTTTTACATGCTCAAGGAAATCAGAAAAGAGCATCCTAATCCTCCCTAAACATAGTCATTAGCAAGGTATCGCCCTTAAGAGACTCCCAACTCAAAGTGAAAGAGAGAACTGTTTTTAAAGCCCTGGTGTACGTCCAGTCCTCAGCGAAGAAAGAAGGTGACCTTCAAGCAACCACCACAACCTACCTGGGAACAACTGCATCTTACTGACAACTTTCATCCCACCCACGCGTGGAGCCAGCATTCATGCCAAAATCTGGGTCGTCACATCAGAAGACTACTGTGGACCACTGCAAAAAAGGCGCAGACGACCCCGCATCCATCCCGTCCAGACGGGGTCAGCCCGCTATGCGCGGGACCGCTATTGCGCGACAGTTAGGGTTAGGGTTGGGTTAGTGTTAGGGTGATAGGGATAGGTTGGGTTAGTGTTAGGGTAGAGCCGTCATAGCGGGCCGCGCAATAGCGGCCCGCCCCGTCAGACACTCCCAACACTTTGGCAGCCGACGCCTCCTCACTGTCATTTTCACCCCTGAGAAACCCGTTTGCGCTCTCCATAACTGGTGATGGGAAACATCAAAAAATTTAAGCAGGAAACCTGATTGTATGTACATTACACCCACCACTGGGTTACTAGGCAACCAAATTACTTGACTGTTTAGTGACTGAGCAAACAGATTTCATTTTGATCTTTCCCCAATTCCCATTTATTGACTGCCAAGTTGACCCAAAGTTTTTATTTAAACTAATTATTAAGCCCTTAAGATATATTTTTTTGTTGAATTTTTAGAGAGTTTATGTCCACGCTAGAATCCTTCAGGTTCTTCCAATGGAACTGTCGGTCTTTCACCACTGGCCTTGACAATGAGTCAACATCTTGGACAGAAACATACCATGGCACTAGCCCTTGCAATCCCTTAATGTCCGAGAGAGACAAGCGGCCAAAACTCCGAGGGCTTTTACATCCCCCCATTACCCAAAAATGTGGGAATTACGAAAAAATCAATGTAGCAATATATATCCGTGAAGGTGAAAAATCTTCTATGCTAAAGTCCTGTTCCATCAGACATCAAGGAGCTCATTCCCTGTGCGGTCAAAAGTTCCAGTATACGCAAACATGACAATCAATATAGTGTCAATTTACCTACCGAAAGGGCCAATGATCTGAATACCGAATGGTTTCGTAGTTTAGATCTGATGACAAGTTATAATTGGCAGGGGAATTTAACGCCCATTTCTCGCATTTTGGAAAAAGACATATAAAATAACCTAGCAACGCTTTGTAGAAATTTAGTAGATTCGTTCCTTAGTCTTTTGAATGACGGTAGAATAACGCGTACCTGACAATCCTAATAATAAGCCAGCGCTATAATCTAACCTTTTTTTTTTTGCTGTCCCAACCTCTGCGCCACCTCAGAGGGCCCTGTGCAGACCCACAACCGCGCATTCCGACACCCCGTCCACAGCCACAGCCCGCTGGCCCCGCCGCAGCCGCCACCGCACTCGGCAATCCCTGGGAGCATCAAAGTCAAGTCGGCAAAGAGGCAACCCACCTGGGGTAACAACTGCACTGCAGCCGAGTCACTTCGAGGTGTTCAGTGGCGACTGTTCTGATCTAACATAACGCAGGACACCACCTACTAAGCCCCCTACAGACGACAATAATGTGGCTTAGGGTCGCGGTCCGACGCGAGTGAGCACTCCCTCCGGACGCGCCACCACGTCCGTCCAATGACAGCCCCCATGGAACTCGCCGATACCGGTGACCCCGACGGAAGCAAACCAAGGCCTCAGACTTGGAGAGGACATCGAAATTGAGGTCACCATGACAGCAGGGCATGAAGGCCACAGAATTTGAGACTTTTTTTTTAATGCTGATCAATGGAATGAGGATGATTAAGATGATGCTACGGAATTCCATTTCGGTCTGAGAAAAACAAGACAGCGCTTCCTTTCATAATATATCCCGGCGTCTACCAGGCCCTGAGAGATACAGCACCTGCAGTGTTGGTCAGAAATTTGTGCAACACTCTCTAGCAAGACGCATCCATTAAATGGATGAAACTCGACAGCGTGGTCCCAGTCCTTCAACTTAGTCCGCAGCAAACTCAACTCTGGGTAGGAGCCGGTCAGGGCAGACAAAACCCACAAGCCTCTGATGGGATTCGAACGCCAAACGACCTCCCAGCCGGGAGTCCGCGACGCAAACAACTTCCCACGCGCTGGTGCTATAGATCAAACCTTTATTTTCCCTGATCCAG
Source organism: Conus ventricosus (assembly GCA_018398815.1). NCBI lineage: Eukaryota > Metazoa > Mollusca > Gastropoda > Neogastropoda > Conidae > Conus > Conus ventricosus. The sequence goes on from CM031613.1 coordinate 19,692,752, forward strand.
CGCAGCTATTTGACTGGAATCCGCTAAACGAATACACTCAACAGCGATCATTTACCTATTGTAACTGAACAAGAAACCACCGGGCAAGACCTACACATAATCCAACTGAACAAAATAAAGATAAAATACAAAATTAAACTACAAAATTTTGCATACATGGAACAAATTTTTCCCTTTTTACTAAGATCTTTAACAAAGATTCTTATGAGTAGATAACAAAGGTTGTCGATACTACATGACCCATTTCAAAATGCTTAATAACTCGCCAAGCAATCGATACCAACGATAATGCCTGTACCTTCTAAAACACATTGGGTAATGTCTGATGAATAGGCTTGGCGAAGAGGCCAAAAAGGCGAAAAACAATAAATTAAAGATTACTTACGTAGTAAGGACCTGGCGCGCTGAAAAAACTTCTTGAGAAAAAAAGAGAAAAATAAATCCAACAGAACCATTGCATTTTTGCTAAAAGGCAATACTGGTCTCGTTTTGGCACTAATGAATTATTCATTATAATAGACATACAAAAAGTCAGGGGAGAATGAAAACAATGGCAAACATGGAGTAAATCTAACCTCAATAACCCTGTCAAATTCAACAAAAGCAGATTTCCCAACAAATTCAGAAAAATCTGAGCTTTTGTTGACATTTTCGCAAAACAGCAGTTTGAAAAAAGTGTCTGCACAGACTAATGCAAACCAAGCTTATAAGAAAAGGAGCCTTACCTGTGGTAGACCAATCCATGAGACTGATTTTGTATCTGAATACCCCCATAACATTTGATAAGTGCAGGAAATATTCAAACTGGGCACTAAAAAACTCTGTAGGTCTAGATGGGGTGTCCAATGACATGCAACGACCATCTTCCCTTTCTAATTTCAAATGTTTTTTTCCTTCATTGTTTTATCATACGTGCTGGAAGTGATGGCCAATTGTCCAAATATGGAACGTTCAATCTTAGTTCCCATTCGCAAACATGGAAAAAGCCGGGTGACATTAATAATTATCGACCCATTGCTCTTTACGTCCCACACAGGTAAACTAATGGAGCCATCGTATTAAACAGACCAACCAATACTGTAATAATAATCAAATCATTCCAAACAACCAAGCTGGGTTTCAAACAGATAGAACTACAATAGAACACTTAGAGAAACTAACAACTCAAGTCAAACAACAATTTGCACGCCGAAAATTTCCTACAACCTTTTTTGATTTAAAGGAAAGCATGTACGAACTTGTGAGACATAAAAGACTTTGTATAAACTAAATAAAATTGATAAAACGTAAACATGTATAATTATATTCAAACTTTTTTAGAAAAAGAATCAATTCCAACAAAGAATTGAACGCACATATTCAACCCAAAGATATTAAAATGGTAATACCCCAAGATCTGTGATTTTCACTCAATCTTTTTAATATCCTAATGGCTGATTTAACCACAAGATTTATCTAAAGATGTTGTATTGGCGCAATTCGCGGACGACATTTGTTTATGAGAATGTTACTCAGAAGCGAAAAACCCGCACGATCACTTAATTACATACGCATCAAATAACAACATGAACTAAATAAAATCATAAGATTTCACTGTAAAATGAAACTATCTCTTTCTGTTTGAAAAAACAAATATAAACTACTCAATACAGGGTACGACACAGAAATCTCTGTGTTTACTATAATTGCTCTATCTTAACAGTAAGTGAAATCTGTAAAGTTTTTAGGTGAATATAAACACTAAACTATCTTAATCAATCACCTGACTATATTACAAACAAACAAAAAAGTTTAAACTTTCGATGAAGATCAAAACTAAACAAAAGTGGGACAAGATACAACACTTTACTGCACTGGCTACGGCCTCTCGTGCGTTCAAGGCTTACTTATGCCCAAGAAGTCCTTTTTAGCACGCCACAAAATCTTTTGAATAAATTACAAATATTGACTGCAAGGCATATAAACTGCTCAAGGTGTACCCACACATGCGTCTAACTTAGGAACTTATAGTGAAGCTGGAATACTACCTCAAGAAGAGTTTTAAGAAAAAGCAATCTGCCCCAAAAATTACTATTAGTCTTACCTTGAATAATTTCTGTACAAACGATGAATCATAAAATCTGAAGTAGATTTAGCTAAACGAGCGCGAGAAATCCAATCATTAAAAACAAATACGTCTTAATATTTTTTCCAATCAAAACATACTCTGAAATCACAACAATGCTTCTAAAGCCATCCTTCTCACCAATTCCCAGGTGGGTGCAAAAAAAAAAGCCTCTGAAATCAGTTCCCATGACATATCAAAAATAGATCCCCAACATATTAAAAGAAATTGTCAATTATTCACCTGGATGAAAATTACAGAAAATACATTTAAGATTTTCACTGATGCTCAATTTTAGACGATAATGTAGGCAGGTGCTGCTTATTATTATTCCAGATTAGAAAGTAGAGAAACTCTATAATCTTGAAAAAAACTTCCATATTTAAGTGCAGAGCTTCTCATGTGCCAATTTAGATTGACTTTAAAATAATTTCCAAAGCAATTGTCAATAATCACCTGGAATGAAATTACAGAAATTACGAGAAGAGATTTTCACTGAATGGCTCAAATTTTAGAACGATAATATAGGGTAGCAGGTGCTGGCTTTTATAATTCAATTATAATAATAAATTATTATTTTTTACATTACCCACCTACCCCCAAAATTCCCTTGTCGAATTCATGAGTGTATCCATAGCAGAATCGTTCTAGGTCCCTTCAATCCCAAAATTCATAAATACGCGACTTGAGAGATTATATTAAAATTAACCATGTCAATTCAATCAATTTATCACTTAAAGGGATCACTGTTACGTTTTATGGTACCATCTCACAGTGGAATGTATCAAATGAAAAGGTTGATCACGCAGCAAAAAGAGCATGCTAGAAATATGAAAGCACAACTTCCTAATATACCTTTATATCTTTCAGAATGCTATTCCTTAATTGACAAAACAACTGAGAAAAGCTTCCAACAGTCCTTAAAGAACTCGAATCTCAGTACTATCAAAACTGTATTGCATACAGTATTCAGGAACACAGAATAAAACAGCAAAAACTTGTCCTAACTCCATAACCCTAAGAGATGTAAAAAGAAGCTTAATCCAACAGATTACTTTTAAATTCACTGAAAACAAAAATTCATAAAAATTGTTAGATGAATTGTGAGGACACGCACTAAGTGTTTCACATTTGTTAATTCATTGACCCAAAACAAAGAAATTGATTATCATGGCTGGTGGTAAAAACTTCCGATAAATCGACGTCATCACTCTCTAAAATATGAATGATATTCGTTTCTCAGATTAGTTAGTCAAAGTATTCATAAACAGATCCAGTTGGCCATTTTACTATAATTGTTTTTATCTAGGTTTTTTTTTTTTGAATACCTAGTAGTATTCAAAGTTCAAACAAACGCTTTTCCCCCTATCCCCTCCGCCATCTTTTCATAAGCACACAATTTCGCAATACCACACACACATTAACACATCGACTGATATCAATTTAGAGAAAGACGTTAAATAGAGGAACAACACAACACACACACACACACACACACACAACCACACACACACACACACACACACACACACACTTGCATGCCTCTCTCACTCTCTCTCTCTCCCTCTCTCTCTTCTCCTCTTCTCCTCTTCTCTCTCACTCTCTCTCTTTCCATCTCTCTCTCTCACTCTCTCTCTTCTTCCATCTCTCTCTCACTCTCTCTCTCATCGTCTCTCTCTCTCTCTTCATCTCTCTCTCTCCTCTCCTCTCTCTCTCTCCCCTCCACCCCCCCCCCCCCTCATGTGAAAAATTGAAACGAAAATTGAAAACTGGTGTTTTTAAAAAAAACTGATTTTTTCAATCAGGTCTGAGCTATGGCACCCACTTGTTTTTCCAAAATAACAATCAGTGTGGCTTAGACTGTTTAAATTTTCTGGGAAACAACATCGTTGTCGATAAAGATAATATCTTTGCTACGTTTCTTCTGAATAGGTTAGGGAAATAGTTCCTAAAGCTTTTAAAAGTGGATTAGTTCACAGTGCACTCCACTTCACAAAATTTTTACGTCCCTTGGGTTTTTTGCATCATGGCTAATAATACGTTGGGGCAGCCCCCTTTTGGGTTTAGGGTAGAAACCTAATTTTTGAAAATTTGGCTGAAAATTTTTTACATGATGAAAGCTTGACCCTGAAGTCGCGATGGCTTAGTGGGTTCGATCCTCTATTCTCGTCGAAACCCCCGAAGTTTAAGCTGCTGCAACAACCTAATTCATGGACTGACCCCGCAGACACTACACTCCCCACCTCCCCCAAAACCCAATTCGAACGATGGGGAGGAACTGTGGGGACAGAGTAGTCGAAACGTTAGATGACAGAATCAACACATACTTTTGAAAAAGGTCTGCCAGGGGAAAAAACTGGTACTTTGCACTTCTTTCGCCTCTTCACGGGGGGTTTTTCGTTCATGCTGATGGGAAAATATTACCTGTTTTCTTCTCTGGATCGATAACAGATTTGAACGAACAGGATCAGTCACGAAACGTTGTATGTTGTTTTCACTTTGTAATACAGATGAATATTTAGTATGTGAAAGTGGGGTTGTTTCATTTATTACATAAAAATTTCTGTTTTAAAATCTGTGTCCGTCACCTTTCGGGGGACCCGAATGCCGAGCGGTGTGTAGGGTCTATTCGGAGCACAATTAGACTGCGGGGTGGAACACTTCTGTAATCCCCCCCCCCCCCCCCCACTTTGAGATTATTTATGTCATAAACAGAAACAGTGGGGTTTTTTTGGGGCTCCCTAAGAAAACCAAACCCAAAGAAAACTTTCATTCAAGACTGGCACAGCCCCTTAAAACTTGAATAAAGCAGACAAATAATAAAACAATCAATAGGGGGGGGGGAAAAAAAAAGCGGGGGCCAACAACGAACTGTCTCATAGTAATGACTTGGCAAATTTTTGGGACTTAGGGGGGGGGGGGGGGGAGTTTGAAGAGGAGAAATGGGAACAGAAATTAAGAAAATATTCACGTAGAAAACTCTTAAGCTCATAAGGGAACCATCGGCATCCCTTTTAAAAGGGCAGATATTTTTGTCTGCCTGCCCCGGGGTCTTTCGCCCGCTGGTCGGAATATCAGGGAGACAGGGCGGGTGTGTCGCGCTCCTGGCGTCCAAAAGAGCCCCCACCACAGTCCATAATACTGGGGTTTTCTCACCCCAAGGGTGCAAAAAAGAACCCAAATGCACCATTTTTTCCAGTCTTGAATAAAAGTTACTCTGTTTTTAGGTTTTTTTATGGAAGAAAAAAATACCCCACTTTTTTTATGTTTATCTTTTCTGTTCCCGCCTCATTTCTTTTCCGTTTTTGTATGATTAAATTGGGGTTTTTTGGTATTTGTTTCTTTTTGTCTTGTGTTTGTTTTTTTCCCCTTTCACCTGGGTGGATCCAAACGTGGGCTAAAAGATTGTCCCCAAAACATTTTATATATTTGCTAATCCCTTTTTGTTTTTCACAAACTTTTTTTTTTTTCCCCACACTTTCGTTTGGGTTTTATTTTCTACCTTCGCTGGCTGCTTGGGGGGTGCATTGGATTCTTTTTTCACCCTTGGTGTGACCCGGAGCGCAGGACACAAAAAGCCGTGTCTTCCCGAGGTTCCGACCCACGGGGTTTGCATGAAAATTTTTTACAGCCAAAAATTTATTAGCAAAGGGTAAATTTTGAGTTTCTGTTTTATTTTATTTGCGTAATTGATTTTTCATTTTTAATTTTTGTTTTGGCGTTTTTAAAAGGAAACTTTCTGTATTTTGTCCCCCCGCCGGGGCCCCGGCGACGCAGCACGTACGCACGCACGCACGCACGCCGCACGCACGCACGCAGCACGCACACACACACACACACACACACACACACACACTCACCACCACACACACCCCAAAACCCCAAAACACCACCACACACCTCACACACACACACACACCACACACAACACCCACACCACACACACACACACAACACCTCTCTCCCCTCTCTCTCTCTTCTCTCTCTCCCCTCTCCTCTCTTTCCCCCCTCCAAAATATTACATAACACACGGGGGGCGCGCATGCCGCACGCCGCACCCGCGCTCACACCTCTCATTAACCAAATTACACACAAACAACCCTGTATATAAGGTGTTTTTTTTTTTTTTTTTGTTTTTTTTATCAAAAATCACCCCGTTGGAACAATCTAAATTTAAAACAATCTCAATCAAAATCAATCAATCGTTCCGACCCAGCGGACGAAAGGCCCGGGGCAGGGAATACAAATATATCTGTCTTCAAAAGGATTGCGATGGTTCCCTTTCGCGCTGTGAAAAAAATTTTCATATCTGTAAAAATATTTTCTTAATTTCATGTTCCCCGTTTTCTCCATCTTCAAACTCTCCCCCCCCCCCCCCCCCCCCCCCCCTCCCCCCCCCCCCCCCCCCCCCCCCCCTTAAATCAAATCTTTGCCAAACCATTACTAGAAGAAGTTCAGTTTTGGTCTGTGCTTTTTTTTTCCCCCCCCTACAGATTGTTCGTCTGTTATTGTCGACTTTATTTAAGTTTAAAGGGTGTTTCCAGTCTTGAATGAAAGTTTCTCTTTTTCGGTTTTCTTATGGGGGAAAAAAAACCCCACTTGTTTAGTTTATCGTTTACTGTTCCCTGCCTCTTTCATTTCCCAATTATATATCATTAACGAGGGAATCATGTCCCATTACAGGTTTCTTTCTGCTTTATGTGGTTGTGTATGTTCGTTTTATCTTGAGCCCATGCTCTTGGTCATCATCAGTCTTTTTTTTTCTTTGTCTAAGTGATCGTTATCATGAACTATTGTGTACTTCAGGCAAACTAGTGCGGCAAAAAGCTGTCACAACGGCGTTTGTATCAGTTTCTGTCCTGTGTATTAGTCTCTCTCTCTCTCTCTCTCTCTCTCTCTCTCTCTCTCCTCTCTCTCTCTCTCTCTCTCTCTCTCTCTCTTCTGTGTGTGAAAGAGTTCTAGCTGGATAGTTTGGGGATCATTTACAACTCTGGACATCTCTTTCATTGGGCTTGCCAGCGTTGATCACAGCGCTGTCTTGGCTCGGAATGTTTTACATGCTACAACCTGCAGACGCATATGCATATGTAGTGTAGGCATATGTACACATATGCATACACCTAGGCAGGCATATATATATATATATATATATATATATATATATATCAATGATGTTAAAACTCAAGGTTAAAACTCGACAAATTTGTTTCTAGCGGCGTTGCGCTGTCATCAGGATGGTTTTTGTTTGCCCACCGCCGATGTTATATAGCGTGTGGGCTCACGTTTGCGGTTGTTTGCACGTGCGGGTTGGCTGCACGTGTTTTTTGGGGCTTTCAGGTT
>CM031613.1:19705195-19715195 GCA_018398815.1 Conus ventricosus
ATCCCACACAGTCCGATGGGAAACCAGCACATGAAATCTGTTACTGCAACGGCGATCAGTCGCTGGGCTATGACCATATCTCGTGACACGTTTGTAGTATTGACCTTCAAGGCATTTCTCTGAATTGACCAGTAGATGGAGACTTGACCAGCAGAAATGAACAGAAACAAAACGAAATTAAGTATGATTAGTACACTGAAAGAATAGACTCTTCCTTTAAAGTCTCCTCTTGTAACTGGTAAAGGAATACAGATGCCTGTCTGGCTATAAAACTCCCAGTGTGACGTCATCGGAAGTAGAGGAAGAGAGGCTAGAATCCAGCCCACTAACCAAGTCATGAGACAGGCTACAATTGCAGATGTTTCCTGAAATCGCAAGGTGCCGAATGGAAAACTAAGGACAAGAAAGCGATCCAGTGTGATCAGCCAGATGATCAGAGCTGACACCTCACTGGACAACAGAGACAGAAAACCAGCCACCTTACAGCCAACACTGCTTTTCCAGACATCATCATAATGGAGATATCTGCCCCGGAACTGCTCATCAGCCGCTCCAATGATCGCAATATATACACCCATCAGAAAGTCAGCCAACGTAAGATTGAGAACAAGCACACCGAATCCACTGGAGGAGGACATGCTCTTTACAAACAGACGCGCGCAAAAGCAGAAGACGTTACCAGTCACTGACAGACCGGCGATCAGCCACAGAAACCCACGGTACCACCATGATTGTAGCAAATCATCACATGAGGAAATTTCGTCCTTAGGAGCAAAACAAGAAGGAGGACTGGCCGGGAGTATTTGCCTGCAGCACATTTTGTAATTTGGGGTAGAGACAACATGCAAATGGGAAAGATCTTTGAAAATGTCAGGTGGGAAATTCGTCACAAAGCTGCCATCCATATGAAGTTCCGTTAACTGTGGTGTGAACAGAAATCGACTGACACTAATTTCATGAATAGTGGTAAAAGTTAGGTTCAGTTTTTGTATCAGAGGAAAAGAAGAGAATACTTGTGTGTCCAATACTTCCAGCTTCGTAAATGACAGGTCTACAAGTTTCAGAATACTCTCCTGGACGACAGACGAGACATCACTGTGAAGAGAGGTGAGGGGATTATTTGACAGTGACAGTACCTGCAAATTGTTAAAACCAAGAAAAGTGGCCATGTTTACCTGCTTTAGCTTATTCTTACCCAGATCAAGAAACCTCAGATTAAACATCGTAATGTTTGGCAAATGTCGCAACGAACACTGGGCAAGAACAAGATGAACGAGATAGGTAAGCTGGCTGACATCAGAAAGTGTCATTCCAGACCTGGTTGCATTCAATGAGCGAACATTAGGGAACTGTGCCACGGAGAAAGTTTGGGGACAAAAGAACGTGGAGTGTTGACACAGACAGCCCACAGGACAACTTGAATCACACGCTATTTCATCATCACACATTGGACAGTGGGGCCAGCCATCACACAGGTGGTCAGCGTGTAGACAGGTTGTGGATGCTCTGCACCTGAAAAAGCCTGGACACACCATGTCCTCACAGCCATCTTCATCCTTAAGGTCTACACAGTCATACATCCCATTACATCGTGTGTAGACAGGCAAGCAGTCATTGAAGTCACCAGGACAACGATAATGGCTGTCAGGACAAGACTCATTGGGAAACATTGGCCTTGAGTTAAACTGCCCCCGTCCATCAAAACTGACCAAAGCAGGTGAAGGGAATAAACGGGAAATGGATACAAAATACTCTGTACGAGTCGCAGTTGTGTTCATCCGATGTATCCCAACAGTGGGGTGTTTGGTCACACACCTTGTCGTAGGAGAGACACTGACCTTTGCTGCATGTAAAGGTGTTGATACAAGTGGGGTGGAAACAGAATGACTCATCACTCTCATCTCGGCAGTCACTTATGTAATTACACAGCAGAGTATACGATATAGTGGTAACCTCATCACTGCACACAAATGTGGGAATTGAAACAGTGTGGTGATCTGTCGAATTGATCCTACTGATGTCTAAGGAGTGGTTAGAGAAGTGACACGGTGCACCGTCATGGCTACACGCTCTGAACTGATCGGACCCACAAAGTAGAAACGCATAGCTCACATGACCATGACGGCACACTGTCATCTGCTGTGGCCGCCAGGTCAACACAGCCTCTGTGTTTTTCTTTAAAACCAGCTTCATATGATCTGCAGGGTTGTCAGACATGTTTGTTTTAAGTTCACAAACGATCCCTGTCAGACCCCTTGCCCTAATGTTGACTAGCTCACAGTCACTACGGCGATGCTGTTTAAAGTCCAAAAACGAAGAACAGTAACAATGCATCTCTCCACAGTGAAGTACGTTCCTATCAACATGAAATGTGTGATGAAGTGCTTGCCTACCCTGAATGGTGACATGTCGGTACATACCGGGCAATGACAGATCATTTGAGAAGACACCAACCCAAAGATTAGCCATCCTGCGGCTGTGAATCGACGAAATGTTCAGAACTAGATCGTACCAGTCCGGCACGCACTTCGGCACACTCACTATTGCTCCAAGGAGCTGCAGTATTCATCAGCCTTTTCAACAGCATTTATTCTGCTGCTGTCTACGTGCAGCTTACCTTCAAAAGAGTAGCAACGTCCACACAGTGCAACCATCCCCTGACACTCAGGACTGCTGAAGGGACAGTGTCCTGCTTCGTCACGTCCATCCTCACACTCTGTCTTCAAGTTGCAGTCCACGTTGTGACGGAAACTGGAGTACAGCTCCACTGAACAGTTCCATAAACCACTGAGCAATTTTTGAGGTGCCCTATTTTCAGGAAAAAAATGAAAAGATCAGTTGAAAGCATCGCTCCGTGGTGCATGATTTCCTATCGAGTTTTAGACTGAGTTTTGTGGCATTGTATAAAGTGGCAAAAAGAGAAACCATAAGAAGAACGTTTCCATGCTAGTTTTTTTATTTCTTTGACATGGCCAGCTGACGTATCATACTGCTCAAAATGACGATATAATGTGACGCCAGACAGATGTGACGTGAGCTGTTTTAAACTGACCATGACCGTGTTTCTGATGGGAACAGTTATATCGCCCCACACGATTTCCGGTCCATCATGACTTGCATTTCTCTCCATTGTCAGGTAGCCAGATGAGGAGGAGGTCATCACAAGAACTAGGTGTCCTGATTCTCCGTTCATATTGTATTGCCATGAACAGAGAAACGAGATGACTCAGTGATCTCACACCAACACACCAACATGTTGTATGCAGCCTAACAATTCATATTGTATTGCCATGAACAGAGAAACGAGATGACTCAGTGATCTCACACCAACACACCAACATGTTAACATGTTGTATGCAGCCTAACAATTCATATTGTATTGCCATGAACAGAGAAATGAGATGACTCAGTGATCTCACCCCAACACCCCAACATGTTGTATGCAGGTGACTCACTGAACCACACACCATTAACCAGCTAGCAAGACAGAAAACAGCAATCGACCAGCCTTCGTCTGACCAAGAAACATGATCCACCCCACCAATCGGTTACCCAGTCAACCATCCATCAGACATTCATTTAATCTATCCATTAGTCTACCAACCAAATAGAAAAATAAAACGTCTGGCCAATGAACGATTTAGAAAAAAAAAGAACAACCTTTAACGAAAATGTATACCGAGATAAAGAAAAGATATATACTTCGTATGACAAAAAGCACATGAACATGAGGAGGGAAGAAAGAACAACAACCAAATAAACGACGAGTGGGTTAAAAAACAAACATCTTAAATGAAATTACCCACTAACCCAGAATTGAAACGAAACAGCCATATTAACGATGGATGACAACACTAGAACATGCTGGTGTTGAGGAAAGTAAATGACTGGCACCGAGTTAGATGGGTTGGAGGGAGGCTGACATAGACAGTGGGCTCAGAATCTGCCAGGCCCCACATGAAGAATTACTCTAGAGTCTAGTCAACTAGTCAAACCAATTCGCCAAGATGTACGAGGCTGCCATGAAATCATACAGGATGAATCAACACCGTTCGTGTATAGTGGAAAAGGCCTGGAATAGCGTAACTTGCCGTTTGTTTGAGTACTTGCGTGCGAGATATCTGACTCAGAAACGGAAGAATGGAGTATATTTTAAACTGGAAAGTTCCCTTCTACACTGTGTATAAGGGAAAGAGATATTTGCAGCACACACAAGCGGTCATTCATACTTTCCACGTTTTCTGACACACGCTTTTCACTCTGTCAATGAGTCTGTACTGCGTTAATATTTTGAACCCCATCGTTAATGCAGAAAGTAAGCCTAAGTGATTCTGTGGTGGGATGATGATTTTGTGTCGCAACAGCCCCCTTAGTTGTCAGTACCAATACGCGTACAAAATGCTCGTGCAGACAGGCATCTTTTTTTAAAATATAGCTTGAATCTAAAATACACCGTGCCCAAATTTAAATGCAATTTTTTGTTTTTAAAAAGCTGTATAAAATAGTATGTAAATTCCAAGAGCTGATACTATACCCCTCCTAAGGGAAAAGAAACTACGGGGTTTTTAGGACAGTATCTTTGGACACATCTAGGAAACTATTTCCTCTGCCTCAGACTCGCTCTTTGGTGTGCTTTTCCTGATGCAGGTTCAATACTGAATGTACGTCCCTTCAATGACAATGCCTTTAATGTCAAACAAGAGTTTCAACAGTTCCTAAAGTGAGTTGTTTATGATCGGTCTGAGGAAGAAAGGGTTTGCTTCTTGGGTATTTTAAGAGATTAATTAATATTGCCCAAAGAATCACAAGGTATTTTCTTTCGATAGAACTGTTTATGCGTGTTCCAAAGTGAGACGACTGCAGGCGGAAATCTAAACAAAAATAATCTTAAAAAGTTTAAGTAATACATCTGCCAAACATGAACAAACCAATCACAAAACAAACCACGACGCGTTTCGACCTCTTAGGTCTTCTTCAGACAAGAGAAACAACACTCAGGACAACGAAAATGAAGAACGAGCAATCACTTATCTCGAAAGTAAATATGAATTGAGGATTACACAAGAAAACAAATACACGGCTATAACTCCAAAGGAATGGTGCTTACGATGCTGAATCGCCTAGCATACATGACAGCACAGAACTCACAGAATAAACAAGGAAACATCCTTCCCCCCTTCCCCCCTTAAAAAAAAAAATTTCAAACTTGCCTATATACCCCGTATCGGACACACCTATACAGCAGCAACTGAAGAAATGAACAAATACAACTTAACATTTATTCAAGTCTGGCACAGCCTTTGGATCTTCACTGTAGTCAGACAAGTACATGGACGAATAGAAACAAATACAGGAAACCTCGATTTGATTGAAACGAAAGTAGATATGAAATGAGGCAGGGAACAGTAAACAATAAACAATAAACAAGAAGGGTAACTCTTGCCCCCATAAGAAAACGAATACACGACTGTAACACCAATGGAATGTTGCTTACGACACCGAATCGCCTCCCTTTATGGGGGATGTTTCCTTGTTTGTTCTGTGTGCTCTGTGCTGCCATATCTGTGTGGCGATTCAGGGTCGTAAGCAGTACCTAAGAGGTCGAAATGCATCGTGTTTTGTCTTGTGATTCGTTTGTTCATGTTTGGCGGATGCATTACTTAAACGTTTTAAAGATTTGTTCATGTATGGTCTGTGAAACAGTTCCTTTCTAATTTACACTATTGTGTGTAAATAAGAATCAACTATATCCAAACGTACAGCACCAATAGCAATATTGAGAGCGTTTCTTCTTTCACAAGTGGTAAAGATGAATTTAACCATCTGCACGCAGAAAAAATAGTGCCACTACTGTCTGAACCTTTTTGAACACAAATTCAAAACTAGTAGTAGTAGTAGTGGTGGTGGTGGTAGTAGTAGTAGTAGTAGTAGTAGTAGTAGTAGTAGTAGTAGTAGTAGTAGTAGTAGCAGCAGCAGCAGTAGTAGTAGTAGAAGTAGTAGTAGTAGTAGTAGTAGTAGTAGTAGTAGTAGTAGCAGCAGCAGTAGCAACAGCAGTACTTTCAGTTTACGTTTTTTTTTTCACAAAAACATGTGACATCAGACGAATATTCATAAATATCCGTCCATACCTTTGCTTCTTTCCTGTACCCTTATAAGATTTGTTTGGGAATCAGTAATTGATGCAAAGTGGAGAAGGAACTTTCTGTACGAGCTCAGTACATCTACCACTGGACTTACGTACTTTCCCGGAGGGAAGGACAAGAATTTATGACGATGTCTTCTAAGTGCGATAAATGCATGAATAATAAACAAACCAAAGACAGAAAGCGTTGCACTGAAAACATGAAAAAATAAACGGGTTTTACCTCCAACTTATAATTATTGACAAACTGTCACATGAGCTTCAAGGATAAACAAATATATTTGTTCTTGTTTCGCCCATGATTTCGTTTGAAATGGGACGATGACTTTATTATCGTCGTTGTTGTTTTTCAGGAGGCAGCAGTATGCTCACACAGATTAAAACTGTTGGCATTTGCGCTACCTAATAAAGTATCTACTTGATTTTGCAACTCGAATTTTGTTTAAGTTCAGATTCATTTAAAACGCTAACTTTTTTTTCAAAAGCCTTTTTTTTCTCAATAGAAATTCTAGCTTCCAATTCTGCTTTTTCACAAACCAGTCTACAATCCAGTTCTACTTTTCTGACTGCCAGGCAGGTATTTACCTTGGCATCTGATTCTGCCTCGTTGGCTGCCAGTTTATCATCCGATTCTGCCTTTTCAGCTCTCAGCCTGACAGTTACAGCATTCAACTTAGTATTCTACTCTTCTTCTAATGCTGTCTACTCGGTATCTATCTCTTCAGTTGTGATGTTATGCTAACAGCTCCTGCCTTCAGCTTTACTCTCTTTCCATGGGTTCTCTTACATATTACCCCGGGATCTTCAAGCCCTGATTTCTTTGCTTTGCTTACTTAACCACAGGTTACCAATGTCGTTCGTACGATGCTACTCTATCAAGTATCAGACAAGACAGTTGATGTCAATGATCTAAATGTGATGAATGTATGTCTTAATGAAGGTTAAATGAGAAAGAATTAGGCAACTAGATTCTATTTTTAAACACACACACACGCACACTCGCGCGGGCGTACACCCGCACGCCCGCATACACCCACGGGCGCACGCACGCACGCACGCACGCACGCACGCACGCACGCACGCACGCACGCACGCACGCACGCACGCACGCACGCACGCACACACACACACACACACACACGCACGCACGCACGCACGCACGCGCGCCCACACACACACACACACACACACACACACACACACACACACACACACACACACACAAATGATACAGAAACAAAACTGGATGGCCTGCTAAGAGTTGAGCCAGTCTGGTAGCGCCCACCTGGACCAACTCCATGCTGACCATCACGCCACAGTGTCCACCCTCTGGACCAACTCGATGCTGACCATCACGCCACAGTGTCCACCTTCTGGACCAACTCCATGCTGACCATCACGCCACAGTGTCCGGCCTCTGGACCACCTAGATGCTGACCATCACGCCACAGTGTCCACCCTCTGGACCACCTGGATGCTGACCATCACGCCACAGTGTCCACCCTCTGGACCAACTCCATGCTGACCATCACGCCACAGTGTCCACCCTCTGGACCAACTCCATGCTGACCATCACGCCACAGTGTCCACCCTCTGGACCAACTCCATGCTGACTATCACGCCACAGTGTCCGGCCTCATACCCGAACTTTCTGCTTGGTGTGCCACACGGAAAACACCAGCTTGCACTTGTGAATGGAGTGAATGTTTTCTGTTTAGTTTCTTTGTCAGGGCGTAGGAAACCCGTGCAGAGGTTTACCTCCACATGCTCTGACGCTAGAGAGGAAGTTTTATCTAATTGTTTTCATGTCTTTCGCCTTTGGCTTGTGTTTTTTTTCAGACAGGTGACAAACGTATTCAAAATGTGCTTCATAAACACTTTGACGTCAGATACGTCTCACTTCATGTAACATACATGACGATTTATTGTACTGGTACCTGTATTTATAGCTATTTGTAGCTATACTACACCGATAAACCGAACATTATGAAAACTTGTTCGGGGAAGAGAGGACTGTGGAAGCAACGTCTATAGACAACATACCTCAGGAAGAGGTAAAGATGGACCTGGACAACGCCCCCACACACGAAGAAATCAAGGCATCAATAAAGAAGCTGAAGTGTCACAAAGCACCAGGCATTGACGGTATCCCAGCAGAGGTATAAGCATGGTGGAGACACCCTCATTCAGAAGCTTGAGGAACTATTCACATCGTGCTGGAATGAAGAGTAGTGCCACAGGACATGCGGGATGCAGTGATTGTCTCCCTCTATAAGAATAAGGGTTCCAGATCAGACTGCTCTAACTACAGAGGCATCACACTGCTCTCCATTGCTGGCAAGATCCTCGCCCGGGTTCTTCTGGACAGGCTCGTCCCATCCATTGCTGAGGTAAACCTCCTGGAGAGCCAGTGCAGCTTCAGAGCAAATAGACGAACAGCTGACATGATCTTCGTGCTGAGACAGATCTAAGAGAAGTGCAGAGAACAGAATATGAACCTATATGCGGCATTCATAGACCTCACGAAAGCCTTCGACACAGTCAGCAGAGATGGCCTATGGAAAATAATGACCAAACTGGGATGCCCCCCAAAAGTTCCTTGCAATCCTACAACAATTCCACGAAGGACAGATAGGTCAAATCAAGTGCAATGGTGATTACTCTGAAGAATTCCCAATCAGCAATGGAGTGAAGCAAGGCTGCGTATTAGCCCCTACACTCTTCGCGATCTTCTTCAGCATGATGCTGAGAGAAGCAAAGGAGGATTTAGACGAGTGGATTTATATCAGATTTAGAACCGACGGCAGCGTATTCACTTTACGAAGGCTTATAGCCCACACAAAGACCTCAGAAGAAGCTATCCCGGACCTCCTCTTTACAGATGACTGCGCCCTCCTGGCACACACAGAAGTAGCTCTGCAGGTCATTGTAGACCATTTTTCACAGGCAGCCAAGGCATTCGGTCTGACTATAAGTCTGAAGAACACTGAAGTTCTCCACCAAAAATTACCAGGGACCGTGTACACTGCTCCCCTCATAAGCATTGATGGCCATCTCCTTAACACGGTAGAGCATTTCACCTACTTGGGCAGCGTCATATCGAACGACGCTACTGTGACCAAAGATGTGGACAACCGCGTCTCAAAGGCAAGCAGTGCATTTGGCCGCCTCCAGAACAGAATATGGAAGAACCATTCCTTGCGACTCTCAACAAAGATGCAAGTCTACCGAGCTGCTGTACCGTCCACACTGCTATACGGATCAGCGGCATGGGTGCTGTACCGTAAAAAAATAAAGCGGCTGGAGCAGTTCCATCAGAGATGCCTCCGGTCCATCGTGGGCATCATTTGGAAGGACTACGTAATGAACATAGAAGTCATAGAAAGATTTCAACTGCAAAGCATCGAGTCAATGCTCATGCTAAAACAACTTCGCTGGGTAGGGCACATCAGCCAGATGCCTGACACTCGCATGCCAAAAGCAGTATTCTATGGGGAGTTGGTCCAAGGCAAACGCAATACAGGCGCACCGTAGAAAAGATTCAAGGACCAACTGAAGATTCAAGGACCAACTGAAGAAGCAACTTTCCCAAGTGGACGTCAACCCCAAGACTTGGAAGCAGTCAGCATCAGATAGAGGTAGCTGGAGAGCTTCAACGCTCAGGGGAACCCAACACTTCGAGGAAACCAGACGTCAGAACATCCAGGAGAAGAGAAGGAGAAGGGAAAAGCCCCAGGTCCACAGCCCAACAACGCAGGCCAGATCTGCACCTGCCCACAATGCCACAGATCCTGTAGATCACGAATTGGACTAATTAGTCATCAAAGGGCGTGCCATCCCTGGCGGGAACTTTCCACT
>CM031613.1:19722695-19725195 GCA_018398815.1 Conus ventricosus
TCAAGTATAAATCCGCCTTTACTTCCAACTCTCTGGTATATCCACACAATCCCATATCCGTGCAAAGTTATGATTTTCTTTATATGATATACCCAATTGACTTCCCCCGAATGTTCATATTCGTTTAATAACATTCCATAGGCCTGTCTAGTCTTGAGACAGGTAATCTGGATAATTTTAACCAGTACTTTATACTGATGAGAGACAGAGACAGAGACAGTGAGAGACAGAGACTGACATAGACAGGGACAGAGACAGAAACTTAAGATGTTCAATCGATCGAAATGCGCTGTGTTTGAACTTTCAAAGAACACACACTCCGCTAAGAGTGCGATTCTTTTTATACCCCAAATAAAATGTCCTCAAATACAACCCAATCGAATAGAAACTGAGAAAATGCAAAAGCAGGGGATAGGCAAAGAACAGAAAGACGTGTGTGCCAACGAAATAAGGGAAAGGGATCAAGATCCGTGTACCAGCCCAAGATGTTGTAAGATATGGAATAAAACAGTGTCAAAATGTTTTAAAGTTTCAGCATTTAACTGAATCTCCTAACCTGTCTGAACGGGTCAGCGTGGAAATCTGAACGGGGAAAATGGCGTCGACTGGAAATAATGGAGATGGCTTTGAATGGCTCAGTAGGAAAACATTGATCTCCTACTCAGAAGTTGCAAACTTGAATACATCTGGCACTGACTAACTGTCGTTTTCTAGTATTGCCACAGTATCCAACGATTTTCCTTGTGTGTGTGTGTGTGTGTGTGTGTGTGTGTGTGTGTGTGTGTGTGTGTGTGTGTGTGTGTGTGTGTGTGTGTGTGTGTGTGTGCGTGCGTGCGTGCGTGTGTGTGTGTGTGTGTGTGTGTGTGTGTTACAAACAACAATTGCGAATTTTGAAATCGTCCCGATGTTTCCTTTGAAGAAGCTAAAGATTGTACAATTGACAGACAAACAGATTAAATCTTACTCCCCCCCAATTTTTTTTTTTTGAACGCAAATTGCAGAATGTAGCGCCATCAGCTTGCGCGTTTTTGCTTGAGCTGAAATAAAGATATGAAATAGAAGAACTATCGCTCACAGAAGAGATATCTCTTTATGTCAAGGTTTAGGAAAAGTTGGGAATTTGAAAAGCGACAACTGTCATGTATATTTGTTTTTCAACTGAAATTGAACAAGATACAGATGCTTCAAGAGCAGCTCAACAGATTCTATTTGTCCGTTTCTTCCCCACTACCATGCTTGTTTTCCAAGCTGTAACGCAGCATAATTATACATGGCTGATGCAACGAAATGTAATGTACGATGTTTGAAATATGGATATATATATATATATATATATATTATATATATATATATATATATATATATATATATATATATATATATATATATATATATATATATATATATCGCGAACAGTATAAAAATGTCCTTTAAAAATCCAAAAGAGCTCAACCGTCTAGGGAGCAACATCTGTTAAAAATATTTCTAAAATAAAGTCCTAAAATATATACATAAGTTTAAAATAGGATTTTAAAATAGAAAAATTAAAAACCTACAAGCTTGTTTCAAGCTAAAACGATCTCCTCAGGGTATACAATTTGGGCACGCCACCGGTGTTATATATTGTGGTGTGTGGGCGTGTGAGTTCTGTGCGTGTGGCACGTGGCCTTCCGGTTGTTTTTTTTCTTTTTTAGGGCGCGTTCAGGGGGACGTGTTACGGAATGGTGCATTGACAAAGATTTCCATTTATGCCTGCAATTGTTTATCATTTCTACTTTAGAGTTCAGGGATGCTAGGTGGGGTTTACATAATATCAGCCACTTTTCTGTAGTACATAAGTTGCATTTTTTTTAGAAATGTTGTTGTATGGTGTTGCTCTTTTTATAATTTTCCATGATATGTTGTAATCTATTTTCTTATTTTTAAGCTTCCAAATATATTTACATAATTCTGTTTGGTTTTTAATATTTTCATTTTTGAAAGACTGTTTATGGTTTGCATATCTGGTTTTAAAATGGTTTGCCGTGATCCCTATGTATGTTTCTTTATCACTGTCTGTTGTTACCGTAGCTTGGTACACAATATTGTTGCAGAGACATTTATTATTCAGAGGGCACTGGTCTTTTTTTTGTGCAATTACAAGATATCCTTTCATCACCCTCTTTGGTTGTGTTGTTTTTGGTTTTATTGGAAGAATCAATTATATTTTTAAGGTTGGGCATACACGAGTATGATAGCTTGACAGTATTTTTGTTGAATATTTTAGATAGTACATGTTCTTTTGGGAATGATGTTTTAAGGATTCTGAGGAATTCTTTTCCTACATTAGTTTTTGTTCTTCCATCATATGGAGGGTTATACCATATAATTTTTCTTTTCCTGTTTTTCCTGTTGCTGTTCATGTTGTTATCTGGGTTATATTGTAATTTGTAGTTGTAGCCACTTTGTAGCCACTGTGATTTTTAGGTTATGGCTTTGAAAAATTTTACAAAGTTCTTTT
>CM031613.1:19730195-19760195 GCA_018398815.1 Conus ventricosus
ATCAAACGGTTCACATTCAATATTTACACTTTTATGCTCACGGCTTCATCCTCTCTCCCTTCCCCTTCTCCTCTCCCCATCTCCCATCCCCCATTCCCCACCATCCTCACCACCATCCTCACACACCCCACTCCCTTTCCCAATCCCTGTTTCGCTGTAATTACGAAATCTTTGCCGGGTCATTTTCAAAGTGCTGAGAACTTGTTTATCTGCACTTTCTCTACATCTGTTTTTTTTTCTTTGTCGGTTTTCTTTCCTGCCGTTCAAAAAAAATCAAACAACAAACAGACAAGCAAACAGAAAGTCAAAGTTCGTTGCTGGAGTGTTTGCCGTGTTCGGTGGTGGCGCATGTCCCAGTCTTTCAAAATTCATTTTCATCTTCTAGAAAATCAACAAGCAGCATGACATACGCATTTCGCGCTAAATGTTATGTTAGAAAATAGTCATTAATGACTGATTTGACTGTAAATTATTTCCTTTTCACTCCGAGTGGTGGTGCTGGACACGAATGGTCGACCTACATGGTTGAAGTGTAAACACACACCGTTCATGTGAGATCAGGTTTTTTGTTTTTTTGTTTTTTTTGTTGTTGTTTTTTGTTTGTTTGTTTGTTTCTTTGTTTTCGTCGAAGTCTCTGAACACATGCACGACGAAACAACTAGCTCTATGATAAGTGCTGTTTCGTTTCATGTGCAAACCAACTTCAACAGTCCTCCCCTCTCCCCTAAACTGTGTGTGTGTGTGTGCGTGTGTGTGTGTGTGTGTGTGTGTGTGTGTGTGTGTGTGTGTGTGTGTGTGTGTGTGTGTGTGTGTGTGTGTGTGTGTGTGTGTGTGTGTGTGTGTCTGTCTGTCTGTCTGTCTGTCTATCTGTCTGTCTCTCTGTCACTCTGTTCGTCTGTCTGTCTGTGGTTGTGTGTTGGTAAACTTGGTAGGATTCCCTCAAAAAGCAGTAAAACAAAATGCCTTAAATACAAACTCTTGAGATTTTCCCTCGACAAAGAGCTTAGTTGTTAGACCGGGAGGATCGGGTTAATGTGGTTGTATTGAAACGTGTGTGTGATGATGTGAAACCATACTAGAAAGAATGCTATGCAAAAGAGTGTGAAAATCTGGTTATTGACTGAAAGAGACAACTCTCCTCCGGTTGTTCTCATTAGTTGTGTGTCAGCTTGCCTCGAACGAGAGTCCGACACAATGTGAGCATCATTTATAAGGAACTGAAAACACCGCTGCCCTGGGCCATATCTACTGTTACTTGAAACCATCACTGATAAAAGAAAAAAACGAATGACTCTGTTCTTTACCAGTACACGGCCTGGAACGTCTTATTTATCCTGTACCGTCCTCTCTTCCTTTCCCTCCCACCCCCTTCTCCCAGGTCCCAACTGCCGCCCCCCCCCCCCCCACCCCCCCACCCCTCCATCCTCCCGCATCCTACCCATTTCTTCATTTCCCAACCTCAAGCCATCTCTCTCTCTCTCTCTCTCTCTCTCTCTCTCTCTCTCTCTCTCTCTCTCTCTCTCTCTCTCTCTCTCTCTCAGCAGAGCCGTTATGCAAGCATCTTTGTTCTGCAGTAAACAAATGAAATGTCAAAGGCAACATACGTTCTGTCTGCATTCCCTTTCCATCGCCCTCTCCTTGCCGCTTCTCTCTCTCTTCTCTCTCTCTCTCTCTCTCTCTCTCTCTCTCTCTCCTCTCTCTCTCTCTCTCTCTCTCTCTCTCTCTCTCTCCTCTCTCTCTCTCTCTCTCTCCCGGCTACAGTTATTACAAAGATAGTATTGTCCTACTCTGCACAAGTAAATGTCAAAGACAAAAAAAGGTTCGGTATGATCAGTGATTTGTACGTGCACACGCATCTGTGTGTGTGTGTGTGTGTGTGTGTGTGTGTGTGTGTGTGTGTGTGTGTGTGTGTGTGTGTGTGTGTGTGTGTGTGTGTGTGTGTGTGTGTGTGTGTCTGTCTGTCTGCCTGCCTGCCTGTCTGTGCGTGCGTGCGTGCGTGCGTGCGTGCGTGCGTGCGTGCGTGCGTGCGTGCGTGCGTGCGTGCGTGCGTGCGTGTGTGTGTGTGTGTGTGTGTGTGTGTGTGTGTGTGTGTGTGTGTGTGTGTGTGTGTGTGCGCGTGTGTTCTCTCTTTCCCTCTGTGTTTGCCAGTTTGACTGTGTGTTTTTCTGTCATTGTGTAAGCGCGCGCCGTGCCGCATGTGTGTGTGTGTGCTTTCTTTCTCTCTGAGTGCCAGTCTCACTGTGTCTGTCTGTCAGTTTGTGTAAGCCCTAGCGTGCACGCATCTGTGTGTGTGTGTGTGTGTGTGTGTGTGTGTGTGCGTGCGTGCGTGCGTGCGTGCGTGCGTGCGTGCGTGCGTGTGTGTGTGTGTGTGTGTGTGTGTGTTGGGACCTGGGAGGGGGGGGGGAGGGAAAGGAAGAGAGGACGGTACAGGATAAATAAGACGCTTCAGGCCGTGTCTGCGTTTGTCGTCTGTGAATCATTGCACGCACAGACATACACTTACATACAGAGAGAAAGGCACACACACACACACACACACACACACACACACACACACACACACACACACACACACACACACACACACACACAGCGCGCGCGCGCGCGTCGCAATGACAATATTCCCACTAAAGATGATCATCACGCATACAAAATCCAAAGTATGATATATAGTGCTAAGGCAAATGGCTGTCATCAGTGATATAAGGTGCTAAGGCAAATGGCTGGCACAACAGACTGTTTACAAGACCGGTATCAAGATTCAGACTGGATCTTTAAAGGCAAGTGCAGTGACAATACTAATTGAGTCCGGTGACAACATTTTTCCCTGTACGTGTCCTTTGACCTTACTGGCCTTCAAGACATCGACTCATCTCGTTCATTATTTCATGAGAAAGGCGGCTACTGATATGACTCACGTGTGTAGTTAAACAATACATACAAGTGAACGGCAAAGGGTGGGCTGGCCAAATTAGGAGAGACAGAGTCTTGTACATCTTGTTTTCCTGATCCGTGCATCTCCTTCTTTGAGGAATCTTTACCTTGTTCTTCAAATCAGTCTGTTACCGTTGCTGTAGCTGCTTTACAGTACCGCAACGTCTACATAACGTTTAAAAAGATTGTCACAAAAGATGCGTATTTAAAGGGCTGATGAGGACAACACGCATCCATCCATCTCCACCCTTCCATGTTCCAT
This sequence comes from Conus ventricosus, assembly GCA_018398815.1. Lineage (NCBI taxonomy): Eukaryota > Metazoa > Mollusca > Gastropoda > Neogastropoda > Conidae > Conus > Conus ventricosus. The sequence continues at coordinate 19,733,392 of CM031613.1, forward strand.
CTCTTCCTCAGAATCTGCTCGCCCCTGTTATTCCTGTATTGCTATCAACAGTAACGATTTCAACCCACACCTACCGACCGATAGTACAGCCTAGGAAGCATGGCATATTTTATTGAGTTCGAAGATTGGGGCTGCATTTCTCAAATTCTCATGACTGTTATTTACTTAGACTTAGATGCTTCCGCGTCTTGCAACGCATGAGAAATCAATGCGCTCCACTGTGCACGGTCCCCAGAGTGTTGATTGGCACATGAAAAGCACACAGGAAATACGATGTTGCTTTTTTTTCTGTAACATATACTACACTTTCTTTCTGTTCGAACTCTCCAGTGGTACATAGTTTCTTGATAAATAGAGGCTGAAACAGATCCTTCATTACATCATCAATGCTTCTTACGCTGATAGGTTGCATTGTTATATTGTGATAAAATACAAATAATACATGACTGTGTCATGGTCGTTACATTTCCACAACTGTGCAGATTCATATGGTTTTGTAGTTGGTTGTACTTTACGATTTATTTGCTAAGATCATCCACTGAGATTTCACCTAGAATTCACCTGATGCAAATGTTATTTCACTGGCTCACAGTGTCAAAAGAAAACAGAAAAAACCCTCACCAAACCATTCAAAACATGTTTACTCACAAACAAGAAAAACACGAAGAAGAAGCAATTAGTTTCTAAGTATTCTCTCTGCACTTATCATCAATGCAAGGAACAAGGGTTGGTGTCCTAGATTAGAATTGAGATTGAAGTGGGCGCCGGGCAAGGAGCTAAGTTGCCGGGGATACACATCCATTCAGAAACGATGAACAGAAAAAAGTGTAAAACACTGTTCATTGTCATGTTCAAATCAGGGCTAGAGATATCAAGCAACTGTAGTGGTATACAGCTAACCAACGATGACGTCCCACCAGTAAGGAATGTGCAGCTGCCAGCACAATGCTGAAACGACACTCTTATTTTGATGGGTTACTTCTGTTCTATTCTGACCACAGTTCACGCAGTATCTCAGTTAAGTCATCCCTCCCCATTCGCATCGCTCCACATTCTCCCCCCCCCCCCCCCCCCCCCTCCTCCCATTGCTGTCGCAATCACGTCGGTGCCTTCTTTCCTTTTCCCATCTACCGCTGGTCAGGATAGCAACAATATTCTGATCTTCACAACAGCTGGCATAGTACACAACGGCCACGTGCGATGCCCCGTAGCCGTGCCCCCCCCCCCCCCCCCCTCTCTCTCTCTCTCTCTCTCTCTCTCTCTCTTTTCTCTCTCTCTCTCCTCTCTCTCTCTTCTCTCTCTCTCTCTCTCCTCTCTCTCTCTCTCTCTCTCTCTCCCATACACACAGCTCACATACTGCCCTCCTTCTCTTTCCTTAGTCTCCGCACACCCATCATTATATCCTGTCTCCGAGCTGTACCCCTTGTCATCCTTTTCATCTATCCTGTCTCCCAAGTGTAGTTGTCATCCTTTTCATCTATCCTGTCTCCCAACTGTACTTGTCATCCTTTTCATCTATCCTGTCTCCCAACTGTACTTGTCATCCTTTTCATCTATCCTGTCTCCGAGCTGTACTCCTTGTCATCCTTTTCTTTTCTTGAAAGCTGACTTTTTTATGTTGACGCATTTTCTATGTGCATCACCAACAGGGTTGACCATAATGACTTTTTTTTTTCAAATGACGTAACAGAGATCACGTCTTATCTCTGAGTTGACACATAGATTTATGGTTTTCCTAGGACCTGAGCAAACTTTCTGTTACTTTGACAACAACGTGAAATTCAGCATGTATTTAAACAGTTGTGTATTTGTGTTTTTTTTTTCAGATTTGTGATTGATGAAACCATTAAAGCCGTTGGAATTGTCAGTTTAATGTGGCTTTACTTGCTTTATTGACCATAAATCATAAACTTACCTTGTGTTTTACTATATTTGCAAGACGTACCTATAAGTTGCCTGTGCCAGTGTTGTGGCCTGTCTGGGTGTGTGTGTGTGTGTGTGTGTGTGTGTGTGTGTGTGTGTGTGTGTGTGTGTGTGTGTGTGTGTGTGTGTGTGTGTGTATGTGTGTGTGTGTGTGTGTGCGTGCGTGCGTCTGCGTGCGTGCGTGCGTGCGTGCGTGTGTGTGTGTGTGTGTGTGTGTGTGTGTGTGTGTGTGTGTGTGTGTGTGTGTGTGTGTGTGCATGAATGGATCCAGGAAACGAGGAACAGAACACGGCAGAAGTCTCATCGAGTGCCAGCCACTTGGACAGCAGAACACAAACACAGATTTGACAGCACCAACTCCACACAGAACTTCAACCAATACATTTTTTCAATCCTCACACCCGTTCCAATTCCAGCAATCAGGAGCGTGGCCTCAGAATGAAGTGACCATCCTGGGGAATTCGGAAAGCCTAAATGTCCTGGAGGGTGTCACAAAGAACCTTTAATACTGGGGGGGGGGGGGGGGGGGGGGGGGGGGGGGGAGAGGTGGGGCAGGAGGGGGGGGGGGTGTCGCTCGAAATGTTTTGCACATGCTCTAAAACAGAACTTGAACACCACACCCATTGCACAAGGAAATTCACTGCTGCCCTGGTGTATTTAGGATACCCACACAACAACAAACATACTCCTTCACTATAAACGAAGTGCTCCCAAAAATTATTAAACAAACCAACAAATAACTAATTCGCCTAAACTGCCAAAGTGGTACTTATTTCGGGAAGGAAAAGGCTTCCCAGAGTGACAGAAACCACCTTACACCACGGTGATGGTGGGTTTTTTTGTTTGTTTGTTTGTTTGTTTGTTTTGTTTTTGTTTTGTTTTTTCCCCTGACCCTCTACAACTCCCGCTCTTGAACGGAGTCACTATGATCCATATTGGAAGAGAAGGAATCCTATTAAATTCTGCGGCAGGATTCTTTCAAAATCTATCATGAATTCTCTTAGTTTGTGCCCAGCTCCCAGCTGGACGATACCGAAATGTTACCATGCCTTTCTATCTGTCCCATATTAGGGAAAAGGGATCTTACACATGAAAAAAATTAATAACCTCAAAGGCCCGTCCCTCCATTCCAGTTCCTCTAGGAAAGCTGGTCGTGCAGAGAAGCGACGGGGGACGAAAGCTGCTCCTCTTGCAGACCAGATCCAACAGACGGCACAGACGGTGATGGCCAAGTCCGATCAGGACATGACGGGGAGGCAACCAACAGACAGCACAGCCGGTGATGGCCAAGTCCGATCAGGACATGACGGGGAGGCCGACCTGAAACAGTGTAGTCCTGGTTCAAGTCCCTTTCCAAAGATTACTGATCATAATTAATTTTTTTCTTTAAAAATCGCAGAGGAGAGGTCATAGGAAGACAAAAGAATTGTCGTAAAAGGAAATCTCTTTCCTGTTACGATATATTTTACAATTTGGAAAAAGATAAAACAAAAAAGCACAAGTTAACGAACTATGTTAACTTTTCCAGTTCTGAAGGCTGTTCCCAACACATACGCACTCATCTCAACTCGCCTGTCGGGTAGCTAGGGAGATCGGGTACATGGCTCTCGGACACACACACACACACACACACACACACACACACACACACACACACACACACACACACACACACACAGCTGTACCGTGGCCAATCGGGGTGCTGGTTCCAATGAACACTTTTCACGGGTCAAATGGGGTCACAGCCCGATCGGTAACGACTAAAAGCAAACCCTGAACCCACAAGGACCAAAGTAAACCGGTGGGCTGAAAGGGCAGGCAACCAATGTGTGACAGCGGGTCCTGAATTTATTTCTGTCCGCACCTCACCCTGCTAGAAACTGCATTGAACGGTCCAATCTTCACAAGACGTAACGTAGATTGTGTCGCTATATTTGGAAATGTTATTTTACACGTGTTCATGTGTAAAGTAATCATCGTCTGTGTCAACCTGGGGTGATGTCGATGGAGGAAGGACTAGCGCACAGCCCAAACACACTCACAGCTTGCTTACAATCTCATTCATATATCATGCATTCGTCACATCAAACCACTAGTAAAGTCTATAACTTTACTACACATGATCATAGAACGAAACATCAATGCATTTTGGAATCAAAAAAAGTAAAACATTCTCTCTTTCCTGAACTTCACAAAATCATTTATCTAAAACATCATTAACTAACCCGGGTATAAATAGATTTCTACTTTACCTGGCCAGGTGATCTTAACTATTCACGAATCACTGCTTTTTCTTTTCCTTTTTTTTTCTTTTCACTGTCACTTTCACAACACGACACCCAACTGCTGGCGTGGGTCAGGCTGGGCCGCTGGCGTTGGTCAGGTTGGACTGCCGATGAAAGTGCGCTGGCCAAGTATGAGGTCGAACCCCTGGTTCAGATGGAACAGTGACTATCAACATCGATCTGTTCTCCTTTCTTTCTTCCTGCATTAACGCATTGCACTCTCTCTCTCTCTTTCTAGTCTGCCCTATCAATGGACATGGTTGCTTTTCTTTCCCTTTTCTTTTCTTTCTTTTTCTCTTTCATTAGTTAGCAACTCTCTCTCTCCACATCTCTCTTTAGTCCTTCCTCTGCAGACTATCTCGTGCTAATGCTTCAACTTGGTTCTCTTCTCTCCCCCCTCTCATCTCTCTGCTTTTCGTCGAGCAGGGGCTACACTCAGAACCTCTCTCTCTCTCTCCCCTGTTCGTTCTCATCCCCCTGCCTTCCTGTGGGCGGGGAGCCTACTCCCCGAACTTCTTCCTCTCTCTCCTCTGTCTGTTCCTTTCTCCTTTCTCTCACTCACGCATTAAATTTATCACCTAACCCCGTGCCCAAGGGCGAGTACCATTGGTCAGTATTTTTACCACCTCGTACCCAAGTTATCTCCCTCTAATTCCATTGGATATCAAATCATGGACAGTCACGCCTACACGCCTTACTCTCTGTGGTGGCCCAATTGGTCATTTAATTGATTAGCTTGATTTAAACCCCCCACCACATACTACCTTCTCCTCTCCCTTTCCGGCGACATCGTAATTGGCTAGATGATTTGGTAGGCCGCCGAGACGTCTGACCAGACCTATCGAGCCCTGTCGCCCCACCACTCCGACTGTCTACGGGGAAGATTAGATTAGCCTCTCGCTGTGCTCAAATGGCCGGATGAGTCTGACCCGGGGCGTCGAGACTCGTTTGACCAACATCGAGGCGCCCGGTCAGCTACTTATCCGCCTGGCTGGACAGACGTCTCTGTGGAACCTCTCCGCTATGCTTAATTGGCGGACCCGCCATATGGGGCTGTCTGCCGGCGCCAGAATATTTGGGTTAGAGCTTATGTCCAAACAACCTAGCGGGCGAGGGACCACGACTGTGGTTGTGTTTATTTTTGACCGTGAAAATTTCCCCCTTGCAAAAGACTATGCCCGCATTGTCTCAAAACAACGGTACAAAAAGGACCACAACCGAATTTGCTGACACACAGCTACACTGCAAAGTTTGAAAAATACTTTACAACCAACGGTTTATAAATTATAAAATAATATTAGTGAATACCACTCCAATGATTATCACTGACGGCGCTCTTGCGTTATTCAACTCATTTTAAAACAACCTCTGTGCGCATTATGCAATTCCCCTACCTGCGGATTTGCCACTTTCTTCTCTTCACATTTCTATGAAAGCAAAATATAATATGATCACGATCCATGACAACTTCACTGAGGAATCTCCATCCTCACTTATTGCAAATAATGCATCACCCCCAAAGCGACTGTATCTCCAAGCATAACTACATTCACAGAACAAGTCTCACAAAGAAATATGAACAAGTCTCACACAAAAATATGAACCATAGCCAATTGGGAATGAACCCATATCCAATCAACATAACTGTAATCAACACATATTTCAACAAAGCACCCCGGATATGACTGACTTCCTCTGAGTTGCAGCTTGCTAGACTACACGGCTTAAATAGTCAGCCCCCGACATTCTGTCGACTGGAATGTACTGCACTCGATACCTGTAGGGCTGCAGTGCCATTGCCCAACGCAGAACCCTGCTGTTTTTCAGCTGTGCCTCCTGCAGGAATTTGATGGTTGATGATCTGTCTCTATCACGAATCTTTCCCATACAAGTATTTGGGGAAACTTCTGCAGGGCCCACACGACAGCTAAACACTCTTCTCACATTTGGTACCCATCTTCACACGTTGTCAACTTCCTGCTAGCAACCTCACAGGGAACTCGACCCTTCATGCCCCTGCAACAATACTGCACCTACTCCACCGCCTGATGCATCTGTCCGCAACAAAAATGGTTTGGACATATCGGTAGCTTCAAGATGGGAGGGGGAACCTAGTCTTTCCAGCACTGTCTGCAGTGCTGCTCTGCAGCGTCTGACCATTCGACCATGCCGGTTTCCTGCCTTGACCAAATCACTGAGAGGACTCGTGATTGCTGCAAAAATTTGGAACAAACTCCCTATAGAAACCAATAAAACCTAGCAGACCCCTGACTTCTGTTTGGTCTTTGGCTCTCTGAATTCATCATCTTCTCCCCCTTTCCTTTTCTGGCTGCTTTGTGTCACCCCCGACAACAAAACCTAGGAACTCCAGGCTTGAAAACCAATCTGGCACTTTGTTGGTCTGGCTGTGAGATTGGCTTGTCTCAACCTCTCTAAACTGCTCCTAGCTGCCTCATATGCTCCTCCACGTCTCAGATGCTATCAGAAGTCATCCATGAAATTAAACTACACCCTCCAAACCCGTCAATAACTTCCTCATCATCTGAGAGAAGACTGCAGGGGCGTTGACCATCCCAAAAGGAAGTACTCGCCACTGTATAGCCCATAGGAGTGGAGAATGCTGTGACTTCCTTTGAGTCCTCACTCAAGGCTATTTGCCAGTAACCCTTGCTCAGATCTATCCTGGTGAAATCCCGGGCTCTTCTTGTGGCGATCTGAGCGAACAGGCTTCCATGTTCGGTATGACCTCTGCATCGACTTGGTGACACTTTTTCAGACGTCTATAGTCAACAAAAGAATCGATGCTCACCTGACTTTTTCCTCACTAAGACGACGGGTGCACTATACGATGATATGGACGGTTCATCGCCCCAAGGTCCAACATCTTTTCTACCTCCTCCTCGATCACTTGCTTGGTGGCATATGGGATGGGGTAGGCTTTCACATGTACGGGTTTTGCGATGTTAACTCCCACCGTAGATGTCTCTAGAGTTGTCCTCCCTGTTTAATCAGTCAGGACGCCCTAATACTGCTCTAGGAGCCCCCCAACTTCCTCCTGTCTCCTACTGTCTAGCCCCTTTATACAGTGACACATCCTGTATGACTCTTCCCCTGGAAACTCAGGGAACAAAATCTCCCCTTCTTCTGCTGGTTCCTTCACCTCCATCAATGATTGCTGCTGCGCCTATGTGCTGAGTCTCACGCTGAATATATTTGCGGAGCAAATTTGCATGGAAAAGTTTTGATTTCCCTTCACATCGATTCGGTAGTCCGATCTACCTTTTCAATGATGGGGAAGGTCCCTTCCAATGCATCAGCAGCTTGTTGTGATCCGTGGGGAGCAGTAAAGGACTTTATCTCCCACCTTGAGGAATTGCTTCCTCACCTTCCTGTCATATTGCTTCTTCTGAAAGACCCTAGCCTCCTGCAAACTCTCCTTGCGAAACCTTACTGTCTCCCCTAGCCTATTGCGTAGGTCCCCCCATACTGATAGGTGTTTTGGGCCTCTTCTGACCCTGTTCTCCGACCAACAGCTCTTTGAGAATGCACATGGTCCCCCAACTGGGCCGCCCCTACAGCAGCTCAAATGGCGAAAAGCCTGTGCTTTCCTGAGGGGCTTCCCCGTAGGCGAACAGTGCCGCTGGAAAGTAGCGGGTCCCCAATCTGCTGCCTTTCCTCACAGAGCTTCTTTAAGATGGCCCCTTTAGCACACCATTGAATCTCTCCACCAAGCCATTGCATTGTGGGTGGATGGGGTATGAGAAGCTGGTGATCCCTAGCAGCCTGTTGACCTCCTTCATCAAGCCTGAGGTAACTGTGACCCCTGTCACGAGAATTTGTGCTGGCACACCCACGGGGAGAAAAGATATCTACCACCCTTCAGCGACCTGTTGCGTATCTACGCCTTTCAATGCAACTGCTTCTGGGTATCTGGTCGCGTAGTCTACTAGGTCAACACATACCTGTGCCCGCCTTTGGGAAAAGGGCGCGATTGGCCAATCAGGTCAACACCACCCTCCTGAATGAGTGTCAATTAAAGGAGGCTGTTTAAGAGGCGCCTTCTCTTCACCCTCTTGTGGCTGACCTTTGACCCCACGTCACATGACATGCAGAAACGCTTGATGTCTGCCATTGCTCCTGGCCAATGAAAGTCATCAAAGATTCGGTCAGCTGTTTGCTGGTGCCGAAGGGCCCCCCATGAGCGACTCGTGACCCACTGACATGACAGTGTCACGATAACCCGCTGGTACCTCTAACTGAGTGGTCACCTTACCTGGGTTTTCCCCCTTTGGGGAACACTCGTACAACAGCCGCCTTCCCCAAGAAATTCTGTCTCACCCCCTCTAACCACCTGTTTCTTCCACCTCTTGCCAGCTCCCCAAAACTTCACGAGCGAAGGGTCTTGTTCCTGCGCTGCCTAAACTCATCAGCGACACATCTATGCCCGACTTCCTTGCTGAACGAATAACGGTTTATCAACCTTTTCCTCCTTCTTGCTCCGTGTTGAACTGCTGCCCTGTACAGTCAACAACTCAGATCCCCCGGATCCTTGCACCTGGAAATTTCCAATGATCAAATCATGAAGGGTTTCTCCATCACCAAAGCAGACAACTCGCCTGAGAAGTAAGGGGTACGTACTTCTATCTTAGCAACTGGAAACTCCCTCACAGTGCCATCGATTAGAGTACAGGTCTGGATTTGCCCTGTCAAATCCCCCTTTTTCGACCAGCGTTGTTCTCACTACACCCCATGAACAACCAGTGTCTCGTAACACTTTCACCCTCTGTGGCCAATCCACCCTTCTTCCACTGGTCACGAACCACTCAGCCTAGTGCCCTCCATTCCTGACACTGACTGCTGTCCCCAGTGCTAGCCATAGGCTGCACTCGACCTCTTCAGATCGGATCCCTGTTGGTTCCACTGCAGGTCGTTTCCCCTGGCGACCCTTAAACCACTCTTTCAAGGCTGCTGCCTTCTGGAACCTCATGCGACAATCCTCGCCACATGTCCCTTCTTGTGACAAATGAAACACCTTTGTCCCTTTGTCCCCTTTCTGCCCCACCATGGGTTTGCAGACTGTGCAGAAAACTCCCCTAGTCTCCTTGCACTCTTCTCCCCCTGTGCCTAGCACCCGTTTCTCCTGCACCTTATGCCCAAACGTGCCTCTCTATACACCTCGCGAACTTCAACAACTCCCCTGCTGTCTCTGGCTGTCTCTCTTTCAAATGTATGGTTAACTCAGGCCGCAACTGACAAAAATCTGTTCCTTCATAACCAGCTCTTCAATTCAGCGAACTCCTCTTGTACCACTCCAACTTAATTGTTGTTCAATAGGGGTGTTCTTTCTTCCGCCATTATATCTCTTCTTTTTTTAACAAGATTTTATTACTACGACAGCCAAACTGGGGGTTTCCGACACGGGGACGTAATGCACAATCCTATGAATGATAATATTGGCTTGGACAACGTAGTTAGTTTTTATAAGACGCCCAGCCCCCTGACCCAACTATGAGAGCGAATTATAGCAATCTGTTACGAAATAATTTCTCTGGGGGTGAAATGCCAAGCCTAGTATTAACTATCTTTGGAAGCAATGCCAAAGCCTAGTATTTAACTATCTTGGGAACATACAGTAAGACAACACCTTGTCTTAGGATTACAACACTTGAATCCCACCCAGCTTCCTCTCTGAGAAGTTGAACAATTATAATAAATGGGCCAGAATATCCTGGCAGGCTCGCCAATAAATTGTCAACCTCGGGTGATGTCGATGGAGGAAGGACTAGCGCACAGCCCAAACACACTCACAGCTTGCTTACAATCTCATTCATATATCATGCATTCGTCACATCAAACCACTAGTAAAGTCTATAACTTTACTACACATGATCATAGAACGAAACATCAATGCATATGGAATCAAACAAAGTAAAACATTCTCTCTTTCCTGAACTTCACAAAATCATTTATCTAAAACATCATTAACTAACCCGGGTATAAATAGATTTCTACTTTACCTGGCCAGGTGATCTTAACTATTCACGAATCACTGTCTTTTTCTTTTCCTTTTTTTTTTCTTTTCACTGTCACTTTCACAACACGACACAACTGCTGGCGTGGGTCAGGCTGGACCGCTGGCGTTGGTCAGGTTGGACTGCCGATGAAAGTGGCGCTGGCCAAGTATGAGGTCGAACCCCCGGTTCAGATGGAACAGTGACTATCAACATCGATCTGTTCTCCTTTCTTTCTTCCTGCATTAACGCATTGCACTCTCTCTCTCTCTCTCCTAGTCTGCCCTATCAAATGGACATGGTTGCTTTTCTTTCCCTTTTCTTTTCTTTCTTTTTCTCTTCATTAGTTAGCAACTCTCTCTCTCCACATCTCTCTTTAGTCCTTCCTCTGCAGACTATCTCGTGCTAATGCTTCAACTTGGTTCTCTTCTCTCCCCCTCTCATCTCTCTGCTTTTCGCTCGAGCAGAGCTACACTCAGAACCTCTCTCTCTCTCTCTCCCTGTTCGTTCTCATCTCCCTGCCTTCCTGTAGGCGAGAGCCTACTCCCCGAACTTCTTCCTCTCTCTCTCTGTCTGTTCCTTTCTCCTATTCTCTCACTCACGCATTACTTTATCACCTAACTCCGTGTCCAAGGGCGAGTACCATTGGTCAGTATTTTTACCACCTCGTACCCGAAGTTATCTCCCTCTAATTCCATTGGATATTCAAATCATGACAGTCACGCCTACACGCCTTACTCTCTGTGGTGGTCAATTGGTCATTTAATTGATTAGCTTGATTTCACCCCCACCACATACTACCTTCTCCCTCTCCCTTTCCGGCGACGTCGTAAATTGGCTAGATGAGTCTGGGTAGGCGCCGAGACGTCTGACCAGACCTATCGAGACCTGTCGGTCCAGCCACTCCGACTGTCTACGTGGAAGATTAGGATTAGCCTCTCGCTGTGCTCAAATTGGCCGGATGAGTCTGATCCGGGCGTCGAGACTCGTTTGACCAGACATCGAGGCGTCGGTCAGCTACTTAGTCCGCCTGGCTGGACAGACCGTCTCTGTGGAACCTCTCCGCTATGCTTAATTGGCTGGACCCGCCATATGGGGCTGTCTGCCGGCGCCCAGAATATTTGGGTTAGAGCTTATGTCCAAACAACCTAGCTGGCGACGGACCACGACTGTGGTTGTGTTTATTTTTGACCGTGACAGTCTGCGACCAACATTTCAGAGAGTTTTGTTGTTTTAAAGTGTTGTTGAGAATGTTACCTCATGTTTATGACCAACACAGTTTGCTGCTGTTCTCGCCAGTGGATTAGCTGGAAAAGTCTGAACAATGTTAATCATTCTGCATGATGCGGTAACGGTGGTGTTTACTCTTGATAAGAAAATGCCAATGTAAAAGATTACCATAGACTCCCACATGGAAGCACGTACGAATGCATGCACATACACATGCACACACACGCGCGCGTGCGCGTGCGTGCTCACGCACACGCATAGACTTTCGTATTTATACATTTGGGTCAACAAACACGAATGGTATAATGAATAGTGCAGGATTAAAATGTAATATTACAAGAAACTGTTCTCGATATAGCGGAATGGATTTGGTTATTGTCCACAACGTTACACAACACCTATTTCCTTATTCTAAGCGTGGACAAAAGTGGCGTGACATCAAACAGAGAGAGGGAGAGAGAGAGAGAGAGAGAGACAAAAGGGGCGGGCGGGGGGTGGGGAGAAGGGCTATTGAAATTTCGGTATGGATCCATAGTGCAGGTGAAAAGTGCATTTTCCACTCCAAAGATCCAACTGGATCTTGTCTTTTATCGCCAAGCTTCCACCAGCTCTCTGATGTTCAATTGTTTTTGTGTTTTTTTTAATACTGAACTTTAAGTTTCAAACCTGTCGAAGAATATTTACCAAAGGTTCCAAATCCGATAAAGGAGATGCTTCCAGTCCTTACTGTTTAACAGCTCCATGTCAGGAATGTTTGAACCACATTCTCTCAGACAGCTCCCTCCACACTACTGAGCTCGCAGTGTTGGTCCTGGCATCTCCAATGGTCTCTGTATGAAAACTCTTTTTTTTTCTTACTCTATCTGATTTGGAAGCCATTTGTGGCGGTAAGTTTGACCACCCTCAACTCTTGACGTTTGTTTTCAAAACGAGGTGACTGAGGGCGGAAAATGAAGCAAAATGTTTAATAAAAAGAAGGGGGGGGGGGGGCTAGTTACCCCCACAGATACAGACAAACAGATTACAAGACAAAATACTTGTCTTGTAATCTATTTGTCTGTATCTGTAGCGGTAACTAACCCCTGTTCGTTTTCTTTTTTTTTTAATTGAACACTTTTTCTGAAACTGTTTAGTTATTATATAGTTTTTGGTTGGATTCCTGGTAATGTTGGCGTATACGGCAATGATGTGGCTGATCAACTTCCCCCAAAATGCCACAATGAAAGAACTGTGCAGAGTCTCCAATGCAGATAAACGCACAATGCCACAATGAAAGAACTGTGCAGAGTCTCTAATGCGGATAAACGCACAATGCCACAATGAAAGAACTGTGCAGAGTCTCTAATGCGGATAAACGCACAATGCCACAATGAAAGAACTGTGCAGAGTCTCTAATGTGGATAAACGCACAATGCCACAATGAAAGAACTGTGCAGAGTCTCTAATGCGGATAAACGCACAATGCCACAATGAAAGAACTGTGCAGTCTCCAATGCGGATAAACACACAATGCCACAATGAAAGAACTGTGCAGAGTCTCCAATGCGGATAAACGCACTCCTCCAAACCGTTCACCCCTTAAGGTGGCCGTAAAGGGAAACAATTCTGTGCGGATCACACATTGGCCACACCTACTCGTTTCTTTTGCATGGTGACGAAGCTCCGTCGTGTATCACGTGAAGCGTATTTTTCACTACACAGCTTGTTCTTGCAGAGTGATGGGGCTTGCATGGTGGCAGACATTAACGCGTCATCGCAAATTCCATGAGAACCTTGTTTTAAGGACGTTCTAGTGGCTGCGATTTTTTTTTTTTTTCAATTTGATCTCGTGCCTTTTTCTTCTCTTGATTTCTTTAAAACCCATTTTCTCTCCCGCCCCCCCCCCCCCCCCCCTCCCCGTTCTCCTCCTTGTTGTTGTTGTTGTTGTTGCTGCTGCTATTGTTGTTATTGCTGTAATTGTTGCTCTTGTCGTCGTCGTTGTTGTTGTTGTTGTTGTTGCTGTTGTTGTTGTTGCTGTTGTTGTTGTTGCTTTGTTTTGCTCACAGATGTGCTGATCCCAACGGTACACCAAGCAGTCATCCTGGCAATCTGATATTAGCACATGACGTTTGATTTTTCTGTCAAAATCATGCCGTTTAAAAAAAAGAAAAGCCGACTGGATATGTACTGGAAACCAACCGGTAACGGAAAGGCAGTTCGTGTCTTGTTTGTTTGGATGTGAATATAGCTAGACACAAGGTTGCTAATGATGATAACATGGTACTTACCTTCTCCGTGTGAGTGTAGTCTGGAAGAAAATCCACATGACGTAATAAATGGCCTCCGAGTACCAACGTCTTCAACACAACGGGAGGATTTGGAAATTACAGGCTTGAAGTACTGGTACATTTAAAGAAACTGTCGGTGATGCGGCAGCAGTGCATTGTCTCCTCCGGTGGGTTGCCTCTTGACGACTTGACATTGACCGCTCCCTGTGGATTGCTGGAGCTGGGGCTGCGGCGGGTCCGACCGGGCTGTGGCTGTGGACGGGGTATCGGAATGAGCGGCGTGGGTGCACTGGCTCTGAGGTGGCGCAGAGGTTGGGACTGCAAAAAAAAAAAGAAAAAAAACTGTCGGAGGTGCGACCAGCAAGGCCTTGACTGACAGGTTGCGGCGTAATGCCACATGTTTAGGCACGAAAGACAACTGGAGTGACTCCACTCACTTGTCTCCCTTGATGGTACAAAAATGCGAAACATCCAATCCGCCCGATCCATTGTAGGTCAACAATCAGGTCGTCGAGTGAGCAATTTTGAAGTACATACCGAGTTTAAGCCCTGGGTCATTGGTCATTGCGATGTCCATCGTTACAGGAGCAGTGAAGACATACCCGCTGATCCCTGGACGCCTTCGTTTTAATCAGGTGCAGTGGACAGGGGTAAGTTCTGCCCTGAGGTCATCGGGGATCCCTCAGCAGTGGAGCACTGGGACACAGCGAGATTCTGCCAAGGGTAGAATGTGGTCTATGGTCACAGTGTGTGTGCGCCTGAACTCTATGAGCGCACTGTTACCCAGCCTGAACTCTATGAGCGCACTGTTACCCAGCCTGAACTCTGTGAGCGCACTGTTACCCAGCCTGAACACTATGAGCGCACTGTTACCCAGCCTGAACTCTGTGAGCGCACTGTTACCCAGCCTGAACTCTATGAGCAAACTGTTACTCAGCCTGAACTCTGTGAGCGCGCTGTTACCCAGGTTAAATTCTCGTACAGCACCATTGTCGATAACTTTGATCAAGTCGTGCGGCGGTTAAATTCTCGTACAGCACCATTGTCGATAACTTTGATCAAGTCGTGCGGCTTAGCTATCCTCTTGGTTTGCCCTGGGGAATTGCGAGGAATGTTTCAAGTGAAAGGCAACTGCCACCATCATGTTCAATGGAAATTGCCATAGAGATTCTCGAAGAAGGTAGGCAGATGGGTGTCAAAAAGAGACCAGAAGAACTTCCTTCCCACCCTCGACATAAGTTCCTCAAAGTACGAGTACAAGCTGCCACCTTGAGCCTGATGACAGACATATTGTAGGAACATGTCCGGATGAAAATGGGTTTCAAAGACGCTTGGTTTAATCAGGATGATTTTTGTCTGCAGATGCAGATGTATTTTGGTGACATCTACTTAGCCAGCAGCAATATGGATTTCCAATGGACAGTGTCACTGCAGATTTCAAAAGGTAGTACTGCTGAGTGACCTCAATGCCAGTTCCCCGATGATGTGACTCAAAGGTTTCATGAGCTTCCGCTAGCTGTGCGAGATGCTTGTGTTGTCGAGACACGATAAGCACGGTTTCTTCAGTAACTTGATCAATTTATCGCATGTCTCTGGCCGTATCGCATGATGTTGAGCCTGCCTCTGCTCTTCTGGCACGACCCTTGATGTGGATAACAGTCTCTTAGCAACAACACCCGTTAGATGGCCCAAAAAAGGCGTAAACCCACTAGGCACCACTTTGATCCAGCCCAGTGGGCAAAAAAAGCGTCTGTCTTCGTATATCACTTTCACATCAATGGCCAAGTACTTCCATTCTCATTAACATCCTATCAGAACTGCTCTTTACTCTTAACAGCTGTGGGTTTTAGATTGGTGCAACGCCTAGTGGACTCCTTAGAAAGAAGACTATCTGAATTTGTTTAGGGGTTTTGAGTTCTACGATGCTCTACTGTGGTCTTTAATGCCGTCTTTGGGCCAGTTTAGAGCAGACAGGCTCTGGCATCTTCCAGTTTAGAGCAGACAGGCTCTGGCATCTTCCAGTTTAGAGCAGACAGGCTCTGGCATCTTCCAGTTTAGAGCAGACAGGCTCTGGCATCTTCCAGTTTAGAGCAGACAGGCTCTGGCATCCTTTTTCCAGTTGTCAGGGGGGGGGGGGGGGTGTGCCTCTTGGCAATACACCCTGTCGCTGGTACCTCCTTTTGAATCGTCCTATTTATCTATAAAAAAAAAAAATCAGACTCCATGCAACCTCGGCCAAGAACTCTGAGTGCCCATAGAGTTTACTGGGCATCTTCCTGTCTGGAGCAAAGACTGTCTTTCAGGTTTACACTGGTGTCAGTGATGAAAATATTGTGTATCTGGCTTCTTGTTCAATTTCCCTGTCCTATTCCTTCCTTTCCTTTTTTCTTACTTTAACACACACAAAAATTGAAGAGAGAGGATAGGAATTACGCGTCACTTTTCTACTATTCACCTTTATCGTATTCCGTTCACTTGCGCAGGTCACTAATCACTTACGGTCACCACAGTCCATGAGGGCCAAGAGAGAATCGTTCAGTTTACTTGGTTTTCCTCTCATGTAACCACTTTTGCCAGCTTGTTGTTTTCAAGTGTTCAGAGAGGTTGGCACACTGTCTGCACGTAGCCTTCGTCCGCCCACAAACCACCATCTGTGTGCTTCAATCCTGGTAGTCTGACACTGTTGGGGCAAAGTGTGGTCAACTGTCAGTCAACGAATGAACAGGACACAGACAGACACCCTATCAGGTCAACAGGAAGTGATCAATCCCTGCAGTATGCACCATGAAATTCTAACTGAAAATGGAGATATCGATCATTCCTACTCCCTTGTACACGTCCGACTTCAACTTGGAAAATAAATTGAAATATGGGACTGTTACTGCACTATCTACATTTTGAGTTATTAAAGGCAAGTCGGTAAGGAAATAGATAGCATTATCATGACCAAAATGCATCTTAGACTTCAACACACACACAAAACAGAGATAATGCAGTTGAGGTGGTAAATCTGGTTTCTAACATCTTGTGAAACTTCTCTTTTTTTATCTTGATCGATGTTATCACAGGTCAGATTTCCAATAGAAATGCTACTGATGGGACAGTGAACATCGTTGACGTTTGCCCTGGAGCAGACTATTTCATGAACGAAAACATCACAGAAAGCACATTTCTACAGGTAAATGTGTCAGACTGTGAGCACGACTTGCCACGCTTTGCGGCAAAACAGGGAGTGGTGTTTGGAGGCTGTGGCGATTCCAGAACTTTTTGTAAACTGCACGTAGAAGTGACGCAAGAAATGAATATACGTGCTCGTATTCGACGGCAGGCTAGTTGGTGTAGTTCCCATCACCGGACAACTTGGAAAATAAAAATGTTTCTCACGCAATCCGATTATCATAATATTCAACTGGTATGTGAAAGGCATAGCCTTCAAGAGATGTTTTTTCACTCAGTTTCAAATCACATGTGGATAATGAACAGGAACAACCCAGCGGTTGTCACTGATTTTCTACAGGTTGAACGCCCTAATTTAATCGTACACCTCAATGCAAAATATATTGGCTATGTTGTTTCGTCGTATGTGGCTCAACGTATTTGTTTTAGCCAGGAATTGAATATACCTATCAGGTATGTTATGATGATGAGTGTCCATCAGTCTTCTTCTCTTGAGCCTTGTCGTGAAAAAAGCCGCATACAGGTGACTTACAAGAAACAGAATTCATCTCAAAAACATATCGCACACCTGTGTGTTCAGCGTTCCACGCCTCCGTCTATATTCCTTGCCTCCCATGTTAGTATTGATTTTAAACACGATCAAACAAGACATAATTTTTTCAAAATACATTTCCTGTTGTCTTTGAAACTGATCGCCCGTCCATATCATCCACGGGGTTGTTGAACTGTTCTGTGATCACATACTACAAATTTCAGCACTTTCTTCAATGCAATCTGAAGACAGAGTGTGAAGATGAACGGGACGAAACAGGACGCTGTCCCTTCAGCAGTCCTGAGTGTGAGGGAATGGTGGCTTCAGCTAACAAATGTTTCAAGCTGGTAGTGTTGGACATTGAAATGCACGCCTCAGTTTTAAGTTATGAATGTCAGAGGAGGGGCTTAACACTAGCGTCTGTGAAAACTGAAAAACAGCACGAAAACTCCCGATTTTTTTTTAAGAATTACTTTTCGTTCGAAGTAACTTTAGGCTCCACATCAGGGTGGCACATGGTACCTTTTACGTACAGCAAATTCCGTAAATGGTCCGATAAAACGTTAATCTATAACATGAATCACTTCCAGCAATCGAATTCGAATAATCCAAAGAGGGTATACACTATTGGGGAATGGGGGTCAGATGGCTTCAGATTTGTTTATCATCAATCAAGTGCAGAATCAGCAGCACTCTGCGAAAGATCGTTTCTGCCACTTGGTGCTTCTGCTCCAAAAACTGTTCTAACCCGTTCAAAATCCTTTCAACCCATCTCCAAGACCACTCGGCAATCCTTGCTGACGTGTTCAGACAACCATGTGAGACATACATGGATGTTGTATGATTCTGAGAGCCACTGTCCACAGACAAACTATTCTCAGCTCTTTGCATCTCTGACGGTAAGTGGGGAGCCCGGCACAATGTTACAGCCTTTCAGAACAAATTTCGGACTAAAATATGGGCATACCATTTACGGATGCGATGATGACGTCACGTCAGTCCACTACACGTTGGTGTGTGACTTCAGACAGGACTGTCCGGATAACAGTGACGAGTCATTCTGTCGGCACCCTCCATGTGACGGCTTCCTGTGTACTAACGGTCAGTGTGTATTACATAGCCAGCGCTGTAACGAGCACTCGGACTGTTTTGGGGAGGATTCTGATGAAGTTGATTGCGAGCTTCAAGATCTGAGAGCATGCACGTACTGCCTTCAAGTCAGTGACGCAGGGGATGAGCGGCAGTTTCACATTAACCTGGACGGCACTGGCTACTTTACTCAGGAGGTGATGGAAGCTGAGGAGTCCTGTCCTGACACTCATTACCGTTGCGCAGCGGGGCGGCCCTACTGCCTCCCTGTCTACACCCGATGCAATGGGTTTTCTGACTGCGTTCATGGAGAAGATGAGCACGACTGTGACAACACGCGCTGTGTTGGTCTGTACCAGTGTCGAGCTTGCAGAATCTGTGTGCATACAGATCACCTCTGTGACGGTTGGGGTCAGTGTCCACAGCGGGATGATGAACTGATGTGTGACGTGACTTGTCCTGACGGCTGCCTCTGTCAAGGTCACTCAGTTCTGTGTAGAAATACATTTTCTGCCGATCCCTTTCCACAGCTTCGATACGTGGATGCCACGGGGTCCGAAATGTCAGTGAGGGATTTTGCTTCAAACTGGTATGTTATCTATCTGGGTCTCGCCAGCTGTTCTGTATCTAATATTTCAAGTGTACAGCTTCCCAACTTACGGTTTCTTGATCTTACCAACAACCATTTAGTATCCTTTGAGATTGCTGTTTTTCACGAGCAACCAAATTTAAGAACTCTACTGCTAGCACGTAACCCTATCAAGTCAAACGAAATGAAGACACTAAACAAACAGATTCATTACTCACTAATGTCGATAGATATGTGGAAAACAGACCTTTTTGCTCTGGATGGTGAATTGGCTGTATATTTGCCTGTGTTGAGGTATATTAATCTGTCTTTTTCTTCCATTGAAACTATTGAATCTGTTGGATTTAGAAATATGCCTTGCCTAAGGGAGGTAGACATTAGATGCAACCCAGTTAAAGACTTTTCTTGGGATTTGTTTTCAGGGACCAATCATTTACAGTACATCTCTTCTCCCAATTACAGACTTTGCTGTGAAAGCTTACTTCCAAAACTGCCAGGTGCAATAAAGTGCTCAGCTCCCCACACTACGCTTCGTTCATGTACAAAGCTGATGCCAACTGAATTATACAGAATTTTCTTCTGGGTGGTCAGTATGTCCTCTATACTAGGAAACCTGCTTTGTTTCATACGTTTATTTCTCGTTAAGAACATCTTTGAAAGCAGTTCAGTGACGTTGGCCAATTTGCTCTTTGCTAAGGTCTTACATGGGTTCCACGTCCTTATTGTTGCAGCGGCTAACGAGATGTTGAATGTTCCTTACATTCAGGTTGAAAATATGTGGATCGACAGCCTGCCTTGTAAAGTGGCGGGCTTTCTTTTCTATCTGTCCTGTGAGGCGTCAGTTTTGATGGTTGGACTCGTTACAACGGATCACGTCGTGGCCATTGTGTTTGCTAAAGACTCATGGCGGTTAAAGGAAGTCTTGATGACATCAGCCTGTCTAGTGGTTTGGTGTGTTTCAATCCTGTTGTCATTAATACCATTTCTTCCTGGGCTGTCACACTGGGGACTTCGAGGTCAGTCTGGACTATGTCGTCTGGCGTTATTTCATCACTATGATTTTCATGAAGAATTCCGATGGTTCGTGGTTATTGTGACAATCAACTTTATTGTTTGTTTAATGGCACTGATCGGTCAGTTTGTCATTGATTGGCGAAAACCTAAAATTCGAGTTACGCTTGACGCGACAACGAGGTCGCTGTGTTCCTCAGTCAGCCTGATGCAGAAGGTGACGACCACTAACGGTGTGTCCTGGCTTTCACTTGGGTTTGTTATGGTCATGGCCATAAGTGGTTTTCCTTCCCTAGTTAACATTCATGACGCGATGATCATATTCGTGTTACCGCTCAGCTCAGCGCTTAACCCTTTTCTGTATTTGTGGACTGTGGCCATGGAGCGACGAGAGCAAGCGTTGGAAGAGAAAGTGATCAAAATGTTTCAAACTCGACGGTTGTGCAAACCAAACAGGCATTTAGATCGGAAATAGCATCTGTGTACGTCGGTCTTTGTTCAGAGACATAGCGTTCTCTTCCAGCGATTTTTTAAGCTGGTCTCTATACTCTCGCATTTTGGTCAAATTTATGAAAAGTGGCCAAACAGAAAACGCTCTTGCACAGGACGGGCAGCAAATCTAGAGTTCAAGGTTCGATTCTCGCTCGGGGCAAGTTCTTTTTTTTTTCGTCTCTCTCTCTCTCTCTCTACTACACCACTCTGGTCTTGTATTTTTGACGATAAACTAAATCCTTGCATACAGCATAATCAACATAACGTAAAACACCCCACAACGACAAGGAAGCCGGTCCTGATCAAACTGGCAAGGAACTAGAACGGCACTTGGGGGGGGGGGGGGGTAGTCATCCATCAAGGTCGACACGTCCTCCCTCTCCCTATCCCTCCCCACCCCCTCGTCCCCAGCCTCCCTGCTTCATGAAGCTAATTTCCTGACTGGTCCCACACTGTAATTCATATCCTCTCCAAATCATAACACTGTTTGTTTGTTTGTCATAACACTGTTTGTTTGTTTGTTTGTTTGTTTGTTTGTTTGTTTTCCATCAAGATCCATGTCTTGCTTCTTGGAAAAAAATGAATTTTTTTCTTCCGAAAAATACATTCTTGCAATATAACAGAAAGTGACAAAATGTCTGGATCCGTCTTTTGATCTGCATCCGCACTCGAATTTAACTGGTCCGTCACTGGACCGCTTATCAATTTTCAAACAAATTTCATTAGAATCATTTTTTTTATTTTTTGGTGTGTTGTTTTTGTTTGGATAAGTTTGTTTACTCGTGAGAGGGTCTGTAAACTTCATAGTTCCATGGATCGTTTTAATGTACCTTTGTTAAAGTTCAGCCAGAAAAAAAAACATTCAAATAGTCTAGGTATAACATATGCCTCTTTTGTTAGA
The DNA here is from genome assembly GCA_018398815.1 of Conus ventricosus. Classification (NCBI taxonomy): domain Eukaryota; kingdom Metazoa; phylum Mollusca; class Gastropoda; order Neogastropoda; family Conidae; genus Conus; species Conus ventricosus. The sequence goes on from CM031613.1 coordinate 19,754,899, forward strand.
TAGTCCCTGGTAGAACTAATTCTTCTCAACCAAGATCAACACTTTGACAGACTATGTCGGACCTGCCCCCCCCCCCCCCCCCCCCCCCCCCCCTCCTCCCTCCCCACCCCTTCTTCCTTCCCCAGCTCCTTCGCCCACGACAAAGACAAAGATTTGTGAAACGTGACTCCTGGATTGTGACAGAAACCAGATAGTGAAATGTAGAGTGGACAAATCCTTTGCAAACAAGAATGAGAGATGAAACAGGATGAAGGGTCGAGTAAAGGTACCAAGAGGTAGTCCTTACCTCTCTTTACATCGATCCTGACAGAGAAACAGTCGACTCTGGTGACAAGATGAAAGTCATGAATCCTAGTATAAGATTCATACATCAATACTCCATGATAGTTGCAACATTTCCAAAACGAGAACGTACCCATGTCAGACACTTCCACATTTCACTTCAAGTTCTCTCTGTCGTCGCATCAACCTCTCCTTATTCTCTCAATTAGTTATAGATCATAACATCGGAAGTACAAAAATCGCGGGACGAGACAGCCAGTCACCTGTTATAGAGCAGTCTACATTGTTCCACAATTATGACATAATACGGCCAGTCACCTGTTATAGAGTGGTCTACTTTGTTCCACAATTATGACATAGCACGGCCAGTCACCTGTTATAGAGCAGTCTACATTGTTCCACAATTATGACACAGTACGGCCAGTCACCTGTTATAGAGCAGTCTACATTGTTCCACAATTATGACACAGTACGGCAAGTCAAAACGCATGAAACTTCCCTGAAGGATCGAGTACCATCACATGTTATAATGTGCCAAATTCTAGAAGCTTTTATAAGAAAATTGTGGGGTGTTCTGACACTTTCTGCTCTATTCTGGTACTCTGCAGAGACCTACGGAATCATAAGGCACTTTGTGCCCTATTCTGGTACTTTGCAGAGACCTACGGAATCATAAGGCACTTTCTGCCCTATTCTGGTACTCGGCAGAGACCTACGGAATCATAAGGCATTTTGTGCCCTATTCTGGTACTTTGCAGAGACCTACGGAATCATAAGGCACTTTCTGCCCTATTCTGGTACTTTGCAGAGACCTACGGAATCATAAGGCACTTTGTGCCCTATTCTGGTACTTTGCAGAGACCTACGGAATCATAAGGCACTTTCTGCCCTATTCTGGTACTTTGCAGAGACCTACGGAATCATAAGGCACTTTCTGCCCTATTCTGGTACTTTGCAGAGACCTACGGAATCATAAGGCACTTTCTGCCCTATTCTGGTACTTTGCAGAGACCTACGGAATCATAAGGCACTTTCTGCCTATTCTGGTACTTTGCAGAGACCTACGGAATCATAAGGCACTTTCTGCCCTATTCTGGTACTTTGCAGAGACCTACGGAATCATAAGGCACTTTCTGCCCTATTCTGGTACTTTGCAGAGACCTACGGAATCATAAGGCACTTTCTGCCCTATTCTGGTACTTTGCAGAGACCTACGGAATCATAAGGCACTTTCTGCCCTATTCTGGTACTTTGCAGAGACCTACGGAATCATAAGGCACTTTGTGCCCTATTCTGGTACTTTGCAGAGACCTACGGAATCATAAGGCACTTTGTGCCCTATTCTGGTACTTTGCAGAGACCTACGGAATCATAAGGCACTTTGTGCCCTATTCTGGTGCTCTGCAGAGACCTACGGAATCATAAGGCACTTTCTGCCCTATTCTGGTACTCTGCAGAGACCTACGGAATCATAAGGCACTTTCTGCCCTATTCTGGTACTCTGCAGAGACCTACGGAATCATAAGGCACTTTCTGCCCTATTCTGGTACTCTGCAGAGACCTACGGAATCATAAGGCACTTTCTGCCCTATTCTGGTACTCTGCAGAGACCTACGAAATCATAAGGCACTTTGTGCCCTATTCTGGTACTCTGCAGAGACCTACGGAATCATAAGCACTTTCTGCCCTATTCTGGTACTCTGCAGAGACCTACGGAATCATAAGGCACTTTCTGCCCTATTCTGGTACTTTGCAGAGACCTACGGAATCATAAGGCACTTTCTGCCCTATTCTGGTACTTTGCAGAGACCTACGGAATCATAAGGCACTTTGTGCCCTATTCTGGTACTTTGCAGAGACCTACGGAATCATAAGGCACTTTCTGCCCTATTCTGGTACTTTGCAGAGACCTACGGAATCATAAGGCACTTTCTGCCCTATTCTGGTACTTTGCAGAGACCTACGGAATCATAAGGCACTTTCTGCCCTATTCTGGTACTCTGCAGAGACCTACGGAATCATAAGGCACTTTGTGCCCTATTCTGGTAATTTGCAGAGACCTACGGAATCATAAGGCACTTTGTGCCCTATTCTGGTACTCTGCAGAGACCTACGGAATCATAAGGCACTTTGTGCCCTATTCTGGTACTCTGCAGAGACCTACGGAATCATAAGGCACTTTGTGCCCTATTCTGGTACTTTGCAGAGACCTACGGAATCATAAGGCACTTTGTGCCCTATTCTGGTACTTTGCAGAGACCTACCGAATCATAAGGCACTTTGTGCCCTATTCTGGTACTTTGCAGAGACCTACGGAATCATAAGGCACTTTCTGCCCTATTCTGGTACTCTGCAGAGACCTACGGAATCATAAGGCACTTTGTGCCCTATTCTGGTACTTTGCAGAGACCTACGGAATCATAAGGCACTTTGTGCCCTATTCTGGTACTCTGCAGAGATCTACGGAATCATAAGGCACTTTCTGCCCTATTCTGGTACTCTGCAGAGACCTACGGAATCATAAGGCACTTTGTGCCCTATTCTGGTACTTTGCAGAGACCTACGGAATCATAAGGCACTTTGTGCCCTATTCTGGTACTCTGCAGAGACCTACGGAATCATAAGGCACTTTGTGCCCTATTCTGGTACCTGCAGAGACCTACGGAATCATAAGGCACTTTGTGCCCTATTCTGGTACTCTGCAGAGACCTAGGGAATCATAAGGCACTTTCTGCCCTATTCGGGTACTTTGCAGTGACCTACGGAGTCATAAGGCACTTTGTGCCCTATTCTGGTACTTTGCAGAGACCTACGGAATCATAAGGCACTTTGTGCCCTATTCTGGTACTTTGCAGAGACCTACGGAATCATAAGGCACTTTGTGCCCTATTCTGATACTTTGCAGAGACCTACGGAATCATAAGGCACTTTGTGCCCTATTCTGGTACTCTGCAGAGACCTACGGAATCATAAGGCACTTTGTGCCCTATTCTGGTACTTTGCAGAGACCTACGGAATCATAAGGCACTTTCTGCCCTATTCTGATACTTTGCAGAGACCTACGGAATCATAAGGCACTTTCTGCCCTATTCTGGTACTTTGCAGAGACCTACGGAATCATAAGGCACTTTCTGCCCTATTCTGGTACTCTGCAGAGACCTACGGAATCATAAGGCACTTTGTGCCCTATTCTGGTACTTTGCAGAGACCTACGGAATCATAAGGCACTTTGTGCCCTATTCTGGTACTTTGCAGAGACCTACGGAATCATAAGGCACTTTGTGCCCTATTCTGGTACTCTGCAGAGACCTACGGAATCATAAGGCACTTTGTGCCCTATTCTGGTACTCTGCAGAGACCTACGGAATCATAAGGCACTTTGTGCCCTATTCTGGTACTCTGCAGAGACCTACGGAGTCATAAGGCACTTTGTGCCCTATTCTGGTACTTTGGAGAGACCTACGGAGTCATAAGGCACTTTGTGCCCTATTCTGGTACTTTGCAGAGACCTACGGAATTATAAGGCACTTTGTGCCCTATTCTGGTACTTTGCAGAGACCTACGGAATCATAAGGCACTTTGTGCATGCGTCATTTAGTAAACAAACTCAACACCAAGCATAACGCATACAAAGCGAGACCCTAGATGCATAGGTCTGAATTGAAGGGTGACAACCATAAGTGAAGTCGAATATGGACGAAACATTGTATGGAAGCAACTAAAGAGCTTATGTTTTTGGCAGTGTTAGATTTGATCATTTCTTTATCATCGGCTAAAGCGTGATGCAAGATTTAGTGAGAGTCAGGAATTTAAGAAAGGGATTCCTATCGCTTCACCTGAAGTCGATTCATTTCAGTGGACTGAACAGTATTGAACATAATGAACACATACGAAGTTGTGGAGTCAATACGAGTTTCACAAACAACTTTGATAAGGAGTTGAGTGTTTATGACTTGCAAAAAAGACATAAAAAATGCACACCTGTTTGGTGGCACTCTTGGGCCACTTCATGTCTTTCAAAATCTTCAAGAGTCCAGAGTAAAGCCCACAGACAGATGAACACATACAAAAGTCCGTATGCTCTTATTGGGAAAACATGACATGACAGATCAGAAAGAGAAGTCGTGGCTCCTGTTCATAAACCCACATTGCTGGTAAGTCAAATCATTGTTAGAGGGGGGGTGGGGGTTGTCCCAAAGTGGCGTATGAGTCAGCACTGATCCACCAATCCCCCGACAGTTCTTCTTCCCTGTCGTCTAGCTTGAGTGTCCAGTGTGTTGGACGAAGTCCAAGTCTGCCACAATGACCCATGTCGATTTACACAGTGCTTCCTGCAGCAACCCAACGACTCTTGGCCATGTTTGGTACCTCAGGGCATCGCGGTGGAAGAGCACTGCATACTGTGGTCAGGGGACTGTGGGTGAGTACGCCACAGACATTCATCCCATGGAGGCTGTGTGGATTCCGTTGAGACAAGAGAAGAGCTGGCTGTATCCGACTCTCAGCGTGAACGTGGTTCTTGCTGGCCTTGGTCCAAATGAATGATAAGGACCTCATCAACCTCAAGGTGAACGCGTGCTTTCCGTACGGTTCTGAACTGTGTCCGCAGGAGTGACAATCCCTCTCTACAATTCAAGGGGTGTGTTGAATCCCCACATATGATTAACTTTCTCAGTCATGGAGTCCGTAAAGTTAGTTGTACGTCTTGGACTCGTATAGTCAGTGATTTTGTAAAGATGACCTTTCTTCTGATGCTTGGCTTAAAGAAAAATAGAAGAATCCATCAAGTGCTTCCAAACAATATGTGGCGTGTACAAATGGTTTCAGAGTTTCAATTAGATTGTCACGATCTTTCAACCGTGGTGCCTGAGGCTCACCACTTACAGTAGGCTGGTATTCCCATCCCATGGTGATTAGATCGTGATTCAACGGTTTGCAAAACTACCAATGAAAGATCTTGTTGAAAAATGTGCAGAACAGTTGGAACAAAATTAGGCAGCTGGAAAGAAAAGTAA
>CM031613.1:19765195-19782695 GCA_018398815.1 Conus ventricosus
AATGGGCAAGTTCACAACCAAGTAGACTTCATTCTGGCCCCACAACGCTACAAGTCCAGCATCAACAAAACAAAAACAAGAACATTCCCAGGCGCTGACATTGGCAGCGATCACGATCTTGTCCTGACAACCTCCAAGCTCAAGCTGAAGTGTAAGCGTTGTCCAAAGAACCCCCGCATTCGTTTTGACCTAGAGAAGTTGAAGGACCCCGAAATTGCAGAGGTGTTCCAGGCTCACGTAGGCTGCCCTCAACTTAGTGGACAGCGATGTAGACACCCTTGCTAATAACATCAAAGAGGTGCCAACTACAACAGCTGAAGAAGTTGTGTGAAAGAAGCGTATGAAGATTCAGCCTTGGGTTACAAACGAGGTCTTAGATCTATGTGACAAGAGGCAGGAACTGGGAGGAAAGAAACACTCCAGCGACAAGCCAGGATGCAGTACGAACAGGTGAACAGAGAAGTCAAGAAGACAGCTGAGGAAAATTGGATAGAGGAGCAGTGCGAAGCAATCAAGAAAGGCATGGAAGCATGGAACAGCAAAGAAGCCTACAACACACTCAAGACCCTCAATAAGACTAACAAGACAAGATCAGCGGTCATCGAAGATAAGGATGGCAAGCTGCTGACAGAATGAAGAAGTCATGAAGAGGTGAACAGAATACTGTGAGGGCCTCTACAATTACCAGCTCAACCCAGACACATTCATTCTGCAGGACAACCAACGACCCGCAGACAGCGAGAAACAGTCTCCAAGTACTGAAGGAGGAGGTTGAAGCCGCAATACAGAGTCTGAAGCCAGGGAAATCCCCAGGAGTGGACAATGTCCCAGCTGAGCTTTTGAAATACGGAAGGAAAGAGACCACAGAGGCAGTAACAATGCTATGTCAGAAGATCTGGACAGCAAAGAAGTGGCCAACAGAGTGGACCCAGTCATTGGTGATTCCTTTACCCAAGAAGGGCAATCTCAAACAATGCCAAAACTACAGGACTATAAGTCTGACCAGCCCCCCAGCAAAGTCATGCTTACGCATCATCCTCAACCGACTGAAATCCAAGGCTGAGGAACTGCTATCAGAAGAACAAGCAGGATTTAGAAGAGGGCGGAGCACTGTGGAACAAATTTTCAACTGCCGAGTCCTGATTGAAAAGCATCTACAACACCTAAAGGACCTCTTCCACAACCTCATCGACTTTAAGAAGGCATTTGACCGGGTGTGGCACAACAGCCTATGGCAGGTTCTTAGAGACTTCAACATTGATGAGAGGCTCGTCCAAGTCATCCAGGCCTTCTACGAACACTCAAGCAGCACAGTACTCCTCAACAGCCAGCAGGGCCAGTTCTTCCCAACCACAGTCGGAGTCAGACAAAGGTGCCTACTATCTCCAGTACTTTTTAACATCTTTCTTGAGAGAATCATGCAAGAGACCCTCGAAGAACATAACACCTCCATCAGCATTGGCGGCAGGCCGGTCTGCAACCTTCGTTTTGCAGACGACATCGACCTCATGGGGGGCAGCAACACCGAGCTCCAGGATCTGACAAACAGACTTGTCACAAGAGCAAGTGCCTACGGCATGGAGGTCAGCACAGAGAAGTCAAAGGTCATGGTCAACAGCACGACTAACAGCAGTGCCAACATAACCATGAATGGTGAGCCCCTGGAAGAAGTGACCAGCTTCAGGTACTTGGGAGCAACCCTGTCGAAAGATGACACCTGCACGGCAGAAATCCGAATCAGGATCAACTCTGCATCAGCTGCGATGGCCAGACTGAACAGGGTGTGGAAGAGCAACATCAAATTCCACACAAAATTCCGGCTCTACAAGTCACTAGTGGTCTCTCCATCCTGTTATATAGCTGCGAGACATGAACACTGATGACCGAAACAGAAAGAAGAATCCAGGCGTTTGAGACCAGGTGCCTGAGGAAACTACTCCGCATCTCCTACAAAGAACACAAGACCAATGATTATGTGCGGAACCTAGTCACCAACCTTGGGCCCCATGAACCACTTCTGGCAACCGTCAAACGACAGAAGATGGCATGGTTTGGCCACGTCATCCGTCACAACACCCTCTCCAAAACCATCCTTCAAGGTACCGTTGAAGGAGGGCGCAGACGAGGACGGCAGAGAAAGAGTTGGTCCGATAATATAAAGGACTGGACCAAAATGACCATGCCATCACCATGTCTCATCACGTCCCCACAGTGACCCCAGCGGTCAGGGGAATGACTGACTGACTGATACATAATGTGTTGACGTCTGTAAAAGATTGATTGCTCCAAACACCGTCAAAACCAGTTGTACAAGTATGGTTTTTAATGCATGTTAACCAGGCAAACAGTTACAGCGCTATTGTGCAAATGTAACATAAAAGAATATAATCTAACCGAGATTTTATATGTATAATATATATGTATAAATACATGCATATTTCTACTTTAATGCTGATCTGACAAGTTTGAAATGCTACAACACTTGTCATCTTCAAAGGGGTAGGGGGGGTGGGGGTCCTCATAAAAGCGTCATCGACATTTTGTTGCCCATTTTTCTAGGTTCCAAGATGCTTCAACCTCTTCAACTTCAGGGAGCCACCAGACGCGATGCTTCTGACCCTTGCCTTATTTTTTCCAACCTTTTAGTGTGTGTGTGTGTGTGTGTGTGTGTGTGTGTGTGTGTGTGTGTGTGTGTGTGTGTGTGTGTGTTCAGCTGTTTTTCGCTTGCTTTAAAAAGGCGATGTAAATAATCACCTTTCAGACCTAAGAATCAAAAACGACTGACTTCCACTTTGAGCATATTCGTGACAAAACTCATAGCCAAAGGGATTTATCTTGTCACGATCATTTATATATAAAACACTTCCTTGGAGGGCCAGTAAAAGAATACGTACATCGACAGAAAAGTTAATAAGTGTCGCCGGACAATGGCGACGTGTTCTTTCTTAGGAAGACCACCTCGATATTAAAGACAGGAATATGTTGAGACGATAGCTGCAACGCAGTAGGTGTATTCCTGTACAATTCAGTGCAATGTATGATAGTACAGACTGATAAAGTCTACACATCTGTTTTGTGTATTATCAACCCTATTGTAAAGGGCTCTCTCTCTCTCTTCCTCTCTCTCTCTCTCTCTCTCTCTCTCTCTCTCTCTCTCTCTCTCTCTCTCTCTCTCTCTCCATCAAAACACAGACAAAGCGACACACACACACACACACACACACACGCACACACACACACACACACACACACACACACAACACACACACACACACACACACACGCACGCACGCACGCACGCACGCACGCACGCGCACACACACACACACATACACACACACACACACACACACACACACACACACACACACACACACACACACACACACACACGCACAATTCAATGCAACATATGACAGTACTGACTGATAACGTAAGCTTACTACACAATGCTATACAACACAGACGGTACAGAGCGCTTTGTGCTATGCGGTACAGTATCACGATGCGTGATGCAGAGGGGTGCAATACAGTACTGTACAGCACAGTATAATACAGTGCAGTACGAGGCAGACCAGTACGACATAATACAATGCAGTACAGCTTCTTACAGTGCAGAACGGGAACCATGACCAGTTTCACCAGTTTTGTGCAGCTATTGGTTGTCACTCCATGGGAGCTAACCCATCATTTTACTGTCCAGTTTTGCAATCAAGTGTAGTCTCCCTTCTCAAGAAAGCTCTCTCTCTCTCTCTCTCTCTCTCTCTCTCTCTCTCTCTGTCTCTCTCTCTCTCTCTCTCACACACACACACACACACACACACACACACACACACACACACACGCACACACGCACACACACACACACACACACACACACACACACACACACACACACACACACACACACACACACACACACACACACACACACACACACACACACACACACACACACTCGGATTTCACTTATGCGACGTCAATAGACAACCAGTCAGACAAGCAGCAGAGAGTTCCTCCTTTTAATTATGAACTAATTTGTTTTACATTATTGACTTACAAATATGCCTGCTGTCGTTTCTCAGTCACACGTTCCTGTGTCTATTCAAAACATTCACCAGGTCCTCACGAACTAATTTATTTTTTTCAAATTCTGGCCTCAGACAGCGCACTTCAAATATCTGTTTTTGCAGACACAGTTCACTGGTCCTCACAAACCTATAACACAGTTTGGAAGACCTCCCAGAATGGATGAGTCACCCAGAGATCATCAGCAAGAGTGGCATGAGACCAGACATAGTGGTCCACTCTCAGTCAACCAAGCAGCTGATCATGATCGAGCTCACGGTGCCATATGAGAACAGAATGGAGGCAGCTCAAATCTACAAGACTGAAAAGTATGCTGATCTGGCAAACAGCCTGAGGAGAGAAGGCTATCAGGTCAAAGTCCTCGCTGCAGAAATTGGAGCTTGGGGGTTGTAGGAACGTCTGCATACAGCCTCATGAAATAGCTCTCAGTTGCAGGGAGGGAAAAAAACAGAGCCCTGAAAGCAATGGCAGAAGCGGCAGAGAGGTGTTCAAGCTGGATCTGGTCAAGGAGGAACAAAAGTGAACTTCATAAGGCTTAACTTTCCCACAAATATCAGGTGTCTCAGTAGCTCAGTGGTTAGAGTGCGAGTCATTAAGTGGAAAATGAGTATGTCCAGAGGGTCATGGGTTCGAATCCCAGGCATGGCTCGTCCCAAGATGGGAAAAAAGGGCAGCAGAGGGACATCCGGAGTCATGAACCGGGTGTGGCCCAACCCCCCCTAGAGTGTCAGGAGATAAGGGCCGAAACACTTGCTTGAAGGGGGCTTCTCTTCTGAGGACTCTCTGCTGCCACGCTCTCCGCGAGTTTCTTTCTACCGTTTTGTTTCCTACTGAAGGCCTCAGCAAGCTACAAAAATCTTCCCTACTTCTTCGTCTTCGTCGTCGTCTTCTTCTTCCAGGAAAGTGACCGCAATCAAGCAGTTGATTATTTTGTCACTTGGAGGAGGTCGGCGAAGAAGAAAAAAAAAAAACAAAAAAAAAAAAACCCACCTATTTACTATTTAGTGAGTCTGGAGGCCCCTGACACAAAGATGTCGATGGCTGTGGACTCCACGACGCTCTGGGGCAGACGGTTCCAGTCACGGATTGTTCTCGGTAGAAAAGTGTGTTGTTGGTATTGTGTGCGGCATCTCGGTTGGTTTATATTGATGGTCGTGACCTCTCTCCTCTGGCGGGCCACTGCAGGCTCCATCTTTTGCTCTACGCTGTTCATGCACACTATATCGTTTCGGACTTTGTTTAGCATGTGAGTTCCGCGATCTCACGTCGGCTTAAAGAAAATGTAAACGAAAAAGAGGGGGCGGGGAGGGGGAGGGGGAGGGGGGAGGGGGCGGTGCCTGTGCCCCTCTCAATCAAACAGTTAAATAAATACACGTCTCTAGTCTATTTAGGGTTAAAGTTCATGTCAGAAGTATATTTATCTGTAGAATTCTACTCTTCCTTTTTTTTCTCCCCTCTTTTTATATCTTTTCACAACATCGCACCTGGAGGTTCGTTAAGCCTATCATAGGCCAGTGGTGGTCTTTTCTTAATGTTCATTTTTACTACTGACACCTCTAATCACATTTATACCAGAAACAAGCAAACAAACAAAAAGGCCACGTGGCATGCGCCCTCGTCAATCCCTGTCCAAATGATGCTGTTGACCACTCTGTCTTCTAGGTCAACTGACCATCCCGCTTTGTGTTATTCATCCACTACCTGCCACGCATGCATACTGCACGTGTTCATGACTAGAATAAGAGAATAAGCAAGACTGTACAATTCTTTCTCTTTTTTATATTCGAAAGCTTCTACAAGTAATCTATGTTTTCCGCCGACATACTCTTTTAACACATGAATATGCATAAAACCACCTGCAACTTGGCCACACAGTTCCTCACATGCACGCACACACACACACACACACACACACACACACACACACACACACACACACACACACACACAAGTATTTGTGAGTGTGTGTGTGTGTGTGTGTGTGTGTGTGTGTGTGTGTGTGTGTGTGTGTGTGTGTGTGTGTGTGTGTGTGTGTGTGTGTGTGTCACGACCTGTCTGACACACAGACAGGCGTGAAGGCCTCGGCCTGAAACTTTTTCCACTGTCAGGTAGTGTTTTGTTGTGTGTTTGCACTCGAAGACCTCTGTGTTTTACCCCAGAAACCAGTGTCATGTTCAGGTTGAGCCTACAAAATCCTCGTGCTTTACGCGCACCATTCAATTCAGCTTTCTGTCGCCCGTCTCGAGGGCAAATGCTAGGGGAACTAATTCTAGTAAGCCTGGCGGAGTTCTCCTCCCCTGTTAGTATTTTAAGAGGATAACGTGTTCCAGAATGGGGGAACTCAGCTACGCGAGGCGGGTTACGTCGGGCTCTCGTTGGTCGTCCCTCCGAGAGGGGCCTCATATGCTACTGATGTCTCGTCGAACAGCGGTAACACCTTTCGATAGGTCTTGAGGCCAACACTGCGAAGCTGTCTCATTCCGACTTCCTCCACGAGCCGAATGGGGTTAGCATTAAATCATCATTTTTCTTGGTTTATTCATCCTTCACCCCATCTTTGTATTAAATGCTTACGGTTTTTGAGGGGATCAGGGTTGAATCCTTGGACTTAGGTAACGTTAGCAAGTAGTACCGTTTCCTGCCCCTCCCCCATCCTCTCTCTCTCTCTCTTTCTCTCTCTCTCTCTCTTCCCCCCCCCCCCACCCCCCTCCCTCTTCCTCTCTCTCCCTCTTTTTCCTCTTTCTTTTCTTTTGATGGTTGTCTTGTTCGTTCATTTAAAAATGGGTATAATTTTTTTTTTGCCTCTGTATTGGTTCCAATGCCTTGTTGATCTGAATTATTAACGGTTATAGCATAAAGAGGGATACTTACTGTGGGATATCTAACCCGAAGATTCCCTTCGTTCACGGGGAAACCATTCCACGTTTTCAGTCCGAGCAGGGAAGTTAGGTTTTTGTTGTTGTTGTTGTTGTTTTGTTTTTGTTTTTTTATGGCATCAGCCAACATTATTGGATATAATGCTGGCTGGCGCAGTCAACCCGTGTATGGCTCGGATTCCCTCCCTTGCTTCCTTGGAATCTGGATTTTGGGGTTTTATTTGCGTGACGACGGCTTTGCGGTGAACGAGAGCAATAGTCGATATTTGTGTGTGTGTGTGTGTGTGTGTGTGTGTGTGTGTGTGTGTGTGTGTGTGTGTGTGTGTATTGGAGGATGTGTGTACATGGACATTTGTACACACCTGATATGTGTCGGCATGGGTTAGACATATCGTAGCCCAGGTTGTAGCTCTCTGTTCCAGGGCTTTGAACCAAGTGGCCCGCAGCCTTAGTCTGGGCCTGGGAGTGACGAGCTGCCGTAGGTTGCTGGGTCCTCGCTACAGGTGAGCAGCGTCACCAGGGGACCGTCGAGGAGAAGCCTGCCTTGGAGACGGTTCTACATCCCTGTCCTGGAACAGCCCATCCGGCACTCTCCGTCCCCGTTGTTCCTTTCCCCCCCCCCCCCCCCCCCCCCGCCCCCAGTCCCGCGCAGCACCTCTTCAAGAGTTCCCGACTGCAGCGGCGCGGATTGGGGCGTGGGAGTCGACGGGAGGAGTGCCAAACATCACCATCGCCATCTACACCACCATGGTCTCGTGTCACGTCCGAAACGTTTCATCGTTCGTCGTTCCGTCATGTACATGTGATCGTCCAGTGAATCAGTGCATCGTTTAAAAAACCTACTCCAGCGTGCCTAGTCATGGACGCCGCCTAAGTCTAAGCGCCAAGACAGCCTGAGCGACTAAACAGAGACCAATTGCCCCATTCTGTGCCGAGCTGAGGCTTGGGTGTTCGGTTTCTAAGGACAGCGACGCCTACTGGGATTGAACACACACCAACACACATGCTACGTATCATCATTCATTTATGCACGTTTGGAGAGTCATCATTGTTTTTTTTTTTTTGTTGATATGCTATGATGATTGAATTTGAATTTAATATATACTTCCATATAGTTAATGTTGATGAGGAGACTCCCCATGGTTTCCCTTGCCTGTTTTCTCTTCCTCGTTGCTAGAGGTCCATGGCCGCGGCTGATTGAGGTCCCCAAAGTTTTTTTTTTATTGTGTTACACCCCTAGACTTCATACCCCAGGGGATCGGTATTTCATATCTATACTCAAATATTCCTGGCGTGTCGGTTGGACCTTTGGTGCCGCTTAGAAATAATATTGTCAATAATTAGCATTAAAAAGGTTCCCCTTTTGGATTGGGATCCTGGAGAGGCAGTTGCTGTTCCGTCGTTGTGCTGGAGGGGTGACTGGTGTGAGTCAGTGTGGAGTCTGCTGCCGGTGATCGGGAGGGGGTGTTGCTGTCTTCCTGGTGACCCCTAGGGGTCGCTGGTGGGGCACGTGACAGTGTGTGTGTGTGTGTGTGTGTGTGTGTGTGTGTGTGTGTGTGTGTGTGTGTGTGTGTGTGTGTATGTGTGTGAGTGTGTGTGTGTGTGTGTGTGTGTGTGTGCGTGCGTGCGTGCGTGCGTGCGTGCGTGCGTGCGTGCGTGCGTGCGTGCGTGCGTGCATACATACATACATACATAGAAAGACACTGTCACACATTACGCTTTATCAAAATTCTTATTTGCTAAGCGAATTATGATTTTTCCTAAATCAGCTGACATAAACTATACTTGCTAAACAAATCAGTAGTACAATCAAAGGGATGAAATCAGTAGTACAATCAAAGGGATGAAATCAGTAGTACAATCAAAGGGATGGGGAACTGAAAAAACAAAGAGAAAAAGACAGAGAAACAAACCCACACAAACACAGACGCTATACGTCATTCCTGCAAACCATAGGACCGCAAAATCTCTGAGGAAACTCACAGATCTATGACTACTGTCAAGCTGCTGACATGATAGGAATTCATCATGGACGCAAGGCATGTCCAACTCAAAGGTCTTGGCACACTGCGTTAGCCCGTTGAGCAGGGACACATCATCTAATCCTTCAGTTTGCCTTTGAAGCCGATCATTCCCAGCTTTTCTGTTTGAGGTCAGCAATGAGCTGCTGTTCTAGCCCTTTCTACGACCTTTTTCAGTTCTTGACGCTAAAACATTGTAGACTACTATAATTATTGATACTGCGGGGCTGTCTCCTTGTTGTTGTTTTTTTCGGTGTGCTGTATGACGTCATTTCAGCATGGCGATTCGATGCCGGAAGCTGCATTCGTTTGGAGTTATGGGCGTGTAACTGTTTCATCATGGGAGCAAGAGTTATCCTACCTGTTTGTTCTATATCTATGCTGCAGTTGTAAGAATATTATAAATCTGGTTCAGACTATTACTCTATTTTCAAAGCATACAAGAGTTAAATCAATTTCTGTCATTTTTACGCAGTAAAATTCCTGAGAAAAACACGAATAAACGTCCATGTGACAGGAGAATACTGAAACGAGTCAGACTATCTTAAGCTTGCAAGCCAGCCACCTCAGTGCACTTTTCTCACCAGTGACATGCCGAAGCGGCATGTAATCATACCGTGCATATAGTTCATGGACTGTTTACCATTCTTTAATGTGTACATTTGAAATAGAAATGCTTGCTATGTCAGCCTTCAAATGGCAGTAGTCCAAAAATGGAGTCTATATATTCTGTGAAAATATCCCCATATTGCTTTGAGGAAACAAAAGTTAAAACGTCAGATACGAATGGCTGTTCCATCAGAAACTGTAAGTCGTATTCGCGAATACATCGGAAAGAAAAGAAAAAAAACGAAATATAAAATGATGTTGAGATACATGGACAAGAACATGCACTGGTACTTCTTACTAAAGACTTGGAAACCACTGTACAATATCCAGGCTTGCTTTGCAGAGCACAATAGCACCTCCTGTCAACATAGAGAGCAATACAAATTTACGTGAAAAGGAGCAAGAAATACTAGAGAGAGCTTGACAGCAGGGGGTCTTCAAAGTTTTATGGGGATGTAATAAGGCATGGTTTCCCTTCATTTCTGGGAATTTTATGGTTTTATGGGGATGTAATAAGGCAGGGTTTCCCTTCATTTCTGGGAATTTTATGGTTTTATGGGGATGTAATAAGGCAGGGTTTCCCTTCATTTCTGGGAATTTTATGGTTTTATGGGGATGTAATAAGGCAGGGTTTCCCTTCATTTCTGGGAATTTTATGGTTTTATGGGGATGTAATAAGGCAGGGTTTCCCTTCATTTCTGGGAATTTTATGGTTTTATGGGGATGTAATAAGGCAGGGTTTCCCTTCATTTCTGGGAATTTTATGGTTTTATGGGGATGTAATAAGGCAGGGTTTCCCTTCATTTCTGGGAATTTTATGGTTTTATGGGGATGTAATAAGGCAGGGTTTCCCTTCATTTCTGGGAATTTTATGGTTTTATGGGGATGTAATAAGGCAGGGTTTCCCCTTCATTTCTGGGAATTTTATGGTTTTATGGGGATGTAATAAGGCAGGGTTTCCCTTCATTTCTGGGAATTTTATGGTTTTATGGGGATGTAATAAGGCAGGGTTTCCCTTTATTTCTGGGAATTTTATGGTTTTATGGGGATGTTATAAGGCAGGGTTTCCCTTCATTTCTGGGAATTTTATGATTTTATGGGGATGTAATAAGGCAGGGTTTCCCTTCATTTGTGGGAATTTTATGGTTTTATGGGGATGTAATAAGGCAGGGTTTCCCTTTATTTCTGGGAATTTTATGGTTTTATGGGGATGTTATAAGGCAGGGTTTCCCTTCATTTCTGGGAATTTTATGGTTTTATGGGGATGTAATAAGGCAGGGTTTCCCTTCATTTCTGGGAATTTTATCTATTTCGTTTCTAGGAATGTCATGCAGTGTCATGATTTAGGTTTGGTAGACATTTATAGGAATATAATTATTGACAATATGAATAGTTCAAATGTCAAAATGCTGTTTCTCCGTCCGAGGGTAGTAGGATGTTGTTGTTGCTGCCGTTGTTTTAGATCGGGATTGCATTCATCGATTGGAGCTTAAATATGTTAGGTCTGCATTCATCTGCGGGAGTGGTAATTTTGTAAGTTTGCATTCACATTTATTTGAATAAAATCACGTGAGGTCTGCATTCCTTTATTTTAAAAGCTGTTGTTGATGGATGCGATGGCTCATAGCTGAGATAATTTGCAATATAGCCCAAGAGTTCAGAGGTTTGAATCTTACCTGTGCCTGGCGAATGAAATAAGGAATGGGAATTTCCCCTATCTCCAAGTCAACTAATTTTGCAGTCAAACTGCTGCTGACTGTACCCCATGTAAGTGCACGCGCACGCAGAAGATCAGATACGCTGATTTAACATCACGTGATCCACATCTGCGATCTAATAGGCTGTGTAAGAAAACAAAACCAAAGGTAATTAGCTTATAATTGATTAGATGACGATGTGTGTTATATAGTCTTGTTTCTCTGTCCTCCAAACATGTATGTCAATATATATGTTCATTTGACCAGTTTGAATATTTTATTCGTGTGTGTATGCAAGCTGATAATTTTCTTTGCTTGTTCTTTCTGATTTAAATGTCAAGACTGTTGTGAATTCGGAGCTGCAAAGCGTTATCATTGTAAAATGCCCAGCATGCATCAGGATAATTCGAGAGAAGATAGGAGATCTCATACATTTCCCATTGCCCACTATACATTTCCCATTGCCCACTATACATTTCCCATTGCCCACTATACATTTCCCATTGCCCACTATACATTTCCCATTGCCCACTATACATTTCCCATTGCCCACTATACATTTCCCATTGCCCACCATACATTTCCCATTGCCCACTATACATTTCCCATTGCCCACTATACATTTCCCATTGCCCACTATACATTTCCCATTACCCACCATACATTTCCCATTGCCCACTATACATTTCCCATTACCCACTATACATTTCCCATTACCCACTATACATTTCCCATTGCCCACTATACATTTCCCATTGCCCACTATACATTTCCCATTGCCCACCATACATTTCCCATTGCCAACTATACATTTCCCATTGCCCACTATACATTTCCCATTGCCCACCATACATTTCCCATTGCCCACTATACATTTCCCATTGCCCACCATACATTAAGTAATACAGCAACTCCAGGACCGTTGCTAATGTGTCTTCATGTCTGGGAGTTGCAGATTTACCATCATTTTAGTTATGAGATGAGATATCAATTATGTAACACGATTTTGACACGAACATTTTGGGAATCTGTTTCAACAGAGATTTGGTGGATTTGTTGAGAGTTTGAAAATCAGTTAAAACAACAATCTAGGGAACCTGTCAGACGAAGACATTTTCACCTGTTGAAACAAGATTTTGATACTTGCTGAAACGAAGATTTGGGGGATCTGCTGAAACGAAGTCTTAACGAATCGGTTGAAACGAGGATGTAGATAATCCGTTAAAATTTTATTGAGAGTAATATTGTTGTGTATGCCTCCGTTATTCAGTGAAAAAATAAAATATTTCTTTATAACAGAATCAGGCTTGTTCTCTTTTATCTAGATTACAAAAGTTCTGATGAACAACTATGGTTGTTGTTTTTTCTCGTTTATGTATTCGTTTTATGTGTCTCTGGTTATGTATAGTTTTATCTCCAGAGATAAACCACATGATCAGAACTTTCTTCTCTGTCTTGTTTGATGAAACCATTGACTTTATTTTCCTAGAGGAGAGTAAGCAGGCCTATTCCAGATATTGAAATTACCCGATGTCAGTCAATGGTTCGGTCACTGTCGTATCAACAACCTTGTGTCAAACAATTCTATGTATTTTCCATCGTCACGATTCAAACGATAGTGGTGTGTCATCAGAACATTGCATGCATAATTTCATAGTGTCTACTTTAATGGTGGGGTTATTTTGAAGGTTTAAGGTACAGTGCACGATACCACCGCCGCCATAATGATCATGGTTCAAACACTAAAGAGGTGTAAAGTGGCATCAGGTTTTCGGTTCTTTTTCTATGATATGTAAACCATATTGAATGTAGTGATGTAACGTAAATGTTAACAATGAGCGGCTGACCGAACAATGTAACAATTGTTATATGTTTGTCAGAACATTACCCGTTGAAACTGTTGCTTTCTTCGGGGTTTCTCGATCGATAACCCCTGAACCTCATGGAACATTCAGACCAAAATATTTCAAACTTTATGTGGAATGTTAATGACTTGTTTTACATTTTGCCGTAGGTTGTATAACAGCCACTCAGCATGAAGCATGTACACAAAGAATGTGGGGATTTTACATTTCATTCGACATACACACTACGCTGTACAGCAGATTCTATAAACTATTAAGCGATATTCCTCCCCATGTGATTTTCGTCCATCTCAAAGAAATATTTTTCAAGTGTGGAAAACTTGTCCAGTCTTTAAGACTTTTCAAGCACATTTAACATTTATCAATATGAATTTTCTGTAGCAACATGCTCATGTCAATTGAGTTTAACGATCCCATCTTTCAGCCCTGTGTTGGCCCCTCGAGGTCGGCTGGGCTGCAAACAACACACATGGAATGAGCATCATAGAATTGAATTGACTAACAGAAACCCAGCGTCAGTCATCATGAAAAGTGTAATGAATGTTACATTTTGGTGAGTAACGCACCACAATAATTGTGACATTTACATTCTTCACGGAGACTGGAGCACTGTAACATATATTGGTTGCATCAGTGCATCACTATCGTGTTGACAGACGGGTCCTCTGTGTTCACTATCGTGTTGACAGGCAGGTCTCTGTGTTCACTATCGTGTTGACAGACAGGTCTCTGTGTTCACTATCGTGTTGACAGACAGGTCTCTGTGTTCACTATCGTGTTAACAGACAGGTCTCTGTGTTCACTATTGTGCTGACGGACAGTTGTCTGTGTTCACTATCGTGTTGACAGACAAGTCTCTGTGTTCACTATCGTGTTGACCGACAGGTCTCTGTGTTCACTATCGTGCTGACAGACAGGTCTCTGTGTTCACTATGGTGTTGACAGGTCTCTGTGTTCACTATCGTGCTGAAAGACAGGTCTCTGTGTTCACTATGGTGTTGAGAGGTCTTTGTGTTCACTATCGTGCTGACAGACAGGTCTCTGTGTTCACTATTGTGCTGACAGACAGGTCTCTGTGTTCACTATCGTGTTGACAGACAGGTCTCTGTGTTCACTATCGTGTTGACAGACAGCTCACTGTGTTCACTATCGTGTTGACAGACAGGTCTCTGTGTTCACTATCGTGTTGACAGACAGGTCTCTGTGTTCACTATCGTGTTGACAGACAGGTCTCTGTCTTCACTATCGTGTTGACAGACAGGTCTCTGTGTTCACTATCGTGCTGACAGACAGGTGTCTGTGTTTACTATCGTGTTAACAGACGGGTCTCTGTGTTCACTATCGTGTTGACAGACAGGTCTCTGTGTTCACTATGGTGTTGACAGACAGGTGTCTGTGTTCACTATGGTGTTGACAGACAGTTCTCTGTGTTAACTATCGTGATGACAGACAGTTCTCTGTGATCACTATGGTGTTGATAGACAGGTCTCTGTGTTCACTATCGTGTTAACAGACAGGTCCCTGTGTTCACTATTGTGTTGACAGACAGGTCTCTGTGTTCACTGTCGTGTTGACAGACAGGTCTCTGTGTTCACTATCGTGTTGACAGACAGGTCTCTGTGTTCACTATGGTGTTGACAGGTCTCTGTGTTCACTTTCGTGTTGACAGACAAGTCTCCGTGGTCACTATCATGTTGACAGACATGTCTCCATGTTCACTATCGTGTTGACAGACAGGTCTCTGTGTTCACTATCGTGTTGACAGACAGGTCTCTGAGTTCACTATCGTGTTGACAGACAGGTCTCTGTGATCACTATTGTGTTGACAGGTCTCTGTGTTCACTATCGTGTTGACAGTCAGGTGTCTGTGTTCACTATCGTGTTGACAGACTGGTCTCTGTGTTTACTATAATGTTGACATAGACAGGTCTCTGTGTTCACTATGGTCTGGACAGACAGGTCTCTGTGTTCACTATCGTGTTAACAGACAGGTCCCTGTGTTCACTATTGCATTGACAGACAGGTCTCTGTGTTCACTGACGTGTTGACAGACAGGTCCCTGTGTTCACTATCGTGTTGACAGACAGGTCTCTGTGGTCACTATCGTGTTGACAGACAGGTCTCTGTGTTCACTGTCGTGTTGACAGACAGGTCTCTGTGTTCACTATCGTGTTGACAGACAGGTCCCTGTGTTCACTATCGTGTTGACAGACAGGTCTCTGTGGTCACTATCGTGTTGACAGACAGGTCTCTGGTTCACTGTCGTGTTGACAGACAGGTCTCTGTGTTCACTATGGTGTTGACAGACAGGCCCCTGTGTTCACTATCGTGTTGACAGTTCTTTGTGTTCACTATCGTGTTGACAGACAGGTCTCTGTGTTCACTATCGTGTTGACAGACGGGTCTCTGTGTTCACTATCGTGTTGTCACACAGTCTCTGTGTTCACTATCATGTTGACAGACAGGTCTCCGTGTTCACTATCGTGCTGACAGACAGGTCTCTGTTTTCACTATGGTGTTGACAGGTCTCTGTGTTCACTATCGTGTTGACAGACAGGTCTCCGTGTTCACTATCCTGTTGACAGACAGGTCTCTGTTTTCACTATCGTGTTGACAGGTCTCTGTGTTCACTATCGTGTTGACAGACAGGTCTCTGTGTTCACTATCGTGTTGACAGACAGGTCTCTGTGTTCACTATCGCGTTGACAGACAGGTCTCTGTGTTCACTATCGTGTTGACAGACAGGTCCCTGTGTTCACTATTATGTTGACAGACAGGTCTCTGTGTTCACTATAGTTGTTGACAGACAGGTCTCTGTGTTCACTATAGTTGTTGACAGACAGGTCTCTGTGTTCACTATCGTGTTGACAGACTGGTCTCTGTGTTTACTATCGTGTTGACAGACAGGTCTCTGTGTTCACTATGGTGTTGACAGACAAGTCTCTGTGTTCACTATCGTGTTGTCAGGCAGGTCTCTGTGTTCACTATCGTGTTGACAGCTCTCTGTGTCCACTATCGTGTTGACAGACAGGTCTCTGTGTTCACTATCGTGTTGACAGACAGGTCTCTGTGTTCACTATCGTGTTGACAGACAGGTCTCTGTGTTCACTATCGTGCTGACAGACAGGTCCCTGTGTTCACTATCGTGTTGACAGACAGGTCTCTGTATTCACTATCGTGTTGACAGACAGGTCTCTGTGTTCACTATCGTGTTGACAGACAGGTCTCTGTGTTCACTATCGTGTTGACAGACACGTCCCTATGTTCACTTCGAACCTGAATATTTCAGTCGTTCTGATGATATTATTGAAGCAGAGCTATCTCCCTTCATATTCAAGGTTGATGGTTCCAGACTTCTCGTTCAATCATCCTATGTCTGTGGGGGTCGTAGAGCTGTTGTGGCAGACGCTTTCAGGCGGTCGGGGATCACCATAACTCTCTGTCCTCAATCATGCGCGACAGGGGATAGGTGGTGTAACCAGTCCAGTCTTTTTTGTTCTCTGTGTACACGTGTACACTCACCATACACACATGCAATGATAACACAATGGCACAACCACTGTCAGGTAGGTTGCTCAAGATCTGACCAGCACGTTGGGCTAGTGCGTAGGTCAGACATCTTGTTAAGTCGAAGCCACGATACCATCTTTTTAAATTCTCTTATCTTAGTCATTAATTCATTCATCCATCAGCTTTAATTATGCGCAGTATGGTCTCAAAACTTAGCGGAAGTGATGCTGCATATATAGACTAGTCCGCACGCGGTCGCACCTCCATGATGAAAATGAAACTGAAACTTCTGTTCTCCATCCAGAAATAGTTGGGTGTGCCTTCTGGAATTCCTGCCTTTCACTGCAAGCTTGTTGTGCGTAGCACTGGACAGGGAGTTATGGCAAAGATGCATGCCCTGCACCAGGCAAGATTGATAACTCTCTGATAAGTGCTAGGACATGTTGCTGTCCTCCGGCATGATCTAGCACTTGAGTTTTGGCCTTGTTGCTTGTTTATGTATGTTGTATGAATCTGTCTGATACCTTTGTTCCGGTGTGTGTGTGTGTGTGTGTGTGTGTGTGTGTGTGTGTGCTGTGCGTGCGTGCGTGCGTGCGTGCGTGCGTTGCGTGCGTGTGTGTGTGTGTGTGGTGTGTGTGTGTGTGTGTGTGTGTGGTGTGTGTGTGTGTGTGTGTGCGTGTTTGCGTGAGTGCCTGAGTGTGCGTGTGTGTGTGTGTGTGTGTGTGTGGTTGTGTGTGTGTGTGTGTGTGTGTGTGTGTGTGTGTGTGTCCATGTGTTGTGTGTGTCCATGTGTGTGTGTGTGTGTGTGTGTGTGTGTGTGTGCGGTGTGTGTT
>CM031613.1:19792695-19797695 GCA_018398815.1 Conus ventricosus
TATACACATAGACAGACAGACAGACAGACAGACGGACAAACACACAGACAGATAGACGGACAGGCACAGAGACGCGGAGACAGAGACATAGACAAAGACAGACAAACAGACCGACAGACAAACAAAAAGACAAACATACACACAGAGACAGGGACAGACAGAGATCTGACTACGATCAAGGAGTACCTTCTAGTACATTGTTTATGTCTGTTGTTCGTAACGCCTGTAGATGTGTGTGTGTGTGTGTGTGTGTGTGTGTGTGTGTGTGTGTGTGTGTGTGTGTGCGCGTGCGTGCGTGCGTGCGTGCGTGCGTGCGTGCGTGCGTGCGTGCGTGCGTGTGTGTGTGTGTGTGTGTGTGTGTGTGTGTGTGTGTGTGCAATCGCGCGTGCGCGCAAAGTTATGGGCGCGTGCGTGTGTGTACCCGCGCGCGCCTGTGTAAACCACAGGTATGGTAGAGCCTCGACTCGCCAGAATGAACGACGCGACATTAATGTTATTGAGCGGACACGTAATGTCAGACAGGAGAGAGAGAGAGAGAGAGAGAGAGAGAGAGAGAGAGAGAGAGAGAGAGAGAGAGAGGAGAGAGAGAGGAGAGGGGGGGGGGGGGGGGGGGGGGGGGGAGGAGGGAGACAGAGACAGAATCACGAGGCACAGACACAGACAGACAGACAGACAGACACAGACAGACAGACAGACAGACACAGACAGACAGACAGACACAGACAGACACAGACAGAGACAAAGAGGAAAAAAAAAAACCCACCGATGTTGTTTTGATGTCGACATCCCTCCCCACCCACCCCCACACTCCCTCCCCACCCCTGCCATCCGCCAGCCCCCACCCCTTCCTCTTACCCCCGGCCCAGCTGATGTACTGCCGGTTCTATACAGAGAAATGACCCTCCCAACTGATCTAATGACCAATTAGGTAGAAAGTTGGTCGACCACTGAATGCCTTCAACCCCCCTACCACCACCCACCACTCCCCTGCCCCCTTTCTCTTCTTCCCCTCTCCCTTCTCCCATCTACCCCTCGCCCCTACCCCCCACCCCCACCCCCATCACCCCCACCCCCACCCCTACCTTTCCGTCTCCTTCTCATCCCCTTCTCCTCTCTTTTCTTTCTTTTTAATGACTGACCCAGACAAGGCGATCGACTAATTTTCCGGATGTCTCTTTTTCTTTCTGACTTCCCCTGACCTCACCCCCACCCCCACCCCCCACCCCTACCCCGCCCCATCTCCCCCTCTCCCCTCTCCTCTCTCTCTCTCTCTCTCTCTCTCTCTCTCTCTCCTCTCTCTCTCTCTCTGTGTGTGTGTTGAAAACTGCATATACAGTAGGATCTTTCTCTGTCTCTCTCTGTCTCTCCGTGTCTCTGTGTCCCTGTCTGTCTGTCTGTGTGTGTGTCTGTCTGTCTGTCTGTCGTCTGTCTTCTCTCTCTCTCTCCTCTCTCTCTCTCTCTCTCTCTGGGGTGTGCGGTGTGCTGCGTTAACGAGAAGACGTGTTGCGTGACCTCTGACTTGCAAGAGTGTTTTCGTACGGATTAAGTCTACTGTGTGCACTGATGATTGTCACAGATATTGTTTAACTACCATGCCTTCAACTGCTGTGCAAATCAGGACTGTGTGTGGCCGTTTCTTGCCGATATTCGTTGGCTTTATGCTGAAACGGCCAAGAAAAATCTTTCCGCAAGGGTCGCCATTTTTACGCTGTGTCGTCATGTGGACGGTGTTACCTTTGGTTTGCTGCTCTCCTACCTGTTTTGGGGCAGCCTTTTATGCGATGTGGTGACATCGAAAGCAACCCAGGACCCAACACTAACCCGAACAAGGGAAGACAGTTACGGCTGGGTAGTTCAGCCACTGTGCCAGACCCGGAGCCGACCAACAGCGACATTATGGATACCTTGAAGAACTTGCAGACCGTGAGTGAACAGATGAACGCCAAACTGGAAGAAGTGAAGCAGGAAGTTCACGATCTGCGAGCGGACTGTGCGTCCCTTCAAGGTGAGGTGAGGAGTCTAAAGGAGGAAGTCACCGATCTCCGAACCAAAAATCAGGATCTTCAAAACAGCAACAGTGAGTTAATGTCGAAATGAATGATTACGAAAACAGACTTGACGATCTAGAGGGACGTTCTAAACGAAACAACTTGCTTTTCTATGGTCTGCCCAAGAGCGAGAATGAGATGAGTGCTGACTGTGAGGGCGTGCTCACCGATCTGTGTACGGACAAGTTGGGACTGACGGATGACTTTGAATTCGACAGGGTCCATCGTCTTCATGGCAGAGCGGACTCTCCTGTCATCGCTCGTTGCGTTTTTTATAAACAGAAACTGAAGATCCTACATTCAAAACGGAAATTACAAGGCACAAACATTTTCATTGGTGAGGACTTCTCGAGACGTGTAAGGGACATTCGAAAAAGACTGACTCCACACATGAAGAAGGCGAGACAAGATGGCAAGAGAGCTTCCCTGGTGTTCAACTACTTGTTGATCGATGGGAAAAAATATTCCATCGATAGTGACGACTGTCTCACAGAGTTAAAATAGGGAAACGGCCAGCCCAAATACCATCCTTACTGTGACGTTTATTTTCACGAGGGTGCACATTTTAACGGAACACCGGTGTTGCTTTCCAGCGAAACTCCTGTGAACACTGCACGTGAATTTGAAGATGTGATTCCCCTAGTTATTGTAGAGAACAGTCCCGTGTTGTGATGTGCTTCATGCTGTTAATGCACAGGATAAACTGGAACGTGACATAGATGTGTCGGAAGATGTAATGTGTGACAGGCACCCGATGTTTAGTAATAAGGATGATGATGATGATGATGATGATGATGTAAATAATACTGTAATGAAAGACCAAAACATTTTTCTTTTTACATTGGAATACAAATGGATTGGTGTCTAAATTAACAGACAATGATTTCATCTGTTTGTCAAATCGTTTGATTTTATTTGTTTTGTTGAAACTTTTGTGGAAGAATTTGTTTCTTCTATTTTTTCTGACTATACCAATTTCTGTATTCCAGCAGTAAAGTTCACTAAACAGGGAAGGCACTCAGGCGGCCTAATATGTTTGATTAAAAATGAATTGGTACCCTACGTTAAACAAGTAGACATTAAGTCTCACAATTTTGGTGCGTTTGTTTTAAACAAAGTGATATTCAACACTGACAAAGATGTGCTGTTTGTATATTGTTACGTTCATCCTGTGGGTTCTCCATATTATGCACATTATGATTGTGAAAACGGCATTGCTTTATTAGAAGAATACTTAACTGATTGCTTATTGATTTATGGTGATATTCATTTATTTTGTATGTGGTGACCTTAACAGCAGATTTCGAATGTGTCTCATCACTGTGAAGGATGTAACAGCAATGGATTCGTTGATTTTCAGTACACCAGTCATTCTTTAAACGGAGGCAGATGCTCACAAGACCTATCATTAATAACTATGGTAAATTGTTAATTAATCTGTGCACTACAATGGATTTATGTGTTCTCAACGGAATGTGTCATGGTGACCGCCAAGGTCACTACACGTTCGTGTCAGACAGCGGGTGTAGTGTGGTTGACTACTTTATGATGTCTTGTAATCTGTTTCTTTATTATGTGATTGCTGTGAGTTAAGCGTATGCGAGAGAATTGAATCTGATCACATGCCTGTGTCTTTTCATATAAACTGTTCGAACGACGTGGAAGACAATGCGTCAAACGTTAATGACATGGTTGTAGAGAAGTATGTGTGGAAAGAAGATGTTGCTGATGTTTTATATAACAATATATCTAAATCAGAATTTGAGAGGAAAATGTTTACGCCATTAGCCTAACTGAAACTGACATTAATGCTGCTTTAAGGATTTTTAATGAATGTATTAAGGAAGCTGCAGAATGTATGAAAAATACGAATACACAGTGAGAAACAATATAAAGATAAAGACTGGTTCGATATGGAATGCAAAGTTCATAAAAAGAAAGTACGAAATTTATTAAGCAAATTTAAACGTACGCTAAAGGATGATGATCGTAACTGTTATCGTTGTGCAAGGCGTGAATACAAGCATTTACTAAAGAGGAAGGAAAAGGAATTTAACGATGCCTTGTTAAATGAACTACTGACATCTATGAAAAGTCAGAAACAGTTCTGGAACGCAGTGCATAAAATATCCGTAAAAAGAAAACAACCTCTAAATACGATTAGTATTGATAGTTGGTACGACCACTTCAAAGCACTCTTAACAAGAGATATAATACCGATGACGCACTTCAATGCGAAGATGATGTAGAGGAAGAAAGTAATTTAAACCGTCCAATCTTCATAGACGAAGTGATGTTTGCGATTCGGAAAATTAAAAATCGTAAGGCTGCTGGGCCGGACGGTATTATTGGTGAGTTTTTAAAAGTTAGTTGTAAATCGGAAATCGTTTTGGATTTCTTGTTAGATTTATGAATTCACTTTTTGACAGTGGCACTTACCCAGAGCAGTGGACCGAATCAATTGTTCTTCCCATCTATAAAAAGGGTAGCGTAAACAATCCTGACAACTATCGAGGTATTTCTCTTTGTGATGTAACTATAAGATATACAGTACTATTATAAATCGTCGACTGCAGGAATGGGTGGAAGAAAACAATCTTACAGTGAATACCAGGCTGGTTTTAAACGTAATTATTCCACAGTAGATCACATGTTTACTCTAATGGCCTTTGTTCAAAAGCAGTTTTCTTTAAATCGCAAATTATATGTTGCTTTCATCGATTTTGAGAAAGCCTTTGATTCTATAAACAGAAGTATTTTATGGCCTATTCTACTAAAAAACGGGGTCCGAGGAAATTGTTCAGATGCATAATGAGCATGTATAATAGTGTGAAGGCCAAAGTCAGATGTGGAGGGAAATTAACAGATTATATCCAATGTACTAGCGAGTAAAACAAGGAGATGTGTGCAGCCCAATACTATTTTCTCTGTTTATCAATGAATTAACTTCTG
>CM031613.1:19802695-19805195 GCA_018398815.1 Conus ventricosus
CTGGTGGCATTTAGCTGACATTTGGTGACATTCATGTTACATTTGCTTACCCTAAGTTTCGACGTTACCCTTCCATCAAAAGTGATATGGTTGGCATGGGCGCGCTGTCTAAAAGGCGGGAGAAGGGGGGGGGGGGGGCAAGACCTGTGTGAGACTACAGTGATACTACGAAGCCTTAAGAGGAGCCAGCGAACAGGATTCAAACCGTCTGACTGAGAACTTAAAACTCTACCACTGAACGAGCCAGGCACTGACAACTGTCCTCATCTTCTCCCTTGTCAACACTGAATCTCTTGCCATGAGAAATCTGTCAGACGTGTGTATCGACCTTCAGAAGAGAGAGAGAGAGAGAGAGAGAGAGAAGGAGAGAGAGAGAGAGAAGGAGAGAGAGAGAGGGAGGGAGCACGGGTTTTCAATATGAGTTGTGGTAGCTTGATTCACCTTTTTCACCAGACTTTTATTTTCAAGACACAGCGGCATATCCGACTTGCTTATAATCCAAAATACCATGTCTTGGTTATCGTGGTTACTTTGTATTCGTGATTTTTCTGCACTTTCCCACGGCTTTTCAAAGGATAAGTACCGAGCACCGTTCCAGCAACTTACAGAGCAGCTTGGTGTTGCAATGACTGCAAGAAAATTGAATTATAAACAAAGCTTGTTCTTATGTCTTAGATTGAAAAAATAGGGGAGATTAGCAATCATACCTGCAGTGGTAGATGATTCTGCCTAACTAACAGTATGTGCGTGAGTGGGTAAAAATAAAATAAATGCTTCTCAAAATGAACCTTCAGCAAGCTTATAGTCTCCAAAGGGGGAAACACCCTCCAATAGGGAGGGAAACTCACTAACATATAACTCCTGGTCATATACCGATATTTCGAAACTTAGTTGTTTTCCTCAGTGACCGCGGAAAGTGGTAATTTGACTCCTCTGCCTTTTCAGTTTTAAGAAGAATGCAATCCCAGAAAAGGCTGGTGTGCAATACCGTAGTATGTTTGTTGAGTTTTCATAAAACCAACCAAAGGTGCCATCTAAGAAGCAAAGAAAATCATGAAAGAGCAAAACAAGCTACATTTTCTTGTGAAAAGTAGAAAATATAAAAAGATATCCTCTTAAGACACAAGTGCTGAGGGCCAGTTCTTGGAATGAACTCCACAAGGGACTAAAATACAACAAACTAAATAAATTCCAAGGATAAGTACCGAGCACCGTTCCAGCAACTTACAGAGCAGCTTGGTGTTCCAATGACTGCAAGAAATATTGAATTATAAACAAAGCTTGCTTTTATGTCTTAGACTGAATAAATAGGGGGAGATAAGCAGTCATATCTGCAGTGGCAGATGATTCTGCCTAACTAACAGTATATATATAAAGAAAAACCTATAACGGCTATGATGACTACAAAGATACGTATGCGTTTATTCAGTACACCTGGCGCTTAGCTAACATGGGTTCCTTCCTGTGCCAGCAGATAATGATGACTCGATCACCCCGCAGGCTCAGCGCAGCAAAGCCTGTAACCCCTTCGTGTCTGGAATCCGAAACAGGATCCTCCAATAGAGGCAGGCTACTTCTGTCTTCCTCTGCCATGATCAAAGTAATCCTTAGGGCTGGGAAGATCATTGGCGGCTCCTTCCTTTTTCCTTTTGTTTTTTTCTTTTTGCTTCTTTTTCGGTGCGCGTGTGTGTGTGTGTGTGTGTGTTGTGAGTGCGCGCTCGTGTAAAGAGATAGAGAGAGAGAGAGAGGAGAGAGAGAGAGAGAGAGAGAGAGAGAGAGAGAGAGAGAGAGGGAGGGAGAGAGAAAGAGACACGGAAGAAGAGAGAGAGAGAGAGGAGAGTAGAGAGAGAGAGAGGACAGAGAGAGAGAGACGGGAGACAGAGAGACACAGAAGCAGAGACAAGAAAATAGAATGTGTGTGTGTGCGTGCGTGCGTGCGTGCGTGCGTGCGTGCGTGCGTGCGTGCGTGCGTGCGTGTGTGTGTGTGTGTGTGTGTGTGTGTGTGTGTGTGTGTGTGTGTGTGTGGCGTGCATATATGCGTGGGTGCGTGCGGTGCGTGGTGTGGTGTGTGTGGTGTGTGTGTGTAAATGTTGACGTTGAGTTGCCCACGGGCTCTCTTCAAACATTATCTGAAGTCCTGCTGTTAGATTAAATTCAACCGACAACGACTGCTACACAAAAGACTGTGAGCCAGTTAAGAACAAACGTTAAAGAAGATTATTAAACTACTGTTACCGCCGAAAGAAAGAAGCAAACAAGTTACAAGACAAAAACACGAAGCGCTCTGACCTCTTTGATCTTCCTCAGGCAAGACAAACAACAGTCAAGACAATGAAAGCGAGTGTGTATTAAATTGAGGTTACTGGTAATTTGTTTCTGTCCGTCTGTGTGTTTGTCTTTTGATCTCCCTAGCATCTTTGGGTGGATTCTCAAGCGTAGGCTCAAAGATTGTCCCCTACATTTTATACTATTTGCATAATGTCTTTAGTTTTTCAGCAAC
>CM031613.1:19812695-19835195 GCA_018398815.1 Conus ventricosus
GAAAGTCCTGTTGACAGTGGGAAAGACTACAATTTTGGATTCTCTCTTGAGGGCACAAAAGACCGTATGGCGAAAGCTTGGCTGTGTCTGGAGTGGCACTGTCTTCATCTGTCCGTGGGCAGGGGTGGTTGGGTCTGTGCTCGGCAGCTGGAGGGTGGTGTTTTTTGCCGGTGGGCTCTGCAGTCATGAAACACGGGCTGGTACACCCATGGGGATACTATTTTAAGGCTGTTATGAGTTGCATCCTGTAGTCTGAGTTACCTCTGTTCAGGAGCAGTTATGTCCCTTGATATCTTAATGGAGTGTCCTGCGTATGCCTGTACCTATCGTCAACACAGCGCAGGCCTCCAAGGGTGGTACATGACTGCTCTAAAGGCAGATGAGGACAGTGCTTCTCTGGGACCTCCCCAGCACCTTCGGGTGTTTATTTTTCTTTTCTTCTTTTTAAAACACTGTGTAAGACTGTGTGAGTTTATCATTTATGGTGATTCAAGCTAGCAGACCTCAATTAAAGCAACCAAATAAAACCGTCCTTGTGTCAAAAATAACAGATCTTCACAAAAGTATCATTTTACATTCTACTCAAATGATACAAATGTACGGTGATTAGAGGATATGAATGCAGGAAATACATATGTAAAGTACGCCTTGTATCTTACATCAGAATAAAAACGCCGAATGTTCAACCAACGTTTGTTGATGACATTTACATGGAATAGACTGAAGTCCAGAAATGCGAAACTGCTCCATATAAATCTATCGTGTCAAATGTACTGTGTAAGACCGTGTGAGTGTATCATTTATGGTGATAAATCTATCGTGTCAAATCTACTGTGTAAGACCGTGTGAGTGATGGTTTATGGTGATGCAAACAAGTGAACTTTAATCTAAGCAACAGCCCTTGTGTCAAAAATAACAGATCTCTTAATCTACCTATCTATCAATATATGTATCTATCTATCTTACTATCTATCTATCTATCTTATCTATCTATCTATCTATTTAGATAGATAGGTAGATAGATGGACAGCCCCCCCCCCCACCCCTTTCCTTTTTTTATCAATCTCTACCAAGCCATAGATAGATAGATAGATAGATAGATAGATAGATAGATAGATAGATATGATAGATAGATAGATAGATAGATAGATAGATAGATAGATAGATAGGTAGAGTTACGCCATGAATCTTACACCTGAACAAAAACGTCACATGTTCCATCACCTTTAGTGATGACACTTGTTCGGAACAGACTAACAGTCAAGGAAAGCGACACTGATCCCAGCACCTGATGGATATCCTGAGTCACACAGACTAACAGTCAAGGAAAGCGACACTGACCCAAGCACCTGATGGAACTGGATCCTAGCACACAGACTAACAGTCAAGGAAGCACCTGATCCCAAGCACCTGTGGACTGGATCCCTAGTCACACAGACTAACAGTCAAGGAAGCGACACTGATCCCAAGCACTGATGGAACTGGATCCTAGTCACACTAACAGTCAAGGAAAGCGACACTGATCCAAGCACCATGATGGAACTGGATCCCTAGTCACACAGACTAACAGTCAAGAAAGCGACATGATCCCAAGCACTGATGGAACTGATCCTGTCACACAGACTAACAGTCAAGGAAAGCGACACTGATCCCAAGCACCTGATGGAATGGATCCCTATCACACAGACTAAACACGCAGCGACATGTTCCAAGCACTGATGGAATGGATCCTAGTCACACAGACTAAGTCAAGGAAAGCGACACTGATCCCAAGCACCTGATGGACTGATCCCTAGTCACAGACTACGTCAAGGAAAGCGACATGATCCAGCACTGATGGAACTGATCCCTAGTCACACACTACGTCAAGATAGCGACATGATTCAAGCCTGATGGAAACTGGATCCCTTCACACAGACTAACAGTCAAGAAAGCGACCTGATCCAAGCACCTGATGGAACTGGATCCTAGTCACACAACTACAGTCAAGGAAGCGACACTGATCCCAAGCACTGATGAACTGGATCCCTAGTCACACAGACTAACAGTCAAGGAAGCGACACTGATCCAGCACCTGATGGAACTGGATCCCTAGTCACCAGACAACAGTCATATAAGCGACACTGATCCAAGCCCTGATGGAATGGATCTAGTACACAGACTAACAGTAAGAAAGGACAGATCCAAGCACTGAGGGAATGGATCCCTAGTCAACAGACTAACAGTCAAGAAAGGACACTGATCAAGCACCTGATGGAACTGATCCTACACAACTAACATCAAGGAAAGCGACACTGATCCCACACCTGATGGAACTGATCTAGTAACAGACTAACAGTCAAGGAAAGCGACACTGATCCCAAGCACCTGATGGAACTGGATCCCTAGTCACACAGACTAACAGTCAAGGAAAGCGACACTGATCCCAAGCACCTGATGGAACTGGATCCCTAGTCACACAGACTAACAGTCAAGGAAAGCGACACTGATCCCAAGCACCTGATGGAACTGGATCCCTAGTCACACAGACTAACAGTCAAGGAAAGCGACACTGATCCCAAGCACCTGATGGAACTGGATCCCTAGTCACACAGACTAACAGTCAAGGAAAGCGACACTGATCCCAAGCACCTGATGGAACTGGATCCCTAGTCACACAGACTAACAGTCAAGGAAAGCGACACTGATCCCAAGCACCTGATGGAACTGGATCCCTAGTCACACAGACTAACAGTCAAGGAAAGCGACACTGATCCCAAGCACCTGATGGAACTGGATCCCTAGTCACACAGACTAACAGTCAAGGAAAGCGACACTGATCCCAAGCACCTGATGGAACTGGATCCCTAGTCACACAGACTAACAGTCAAGGAAAGCGACACTGATCCCAAGCACCTGATGGAACTGGATCCCTAGTCACACAGACTAACAGTCAAGGAAAGCGACACTGATCCCAAGCACCTGATGGAACTGGATCCCTAGTCACACAGACTAACAGTCAAGGAAAGCGACACTGATCCCAAGCACCTGATGGAACTGGATCCCTAGTCACACAGACTAACAGTCAAGGAAAGCGACACTGATCCCAAGCACCTGATGGAACTGGATCCCTAGTCACACAGACTAACAGTCAAGGAAAGCGACACTGATCCCAAGCACCTGATGGAACTGGATCCCTAGTCACACAGACTAACAGTCAAGGAAAGCGACACTGATCCCAAGCACCTGATGGAACTGGATCCCTAGTCACACAGACTAACAGTCAAGGAAAGCGACACTGATCCCAAGCACCTGATGGAACTGGATCCCTAGTCACACAGACTAACAGTCAAGGAAAGCGACACTGATCCCAAGCACCTGATGGAACTGGATCCCTAGTCACACAGACTAACAGTCAAGGAAAGCGACACTGATCCCAAGCACCTGATGGAACTGGATCCCTAGTCACACAGACTAACAGTCAAGGAAAGCGACACTGATCCCAAGCACCTGATGGAACTGGATCCCTAGTCACACAGACTAACAGTCAAGGAAAGCGACACTGATCCCAAGCACCTGATGGAACTGGATCCCTAGTCACACAGACTAACAGTCAAGGAAAGCGACACTGATCCCAAGCACCTGATGGAACTGGATCCCTAGTCACACAGACTAACAGTCAAGGAAAGCGACACTGATCCCAAGCACCTGATGGAACTGGATCCCTAGTCACACAGACTAACAGTCAAGGAAAGCGACACTGATCCCAAGCACCTGATGGAACTGGATCCCTAGTCACACAGACTAACAGTCAAGGAAAGCGACACTGATCCCAAGCACCTGATGGAACTGGATCCCTAGTCACACAGACTAACAGTCAAGGAAAGCGACACTGATCCCAAGCACCTGATGGAACTGGATCCCTAGTCACACAGACTAACAGTCAAGGAAAGCGACACTGACCCCAAGCACCTGATGGAACTGGATCCCTAGTCACACAGACTAACAGTCAAGGAAAGCGACACTGATCCCAAGCACCTGATGGAACTGGATCCCTAGTCACACAGACTAACAGTCAAGGAAAGCGACACTGATCCCAAGCACCTGATGGAACTGGATCCCTAGTCACACAGACTAACAGTCAAGGAAAGCGACACTGATCCCAAGCACCTGATGGAACTGGATCCCTAGTCACACAGACTAACAGTCAAGGAAAGCGACACTGATCCCAAGCACCTGATGGAACTGGATCCCTAGTCACACAGACTAACAGTCAAGGAAAGCGACACTGATCCCAAGCACCTGATGGAACTGGATCCCTAGTCACACAGACTAACAGTCAAGGAAAGCGACACTGACCCCAAGCACCTGATGGAACTGGATCCCTAGTCACACAGACTAACAGTCAAGGAAAGCGACACTGATCCCAAGCACCTGATGGAACTGGATCCCTAGTCACACAGACTAACAGTCAAGGAAAGCGACACTGATCCCAAGCACCTGATGGAACTGGATCCCTAGTCACACAGACTAACAGTCAAGGAAAGCGACACTGACCCCAAGCACCTGATGGAACTGGATCCCTAGTCACACAGACTAACAGTCAAGGAAAGCGACACTGACCCCAAGCACCTGATGGAACTGGATCCCTAGTCACACAGACTAACAGTCAAGGAAAGCGACACTGACCCCAAGCACCTGATGGAACTGGATCCCTAGTCACACATGCAGGACAGTGCCGGAGTGGAAGAGGTCAGAAGACTTGGGCCAAACAATTTAGAACCAGTGTCCTCTTTTGTGCAGTGGCCTGGGGGAGCACATCTGGCAAAGGTCAAGATTCTTCAGACATTACCAGTGGTTGCTAGCGACGAGCTTGGGGGTGGGAGGGGGGGGGGGGGGGCGCGAAAGGAGAGAGAAAGGGGAAGCGGGAGAGGAATGGGACGGATGTGGGGGAGGGGGAGGGAGGTGCACTGAGAAGAGGGGGTGGGAGGGAGGAGAGGGATTGGGAGAGAGGAGAGGGGGTGGGCGAGAGGAGGGAAGGAAGGTGCAACGGTGGTGGCTGAAGTATACTTGAGAAATAACCTGGTGATTGAATTGTTCCAAGCAGTGGGAGCTTCTCTGCCACACCTGTGTGTGTGTGTGTGTGTGTGTGTGTGTGTGTGTGTGTGTGTGTGTGTGTGTGTGTGTGTTGTGTGTGTGTGTGAACGAGAGCGCGCGCACGCGTGTGCATGTGTGTATATTGTGTGTGTGGGGGGGGGGGGAGGCTACATTTTAATCTCTCTGTGGGATGTATGTGGGGGGGGGGGGGGGGGGAGGCTACATTTTAATCTCTCTGTGGGATTAAGTTTCTACTAAAGAGTCTGGCCATACACCAGTCTGTGTACAATTCAAATGTATCGAAGTACTGTTAAGAAAGTCGTTTGACTTCAACCGGAGGTTTTTTGTTTGTTTGTTTTGTTTTGGTTTGTTGTTTTATTTTTGCTTTTCCAAAGAAGTACATGTTCAGATTCGTATATTCACTTACAGACTGACACTACTGTATGGCCAGACTAACGTTACCTTATTCTACTAACACTTCAGAGAATGATAACAAAACCGTAAACAAAATTATTAGAAATAGAAACTTATTCAACTCCAAGGGTAGATTAAAATGTAGCGCGCGTGTGCGCACACGCACACACACACACACACACACACACACACACACACACACACACACACACACACACACACTCCCACCCAATTCTCTTGTTTCAGGAATCAGGCAAATACAGGAAAACCTTCAAGATGTCGAGGTGTTGGGGGTTTGACCAGCGGCGGCGAATACCACTTGTTTGGTCAATCAGTCAATGTATATATTGCCTCAATCAACGGACTATTACCTTTTGCAGGGGCTTCTCCGGGCTTTTGTAGGGGGTGGACGGACACAAGATTGCAAAAATAGAAATGACCTCTCTCTCTCTCTCTCTCTCTCTCTCTCTCTCTCTCTCTCTCTCTCTCTCTCTCTCTTCTCTCTTCTCTCTCTTTATCTGTTAATTCTCTCTCTCTCTCTGTTTACCTGTTAATTCTCCGACTCTCTCTCTCTGTGGGCGTGTGGTGTGTGTGTGTGTGTGTGTGTGTGTGTGTGTGTGTGTGTGTGTGTGTGTGTGTATGTGAGTGTGTGTTGTGTGTGTGTGTGTGTGTGTGTGTGTGTGTGTGTGTGTGTGTGTGTGTGTGTGTGTGTGTTGTTGTTCTTCTTCTTCTTCTTCTTCGATTTAACGTCTTTTCACTTTAAAGTGATATTAGACAGGAAGTGAGCGTTTACTCGTATATGTGTATGTGTGTGTAGTATGCATGCGTGCTTGCATGTGTGCGTGTGCGTGTGCGTGTGTGTGTGTGTGTGTGTGTGTGTGTGTGTGTGCATGTGTGTGTGTGTGCGCGCGAGTGTGTGTGTGCGCGTGTGTGTGTACGTGCCTGTGTGTGTGTGTGTGTGTGTGTGTGTGTGTGTGTGTGTGTGTGTGTGTGTGTGTGTGTTAAATATTATTGGAAATATTACATAAGAACAATCTTTAGTAAAAAGCAACATTAACAAATCAAACTGCAATAGTCTAAACAAAACAGTCTAAAATATGCAGAAATCATAAAAACGAGCCGACTGGACTTATCATTAAGTTCTGAACAAAGTTCAAAAGAAATACAGGTTCTTGGAAAATGCATTTAGATTCATCTTTTCTGAATTTTGATAGAGCTGATTCAAAATAAGGACAAAGTACAAAATATGTGTTGTTGTACAACTATCAACAGCCCCGCATACACATTGGATGTTTTTTATGAACTTGGTTTTGAAAGCGTTTAACATAAGTCTGTAAAGCAGTGAAACAATTTTTTTGTGGTGCTTTGGGTGTTTATTGACATTATTTTGATAAAATGTGTAATTTATTAATGAATTCTTTTTTTTTTAATTTGTGATCGAGCGTTTAAACAACATTTTATTGAAGAATTAGGCTTATGTACTTTGGGAAGCATGTAGTCTTTATACATCTTTTCAAAATTTTTAAAAAGAAGCTTTTTGTAATAGAGAGAAACCTTCTTGTAAACTCAAAAGAATGGGAATATCCTTGGATTTAAAAGATTTTTTTGCACCTGCCCGAGCAGTCCGATCAGCCCATTCATTTCCAGATATTGAACAATGAGATGGGATCCAACAAAAATCAACTGCGATACCCCTTGATATAAGAACATGAATAAGTACTTTATAATTTCTGTGATGACTTCAGCCCGGTTTTTCGGATTTGTTGATTCTAAAGCTTGGAGAACGGATTTAGAGTCTACACAAAAGAGTGCACTATAGAAATTGAATGGTGTATCAATGATATACTGAATAGCCATTAAAAATAGCTATTAATTCAGCTGTGAAAATGGAGAAGTCCTTACCAAGATAAAAAGATTTCTCAATTTTTAAAGTGGGGATGACAAAACCACAGCCTGCCTGATTGTCTAATAAAGAACCATCAGTGAAGATTTTTAGATGACTGGGATAAAAATCATTCATATGGGATCTAGCTTCATATGCAAGAACATTGATGTTATCAAATTTGGACAATTGTGTATAGTTATAATCAAACTTTGCCTTAAAAAGCTCCCAGTTTGGGATAGGACTTATTGGAAAACGCACAGCTAATTTCTTTTGATTAGTGTTTAATTTTGTCAATAGTTTAGAAGAAAATGTAAGAATAGTTTTATTAGATCGGATACGTTTTTGCGCGCTTAGGAAAATGAATATCGGACCTAATTTCAAGTTCCATTTGGTTTGAATTTTGAATGGTAGAGCATCTTAAAATGTATTTAGCACAGGATAATTTTCGCTGATCATCAAGAGGCAAAACACCTGCTTCATGGTAAGATCCTACGATGGAACCATGAAAAGGAAAACCAAGGGCTATTCTATATGCTTTACAATCTATGCTCTGCAGCTTTTTCAATAGATATTTTGGATACCTCTTGTGCATACGACAATTTAGATCTAACTAAAGCAGAGGACAAATGAATTAATGTATTTGTGTCTTGACCCCAGCTTTGTCTGCTTATGCCCTTTTAGAAGGTTCAATGACTTTCTTGCTTGATTTACAGCATGTTCTAAATGCAGGTTCCAAGAGAGCTTAGACGTTATATAAACACCAAGAAATTTAATGTTTGAAGCGTATTTAAGTGTGATGTTGTTAACTTTGAATTCTGGAGCATTGTGAACAGATCCACTTGCATCAAATAACATCATGTGAGATTTTTGAGGTGATAAGCTTAAACCATTTTCAGACATAAACAGGGCAATATTATCTAGATCAGAATGATATGCTCTTTTTATAAAATTTAGAGAATTTTTTGATGTTTTATTTTTTAAAGTAACATTCATCCACAAACAGATATCATCGGCATACTGAATAAAGTTACTTTTTGGAAATAAATATGGTAGATCGTAAGATAGGATATTAAATAGAATAGGAGCAATTCAGAGCCTTGGGGGATACCCATATCAAGAATCTTTTAGAGGAATAAATGTGACCAATTCTTGTTTGGATACTTCTGTTGGCCAGAATGTTCTAACATAGTCATAGATATGACCAGTAAGCCCAACCGTTTTTAACTTGTATAGTAATCGTTCATGCCAAACCTGATCGTATGCCTTATTTATATCAAAGAATGTGGCAAGAACCTTTTGTCTCTTGGCAAATTGATGTTTGATTTGAGTTGTTAATTTCACTAAATGATCAATGGTTGATCTGCCTTTTCTAAAGCCTCCTTGGTTTACAGGGATAATCCCACGTTTTTTCGCAATGATAAGACAATCGATTTAAAACAATTTGCTCCATTAATTTGCAGACGTGAGATGTCAGAGAGATAGGTCTATAGCTATTTACATCGTGTACTGGTTTGCCCTGCTTTAAATTGGGACTACAATTGAATCTCTCCATATGGATGGGATGTTACCTTCAATCCAACATTTACTAATAATTCTGTATAAAAAATAACAAAAAGTTTTCTGGAAGATGTTTTATCAACTCATTGGAAATGGCATCCACACCAACAGAAGTTTTCTTGGTCTTAGGTAATGAACAGATAGCAGACAGTAATTCTTGAAAAGTAATTTCAGCATTCAAGTAGTGATCATTATTTTTCTCAGGGTTATTGTATACGTCATTTTGTGATTGATTTTCCCTCAAAGTTCTGCATTTGTCTGATAGACTGTTGTAAGAGCTATTCTTTACAAAGGTGTCAGCAAATGCCTCAGCTTTTTGATATTCTGAAGGAAATTGTTTTATTACCTGGAATAACTGGATATTCCGGTAGATGAATCCCATTTTGCATTTCATGGATCTTTTCCCAAATTTTACTTTTATCTTTATGGTCACTTATTTCATTAAAACAAAACGTTGACCAATAGTTGCTTTTAGCACTTTTCTATAACTCTGTTTCTTTGGTTTTTAGCAGATTTGACAGGAACAAATGCCTTTCACTTTTTAAACTTTAGCATACGATTTAAACGTTTCTTGTTTTTGTCTACAGCATTTTTACATGAATCTGTCCACCATACTTTTCCAACGTGTTTCGAAGAGTTTGACACATTCATTTTGGGAATTGCTTTGCCTGCAGCATTTAAAAACTGCCTCTGTAAAATGAGTATACATAGATTCAATGTCTGATTTATCCAGAGAACTAACATCGTAAGACCTTAGAACAGATTCAAATTTGGCCCAGTCAGCTCGTTTATAATCAAATTTTGAATTTTATCCTTTACATCATTGTGCTTAACTCAAATCCTCTAAAAGTAAGGATAATAGGAATATGATCACTTCCCTAAGTGTCATCGTGTAATTGCCACTTGCAGCTAGGAACTAACTTTGGAGAGATTAGAGTCAGATCAATTGCTGATGGTTTGTGGCTGGGAACATCTGGCAGTCTTGTAACACTTCCGTCATTTAAAAGAAAAAGTGGAGAATCTGAAATATTCTCCACCAAGCGATTAGAGGTTACTTTGATGCAAGATACAGGGATGAAAACAGTTTTAAAAAAAAAGAGGAGATTGGCGGGATCGGGAGGGGGGGGGTCACCATGGGCAACAGCTCGGCGGGGGTCAGGGGCAGCCCCCCCTGAAGCTGAAGCATATTTTGTATTAAATAAGGCATAAAAATCTTTAGAAATCACTTTCTTGCTTCTAAACAACTCATTCTATAGAACAGCTTTCAACACCATGAAGACTGAGACTGATGTGGAAAGAAACTATGTCAATTGAGACAAAGCAAACATTTAGTATGAATCCTCAGAACTGCAGCTAAAGAAAATTTGACAAACAGTGCTTTCAGGACATAAAGAATAAGGCCTGTAGATAAGTAAATCAGAGTGGGAAATCAAACTAAGTAAATCAGATGTATGAAAACGACTGCTGGACTTCAATAAACACAATATGAAAAATGATTACTTTGAAGTCCTTTTAAAAAAAAACACTCAAGCTTTTGGGCCTTAGACCCTTCGTCAGGAAACACTAAACACAAAAAAGAACAAATGACATCAAAACAAACTGATGTCACAACAGTACACCACACACAACCCCCCCCCCCCTTCCCCCTTACAACTTATCATATCCCCCCCCCCCTTGACAAGTTTGTGTGTGTTTGGGGGGGGGGGGGGGGGTGTGCTTGTGTGTGTGTGTGTGGGGGGGGGGGGTTGTGTGTGTGTGTGAGGTGGGGTAGGGGACTGGGGTGGGGGCGAAGTGTGGGGGGTATGTGTGTTGTGGGGTGAGGGTGGGGGTTGAGGGAGAAGGAGGAGGAGTAGAGGAAGTATATAGGTAGTGGGGGAGTGGGCTGGTGGAAAAGGATTTCATAGAGGGGCTGTTAGCAGACACCTAATACATGTAGCAAACGTTTGCATTATACCTGGGGAAAAGTGTTACACAATACTGTTGTGACATCAGTTTATTTTGATGTCATTTGTTCTTTTATATTTTTTTTGTCACTTTGACGTTTTTCCCTTGCTTTGAAGACTCTACGAGTGGAAGTACTCAATTCCTCATCTCTCCAGTGGGTTCGGAGTTGTTGTTTTTTCCTCCGTTGTTTTGTTATCCTGGTTTTCGCTTGTGTTTACTGTTTAGTGTTTCCTGATGAAGGGTCTAAGACCCGAAAGCTTGAGTGCTTATCATTTTTGTTTTTGTAAAAAAGGACTTCAAAGAAGTAGCCTAATTTTTTATATTAAGTAAATCAGAGTCAGAATGAAAACTACCATCGAAATGGAACTTGTAGAAAAATCAGAGTAGGAGTCAAACTATCATTGGAAATGAAACGTAGATTGTTGCATACCCAATGATCTGAAAACATGCTGTAATGGTGTGGGAAACACACACATTTTCTGTTGGTGACTGGGACGCTCGATGTGATCTCTGATTGCCACAAAGCCACGACTACCAAAGTATACACGTTTTTGGCAAGGCTCGCAAAACACTTCAAATTCGCCGTCTTTGTCATGTTTTCTTATTACATCCGTGACTCTGCGGTCACACACGTCCTTCTGCAGCCACTCGGTCTTCTAGTGGTTCACATACTTCTTTCTTTTTTTCCCCGTTTTGTTTCCACTCACTGGCGACAAACTCTCGCTGTGAATCGACGCCATGATGAGAATGATACTGGAAGGAAGCAGAATGAGAACTACGCCGTTTGAGAACATTACCGACAGAGAAGAAATTCGCTGTGCAGACAAGTTGAGATCGTTTCTGAGCTTCACTCTTCGAATAATTTTTCGGCGGAGACTTTTTCTTTCGGCGGAGATGCGAAAAAATAACGGCGGAGACGGGGGAAACGGCGGAGGAGTTTTCATCCCTGAAGATAGATCCCAAAAAGGAGCATGTTCGTTAAAGTCCCCCGCTATAAACCATTTATCATTTGTAGTATTTAACGAACGTAGCCAGTCAGAATTGCAATCAATAATACCTTTTGGGAAATACACTGAAACTACATTTAAAACTAACGATTTGTCGAATCGGACACGCGCTGCACAAGAAAACAAGTCTGTTGTGTCATTTGGTACAGGCGACTGGATTGGATGGTGAAGTAATTGGTCATTAATTAATAATGGCCACAGAAATTTTCGCAGCACAATCACTTTCTTGGCACACTGGTGGATAGAAGAAATGGTCCAATCGTGGCAAGTCCTTCTTTGTCACATTTAGAGATTGAAGGATGATGACCATATAAGTGTTGTTCTCGAGATGTTGTTGAAGGTGTATTATATTGGTAGTGATTGAACGGCAATTCCACTGTATGATACTAAATTTTTCCTTTTTTTCCATCAAAAAATTATAAAGAATAATAATACAGAAACAGAAGAAAATTGCAAATAAAGCAAAAGCACAGTAATAGCCTATTAAAATGAAAATAGACACTTTGCAAACACCAAAAACCGAAATTCAGTATATCAATACCTAAAATCTAACAGGATAGTGACTAATAATACTATAAGCAATAATGCGCAACTATGAAAATGGCAGCCTTATAACAATCCAACAGAAATACGTAGACAGAAGACTTTCACTGGGCTCGGAAATTGTACAGGTAATCTCGTTCTCGATGTTCCCTGCGCAGCAAGAAAGAGTTCCTCCTGCCCTGGTGATGTGGACGGGGTGGGTTGTCCCTGGGACGATGAGAGCTGTAGCGATGACCGGGTTGTCTTTGCTTTCTCCAGTACATGTAATGAAGATGACGACCAAGCTTGCCTGCAAACACGCTGAGACCCCTTTCTGAGGGATGGATTAAGTCCCACATGTACTGGTGTTGTTGGTGATGTTTTCGTGGGACACGAACGACACGTTATTTTGACCGGAAAGATTACAATGTATTTCGTCATTAAAGATTTCTCTTTTGATGTTTAGCTTTTTTATCCTAGTTGGGGCGACCTTGCTAACAACGATTCGAGTTTGAGGATAATGCTTTTGTAATTCTTTCACGAAGTTGATGAAAGTAGATGCCTTTTCTTTTGGATCAGATGTGACTTTGAGATCATTTACCCCAACATGAAGCACAAATACGCCTGCATTGCCGATAGAGTCAGACAGTAAAGCCTTCTTGCATTGGTCAATGGTGGTCATTTTCTTTTTCTTGATATACAGTCCATAAGCTGCACCCAGTCTTTGAGCGGATATACCGTTTAGCACCGAGTCGTGCAATACAACTTCAGGTATATCTATGGAACCTCTAGACTGCAATGAATGTGGAGAAAAATCGTGTTTTTGCTGGTGATCTTTATTTCCTTGTTTGCTTGTAGCATGTAAGGGGTTAATTTGGTCTTTTTCTGAATGTTCTTTTCCCTCATCCATCCCCCTACCGTCTTTTTTTTATTCGCGTCATCGTTTCCAACGTCATCAGATGCCGTGGAACCCTTCATTGCAGACCTTTTAACCCTGCGCTTGACGATGTCGGAGTATGTCGGCCGTGACATGGTCCCGAGACGAGTGGCAACTGCTGCGCCCGCAGCAGATGCCACATGTTGGGCTCCGACAGCGCTCGTTGCAACCCTCCGCCGCCGACCGCGTAGCCACGCTCGCACTCCGGACCACTCCATGCAGATCGCTAATTTGTTTTGAGATTGCGTTTTTCAGATCTAAAATCGATCCATTCATCTCATATATCAGACTCTCCCTCTCAGTCACGGTCATCCTTATAAGCTCCGTTTGAGAACCTGTGTTTGATTTCGTTGTACTGTCTTTCATCAGGTCCCCTTTCGTCTGGTTGCCAACAGAACAGGCGCTAAAAGTAGGGCTATCCTGTCGATCAGACTCACCTCGTTCTTGCTGAATTTCCTTCATCAATTCAGGACTCATTAAATCTGATGCACAGTTTTTGCACATAAACTTTCGTTTTGTTTTCAAAAACACGCATAGCATGTAGCTTGGGAGTCCAGTGTGTGACCAGGGAATTAGATCTAAACATTCCATACATTTCAAGGTGCGGCCGTTGGTGGAGTTTTGCCTGCATTGCTCCCCTTCAGATCTAACAGTCGATGTAACAATCGATGCACATAGATCTGGTTCTGTAGACGGTTCTGATGGTTTTCTAGTTGACTTTATGGATGCATTTCATTTCTTATCATGCTTCCTTTTGTATCTTGTCCTGCCCATGATAGGTCTTCTGCTACGACTGATTTAGTCCATGGAGAGATCAGCCGCCATGTTGAACCGGAAGTGTGTGTGTGTGTGTGTGTGTGTGTGTGTGTGTGTGAATTCTCTATCTTTCTCTCTCTCTCTATCTCTCTGTTAGACTCTCTCTATATACATATCTCTTTCTATCTCTATCTCTCTGTTAGACTCTCTCTCTCTCTTCTCTCTCTCTCTCTCTCTACCTATCTATCTATCTATCTATCTATCTGTGTATGTGTGTGCGTGTGTTAATACTCCCCCCTCTCTCTCTCTCTCTCTCTCTCTCTCTCTCTCTCTCTCTCTCTCTCTCTCTCTCTCTCTCCCTCTCTGCCTGTCTCTCTGCCTGTCTGTCTGTTAATGCTGTTTGTGTGTGTTTATTAATTCAGTGTTTGTGCGTGCGCGCGTGCGTGCGTGCGTGCGCGCGCGCGCGCGCGCGCGCGTGTGTGTGTGTGTGTGTGTGTGTGTGTGTGTGTGTGTGTGTGTGTGTGTGTGCGTATGCG
Organism: Conus ventricosus; assembly: GCA_018398815.1. NCBI lineage: Eukaryota > Metazoa > Mollusca > Gastropoda > Neogastropoda > Conidae > Conus > Conus ventricosus. The sequence goes on from CM031613.1 coordinate 19,827,330, forward strand.
TGTGCCTGTGTATCTGTTAATTCTCTCTCTCTCTCGTCTCTGTCTCTTCCTCTCTCTCTCTCTCTCTCTCTCTCTCTCTCTCTCTCTCTCTCTCTCTTATATTGGTAGAATAAGACGTGGCCTTTTCGCCTGTCTGAAAACGGCAAGGTCTGAGGGGAAAAAAGAATAGCAATGGTCTTTCATCACGTCAACAGTAAAAAGTATGACTTGGGTGACCCCAGCAACTTCAAAGAATCCATATAGGACGATGGCTGGTCACTGGAAGAACATTTCCTCTCCACTGGTCAGACACGGAAAGGGGGGCACAGAAAGATGGACTTGACTTGTCTTAGTCCTCTTCGTTCCGATCGGAACACAGGGCCCGCACTGCAGATCTCCATCTCGCTCTGTCTTGGGCTGTTCTCTTGGCTTTCACCCCAGGTCATGTTGGTGAACTTGAGTTCTGCCTGTAGGGTTCTTCTCCAGGTGGTGACTGGTCGTCCTCTCTTCCGTTTCCCTTGTGGGTTCCAGTCCATGGCGTGGCGTGGGATGTGGGCCTGTCCTCTACGCAGGGTGTGTCCTCCAACCCAACCCCACTTCCTCATCTGGATGCTCTTGGTGATTGGGGTCTTGCTTCGTCCGGTACATGAGTTCCTCGTTGGAGATTCGCTCCGGCCATCTGATGCGCAGGATCAGACTTGCAACTTGCTGTCCAGGCTCTTTGTGCGTCTCCAAGTCTCCGGACCGTACAATAACACGGACTTGAGGCTGGTGTTGAACAGCCTTAGCTTGGTGTGCAGACTGAGGTTCTCGTTCCTCCACACTGGTCTGAGGGTGACAAAAGCATTGCGCGCCTTGCTGATGATCCTGGCCGTTACATCTTCATCAGCTCCTCAGAGAGATTACACGGGCAGAAACGCCTCTCACTGGTGCTAGAGTCAGGAGTGAGCTGTGTTTTGTATGTAAGGGCAATGAGCTCGGAGAATCGGTCAAAAGCACACCCAAAACACAAAAAAGAAACAAACAAAAGAAAGAAATGGAAAAAAAAAGTCGCAGCGGGTGAAGACGTAACAAATATGTTCGTTAATTGTCATGGAGTATTAATGACTTACATCCTACAATTTCTGATTCTCACTCAATGTACTTCATCTATACGTTTGATTTTGTGTGCTTAACACGAACTTTGCTCTCTCTCTCTCTCTCTCTCTCTCTCTCTCTCTCTCTCTCTCTCTCTCTCTCTCTCTCTCTTTGCTGTTCCATTTGTAATAATTTAAACCAGTAGCGTACGCATTTCACAGCTGAGTTTATATACATAGGATACCTGTTAGTTTCACCATAGACAAGGTCATTTGGTGTTCTAATCTCTACTCTGAGGAATTTCTTTAAAGCGTAGCAATGCACAGTCTCACAATGAACAGAAGGTCATTTGGTGTTCTAATCTCTACTCTGAGGAATTTCTTTAAAGCGTAGCAATGCACAGTCTCACAATGAACAGCTGCCTTGTTTAATCCCCATAATTCTGCCCCATATTGAACCATAGGCTGAACTTGCGAGTCAAACAATTTCATAAACAAAACGAAAGAGTTATTATTAAGTGTATGCATTTTTTTCATAATACAAATCAGCGCATTTTTTGCCCGACTCGCGAGATCTTTACAAGCAAGAACAAAACTAAGATGGGTGGAAAAAAGTATTCCCAAATACTTATACACATTAACAACAGGTATTATACTACCATCATAAAACCATCTTTCTCTCACACTTAAATAACCACCCTTTCGAAATACTATGACATTACTTTTATTCATGTTAACTTTTAACTGAAGAGAAGCAGATGTTCTTTGTAAAATGTTTAACTGTGTTTGTAGTCCTGTTACAGTCTCAGATAGTAAGATTATATCATCAGCTAATAACAGAATAAATAATTCAAATGTCTCCAGAGACAGCATAGCGCCATGTCTTCCATTCCTAATCACCTCAGTTGCCAGCTCATTAATAAATAAAGAAAATAATATTGGACTGCAAGCGTCGCCCTGTCTTAGTCCAGCTGTACATTCAATGCAATCTGTCAATTTCGCACCACATCGAACTCTCGCTTTTACTACATTATAAATACTTCTAATACATTTGTACAATTTTCCTTTAATACCATTTTTAAACAAAATTGGCCAAAGCAAGTGTCTGTTAATAGAATCGAATGCTTTTTCAAAATCTATAAATGCTACATACAATTAGCGATTGTAAGAGAATTGTTTTTGGTCACGTGACGTGAAGCGTAGCGAAAGGGCGCACATCGAAGAGCTGCAGTAAATTCGCTGATTTCATCGTCAACATGCCAGTTACTGGACTGCCAGCGACTGTGGAGAAGACCCTGAGTGCCCTGCTGACGGACAACACGGTGAGCAGTTGGAAAGTGGCGGAGAAGGAGACAGCACAGTGGTTGTGCTACGCCTCAAGCCTGCCAACCCGCCGGTGTCAACAAACATGGCGGACCCTGTCCTGAATCGGAATAAAAGGGTGCAGTATTATAGAAGAAAGCCACCCAGTCAGATTCGACGTGACCGGGAAAGGGCCAGACAGCAACAGAGTCAGGCAAGTACGAAGCAGGATCATGACCTCGATACGGTACGCCCACTGGATGCGCCGTTCTTGCCTAACACACGGTCGGAAATATCAGACACACAGGAGTACGTTTTGTCAACACGGCCGAACCGGAATGACAGCGACCAAGACGAGGATGAAGCGCCGCCTGATGTGTTTCAAGTGAACGAGGCCAACGAAACTTCAGGCATGATTGACTGTGACAGTTCTATCATTCCACAACTTGAGACGGACATCGAGCCGATAATAGATAGTTCTGTTGGTAGTTTCAGTACCAGTGTAGTTAAAAGCTATGTCGCTACCCTCACAGATAGGTCTGTGCAAAGACGATTGAGGGACAAGGACAGAAATAAATCCTTTCGAAAAGTGACAGTCCAGCGATCGACCGACACTGATATGCTCATGTGCGAATCAGACGATCTAGTCCTGGAATTTACTTGTGCGGCTATCTCTGGTGACAGCAAATGTGTGTTCTGGTATGTGAAGCAGGACGACAAAAACATGCTGACAGAAGAACGTGCTAAACTTGCCAGTCTCCGTAAAGGGAAACGTGTTGTCAGTGCACAACACGCCGAGATCCAAGCACGTGCGGCACGGGAGATGGAGACGCTACACGGCCTGATCCAGTTCTACCTGGGGTGACAGCCTGTGTTCACGAGACTCGTATGACGGACCGGTTATTGTGGGACAGATGCCAAGAGGGGAAAAAGAAAACAAACATTGTTTGCCATGGTTTCCATGTCGGACTTTCCGCGATGCCTTGTTTAATTGTTTTGTTGTTATTGTTCATCGCACTGTCTTGCTTATGAAGCTGTACCGCTTTATAGCAATAAATCATATCATATCATCTCTCTCTCTCTCTCTCTCTCTCTCTCTCTCTCTCTCTCTCTCTCTCTCTCTCTCTCTCTCTCTCTCTCTCTCTCTCTCTCCCTAATAATTGTCTATAATTATGAACATGCTAGTGTGTTTAACTATACGATATATATTGAAGAAAGTCATACGAAAAGGGATGCTGCAGTAAGCTTATTAGAAGAAGATAAAAACTGTGCGCAAACATATCGAATTACTGTGTAAAGCAAATCAAAATAGCTGTGTAACACAGCGTTGACACTTTAAGAAAAAAGAATGTTTTTTTTTCCAGTACAAGACATCCAGTGACTGGTATGATGAATGGAAAGCCAGGAGATCATTGCGAATTTTTGGTCACACATTAGAAAAAGAAGATTCCCCGAAGATGGAGTATGGCTGCCTTAATGGCGGGATTAAAAATAAACGGTCATACACACAGAACTCCACTGCCTGTCTATACAGGCAGTGTCCGCAGGAGTATCAGCCTGCGTACGCAGAAAGAAAGAAAGAAAAGAAAGCAAGAAAAGAAAGAAAGAAAAGAAAGAAAACGAAGACAAGAATGCTTATTCAGTTGCTAGGTGAGAGTATGAATATTTCTCAAAAAGGAAAAGACAAAAATTCTATTAATTTTCACTGCATAGCCTTGTGTCACCTATAAAACGTTAGAAGGTACTTTGGTACACAATTCATAGAGTTTCGTTTGAAAGGAAACGGTACTTTGGTGCACTATTCGTAGAGTTTCGTTTGAAAGAAAACAGTCCTGAAATAACATCGTTGCTGATGTACGGTTTCAGTAATTCAGGCTTTATGAGACACGGCGATCAATAATGTGCAAGTTAAGAAATGTATGATGGGAACAACGATGGCTAAATGAGCCGGCCAATTTCGCAGGAGAAGTGTAATTAGCGTTTAGAAAAGTGAACAAGAAAATCATAAAGCGCCAGGTCCTTGCGGCTTTATCGGGGAATTAGAACAAAAAAAATCATCTGACCAGGCAGTGCAGCTTTTTTCTTCTGAAATTGTCAAATACATTATTTGATAGCGGTCTGTTTTTTGAATAGGTGGACTGAATCTCTTTTTGCCAAGTTATGTAAAGGGTGATATAAATAGCCCCAGCGATCATGGAGGCATTTCCCTTAACGATACGAGTACTTTTTGTGGGTGGAAGAAAAAAAACAACATTGCAGGTGATTAAACAAACTTTGAAAAAAAAAACCGTTTCTTTTGCCTGCATTTGTACAAAAGCAGCTTTCTTATAATGGGAAGTTACACGTAGCTTTTATAGACTTCCAAAACGCATTTGACTCTGTGAATAGAAATCTTTGATGGCCAGTCTTACTTAGAAAAACGATTTCAAGATAAACGTTATGAATGTTTCAGAGGTATAGTTAAATATTTAGAGTAAGAGCTTGACTTGGTCGTGGAGTGAAATTCACAGACTTTATTAATTGTTCAATAGAAGTTAAACAGGGAGAAGCACGAAACCCCATTTCATTTTCTTTGCTTGTTGATAAATAAGCTCTTGAGGTAATCAGTAATGGTAGACATGGTACCTTATTGCCACTTGACACTTTTCAATTGTTTATCCTTTTGGTAATGACATTCCGATGTCAGAAACTGTCGTATTTGCAAACAAAACTGAATATTTTCAACCGTGCCACGAAATAACAGCAGTTAAAGCGTCTCTTTTTTAAGTAATATAGTATTCCGTGAAGATGGATACAAATGTTTAAGAGAAAGGTAGTTGTATAATGCAATTCTTTTACCACCTCCCAATGCTTGTTGATAGTGGGGTACATTGTTCTCACATTGTTCTCAACATGCTTGAGTTTTATTGGTTCATGTACAAAACTTTCAACTAAGACTAAAAATGTTTGATTTATATGATTAAAAATAATACATTCTTAATAATTCTGTATTTACATCACCGATTGATTCTCAAGTCCAGCCAATAGTACAGTATTACTTAGTTATGGGTACTAGATAAGGAGGCTGTCTACTGTGAATCAGTTCATATTTTCGAACGAAAGAAGTTTGTAAGTGTAAATAGATGGAATCCCCATGGTTAAATCAATAGCGAGACTGACCGATTCCATATTGATATATAGACAGACAGACAGATATATACAGATAGATAGACAGACAGACAAACAAACAGACAGACAGACAGCTAGATAGATGGATAGTTAGATAGGTAGGTAGGTAGGTACGTATGTAGATGGGTACGGACACACACACACACACACACACACACACACACACACACACACACACACACACACACACACACACACACACACACACACACACACCACATAGAGGGAGGGTTTCGAAGACAACGCAAGCAATGTGTAATCTGCCGACTCTACTTTTCACATACTCTTGCCGTGATTCCGACCCAGGGGACGCAGACACTGCGCTGTTCTGATGGTGAGAAAAATCAGGCAAGACATTTCAAGTCGCAACAGCAAGGCCGATAAAATCTGACAGCATGGAGAATCCCAGTTCTCATCATTCGAGTCTTGAGCACCCTCTGCTATGAGTCTCCGCCAACAGAGCCGATCAGTTACCTCAGCGCCAACAGAGCCGATCAGTTACCTCAGCGCCAACAGAGCCGATCAGTTACCTCAGCGCCAACAGAGCCGATCAGTTACTTCAGTGTCAACAGAGCCGATCAGTTTCTTTAGCGCCAACAGAGCCGATCAGTTACTTCAGCGCCAACAGAGCCGATCAGTTACTTCAGTGTCAACAGAGCCGATCAGTTTCTTCAGCGCCAACAGAGCCGTTCAGTTACTTCAGCGCCAACAGAGCCGATCAGTTACTTCAGTGTCAACAGAGCCGATCAGTTTCTTCAGCGCCAACAGAGCCGATCAGCTACTTCAGCGCCAACAGAGCCGATCAGTTTCTTCAGCGCCAACAGAGCCGATCAGTTTCTTCAGCGCCAACAGAGCCGATCAGTTTCTTCAGCGCCAACAGAGCCGATCAGTTACCTCAGCGCCAACAGAGCCGATCAGTTTCTTCAGCGCCAACAGAGCCGATCAGTTACCTCAGTGCCAACAGAGCCGATCAGTTACCTCAGCGCCAACAGAGCCGATCAGTTACCTCAGCGCCAACAGAGCCGATCAGTTTCTTCAGCGCCAACAGAGCCGATCAGTTTCTTCAGTTTCAATTTCAGTTTCCTCAAGGAGGGGTCACTGCGTGCTGACTGTCAATATACGCTACACCACATCCGCTAGTTTTAAGACCACACTGCGTATGATTTGAAGCTGATGGATACATGAATGAATGACTAAGAAAAGAGTTTGAGAAGGGTACGATTTAGCGGATGTCTGTCCTACGATAAGGGTACGATTTAGCGGATGGCTGTCCTACGATAAGGGTACGATTTAGCGGATGGCTGTCCTACGATAAGGGTACGATTTAGCGGATGTCTGTCCTACGATAAGGGTACGATTTAGCGGATGGCTGTCCTACGATAAGGGTACGATTTAGCGGATGGCTGTCCTACGATAAGGGTACGATTTAGCGGATGGCTGTCCTACGATAAGGGTACGATTTAGCGGATGTCTGTCCTACGATAAGGGTACGATTTAGCGGATGGCTGTCCTACGATAAGGGTACGATTTAGCGGATGGCTGTCCTACGATAAGGGTACGATTTAGCGGATGGCTGTCCTACGATAAGGGTACGATTTAGCGGATGGCTGTCCTACGATAAGGGTACGATTTAGCGGATGGCTGTCCTACGATAAGGGTACGATTTAGCGGATGGCTGTCCTACGATAAGGGTACGATTTAGCGGATGTCTGTCCTACGATAAGGGTACGATTTAGCGGATGGCTGTCCTACGATAAGGGTACGATTTAGCGGATGTCTGTCCTACGATAAGGGTACGATTTAGCGGATGGCTGTCCTACGATAAGGGTATGATTTAGCGGTGTGTGGGCAGAATGTCAGCACCATAATGAACTCTATAACAACATTGCATGATCATTATGACCTTGTTTACTAACACGAAAGAAGCACCATGTCTCAAAAACATACATAGTATAACTGGTGTCACTGTGTAACTCAGTGATAAGCTTTACGATCAACTTCATTTTCTTTTCTTTTTCTGTTTGTTTGTTTGTTTGTTTTGTTGATAAGAACAAAGAGATGGGATCGCAGAGAACGAAGACCTTTGTCAAAATCCAGCAGATCTTGGATCCATCTTTGGACAACAAATCCCCACTAGATTATAATGGCTTGGTTCTTCGACTGTATTCCATCGTTCCTTTAAATATCGTTAAGATTGGTTCAGTAATTTCTGTATATTCTTGTCGATGGACAAATGCATGCACCAACACACGTGTGGGTGAAGACCGATTCTCTTCTTGTGGAGGCGATGAATAGGTTCGTCAATATCATACCAGCTTTGTAAAAAATTTACTCTTTTTGT
>CM031613.1:19842695-19880195 GCA_018398815.1 Conus ventricosus
TGTATTGAAGCGATAAAGATGATGTATTGAAGCGATAAAGATGATGTATTGAAGCGATAAAGATGATGTATTGAAGCGATAAAGATTATGTTAGTGCTGAAGGAATTCCACAAGCACACTTTTTACTTTTCATCTAAAGATATGGATTGAGCGATGAATGAATTCAGTTGGCAAACGAACCACGCGTTGTGTTGTGTCGTGTCATGTCGAGTCTGTTGTATTGTATAGTGAAGTGTAGCGTAGTGTAGTGTATAGTAGTGTAGTGTGGTGTGGTGTGGTGTGGTGTGGTGTGGTGTGGTGTGGTGTGGTGTGGTGTGGTGTGGTGTGGTGTGGCGTGGTGCATTGTTGGTCGGTTTTTTTGTTTGTTTGTTTGTTTTTTTGTTAGTTTTTTGTTTGTTTGTTTGTTTGTGTTTTCTTGTTGTTGTATTTTTTGTCAGTTCCATTGTTAATTTTGAAGTGGGATGACCGCAGCCGGAAATCAAATCATGAGCAAAAACAAAATCACTGGACCGTCGAACAAAGGAACAAACAAATTACAAACAAACGCACCGCGTTTCGACCTATGAGTGCAAAATTCGATCTCGAATCCTGTCGTTCGTCATTTACAGTAATTCTGTTTCTGTCAATGGCAGTTGTTTTTATTTGAAGGACTGGAGATGAGTGGAGAGAGGGAGTGAGAAGGCCAGACTTGGGAGGTGGTGCAGGTGGTTGTAATACAACCGTTTTGTGCAATGCTGTTTGATCTTATTCAATGATTCAGTGCTTTGATGTGTGTAATTGTGGATTGTAAACGCTTAGGAAATTCATTTGACCACACATGTTTCAAAAAGTTCTTAATGAGAATGATGACAGTGATAATTATGATAATGTCACTCATGACAAAAACGACCATAGTAACTACATCAATAATAATAATCATGATAATAATGATAATGATGATGATAGTAATGATAATAAGAACAACAAAAATAATAATGATAACAACAACAACAATAAAAGTAATGATAATAATAAACATATCATCATCATCATCATCATCATCATCATCATCATCATCATCATCATCATCATCATTATCATCATTTTTATCATCATCATCATAACATCAACAACAGCAACAATAGTAATGTTAACAATAATAACAACAGCAGCAATTACAACAATACTAGGAATGGTGAGGAGAATTATGGGGATGTTATAACGATGACAACGATGATGGTGACGACGTTGATGCGGCTGCTGCTGCTGCTGCTGCTGCTGCTGTTGCTGCTGCTGCTGCTGCTGCTGCTGCTGCTGATGATGATGATGATGGTAATGAATAAAGTGAGCAGTGAAGGAATTTAACAAGCAGACCAGTCAAGCATTGTATATGTATTGCATTGTATTGCATTGTATTGCATTGCATTGTATTGCATTGCATTGTATTGTATTGTATTGTATTGTATTGTATTGTATTGTATTGTATTGTATTCTTTTCATTGCATTGTATTATATCGCACTGCGTTCAATTTTATTCTGTTCTGTTCTGTTCTGTTCCATTCTATTCTATTCTATTCTATTCTATTCTATTCTGTTCTATTCTATTCTACGTTCTATAATTAACTTTATCGTCACACCAGATTTTTCTGCCCTCCATTTGCTGACAGTTCCCTCCAGAGGTGGTGGGGAGTGGGGTGTCGCGTCGCCATAGCACAGTGCCACCTTTCGGTTTATGACTTTTTTCTTCTTTTTCTTGCTTGCTAATGCAGAAAGATAGATTGAGAGACACACAGACACACAGACACACAGGCAAACAGACAGACAGAGACAAAGAGAGACAGAGAGAGACAGAGAGAGACAGAGAGAGACAGAGAGAGGGGGGGGGGGGAGGTCGTCACTGGTCTGATGGCTCGTCCGAGTAGGATGCAGATTTTGTCACAATGCGATTTCTGTCCCTGTCTGTCTGTCTGTCCCTGTCTGTCTGTGTGTCTTTGTCTGTCTGTATGTCCCTGTCTGTGTGTCTGTCTGTCTGTCTCTGTCTGTCTGTCTGTCTGTCTGTCTGTCTGTCTGTCTGTCTGTCTCTGTCTGTCTGTCATTGTCTTTCTGTCTGTCTGTCTGTTTCTGTCTGTCTGTCATTGTCTTTCTGTTTGTCTCTCTCTCTCTCTCTCTCTCTCTCTCTCTCTCTCTCTCTCTCTCTCTCTCTCTCTCTCTCTCTCTCTCTCTCTCTCTCTCTCTCTCTCTCTCTCCTCTCTCACAATCGAACATCTGGGGAGAAGCGAGCAGATGAGGCATTCGTACCCTTGAAAATCCCCGTCAGAAAATCAGACTCCTCCCCCGCATGGCACCGATTCAATACCGACAAGTGGAAATGACTCTGAAGAGAGCGAAGGGGGAACTATTACCACGCAAATCTCCCTGTTTGTCTCCCTTCTTACTATTCATGGAAACTCCCGACGTCTGATGTACAAATTGGCAGGTCGGTCCGGGGGAAAAAAATGAGGGACTGACAGGCGATTGTTTGGTGTGTGCCAGAGCGGAAAATCAAACCGATTGGGAGACCCGCACTGGCAGAGATGCGCTACCTCGCGCGTGGAGAAAAAGTCACAATCAGTTCTCTCTCCGGTGATGGAAAAGGATTATCACTTGGCAAGGAACTGCCGAGAAGGAGAGCCATTTATCTCCCCTTAGCCCCCGACTGTGTGGAGGATAGGCTGACTGGAGGCTGGGGCCACAGAACACGCCTTGTGAAACCATAGGTTTGTTATCTTCTCACGCTTGTGTGGAGACGACGCGTATCGACGATCGTGGGTACGTGGGCATGTTGGGGCTTCAGACCGTGGTGGTTTCAGGTTCTGATTTTGTTGATGGAAGAATCATTTGATGGGGGGGGGGGGGGGGGGGAAGAAAGATCAGTATGTGCAGGTCCTGCAGAGAGGCATACCAGCTGTTAGAGATCACGATCTCTGGAACAGGAAATACAGATTTCAGTTACCATCCTTGATCATGTGTTTTCCCTCTGTCAGTACAACCATGAGTTAATCTAATAACAGATTGGTTTCAGTCAGTCAGTGTTTTCCTAACTAAAGAATGGGTGTGTTTTTTTTCAACATCTATGATTTTAGGAATATATACCGTTCAAAATATTATGCTTTGCATTGCTCTGTGTCTATAAAGTATCCTATGCAATATAACAATCATTTTTGTATTCGTACAATTTATAGTAATTATGAATAATTTGGTAATCTATGTCACTGATGGAATAGCGTAATACGATTGTACTTGTAAATTAGGAACAAAATAGAGCCTTCATTGCAAGTGGTAGGAGAGGAGGAGGGGGCAGAAGAAAAAAAAATGAACTGACACCAACCATCGTGGCGTGGTGTTTAGCAATGCGGCTGGTGAGCTGGGAGACTGTGGGTTTGAGTCCAGCATTAGATGCATACATGTGTGGGATGTTTCGACTCTGGCCGTCGCAAGCGTAAAAATACTGAATGTGCTGTAAGGTCGATAAGGAAGGCTGGAACCGCACAGCTGATTCCGTCCACTCTAGAGAGGCGTGTCTGATAATGCTGCTCACAGATCCAGACCACCATTGCAAGTGTCTGTGTCGCTTGGGTCGGGTTGACTCTGGAATGTATCATGAGAGGAAGCGGAGGGTACGGTCCTGTCATGTAGCTCCAGACCAAACTGGAACTCTGCAGTGTCATCTGCATCATTCTCATTTATGATCAATTGAAAAAAAATAGCATTCAAACCTTGATTATTTGATGCAGAGAACAAAGACCGAATCCATGAACCTGTTACGTAATGACTAATATTTGTCAGAAGCTTTGAAAGCTCAGACTACCAATTGAAAACCAGTCAAAATCTTGGAAATGGTATGAATCAGGGTAGACAATGCTGGGCCCTAAGTATCAACAGGAAACGTGGCAGATAAAAACAGAATTTTAATATATTTCTTTCTCCGCCCCACCCCCAGCCCTTACACCATCCCATCCATCTTACACACACGCCCTTGTATATCAAGTGCCTGAACGGAAGATAGTCATGAGACCTGATGTTCGTTGTTCTTTGGATGGTCACAACTTTGGGGGGCAGGATGATTTCAAAGTGAGGTGAGTTGTTCTTTGGATGGCCACAGCTTTGGGGGCAGGATGATTTCAAAGTGAGGTGGCTACAGACGGAAACTGAAACAAACCTTGAAGAAAAAATACTATTCCGCAGGAAGTAAGTTAATAGAGTGATAAACATTAATAGCCAAATGTTACGTACCTTTGTGAACCAAAGTAAGCAAACAAACTGTAGATGAACGAACTGTACAGACAGTCCTTCAGAAATTATTGTGCCATGGTGTGATTGTCCTAAAAGGGCACTATGGTGATCAGCCGAGCTGTTAGAAATCCAACAGACACAATAATTACAGATCTTTATGATTCGATTCTGGACTAAAGCGTTGGTTACAGCTACGAATGAACTGGTCAGAAACTTCACAAAAAGCAGTCCCTGGCCCTGCAGACGGGACCATACCCAGTACAGAACAAGTGCTTGTGTCTTCTTCTATCTTTTGACCCACGCACTCCTCCATATCATGTCTTTGCTGGGGGCTACCGGAAATAACTCGTCGCAGGCAATAAAGATGATAGTCAGGGACCCAAGTAGGGTATAAAGACTGCCGTAGCAAATCCCAGCTATTGGCTCAGAGACGATAAAACGACCGCAGAGCTGATGATCTAAGGCTTCGGATATCTAGACTGAGGTCATCCCTGCTGGAAACGGTTTCAGGAATAAATTTACAGCTTTCTCGATTTAGCGTCTTTTCTACGACAAGGTTGAGTGCCTTGCCTTCTATTGATGCTTCGTTTTGTGGAGGTTTTGGCAGGGCATCGACGATAAAGCCTTGCAGACATGCCCTGGGGAGTGCTGCTCCTTGTTCTAACCAATATTGGTGTTCTCTGTTATCTTTCAGATTAATGCACAGGTATATTACCGGGAGAAACGTAAAGTGCAGTTCTGATATTCGTCCCCAGATCCATCACATCGACGTCGTAACCCTCAAAGATCATCTTCAAATAAACTGAGGCCAGAGGTTAGAGAGAAAGGAGGGTGTCAAGTAGTTTAGTTGTCTCTTTATGCCTGCTCTGATAGCCAGCGATTTTAGTCTCCATCTTCTCCTGCGCATTATTCTTGTAGTGAGTTCCTTTCAAGGGCATTTACAGCTGGCAGATTCAGAAGTAATGTCACTGGAACGATAGGGAGAGGAGTTCGGCTTCCGAAAAAGCCATTATTTCGGACAGTGTGCAGATGGTTTTGGTCTCATCTTCTGTGGCACTTCAGCTGCACTGCCCCCACACATCTCCTTCCGGGCCCCGTCCGCAAGTCACACTCTGGCTTGTACCTGTCGCAGTCGCAGCACCAGCACTCCAAAGGGAGAGTCAATATCACGTTGCCTATAGGCCACCCACCAAAGAGGACACTGCACTGCTGCCAGATCTCTTCATTCACATCTGCCGGCCTGTCTGTACGGCACGGTGAACATTACCCGTGTCTGTTGCACTGCCTGTAGGCACCTTTACACTGAACGACAAACCAGTTTTTACCAAACTGGCTGAAGAGATGGAATGTGTTTCAAGGATGAATTCATTACTTGTGATGCAAATCGTGGTGCTCACACAAGCTCACTGATCACACACACACACACACACACACACACACACACACACACACACACACACACACACACACACACACACACACGGGCCTGTGCCTGTGTCCCCCCAATCATGCACGAGCATACACACACAATATACTCCCACCATAAGCACCTACAATGATAACAGTGGTACAGCCAATGTCAGTAGGTAAGTATTTAAGGTCTGACCAGTGCGTTGGGTCAATGCGCGGGTCAGACCTCTGCTAAGTCGTGGCCACGAGACCCCCGTCTTCAATTCTGTCATCTCAAGTTAATTTATTTATCCATCAGCTTCAAATCGTGTGCGGTGTGGTCTCCAAACTTAGCAGATGTGGTACAGCGCGCATGGACTAGTCCGCACGCAGTGACACCTCCTTGGTAAAACTGAAACTGAAACTTCAAACCGGAAGCAATCCTGGGCTACCCTTGGAAACCTTGCTGTATTGACGTAGGGTGCAGGCACGCACTTGCATTCCAGTCAGACGGCAACGGAGATAACTGCTTTCCAGCGGATGTCAGTGTGTGATGGCCGTTGGCCGCGACATATCAGAACCTCCACAGACGAGTTCCCTATGGGTGTAGCCAGAGAAATGGGATGGAAATGGAACGCTCGCTTCCTGAGAATCTTTCACCCTCCATCGCTGTAGCAACGGAGATGCACACGTCGCTCGAGATAGTTTTTCGATGATGTGCATTGTTTTGTTTTTATCATTTTATCGTCGCGTGTCTTCTCATTTCCATAGTTAGATATGTTCTTCTTATTTTCACAAATAGAAATCTTTTTATGTCCACAAATAGAATTTTTCGTCTTATTTCCACAAACAGACATTTTCGTCTTATTTCCACAAATAGAATTTTTTTTATTTCTACAAACAGAAGTTTTCTTCGTATTTCCACAAATAGAAACTGGCACGTTCACGAGTTAGGTGTACGGTCACCCATACATACAATGACTGAGTGAAAAAGATATGTTTGTTTCTAATGCTGTCTAGATAATCTGCAACCAAGAAGTTAATGACTGAATGATTACATACTTTCGTCGGCAATACCGTCAATATAATCTACAAAAAAAAAATCAGTCAATGATTGAAAAAGTACATGTATTTCTTAGCAGTATTGTTATGGTCAAACACGGTTGTTAGCATGCGTGCGTACGTGCGTGCATGCGTGCATGTGTGTGTGTGTGTGTGTGTGTGTGTGTGTGTGTGTGTGTGTGTGTGTGTGTGCGTGCGTGCGTGCGTGCGCGTGTGTGCGTGCGTGCGTGCGTGCGTGCGTGCGCGCGCGCGCGCGCGCGCGTGTGTGTGTGTGTGTGTGTGTGTGTGTGTGTGTGTGTGTGTGTGTGTGTGTGTGTGTGTGCATTTGCAACCTGAGTTAAAAGATGTCTTTGCTGTTTTACAGATGTCCTAAAACTGAGACACCTAAGAAGAAAACTGCTACAACAACGATAGTATACCTTGTTTACAATATCACCGCTTTCTTATCTTATTGTGTGTGTTTTTTTTTTCTGTTTGAGGAAGGGTGAGCAGGGAGGTAGGGCTCGAGCGACACAATCTGCTGACGTTCCATTAGAAAACGCACACAGGATAAGAAACAGTCTGAAGATGAAGAAAACCATATAGAGATTTGACAACAGGTTGGAGCGTCCCATCAGAAAGAACAAAGAAAAGAATAGCGCAGCTGTCAACATTAAAAGGTCCGTAGATGGCTTGCATTAGGCAAAACAAGCCTTTTGTGGTGCCGGTGTCGTATATAATACTGTCGCCGTGGAATTGTATCGCAGCGATAGCATTTCACGTGAAATATTGTTGCAGCGACAATAATTGCTGGGAAAAAATGTCGCGCGACAACTTTTCACGAAAAATGTCCCATAGAATATTGTAGCTGTCCATAAAATGCAGTATTTCCCGGGAAATACTGTCGCTGCGACACGATTTTATGAGCGACAGTATTATATACGACACCGGCAGGAACAAAACAGGCTGAAAAACGACAGTGTGTTACGCATCACCGATCTTCCGCCAGCTAAACTATATCTGATATTGTTTCGAAAAATCACCCTTGCGGTAGAGCGAGTACCATCGGCTGGGCGCTAAACACAAAAACGTGAATAAACAAGACCGTACAGACAGACAATGTTGCTTGTTGCCCAGGCAACCTTTAAAGGCCCTATCAGGGCTGTCACCACGATAAATCAACTCTAATGTCATATTTCAAAAAATCCACCCAACACATTAAGATACACCTAAAAACACACTGGAAATATCGTTAAAAATCTTTCTTTCGTAAAAAAAAAACAACTGAGATCAGATGAAAAAATGTTGATCTCTTTCTGAAATTCAAAGATCAGATTAGTTGGGACATCTCTGAACAAGGTTTTCATGGAGTCTGCTGTAAAATGTTTATTTCTGACATCATGCAAGTCTCACATGTGAATACATGAGACCACCAACAGCAAAGTAATACACTCGTACTTTTGGGAATGTTTCTCTGCTTGCTTCGCTAGGTCTTTCTTCCACTGAAGATGGAGGATAGGGAGGATGTGTTCTCTGTTTATGTTGCTAGTTCTCTTCGTCAGTGAAAGTGGAGGTGTTACTGTTTTTGGTCTTTCGTTTATTTCATTAGCTCTTGTTTGTTATTGGAAATGGAGTTTGGGATTTGCTCTCTTTTTACTTTGTTTTGTTTTCGTCCTTCTTTCTTTGTTTTACTTGCCTTCTTTTTCATGGAAATGGACGTGGCCTTTGGTGTTGCTGTTGTTGTTGTTTTTCTCTTTTTGTTAGAGGAGGGAAGAGGGAGGAGAGCAAGTGAAATGGGAGGGGAGGGGAAAGGTATGAAGGGGGCATGGGAGTCCTTTATTTTGCTATTTCCTCCTTCAATGGAAATGGATGGGGTTCTTTGCTGGGGGGGGGGGGGGGGGGGGGGGACTTCTTTTTTGATTTTGCGAGATTTTTTTTTTTTCGGAAGGGGGGAGGGGTCTTTTTTTGCGTTGCTAGCGTTTCTTAATTTCTGGAAAGGAAGGTGAGGTTTTTTCTATTTGTTTGTTTGTTGAGGTGCGGTGGGTCATTTTTTGTTGTTTTTTTTTTTTGTTTTGTTAGCTCCCTCAGAATTGGAGATGCTTTTTCCCCTTCTTTCCTTGATTTGAAAGCTCGTCTTGTCAATCGGAGTGGAACTGGCTTTTTTTCTCTGTTTATTTTGCTAGCTCTTCTTGCTAATGGAAATCGAATTTTGTGACGCTTCTTAGTGTATTTTATCAGCTCTTCTTGTTAATGGAAATAGAGTAGTTCTGTCGTCTTTGTTCTCATCTACAGTATATGAGTTTATCTTACATAGAAAACGATAAAACATTCAGAAATGAAAAGGTAAGAGACAGACAGACAGACATTTAGACAGACAGATGTACAGACAGAAAGAGAGAGACAGACACAGACACGGAAACAAAGACAGAGATAGACATATAGAAATAAAGACAGACATATAATCAGATTGGGAGGCAATAAAAAAGAGACAGACATAGACCAAACAGATGCTTAGACAGGTAGACACGCAGACAGAGAGAGAGACAGACAGAGACAGAGAGACAGACAGAGACAGGGACAGACAGAAATACAGAAGGACTCACGGAGAGAGAGAGAAGAGAGAGAGAGAGAGAGGAGAGAGAGAGAGGAGGAGAGAGAGAGAAGAGAGAGAGAGAGCGCGCAGGTCGTCACGCGCAGGTCGTCACAGGTCTGATGGCTCGTCCGAGTAAGATGTGGATTTTGTCACAATGCGATTTCTCTCCCTGTCTCTATCTGTCTGTCTGTCTGTCTTTGTCTCCGTCTGTCTCTGTCTCTGACTCTCTGACTCTGTCTCTGTCTCTCTCTCTCTCTCTCTCTCTCTCTCTCTCTCTCTCTCTCTCTCTCTGCGCCTCTCTCTCTTTCTCTCTCTCTCTGCGCCTCTCTCTCTCTCTCTCTCTCTCTCTCTCTCTCTCTCTCTCTCTCTCTCTCTTACTGAGCAGGATTCCTGTTGTTGTGTACCGTCCTTGAATCAATAAAATAGCAGAGAAAAAAAAACGAACGTGATCGATCCAGTCTTGGAGAAGTTAACACTGTTCAAGTTTCGGTTATAAAAGACAGAAAGACAGACGCACAGCACTCAACATTGTTTGATGGATAACCTAGTGGAACCATCTTCCCCCATTGTTTTCAGACCTGGATGCTTCTATCACTACCATGCATTTCCCACAGAAGAAAACCACACACACACGTGGAAAGCTTTGCATTATTAAAGAACCATTGTGAAGAAAGAGAGAAACACGCATTGAAAGCTTTGGCTTTCAAGGCATGAAAGAACCGTTGCATGCTATGTGAATGCGTCGTGACTGCGTTGTGAGATTTTCCTCCTGTCCTCATAGATCGTGATGTGAGCTTTTTCTTTGGAAATGACCGGTAATCTCTGCTGCCGTAATGATCAACACGGTTGATGGACGGACGCTAGGATGACACTAAGAGCCCAGAACCCTCGCTAACAGCCCCAAGCTAAGTGTGGACTGTTGTTGATTAAACTGCTGACCACCGGATATGGGTTCATTTGAGACCACCACACCTCAAATTGCAGCCAAATCTGTAGCTCAGCCCCATACAGAAAGAGGGTCATTCTCCGCCAGGAATAGCCAACGTCTGTGGCTTGGATCTCTCGTGCAGGGGCGGATCACTTCGTCTAGACTGGGGAGGAGCGGAGTGGCGGCAGTTGTGATTTCTTGTTGTTGAACAGGGCGAGGTAGGGGGTGTTGGGGTGGGAATTTAGAAACACAACTTAGTCTTGTATACTGAGGGAAACACGCGTTGTTCAGAAGAGGTATGGATGGAGTAGAGGTGGGGTGGATGGGGTTGGGCTGGGGGGGGGGGGGGGATTGGAGAGGGCTGAGGACAAAGGCAGGATCTAAGAGTGGGCAGGGAATGGGGCAAAGACTTACCAAGTGATCAATACATTGTAAACATTACCAGGTGATGAAGTGCTTCTCTTGCGTTTTTAGTAGAATGCTGCACCGTGTGATGCACTTTGAATTGTTTTAACTAAGCCGGGGAGGGGGGGTGGAGGGGTTGGTCAAAAGAGGGCGGTTCAAAACCTCTAAATCCCCTTCTCCCTCCATGCCTTACCCCCTGAATCCCTATCAACACGGATGGTAATGGACACATGACTGACCACACGATGAACCTAATGCACTGACCACTCTCGCTGCTTTGTCACCATATAGTAATTCGGTGGTGATTTGGGAGCTGTTCAAGAACATTTTTGTCCCAAGCGCAGGGGAAATTGAATGAGTCTTAACAAAAACTAAAAACTGGTGTTATGAAAATTTAAATGCTGCAAATGCCAAACTAACCAATGTAGAAATATGACATTATAAGGCCCTAATCGCCCTCGTCCCCCTCCACCAACACCCACCTTTCATTCCCCACCATCTCTACCCTGACGCAACGCAAGCATGTGCATGTGCATTATGGTTTGCAGTTTCGAGTAAGCGGAGGGATGGGGGAAGAGGTAAGGAGAGGGGAGTGGGATTCCCTTTTTATGGTTTTACGTCATATGCAAGCTGAAACATGCTTAGGAAACGACGTGTACACTTTCTTCTTGATGAAAGGAGAGAGAGAGAGGAGAGAGAGAGAGAGAGAGAGAGAGAGAGAGAGAGATTCTCTCCTTAGCTTACAAATACGACCCATTTCCACCTGTCGCTTAAATTTCCGTCTCTTCTTGCTAAGATCGCGCAGAGCGCACGCGCGCGCGCGCGCGCGTGTGTGTGTTTGCGTGTTCAAAACTTTCAACATATGTCCGCAGGTTTAGTCTCTTTGTAAACTTAACAAAAGATCACCGCTTTGTGTCTCTATGGACACTTGCCATTGTGTTCCTTTCGTTTGTGTGCTTGTCTTAAGGAGGCGAGGGACAGCTGTTTGATCGTATCGATCTTCTTTACAACTGGCTTTTGAAGAAGATAGAACCCGTGCTATCCTCTTCCCCCCCCCCCCCCCTCTCTCTCTCTCTCTCTCTCTCTCTCTCTCTCTCTCTCTCTCTCTCTCTCTCTCTTTCTCTCACTCTCTCTCTCTCACTCTCTCTCTCACTCTCTCTCTCTCACTCTCTCTCTCACTCTCTCTCACTCTCTCTCTCACTCTCTCTCACTCTCTCTCTCTCTCACTCTCTCTCTCTCTCTCACTCTCTCTCTTCTCTCTCTCTCTCTCTCTCTCTCTCTCTCTCTCTCTCTCTCTCTCTCTCTCTCTCTCTCTGTGTCTTGTGACAGCTCCATCGTACCATAGACTGTAAGAAACCAATGGTCATTTCCTGATCTTCTGATTCCGACGTGATGTCTTTTGCTGTCTCGGTCGTCTACGCCGCTGATAGAGGCATGGCCCCGACTGTTCTACACACAGCCACGTCTGCCGCCTGAAAGAGGCATGGCCCCGACTGTTCTACACACAGCCACGTCTGCCGCCTGAAAGAGGCATGGCCCCGACTGTTCTACACACAGCCACGTCTGCCGCCTGAAAGAGGCATGGCCCCGACTGTTCTACACACAGCCACGTCTGCCGCCTGATAGAGGCATGCCGAGTCAACACAGCATTCCGCCGAAGGGCATGGCCGCTTCTTACACACAGCCACGTCTGCCGCCTGATAGAGGCATGGCCCCGACTGTTCTACACACAGCCACGTCTGCCGCCTGATAGAGGCATGGCCCCGACTGTTCTACACACAGCCACGTCTGCCGCCTGATAGAGGCATGGCCCCGACTGTTCTACACACAGCCACGTCTGCCGCCTGATAGAGGCATGGCCCCGACTGTTCTACACACAGCCACGTCTGCCGCCTGATAGAGGCATGGCCCCGACTGTTCTACACACAGCCACGTCTGCCGCCTGATAGAGGCATGGCCCCGACTGTTCTACACACAGCCACGTCTGCCGCCTGATAGAGGCATGGCCCCGACTGTTCTACACACAGCCACGTCTGCCGCCTGATAGAGGCATGGCCCCGACTGTTCTACACACAGCCACGTCTGCCGCCTGATAGAGGCATGGCCCCGACTGTTCTACACACAGCCACGTCTGCCGCCTGATAGAGGCATGGCCCCGACTGTTCTACACACAGCCACGTCTGCCGCCTGATAGAGGCATGGCCCCGACTGTTCTACACACAGCCACGTCTGCCGCCTGATAGAGGCATGGCCCCGACTGTTCTACACACAGCCACGTCTGCCGCCTGATAGAGGCATGGCCCCGACTGTTCTACACACAGCCACGTCTGCCGCCTGATAGAGGCATGGCCCCGACTGTTCTACACACAGCCACGTCTGCCGCCTGATAGAGGCATGGCCCCGACTGTTCTACACACAGCCACGTCTGCCGCCTGATAGAGGCATGGCCCGACTGTTCTACACACAGCCACGTCTGCCGCCTGATAGAGGCATGGCCCCGACTGTTCTACACACAGCCACGTCTGCGCTTGGCTTGTCGCAGTCCCAGCATCAGTTGTGTACAGAAAACTATTGACGCGCGGTTGCCCTGAGACCCCGCTCCAGGGAAGACAGTGCGCTGCTGCTGAGTAGCTTTTTGTGAGTTTCGGTAGTGTCTGTTCTGAGTCAATATACTATGACCCCCCCCCCCCCCCCCCCACACACACACACACACACCCTACCCACGCCCAACTCTCTTTTGTCTCTTCTCTGGGGCATGGTCAGATATCCTTAGTGTGTCACCTTTTTTTCCCTAGCGCAAGCCCCTCGAATCCCCAAAACCGCGGTTTATAAATCAAGCGGAATAGCCGGAACCTTCAGCACAATCGAATTCTATTCTTTGTTACTGTAATGGTTTTGATTGGTGTAAAGTTCAAAAAGAGTTGACTCTCTCTCTCTCTCTCTCTCTCTCTCTCTCTCTCTCTCTCTCTCTCTCTCTCTCTCTTTAATTCAAGGACGGGGTTTTGTTCTGTGAATGGCAACAACCTTGCAAGAGACCTTTGTGGTCGGCTAGGTCATAATAACACTCATACAGACGACTGAAACTGTATTCTGGGTAGAAAGCTGCAGGGTCCAAAACATCTTGCAATGATATGCCTCTGGTGGGGTTTGAACCAACAAATCCTGACATGAAAGCCCGTGGCGTTAACCGCTGTGCCACAGCCCCGAATTTACAGGACGGTTTGGTGTAAACTTTTCAGTATAAAGAAGAGACAATCGTTCAAGATACAGTTGTGCTGTATTACAGCTGAAATAGTGGGGGTTTGTTGTTGTTGTTGTTGTTGTTGTTGTTGTTGTCGTCGTTGTCGTCGTCGTCGTCGTCGTCGTCGTCGTCGTACCCTGGCTAAAAGACTCCAGGGATCATCCAAACAGCCAAAGTACGTGAACACTATGGTACAAATGCATCAGCTGGGGATGAGAACATCACGTGTGTTACCGGTTTTGATTTCCCCGCCACATGGGCAGCCACACTCCGACTTCGGGGGATTTTCGAGACTGATAATGTTATGCTAGGAGCTTGTCACTACTGAAGACAATCCCCGCATAACTATGCAGAGCATAACAACATTTTGATGTCGCCTTGGTGTTCTAGCTATGTCATATGGTCTGACACAGCCTGGAGTTTGAGTCGTCTCTCCTATAATCCACAGTGACACAGGCTCGTTGGAATAGAGAGAGAGAGAGAGAGAGGAGAGAGAGGAGAGAGAGAGAGAGAGAGAGAGAGAGAGAGAGAGAGAGAGAGAGAGAGAGGCTATCGGAGCACAGACATTCGTTGCCTAACTGTCTGGTGTTTGGTCATACTGGGAATACTTGCAGTTAACCACAACTTTCGTGCCATCGATAGTGCTCGTCTTCAGTCACTCTCTGTGGTACATGTCCTTGTTGACGTGTGAACATGGGAACTCTAAAGTTACTCAGAGGAGCGCAAGCCTCGGTCAAGGTCGAAGAGTTCTCTGGATCTGCCCTTGATCCAGAACAGCACCAACATGCAACGAGTTTGTCCTTAGGCCACGTTGAATCTTTTTACCCAATTCCGTTATCTTTTTACCCAATTCCGTTAAAATCTGTTCCAAGGTTCTTTTTGGCCTAATCACGTGACACGGACACAAACAAGCCGACAGATGTTAGCGAAAATACATCTTCCTTTGCAGAGGTAATTAGCTGACAACAGTTCCACAAAAACCCTAATTAAGCACGACCCCCACCCCAACCCCCACCCCACCCTCCCCCACCATCACCTTTCTCTCCATGTTCAGCTGAAGAGCCAACAACAACCAGAAGAACCCGTGGCAGTGGGAATTGAATCTCTTTTCCACTTCAACTGAGGTGGGTTGTTTGTTTTTTGTTTTTGTTTTTTGGTTTGCTCCCACACTGAGCTTTGCTGTTCGCCATGAAGGCCACGACGGATGCAGTCCTGGAGAGGCAACAACAAAACATTATGTGAATACAGACGTCAAGTCGGAATGCTTATAGCCCAGCCGACCGCGATGGCCACATCCTAATTTGAGAGAAAGAAGAACGGGTGACCCTACTGTCAAGAAATGACTTTGACAAACGGTGCCATTCGTGGAGTTTAGTTCTACGTGTTATACGGACGATAGACGTTTTCTTTCAGTGACACTTGAATGTACCTGTCCAGTTCAAAGGGTTAAAAAAAAAGAAAGGCAACCAATGACTCTTCTCAATCACAGTGCCGTTGTTCATATTATTGTCATTGTAAATAAAAGCCTGCTGATTGTGCTTCAGCCCTCTCGCAACACACATTTGGTATAAACCTTCGGGGGGGGGGGGGAAGATGGGCGAACACCAGTGGACACTTTCTCCCTGTCAAACGTGTTTACTGTCCTCTGTGTTCCCTTTCTGTCAAAGGTCACAGCGAGTTTAATTTATAAAGCTATCTTGAAATTCCACCAAATGCCAAATTAAGACTAAACTGGATAGAACAATTTTAGACAAAACACTTGATGGAAAGAAATACGATTTTTAGAGAGGAAGTTATCTGGTGGGAGTTTGAACAGGTAGCTCTTAAACTTCAGTGATGCCATTTTTTGTTCACTAAAAGTAGACAACATTAACTGGAGCAAGGTCAATGATGGTGACGAGGACCGATAATTTAGAAGGAAAAAAAAGTTATTATCTGACAACAGCTCCATAAATGTCAAATTACTTGTTAAAAGATAACTCTGCGCAATGCAATGATCCTTAAGATTACCAGCATTTTTCCGTTACCTTTTCCATTCCTTCCATTCATGCGAAGAATATGTCAGTGCTTGCCACTTAGGGCCCGAATGGCTCGGTTTAGAGCATCGAACTTGTAGGATTAGTGATCCTGTGGTTGTGGGTTCAAATCTTCGCTGGGCCATTTCGGTACAGGGGAATTTTTTCCCTCAGATTTGGCATCAATTCTCACTCCATTCCCAGAAAGTCCTTTGAAGTGAAACTATAAACCGAAGCTCTATATCTGAACGCATGTATAATATCTTGCACGTGCGAAAAATCTCATCACCATCTTTCGACAAAAGAAGGTCGGTTTGGCCGTTGGCATGGATGACATGTTAAATGTAGAATGCACCCAGCGTGAAAAACCGAAAGAATGAAGGAAGCAAACTAATGACTGATATTGACTGAACAACGTGAGAAACGACAAAAACGCCAGTGGGCATCCCTTCAGCTAGCTCTACCCAGGTAGACAGCCCATTGTGTAAATGAGAGCGAGGGTTGTAATCCGCTTAGAGCTTGGTCCCTAACTAAGGATAGGCGCCAGCACCGTGAATAACAAAAACAACAACAATAATAATACCAATGTACGTGTGACATCTGCAACAAAGGCAGCCACCCAGACGGAAAGTGACTGGAAGCCTCCACTAAAGAGCGGATGATGGCGATTAAGAACCGAATGCAGGCTGAAGAGACAAACACGCTGCTGCTATGCCAAGCTCTATGGTTCGTCAACAGTGCCACAGTCGATGGCTGTGGCTTTAAGATCCTGAAAAAAGGGTTTTTAAAAGAAAAAGATGAAAGTAGGTAAAGGTAGATTTTTTTCATGCAAATTGATCAGTTGTGCTGATATAATTAACAGCAACGTGACGTTCCTGTCTCCGTATTTTGTTTTCTGCCTTGACAATCTTGCTCCTGTGTCTCTGTGTTCACATTCTGACAAAGCGCCTCTAGCGTTCTTCTGGAGAATCAGCTTGAAATATTGTAGAAGGATGTGAGAGACGATAAATATGGAGATGCCAAAAAAAGCTCCAGATAAAATGTTTGTTTTATCCGCAAAGGAGATTATGCTAACATCTGAACCTGACGGTCTGTCTCGTGGCCAGGTTAGGGAAAGTCGCAATGTATTATTTAAATGAATTTGCTGACGCATAAACCAGGCTTAGCAGACTGAAAGAATTTTTGCACTCGTATAAACGTATTTGCTCTCATACAGCTGATTAACAGGCCGCTTTCCGTAGGAATAAGGCATCATGCATTCGCCTCGCTTCTGGTACAGCGAAAATAAGAAATATCGTTTCTACTTCTCCTATGGCTCTGCACATGAAAGACTCAGATGCACAAACAAGGAGCGAAAGAGATCAATAATTCCTAATCCCAAATTAACTGTTAAGATAACTTTCTTACTGGGCCCACTACACACACACACACACACACACACACACACACACACACACACACACACACACACACACACACACACAACGCACGCAATCACGCACGCACGCACGCACGCACGCACGCACGCACGACCACACACACCACACACACACACCACACACACACACACACACGCACACACACACCACACCACCACCACTACCACACCACACCCACACCACACCACACACACACACCACACCACACACACACCACACTACACCACATTCTGTCTGTGTTACACATCAGGTCACTAAAGAATGTTTCATCGTCACTGGAGCAGGTGATAATGATGCCTTGGATCTTCTGGCACCAAGTGAAGAGTAACATGGCTCTGGGTGCACCAAGTGAAGAGTAACATGGCTCTGTGTGCACCAAGTGAAGAGCAACATGGCTCTGGGTCACCTTCTTGGGACTGTTCCCAGCGTGGAGTCCTCTCTCTCTTCTTCACACTCTAGGACGTGACAGTCTCTTCCACGTCTCCTGCCTTTAGAGACTCACTCCCACTTCAGTCACCCAGGGCGGCATCTCTCTCTCTCTCTCTCTCTCTCTCTCTCTCTCTCTCTCTCTCTCTCTCTCTCTCTCTCTCTCTCTCTCACACACACACACACACACACACACACACCACACACACACACACTCTCTCTGTCTCTCTCTCTCTCTCTCTGTTCTCTCTCTCTCTCTCTCTCTCTCTCTCTCTCTGTATCTCTATCTCTGTCTCTGTCTCTCTCTGTCTCTCTACTCTCTCTCTCTCTCTCTCTCTCTCTCTCTCTCTCTCTCTGCCCTGCTTCTCTTCTTCTGTCTGTCTGTTGTCTTGCGTCTCGCGGTCTTCACCATTCATTTTAGACAGGCATCGCCACAAAAGACTTTTCCCTAGGCTATGTTCTTCCACATACCAGCATTCATCCATTTTTTTTAACAGTCTGACAAATAGCTTTCTCTTCAGATCAACCTCGGCCCCTTTCAGGCGAATGGTCGTCAAGATTCACAGCAATTTCTAAAAGATCCTTGCACAGTGATTATCGTCCTTTCATCAATGGCCACTTCGTCCATTCACGTCCAAACCACTCGGCAGTAACATTAGCTCCGCACATCACTGGTACTGGATAGGACGAAAGGGGAGCCTACTCTGTCCCTGCTTTGTTTAAATATCTCCAGGTCGACCTAGCCTGAGGGAAACCACTACTTTACACGCCACAGTCCGAGTGGCCAATTTACCTCCCTTGACTAATTCGCATCTTAAAGTCTGAAACTAAGAATTCTACATGTCCTACTGATTGTTGTCACCTGTTCGTGATTTGGTCTCCGTGACGAAGCCTGAGGGGCAGGTCGAGGCTCTAATGCTTTTTCGCCGACGTTCCATTATCCTCTTATCCTAAACTGCTGTCGTTCAGAGCCCTTAATTCCCTCTGTGCGAGTTAACGGCTCCATGGATTCTCTGACAAGAAGATTACGCAAAAACAAAAAAAAAGCTGTTGATCCGATTTTCGCAAAACTGGTCGGAAAGACTGAATGAACGCAATAACGTTTGGTGTGAATCTGCCTCAAAGGGAGGGATTAAAGGTCCATTGGAACTTGACAGAGTCTGCAATCTCCCAGGGGCCCTTGTGTTTTGGGGTTTGTTGTTGTTTGCTTCTCTCCCACGCTCAATTGTGCCAACCTTTTTTTGTTGGTGTCAATTTTCATTTTCCAAAGATTTCCGGAGAAGGGTTTGTCGAGCCTGAGAATGATTCACATCATTGGATACCACACACAACACACACACACACACCACACACACACACACACACACACACACAAGCTCACATATGTGTGTGCACGTGTGCATTCGCACGCATGTGTATGAGTGTGCGTGTGTGTTATGAGCGCCTGTGTGTGTGCGCGCGCACACACACACACACACACACACACAAACACACACACAAACACACACACACACACACACACACACACACACACACACACACAACACACACACACACGCACTCACACACACACATACACACACACACACAGGCGTGCATGCATGGGTACGTTCGTGTGTGTGTGTGTGTGTGTGTGTGTGTGTGTGTGGTGTGTGTGTGTGTGATTCCATATGCGTGTGGGAACTTGCACTTCTTGACAAAATTAATAAATATGAATCCTAATAAATAGCCATTGCTGTTAATAGTTAAAAAGTTCAGTGATAGAGAGAATTTTCACAAGAAAAATAAGAAGGATTGCTCGAATTTTTCTAAATCCTGTTCACTTTGTTATCATCTTTGATTCTATTGCATCTAATATGGAATTCAGAGGGAAAAAACCAAATGATCTAAAAGCACTAGAAAAAAAAACTGGAAAAAGGAAAGTAAAACAGACTGTTGAGGGTGCCGATTTAGCTCAGAAAGAATATGTGTGTACTGTACCCTTTCCCTTTGGATGTGGTAAAACCATGTTAGCGCCGACTGTCTGATGCGTCATCCATTTCAGACCAGATATACAGGATATAAAAGAATATCTTTAGAACAGCCAAAGGTGACGTGCACACCTGGCCAGACCATAAACAGCATGAGAAAAAAAAAAGAGGAAACGGAAAGATAACTCGAATTTCATTTACATTTGAGCAAGACATAACTGTGTTGCCATCCACCTTCTTCAAATGCTCAGACTTTTGCAGTGCTAAGTAATTTTGACTTCATTGGATCAGTGGAATAAAGCTTCTAAGAAAGACAGTAAGTGCAAAATAAAGGCCGAAAAAAAAAGAAAAAGAACGCAAAAGAAAGAATACTCATGGTTGTTACATGCTATAGCAGTGTTTACCACCTCCTTAGAAGACCTCATCATTGATTTATGTTTTGGCAGATTAGCTTCAGTATTAGGTTGTTGATGACTCTATTTCCGTCTTGTTACAACTAAACCATCATCAATACGGTATTAATAGTTCCGATGCCGCCTAAAACAACAAGCTGGTTAACCAAATAAAGACAAAGAGTTGTGAACTATATGAACAGCCATGGATTTTTCTTCTTTTTTTTGGGGGGGGGGGGGGGGGGATGGATGACCATGGCTGATATGCAATACCTTTATCCCTAGCAAAGTCCTCAGTTGGACCTATTCCAGAACAAAGCCTATTCTCCTTGACCACTGTCCATGTGTAACATTGTATATGTGTCTGAAGACCCCTGAAACAGTCTGTTGATAGGCGAGGACCATTTTCGACTTGAACCCATGACAATCAGTTGGGTAGTGTACAATTCCTGATGCAATCTGTTGGCCATGGGAATAGAGCGATGAACTATGGTAAATGGCTCGAGTGTTCTGACGATCTCCACAGCTCTATCAGCAGCAGCATTGTGCCCCTGGCGATCCATTATTGCGGGAAAGTCATAGAGAATCCAGACCAAGAGCATACTCTGGTCCTCCTGGCTGAAGATGTAGTGATGTGGCAATAACTCATTCTGACAGGAAAATAAACTGATTCTATCACACACGAATCAAGGACAGCAAGATCAACCCAGCCAATGCCGGGTCCGAATGCATACCCTGATTGGAGTCTTAGGAGGCAGGGGAGACAAACAGACCATGACAAATGTAAAACGATGGTTGCCAGTGGTCCAAAGAGAAGCAGTGATAAAACCTGTCGTTGATCACCAATGATTCTGAGAGAAATGAGTGCGGGAGGAGAATGGCGATGCGCATGTGACATGGACCAGTATGTAAATGACAGGACTAAGAGGATAAAGTTACACTTGAAGCATTCTTTGAAAAGGTGTTTCAACTTCTACCTGCTGCAAAAAGGAGCAGTCTATAACGTTTCTTACGTTGCACATTTAAAACCATGGCAACGGAAAACATTCATTACATTCTTCGGTTGTGCCTGACAATAGAAACGAAAACAAAACAACAGAACAGATCAGTTATCTGCAATGTGTTCACACACATTCAAAACGAGCCACTGTGGTGCAATAGTTGTGCCATTGTTAGCAGCTGAGAGATCGTAGGCATGCACCTTGTCAGTCTTTATATCACTATGAGAGCCGTCAATCCCGACCAGATCCTACCCAGAAATGGGGAGTCTCAAAATGTCGTGATGCACACGGCTTGTGTCGTCCATACAATGACCATATCTCCAATTTGGTTTCTCAGAGTTCCTGGCTAGCACGGCAGGTATCTGTATTTCTTGGGCCGCGCCGATTAATCTCAAGTTGGAATGGAGAATGAAGGATTGAATGTGGCTCCACCCTAAAGACTCAGGTTAAAAAGGAACACCGTAGTATCATCAGGATCAGTTATCATCCACACTGATCATCATAGAAATGACCAGGACGTCATAACCTCGGGTTCTGCACGCCCTGTTTCCCAGTGTCTTGTTTCAATTCATCTTGATAGACACGCCTTGGGGTGAATTCTTGTCAAGGCCTTCAAGGGCGGCGAATGGTCGACTTGCCGCTTCGCTGACGCTGCTGAAATGATGTGAAAGTTTTGCATACAACTGTCTCGCTGTGCTGATCTTTCAAAACCTGCAGGCAGATTCCTCAGCCAATGATGTGGAATTCTTGCATACAACTGTCTTGCTGTGCTGATCTTTCAAAACCTGCAGGCAGATTCCTCAGCCTATGTCAAGCGAGAAGTAACCACGAGAAGCGAAATCCCCGTTGAACTGCAGAGACACTAAGTTCGTGGGTTCATGTTCACATCTTCAATGATCCCTATAATTCTCTTCAATGATCCCTATAATTCTCTTCAATGATCCCTATAATTCTCTTCAATGATCCCTATAATTCTGGGACCTTACTTGCACTGAAGTTCGGTTGTTCGTCCGTAAAATTACCGCTGACCCTCTCACGCCTCAGTGCTCCTGCAACAAAACTGCCTGCAGCGAAATCGAATTTCTTGACGTCTTCGCAAAAGAGCTGTCACACTGGTGGAAATGGCCAATACCCCGGTTTGTGGGGATTGCCAATGGGTGGGCGTGGTGGTGGTGGGAGGGATGCTCACTAAGTCTGACAGCACAAACTTTTCTCATGAATAGGGAGCTCAGATGGTGATGTCCTGCGTAATAAGATCCGAGATCACCCAAACACCGCTACCAAACCGTCTCAGCAGCGTGGACAGTGCTGCGTTACGAGGACCCAGTTAGTGCAGCTCTCTGGGGATTGCTGGTGCTGGCTGTGAAGCAGGACCCGTTCTGGATGTGGCTGTGCATGGAGATCCGCAATGAGCGGTGTTACAGTCACTGACGTTGAGATGCTACAGACGATGAGACATCAGAAGAAGAAAAAAAATGCTCGGCACAACTGCAATGTTCAAACGAGCCTCCCCTCTCCCTGCTTCCCCCTTTCTCGCACCCTGTCCCGCAGGTCCCCACTTCCTGAAGAAGAAGGAGGGAAATGATCGCCGGCTCTGTGTATTAACACGCTGAGAGCCCCTGCACAATGCCAGACTGGATTCTATTTCTGGAATCACGCAGCAGTCATAGCAAATCAGATTTGTAAACAAAAACACGTGCTCACTTTCCCCAAGATCCCAAGGAGGGTCAAAATATGAAGGTAAAACAGCAGCTAGAGCTGCTGATTTGTTAAAGGGTCGTCTCAGTATCAGCTGGCTTATCAATGCTGAGAAGAGACAAGAAACTGCTAGCTGGTGCGATCTTTCATTGCATACTAGACAGGTTTAGGGAACAGGCAAGAAACAGAAGAAGAAATAAGATCATTCTGTAAAAGAGCCTGCACGCCAAAGTAGGTGTGAAAAGTGGACGTCATCTTGCTTTACAGCACTTTACCCTGACCCGTGTTTACACCAAGGAAGCTTTCCCACTGGCTCTTTCTTTGAGTCATTCTTTTAAAAGCGTCTTCTAGGCAGGGCTGTAATACAGCTTGTTGCCCTGTTCGTCAATCAAATAAAGTAATGAGTTGTAACAAGCAGGGAGGAGAAGGAGCTGATGAAGAAGAGAACAAGAGGGGGATGATCGAGATAAAGAAAGAAAAAACAATACAAAAAGAATGACCGTCAGAAAGAACAAATGATTGAAATAATGGGGGGAAATTAGAGAAAGGAAACGATGTAACAAAATGATTGAAATAAGGGGGAAATTAGAGAAAGGAAACGATGTAACAAAATGCAAACAGGAACAAGGATTGATTCACATCACCTTGATATGAGACCTCCAGTGCTGGGTGGAGGGTGGGGGGAGGAGAGGGCAATGAAAGGAGAAGAGTGCGGAGGGAAAGCTTTGTGTATAGGCTCACGTATTTCAGGAATATGGGTTCAGAGACATTATTGGTGTTTAACAGGTGCCATGAAACTCAAATACTAGCATTGAGAAGTTCCACATTCAGGACACGCTACTGTGTTTATATTCTCAACACTTTATTGTCATTCTTAGTTTTGGTATACCAGGGAGGAATTGGGAGAGAAAGAGGAGGCCGGAGACGAAAGTGAGCAGGGGAAAGGGGGAGGTAGCCATGTAACTGTGCTCAAATACATTTAAATCTGAGCTATGACATATCTTTGGTGTTATGCGGATGCCCTGAAACCGAGGCACCCAAAATGCAAGTTTCTACAACATTGACAGTAAACCTTGTTTACATCTTCTGTGCTTTATCTTGTTTGTTTTTTCATGTTTGAAGAGGGGTCAGTAGGGGTGTGAGGAACGAGAAAATGTAATCTGATGACATCCCATTAGAAAATGCACACACAGTTTTGTTGTTGTTGTTTTTTTTAATCTGCAGATGAGGCAACCACGTGGAGATTGACGAATGGTTTGAACAACCCGAAAGAAAGAGCAAAGAGAGGAGTAGTGCAGCTGTCAACATTAAAAGGTCCATAGATGGCTTGCACTCCGCAGAACAGACCTTTTTGTGGTGCCGATGGGACAGAAGCGGAGGCTGAAAAAACGACATGCCAACGGTATATAAAGCATTACCCATCCTCCGCCAGCTTTAACCATAAAAATTATCTGAAATTGTTACAAAGATCCGACCTGGGTTTGAGAGAATACACTCGGCTGGATCCTAATGAAAACTACACAAAAAATGAATGAATTAGACTACCAACTGAAAATTAAGTCACTTGAAATTCTTTGTTGTTGTTGTTGTTGTTGTTGTTGTTGTTGTTGTTGTTGGTTGCTCGCTTTCCTATTTCTTTCTGTTAGTGGAAATCGAGGAGGAAAGGGTTGCCCTTCTTTTCTTTTACTAGTTCTTTTTGTCTCCGAAAAAGGAGTTGTTACTGTTTTAGCCCTTTTAGCCGTTTATTTTGCTAGCTCTTCCTGTTATTGGAAGTATAGTCTGGAATGTGCTCTCTTTTTGCCGTTTCCGGGGGGCGCCAGGCGGTCTTTTTTATTTTGTTAGTTCCTTTGCAATCGTACTTGCTTTTTTGTCCTCCTTCGCTCATTTTGACAGCTCTTCTTGTCAGTAGAAATGGAACTGGGTCTTCATCCTTGTCAGTTTTTTGTTTTTTTTTGCTAACTTTTCTTGCTAATGGAAATCGATTTTTTTTTAACCCTTCTTAGTTTATTTTATCAGCGCTTCTTGTTAATGGAAATCAAATCGGTCTATCATCTGTGTCCTCATTCGTTGGCTATCAGTCTTTCTTACAAATAAAACAATGTAACAAAATTCGAAAAAACCAAGAAAGAGAAAGGCAGGGAGACAGACAGGCACACTGACAGACAGACAGACAGCCAAACAGACAGACAGACAGACAGACAGACAGACACACACACACACACACACACACACACACACACACACACACACACACACACACACACACATTCACACACACACACACACACACACACACACACACACACACACACACACACACACACACACACAGTCGGAGGCAGAGAGACGAAGAGACAGACATAGATTGAAACAAATGCAAAGACAGATAGACATGCAACGCGAGAGGATAATAAAGAGAGAGAAAATGAGAGAGAGGAGAGTGTGTGTGTGTGTGTGTGTGTGTGTGTGTGTGTGTGTGTGTGTGTGTGTGTGTGTGTGTGTGTGTGTGTGTGTGTGTCTACAAAGAGAGAGACATACTCATTATTGAGCGGGATACAGTCCCTTAAATCAACAAAATAGCAGAAAATAGAAACAAATAACGAAATGGAAGAGTTACCACCCC
This sequence comes from Conus ventricosus, assembly GCA_018398815.1. Taxonomy (NCBI): domain Eukaryota; kingdom Metazoa; phylum Mollusca; class Gastropoda; order Neogastropoda; family Conidae; genus Conus; species Conus ventricosus. The sequence goes on from CM031613.1 coordinate 19,868,108, forward strand.
TTAGGTTCTTAGATTATAAAAGACAGAAAGAGAGACGCACAGACCTTAGTTAAGTAGTTCTATGCATAGCTTACTGGGACCATTACCCTATTTTTCAGAACTAGATGTCACTACCATGCACTTCCCATAGAAGAGAGACGCACATTGAAAGCTTTGACTTTCAAGGTATTTTTAAGAACCGTCGCTATGTGAATACGTCACGTGCTGTTGGCTACGTTGTGATACTACACACTTCTTTTTTCCCTGCTCTCACTGATCGCGATTTGAACCCCCCGTTTCTCTGGAACCAGATCGATCACCTCTGCCGCCGTAATGATCCAGCGGGTTGATAAACAGCAGGATGACACTAAGAGCTGAAAAAGAAAACGAAAACCTCGCCGACAGCCACGAGCTAAATTCGGACAGTTCGTCACAACACTCCTGACTTTCAGGTGTGGTTGTTATAAGACCCCACTTCAGAGGGAGGCCAAATCTGTAGTTGTGTCCATACAGAAAGAGAATCACCCTCGCCAGAAATGGCTAAATGTCTGTGGCTTATATGTCATATGCAAGGGTGGATAACTTTGTCTAGATTGAGGAGTGAGGTATAGGTTGCCCGATTTCATTGTTGAACATAGATATTGGGGGGATGTGGGGGGCGGGGGGGGGGGGGGTTAGGGGGTAAGAGGTTAGCAACAGCACTTATTTTCGAATTCTGAGTGACATAGGCGTTGTTCAGGAGAGGGATAACGGGGTACAGGTAGGAGGGAGAGAGAAGGGCTGGGGGGGGGGGGGAGGTGCGGCGAGATGGGGGGGAGGGGGAGGGGGCAAAAAATGGGAAGGGAATAAAGAACACACTGGCAACCTAATCCATTCACTGTCATCACTGGTAGTTGATGAAGTGCTTGTATCGGGATTTCTTAATGGAATGCTGCTCTATTTAAGACACTTTCAGTTCTTGTTGTCGGACGAGGCGGTGGGGGATGGGCGAGGGAAGGCGGTCCACAATCCCTTAATCCCGTCTCTCCCGTTTCCTATCCGCTAAATCCTTATCAACACAGAACATAACGAAGAGAAGACTAACCGAAGGACGAACCCGATTCACTCACCAGTCCGGTTGCTATTTTTACCATCTAATGATTGTGTTGTGTAGATCTGAGGGCCATCAAATACTATCTTTTGTCCCAAAGCAATAGAAAAAAGAATTTGTTGCGGGAAATAAAAGACTTGTGTAAATCAAAATGCTGCAAACCACAAAACTATTCTTTGTAGAGGTATTGCACTAAAACAAATCCCTAACCTCCTTCATCCCCTTTACCTCCACTCCACTGAAAGGTGTCTTTTAGAGAGAGAGAGAGAGAGAGGAGAGAGAGAGAGAGAGAAGGGGGAGAGAGAGAGAGAGAACAGAGAGAGAGAGAGAGAGAGAGAGAGAGAGAGAGAGAGAGAGAGAGAGAGAGAGAGAGAGAGATCCTAGCTTTTTTTTTCTCTGAACCTAACACTATGCCTCGCTTTTCAATCCGTCCCTTAATTTCTGTCTCCAGCTTAAAAGTTTTGCAAGGTGTGTGTGTGTGAGCAGGGGGGGGGGAGAGAGAGAGAGAGAGAGAGAGAGAGAGAGTGTGTGTGTGTGTGTGTGTGTGTGTGTGTGTGTGTGTGTGTGTGTGTGTGTGTGTGTGTGTGTGTGTGTGTGTCCCTTCAAAGTTTGCAAAATATGTCCGCAGTTTCAGTCTTTTCATAAACATTTCACAAAATCTCCCAGTTCCTTGTCTTTACGTAACCTTGCCATTTTACTCCTTTTGCTTGTTGTTGTTGTTTTTTATTTTGTGTGTTGTTTTTTTCGTTCGTTCTGAGGAGATATATAATTGCTGTTTCGTATTTGTTTTGTTCGGTGTTGCTTTGAAGAAGATAGAACCAATGTTACACTCCTTGTTTTGTTTTGGTGTTGCTTTGAAGAAGATAGAACCAATGTTACACTCCTTCTCTTTTGTGACCGTTCCATCCGCCCATAGGCTGTAAGAAATCAAAAAGAAAGAAAAGAAACGCCATGGTCGTTTTATCGCAGCCCCCAGCGTCCCATTGTACAAGAAACTATTGATGCAGTTTTGCCCTGAGAGCCCCCCTCTAGGGGGGGACAGTGCGCTGCTCCCAAAAAGGGGGCTTTTGGGTGTGGGCCCGGGGGATCCCCCGCCCTACCGTGACTCCCCAAGGCTGTCCCATCCCCTCCTGCCGCTCTTCCTCTCTTTTTCCCCTTTCTCACGGCTTGGGGCACGGGTCAGACCACATCAGTGTGTCCCCTTGCCCCCCCCCACCCCCACCCCCCGGGCCCTCCCCACTCCCCGCCCCCATCCTCTATTCCCAGAAACGTGAACAAAAAATCCTGGTGCCTCGGCCTTTTTTTCTTTATGGTTTTGGGATTTTTACGGGGTGTTTTTTACGAATGACCGTAAATTTCCCAAACAATTCGGGTCTTTTTTTGTGTGCTCCTTTTTTAAGAACAGAAACTTTTTTCGGGTAGAAAACAGCACCCCCTCGAAAGGGGACTTTTGGGTGTGGGCTGGTTTTTATGACAAACCCCCTCAAAACTAAAACCCCTTAAGTAAAAACGAGCGCAATTCAAAATGCCTCGGGTATTTTTTTGAACTTAAAAACCCCCCGAACCCGCATAATCATGCCCGCAGTTGACTAACCATGACGCCCAAATTTGCCAGGTACCTTGGGGCCGAACACTTTAGGGAAGGGGTTTATCATTCGGGAAATTGCAATTTTTCGTGCCGAAATTGCAGCAGAATTTTGGGAGGTTAAAGTCGGGGTACCCCTAACCTGAAAGTGGACAGACTGGCGGGAATACACACATAAAACAGAAAACGGGTTTGCTAAAAGTGTAGATTTTTTCCCTTTCACTTGCCGGGATTAACAAAACTAAATAAACCCTTTATTTACCAAAACCCCCCGTCTGATCGAAAAAGCTTGGTTTTGGTTTTTAGCATACCGTAACCCCTCTTCGGGATCGATTAATGGCCGCCCTTAAATTCACTTCCTTTGGGGCATGGCCCTTGGGGGATTTTTTGGGAATACGGGAACAGAAATTTTACTCGGGGGACACAAATTTTGGGTTTCCGGGTCGAAAAAGCCCCCGGAAGTGCCCTTTGTTCGGGAACCGCTCCACAATGTAACAGTTCCCCTTTGGGGCCACTTTTGTATTTTTTTTAAACCAAATTTTGGGTTGAAATCTGTTCAGGGCCCTTTTGCCTGATCACAGACACAGGCACAAACGACCCCCAACCCGGGGTTGGCCCGTGAAAAAACCTCTTTCCTTTTGGGCGGAGGCAATTAGCTGACTAAAGTTCCCCAAAAAGCTTAATTAAGCAAGACCCACACTCGCCTTCCTCCCCCCCGCAGCGAAAAAACAGACGATAACCGCAAGATTTCTGCGGCAGGGGGGGAAACAGATCTTTTTATCTATGTCCCACTGATGTTTTTGTTCCCACGTTGAGCTTTGCTGTTCGTCACAAAAGCCACACAGGATGCGGTCCTGTAGATGGTAAAAACGATGTTGATACAGACGTCAAGTCACGATGTTTAGCCCAGCGACTACGAAAGCCACACCAGAACTGGGGAAGGGAAAAATTGTGTGACGCTGCCCCTGGAAGTACTGTGCTGTTTTCCATGTATGGAGGTCTAGTTTCACGTAAATTAAAGCCACAATAAACCATGTCTTTTCTTGGCCCGGGGAAAACGCTTGTGGTAAACGTTAGAACCGAGATATAGTTTCGTATCTGAAATATTTTTCTTTCACTAAACGACTTGCTTCGTTTCGTAAGTAAGGTACTGTAACACCACCCAATAGCCGGGAAATTTTTGGTATCCATTTTATCTGCCATTCCAATCATATATATATATATATATATATTATATATATATTATATATATATATATATTATTATAATATATATAATATATATATAACACACACAGCTTAACAGAGAACACAGCAAAACCCTTTTAAAACATGATTTTTTCACGATTATACAAAGAAAAAAAAAAGCGTTCCCTTAATACCAACTCTGTCTGTGAAGGGCAAAAATTTTCCCCATTAAACGTATTTTTCCAGAATGTCAAACAATTGTTTCGCAAAAAGTTGTGGGACTGGTACCCTTCAATCAAAATGGCTTTGTTTTCTCGAAAAAAAAAGGTTTTTAAAGCATTAGTGCAACTCAAAATGTTTTGCATGGGTCAATTAGTTTCAAGAATTTAACTTAATTTACTCGGGGCATAAAAAAGGGGAAAAAAAATAGAGACGTGCACGTTTTTTACATTGTGAACGGACGTAAGAAAATGCGTTGGCACTGCAACTTAGCTACGTGGGTCTTGGCGGTTGAAAACCTCGAACAGGGGGTGAATTTTTCCGGGGTCGCTTTTTTTTGGCACAGGAGTGTTTTATGGGGATATACGCCACGTGCATAAATGTGAATTGCAACTAAATTGGGGCCCCCCTTGGGGATAACCCAAAACCCCAAAAATTTCAAATCACCCCTTCCACATCCAACATAAGCCGAGATTTTCTCGTCAAGATGTTGCATAGCAAGGGGCAAGCGGGCCGGGGTTCCAATGGGGGGGGTCGCTATGCATTCGGAGTCCACTTTTCCACCTCTACCCCTTCTGGCCCCTTTTTAAAGCAAGAAACACCACTGATGACAGGAGGGCGGCAGACCGAGGGTCACCACAGCAGCCCAAAAACCGCCCTCTTTTCGTCAGCTCGAGGGAGCCTTAAAACCGTGCAACACAGCCGGGAAACCCCTCGGAACCAGGGAGGCCAACCAACAGGCCGTGCTCCCCGAGAACCAGTTTTTGGTTTCCCCAATCGGGTCCAGCCCGGCGACCTATCCTGCACTCCAGCTCGCCAAACCCTCTGCAGTGGGGACAGAATCCACGGGGATTGGCCCTCGGGGGCGGGGCCCAGCCTCTTCAGTGATGAAAGCCGGTTTCTGCTCGACCCAGGCGATGGGGGGGACCGGGTCTGGGGAAAAACGGGGGGGAAAGCTTCACGGTGCCAAAATCACCCAAAGGGGCCCCGGGGGGGTGAAAGCATCATGACTGGGGGTTCGGCATAAAAACGCCGTAGGGCCAGTCATCTTCGAAAAATGGGTCCAGGAGGGGAAAGGGGGGCACTGCTTTTTTTACTCGACCAATTCTGGCCCCCCCTCCCGCCGCATTTCCCCGCGGCATCCAAGAACCTGTTTTAGAGGAAACCAAGGCCCCACCTGCCCGGTCGCAGAACTTTCCTAGCAGAAACAAATCAATCGCGCCTCACCCCCCGTTTTCCCTCCCCCACCTTAAAACCAATAAGCTTTCTGGGATGCCCTTCAGAGGCAGTTGAACCAGCTCAACCCCAGACCCCAGACAGCAGCTCAGCTTGCTGTCGCTGTGGGCCAGGTGTGGTGGCAAGTCTCCCAGAGGCAGACCAACACTCTGGTGCGCTCGATGTACCGCAGGTGCACAGCTGTGATCAATGCTCGAGGTGGTCACACCAGATACTGACATTCTGCTGTTAACACAGGGTCAAGGTCAAGTTCATGTGACCTTATTTTCTACCAGAATGAACTTTGAAAGGACACTTTTGCGGTGTTCGATTGCTTTTTCTCACTTTCTATTACCAGTTCAAAGGAATCGGTAGCCAAATTACATCAAAATTTCTATACAGTTTGTTTTCGCGTTTTTTATGCCTCTGAGTATATTTCATTTATGATTTTTCAATAATTGTGTTAAGAAATTTTCAAGTGTTCTTGAAGCTTTGCGTTTTTCGGCTGCAGTTGTGCTTTGTTTCTTTCTCTTTTTTTCGGGGGGGGGGGGGGGGGGGGGGGGGGGGGGGAGGTCGTGTAGTATCGCAAGATACTAAAACAAATGCAGATTAGGAGGGCACATGGAAAGGCACAGATCTCACTTTCTTAATTTCAAATTTCAAATCAAATTCTCACTCTGACTTCATTCTGTTATATCCCAGTCCATTCCCGCATCCGTGTGTGACTGACCTGTCTCTGTGAGAACATGGAAGCTTCTTTCTTGGGTTACATTTCCTTTCGAAACTCTCTTCAGAGGTGGTTTTGCTACGTTTTCAGATTTCCTCAAACAAACAATCCATGAAAAGTTTCTCCAAAGGCTTTTCTTTCAGTCTGATATATCTACATTGTGTCTGTCTTTACTACTACATAGATTAACAAAGAAAGAATGTCTGCAGATCAGAATGTGCCCTAATCTCAGGTTTAATCATTACCTTTGTTATGGAGGTTTTGCTTTCAACACGATCTGTGAGTTTGTTTGTCTGCCTGCCTGTCTGTCTGCCAGTGTGTCAGCAAGATCACGCAGCAAACGACTTAACCGATTCTAATCAAACTTCGTAGAGAGGTCACATTTAGCCCAAGGTCGGAGCCATTAATTATTTGTAAGATCCCAGATCAGAAAACAGATCCACTATTTTTTCTCACTTTTTTTCATTGCAGTTTAGGACTATTTTTTACATTTTCGTACATTTCTCAAGAAATAATGCATGATCTTAGTCAAAAACAAACTCAGGCCTATTATGTTTAATGATGTTTACGAATTTGTAAGATTTGATGCCGATCAGGATAACAACCCTCAGCTAATCCAGAGAACATAGGAGTGTTCCATCTTGGCTGAAATGTGCTTTCTCCAAAGTGTCCTTCCAGTCACATCAAAGTGCCATCACGAGCATGTGTGGTAGATGGTCGATTCTAGTTTTACTCATCTTCTGTGCAAGCTCGGCTCAGTCCCGGTGTCATTCATATCTTGCCATGAAATATTTGTTTCTTAGTCTGGCACTTTGGCTCCTTGTTGACATTTCAGCAAATCGCCTATTGTTGGGGGGGGGGGGGGGTAGATTGGGGGGTGAGTTACAGAGATAGAGACAGAGAGATAGAGGGATAAGACGAGGTGTGTGTTGTTGTTGTTTTTGGGGGGGAGGGGGGGGGGAGCGGGGTTTTCCCTAACTAATCGCGTGACAAACAGTGGAATGATTTTAAGGGATACAGGATGGCAACAACTTGAAACAGACCTTACACGGCGTTTGTTTTACTGGTTGCTGTCATGTCTGTGCATGCACACATGTTATTGTCAGTTTCTAAGTCAGTTTCAAGGCTGTAAATGGAACAGAAAAGAGGAAAGCTGGGCTCACTGGACTGGTTACTATTCACTGGACACGAGTCTAACGTGTTTGATCATTTCCACCATGTTTGTCCATGTACTCGTATGTGTCGGTTTTTCCAGCCATTTTGATGGGAATCAAAGATGAAGTAATGTCAATTCTTCCCTAAAAACATACAAACATTAGCTGCAGTAAGATTGTTCATGGCAACGAATAACTGAAGGTTTGGCAACGAATAAGTGAAGCTTTGGCAACGAATAAGTGAAGATTTGGCAACGAATAAGTGAAGATTTGGCAACGAATAAGTGAAGATTTGGCAACGAATAAGTGAAGATTTGGCAACGAATAAGTGAAGATTTGGCAATGAATAAGTGATGATTTGGCAACGAATAACTGAAGATTTGGCAACGAATAACTGAAGATTTGGCAACGAATAACTGAAGATTTGGCAAGGAATAACTGCAGATTTGGCAACGAACAAGTGAAGATTTGGCAACGAATAAGTGAAGATTTGGCAACGAATAAGTGAAGATTTGGCAACGAATAAGTGAAGATTTGGCAAACGAATAAGTGAAGATTTGGCAACGAATAAGTGAAGATTTGGCAGCGAATAAGTGAAGATTTGGCAACGAATAACTGAAGATTTGGCAACGAATAACTGAAGATTTGGCAACGAATAACTGAAGATTTCACGAGCGGGTGGTAATCAGCTGACCACAGCTCCATAACGAATTCAACATTTGAACTTAAAAGATGATGCCAGACATTGCAACGATGTTAAACAATTACCAGCATTTTCCATTACCTTTTGCTTTTGTTTGAGGGGATCATTCATGTTTACAAGATATCAGTGACTGCTGCTGGGGCTGAAGTAGTCCAGTGGTAGAGAACCGAACGCGTAGGCCTGGTGATCCTGGGGTTGCGCATTCGAATCTCCGCCAGGCTATTTTAGTAGAAGGGATTTTTTTTCCGCTCGGGGTTAACGTTGGTTCTGACTCCATTTTCCAGAAAGTCCTTGGAATGAGGCTATAACCCCGGGATTCTGTATGTATATGCATGCTTTACATCTTGCAAATACCTAAAATCTCATCGCGAACTCTTGGAAGAGAAAGTCAATTTAGCCACTGGTATGGACGACACGTTATTCACAGCACTCTCCCTCTATGAAACATCATAGAGTGAAGGAAGAAAACTGAATAATAATAATAATAATAATAATAATAATATAATAATAATAATATAATAATAATAAATTTTTATTCAGTTTTCTTCCTTCTTTTCTACTGATGTTTATTGATGTGTGAATGACTGGTATTGACTGAATGAAACGGAAAAACGACTGAATGAAGCGCCAACAAGCAGCTTGTTAGTCCGTTCCACCAGGTCGGCAGCCCGAGATGAAAATGAGAGCTAAATTGTAAAGTGCTTACAGCTTGGTCTAGAACCGAGGATAGGTGCCATGAAAGCACTCTTTTTCATTCTCCACTTCTGATCAGACAATTTGGGAGTTTGCATAATCAGACAATTTGGGAGTTTGCGTAACCCAGACAATTTGGGAGTTTGCATAATCAGACAATTTGGGAGTTTGCATAATCAGACAATTTGGGAGTTTGCATATGAGCAAAAAGAGGACAGTGTGCGGAGCCTCGCAAACATTGGAGATGTGTTCTTGTAAAAACATGAAGAGACACATTTCACCTACTGTCCAAAGAAAGGGATTAGAACGATCACCTGTGAATAGTAGTCTGCACAGACACTAACAAAGATACAACAATAGAAATCTCTCTCTTTTCTCTCTCTCTCTCTCTCTCTCTCTCTCTCTCTTCTCTTTTCTCTCTCTCTCTCTCTCTGTGCGGGGGGGTGGTATGCGTGCATGCCTACCTGTGCGAATGCTTGCAAGCACGCATTCGCACACGCGCGCGCGTTTTGCGTGCGTACGTGCGTGTGCACAGCGCGCGCACGCTGGTGTGCACATATGTGGGCGTATTCGTAACAACAAACAACAACAATAATAATGATATCTGTGACATTTGCAACAAAGGGCAGTCACCCGAAGTTAAATGAACGGAAACCCGGATAAAAAAAAAAGCAGACAATGGCGATTAAGAGCCCAATGCGGGCAGAAGAGTCTTCAACAAAGAATCTGCTGCCATGCCAGGCTCTATTGTGCGTCGAAAGTGCCACGATCGATGGCTGTGGGGTTTAAGATCCTGGTAAGGGTTTTTAAAAAGATGAAAATAGGGGGGGGGGGGGGGGGGGGGGAGCAATTTTTATTCTTGCAAATCGATCAATCAATGGTGCTAACATAATTAACAGCAACGTAAGGTTGCTGTCCCCGTATTTTCTTCTCTTCCCTGACAATCCTGCTGCCAGGTCTGTGTGTTGACATTCTGACAAACCGTCTGCAGTGCTCTTCTGGGTAATCCACTTGAAACACTGTGTGGAAGGGTGTGAGATATTCTTGGGGAAGCGCTATATTTCAGAAAGAAAACTTTAGAACAAACGTGTGTTTCGTTCACAAGAGACGTTATGCTTTCGCTGTGTGTGTGGTCTGTTTGTCTCGTGTCCCGTTTGGAGAAGACATGATGCTATTGTTTGTGACATGATGCTATTGTTTGTGACATGATGCTATTGTTTGTGACATGATGCTATTGTTTGTGACATGATGCTATTGTTTTGTGACATGATGCTATTGTTTGTGACATGATGCTATTGTTTGTGACATGATGCTATTGTTGAGTGATGTTGAAATCAGACTTGGCAAAACAGACTACTTTCTCTGGGAATTAGACATCATGCGTTCACTTCTCTCCTGACCGGGCTAAGAACAAGACGTGTCGCGTCTACTCTTCATACAATTTATTCAGAATGCGCAAACATGAAACTAAAGAGATCAATACTTCCTAATTCTGGGTTGTGTAGCTTTCTTACCTGTCCAACCACACACACCACACACACACACACACACACACACACACCACACACACACACACACACACACACGCACGCACAAACACACATGCGCCACGCACACAAACACACACAAAAACACAACAACACACACACACACACACACACACACACCACACACACACACACACACACACACACACACCAGCTCTTTGTTACGCGATCAGGTCAGCACACTATGCATCATCGTCTCTTTACAGGCAGCAGGTGATGGTGTTGCCTTGGCAACAGTTCCCAAAGGATCCTTGGTAGTGGGTCGCCTTCTAAGGACTTCCTGATGTGGAATCTTCCTTTCTCTTCTTCGCCATCTGAGACGTGGTCTTCTCTCTTCCTTTCTCTTCTTCGCCATCTGAGACGTGGTCTTCTCTCTTCCTTTCTCTTCTTCGCCATCTGAGGACGTGGTCTTCTCTCTTCCTTTCTCTTCTTCGCCGTCTGAGACGTGGTCTTCTCTCTTCCTTTCTCTTCTTCGCCATCTGAGACGTGGTCTTCTCTCTTCCTTTCTCTTCTTCGCCGTCTGAGACGTGGTCTTCTCTCTTCTACACCTTCCTCTGCGTTTAGATACTCACTCTCATTGCAGTCACCTCAGACCAGATTTCTCTCTCTAACCCGTCTCTTCCCTGCTCCTTCTCTCCTGTCTCTCTCTCTCTCTCTCGCCTTGTGTCTCGTGTCCTCCAACATTCAGTTCAAACGGGCATCCCTACAAAGGATCTCCTTTAGGCTATGTTCTTTCAAATGCCAACATTCATGCAACTTTCTTGAGCAGCCTCACAACTAGTTTTATTTTTAATCAACCTCGGGCTCTTTCACGCAAATGGTCGTCGAGATCCGCATGAATTTCTAGAAGATCCTTGCACAATGTTTATCATTCTCTTATCTGTAGCCACCTTCCGTCCGCTCACATCCGCACCACCTGACATCACCTCAAGCTCAGCACTTCAACAGTATTGGTTAGAACGGAAGCGAACTGCTATTCAGCAGGTGTAGATCCTTCAGACCCACTCTGTCCCTGTTTTGTTTAAATATCACCGGGTCGACCTCTTCTACGTGACACCCTACAGCCCGTATGAGCAGTCTACGTCCCTTGACTGATTCGCACCTAAAAGACTGAAATAAAGAATTCGTTATTATGCCCCTGCCCATTTTTTATCACTTGTTCGAAATTCGACTTCCTGGACGAAGCCTGAGGGGCAACACAGGTGGAGGTCCTAACGCCTTTTTTGACCAGCGTTCCATTATCCTCTTATCCTAAACTGCTGTCGTTCAGAGCCCTTAATTCCCTCTGTGCGAGTTAACGGCTCCCTGGACAATCTGACAACAAGATTACGCAAATCCCAAAAAGCCGCGATCCGATTTTCACCAAACTGGGTGGAAAGATTGAATGTGATCCAACAATGAACGCAATAAAGTTTGGTGTGAATCTGCCTCAAAGGGAGGATTAAGGGTCCGTTGGAACTTGACAGAGTCTGCAATCTCCCAGGAGTCCTTGTGTTTTGGGGTTTGTTGTTTCTCTCCCGCCCTCACGCTTGTGTCCATCTTGTGTGTGTCCGTTTCGATTTTCCCAGGAATTCATAGAAAGGGCCCGTGTTGTGTTGCATGAGTCTGGGAATGATTTACATCAACTGGATCACACACACACACACACACACACACACACACGCATACATTTCCCTCTGTGTGTGTGTGTGTGTGTGTGTGTGTGTGTGTGTGTGTGTGTGTGTGTGTGTGTGTGTGTGTACTGATGTATGTGTGTGTTGTTTAAGAATACATTTTTTATACTTTTCTCATGTTGTTTCTTTCTTTTAAAGTACGTATGTTTGTGTATGTAAAGGAGGCGTCTCTGAGTCAATTTTTGCGCAGGACTGCAATCTACATACAACTCTTCATAATGTTCCCTGAATTTTATGAGTTTATCACACTTTTCACTTTAAATTGTGGATTGCTTTTCAATCATTTTCAGGATCAAGGCTTTGATACAAATGTATT
>CM031613.1:19882695-19932704 GCA_018398815.1 Conus ventricosus
GTCAATGTGCATGTCACATGGACTGACGTGTACATTAAGGGAGAGAAAGAATGTCAATGTGCATGCCACATGGACTGACGTGTACATTACATGGCTGAGAGGATAAAGTATATACCGACACTTGAAATCTTCACTGCAAATGTGGCTGCTAAAAAAAATTGTAGTATATAATGTTTTCCTTTTTCACATTATAACAGTGGCGATGCAAAGCATCCAATACATTTTTTCGGCTGTGCCTGGGATACAAAAGAAAACAATACAACAGAATTGACTGCTTTTCCGCAATATGTTAACACACTCAAAACGAGCCACCATCGTGCACCAGTAGAGTCATGGTTAGCGGCTGAGAGGTCATGGGCTTGAACCCTGTCAGAGCCTTGGCATTACTATGAGAGCTGTCCGCCCTGACTAGATGCTATCAGGAGTCTTGAACAATCGTGATCCACAAAGCCTTTTCTGTCAACATCATGACTACTTCTCCAAATGTGCTTTTTCAGAATTCCAGGCCAATACATCAGGTGTCTGTATCTCTTAGCCCGATTGACCTCAAGAGGGAATGTAGAATGAAGAATCGAATGTAGCTCTACATATAGTCTCAGATTGAAAAGGAACAGCCGATTGACATCAAGAGGGAATGTAGAATGAAGAATCGAATGTAGCTCTACCATATAGTCTCAGATTGAAAAGGAACAGCCGATTGACCTCAAGAGGGAATGTAGAATGAAGAATCGAATGTAGCTCTACCATATAGTCTCAGATTGAAATGGAACAGCCGATTGACCTCAAGAGAGAATGTAGAATGAAGAATCGAATGTAGCTCTACCATATAGTCTCAGACTGAAAAGAACACCCCTAGTATCATTGTGATCAGTAATAATCCTAACTGATCATTATATTAAAAAAAAGAGCGGGCCTTCTTAACTATGGTCCAGCGTGCATCTTGTTTCAATTCATCTTTAGAACTATGCCATATGGAGAATTCTTGTCAATGCCTTCAAGGACGACGAATGGCCAAGTTGCCACTTTGCCGCCGACACTGCTGAGATTACGTGGAATTTTTGCATGATTTTGTGTTGCTGCCCCAGATCTTTCAAAACCTGCAGACAGATTTCTCAGCCTATGCAAAGTGAGATGTAACAAAGAGAAGCGATATCTTTCATTCCAGCCTGGCATCGCAGTGGCACTGCGTTCGTGGGTTTGTGTGTCTGCATCTTTAATGATCCCTATAATTCTCTTCAGTGATCCCTATAATTCTGGAACCTTCAGTGATCCCTATAATTCTGGAACCTTCAATGATCCCTGTAATTCTCTTCAATGATCCCTATAACTCTCTTCAATGATCCCTATCATTCTCTTCAATGATCCCAATAATTCTGGAACCTTACTTGCATTGAAAGTTCGGTTGTTCATCTGTAAAATTACCGCTGCCCTTATCACGCTCAGTGTTCCTGCAGCAAAACTGCCTGCAGCGAATTCGAATTTCTTGATTTGCGAAAGAGCTGTTGCACTGGTCGAAACGGCAATACCCCTGTCTATGGGGACTGTCATTAAGTGGACGTGGTGGCGGTTTCCATCTGGAAGACATGCTCACTAAGTCAGAGTCCGCACGCGACGTTTCGTCATGAACAGGGAGTTCAGATGCTGCTCAGTCCTGCATTTCGTCATGAACAGGGAGTTCAGATGCTGCTCAGGTCCTGCATTTCGTCATGAACAGGGAGTTCAGATGCTGCACAGGTCCTACATTTCGTCATGAACAGGAGTTCAGATGCTGCTCAGGTCCTGCATTTCGTCATGAACAGGAGTTTAGATGCTGCTCAGGTCCTGCATTTTGTCATGAACAGGGAGTTCAGACGCTGCTCAGGTCCTGCATTTCGCCGTGAACAGGGAGTTCAGATGCTGCTCAGGTCCTGCATTTCGTCATGAACAGGAGTTCAGATGCTGCTCAGGTCCTGCATTTCGTCATGAACAGGAGTTCAGATGCTGCTCAGGTCCTACATTTCGTCATGAACAGGGAGTTCAGATGCTGCTCAGGTCCTGCATTTCGTCATGAACAGGGAGTTCAGATGCTGCTCAGGTCCTGCATTTCGTCCTGAACAGGGAGTTCAGATGCTCCACAGGTCCTGCATTTCGCCGTGAACAGGAGTTTAGATGCTGCTCAGGTCCTGCATTTCGTGAGATCAGATCAGAGGCCTCCCAAACACTACTGCTGCCTTCCAAGAATTTGACACTGACGGCTCTCTAAGAATTGCTAGTACTATGTGTGAAACTGGAGCATTCCGGGTGTGACTGTGTATGGAAGCTCTGAGGTAGAGTCACGGGCATTGAGAATCTGCAGATGATACAACAGTAGACAAAACGCTCAAAACATCTGCAACATTACAAGTTGAAATGATCTTCCTCTCTCCCTATTACCCCTTTCTATGCACGCTATCCAGCAGCTACCCATTCCCTCAGGAAAATACGGGAAAATACTCAGCCTTTTTTTAACAAGCTCAGAGACCCAGTGCAATGCCAGACTAGATCAGTTTTTTTCGAATCCTGGCAGGAGTCAGAGCATGTGAAATTTATGAACGAAAGTAAGTACTCGTTTCTCCCAAGACACAAAAAAGTGTCAACAAACGAAGAGAAAACAGCAGCAAGAGCGGCTGATATGCTGAAAGATGATCTCAGTATCATCTGGCAAATCATCGCTGAAGTAGACCAAAAACAAATGCAAACTGGTGCAATTCCTCATTACAGACCAGGTAGGACTACTGAATGGCGAAAGGACAAAAAGAAAGAAAAGAATTCTGCCAAACAGCCTGCGAGGGTGTGTGTGAACGAGTGGACGTTAACTTGCTTTAGGGGTGTACAGCAGTTTACCCTGATCGATGATTACACCCAGGAAAGATTTCCCACTGGCTGTTTCTCTGGACATCTTTTTAGTTTCTTCAAGGCAAGTCTGTAATGCAGCTGGTTCCACGGTTCGTAAATTGAATAAAGCAATTGGCTTTAATAACGTAAGAGGGAGGAGAGAGTAGAAGACGGAGATGAGGGAGAAGCAGAGGAGAACACTGAGGCTAAAGAAAGCAGAAGAAGAAAACAAAATGACAGACAGAAAGAAACGAAACAACAAAAGAAAGAAAGAATGGAAAGAATAAAATAATGAAAACAAAAGTAGTGATGGAGCAAATTGGCGGAAAACCAAAAAGAGGACGGAGACAAGAAAGAAAGGAACCAAGAAAAAAATGAAACAAAACAAAATTAAGAAGAGGAAAACGAAGGAGAGAGCCAGTTAAAGGGAAAAGAGAGGGGTGAGAACAAAGGAAACCGAAATGAGTTGATTTCTCTTTTTCTTTAATGAATTAAACAAAAACTAAAATTTAAAAAAAAAGGAACGAAGAAAAAATAATAAAGGAAGAAATAGTAAAAAGAATGAAGAATGAAAAGAAAAGGAAGACAGGAACCGTTTCAGTTCATAGGTTGAAGGATACCTCACACCTTGTACTTCAAAGATTCCGCTCAACGTGTGATACTGTACACTTACACTTACACACACACACACACACACACACACACACACACACACACACACACACACACACACACACACACACACACACACCGCGCGCGCGCCGCGCGCGCGCGCGAACGCACACGCAAGCACACATTCACATACATTTCGCGCGCGCGCGAGCTCGTGCGTCGACAGAGGCACGCACACGCATGCCCCTCTCCTCCTCCTCTCCCCGCCCCCTCCACACACACACACACACAACACACAGAGTCATACAAACAGGCAGACGGACAGAGAGAGAGAGAGAGAGAGAGAGAGAGAGAGAGAGAGAGAGAGAGAGAGAGAGAGAGAGAGAGAGAGAGAGATAGAGACAGAGACAGAGAGACCTGCGTCCAGCAAGCTGATAATTATCGCATGACAGCGGGAGCACTTCAGGCGAGCCAAATCAAGCAGCGCCTCTGTTTTCTTTCCCTGGGCATCGCCATTCCGGAGCGACATTAAACATTTCACAGAGATCTGCAAGGTGTCTTATTTCTTCTTTGTTTTTTTTTAAATCTTTCTGCTGCTGCTTCTTACATCTTCCATGCCCCGGGCATCATAATATCCAATATGGACATAAAAAACAATGCCAATATTTTGGTAAGCAATTTTTTTTTTTGCTTTGCTTTGCTTCGCTTTTTTTTTCTATTCCTTTCAGGTTTTTTTTCCCCTTTGTTCTTTCTGATTTTCATTTAGTTGTTTGTTTGTAGGGTTTTTTTTTCCCCTGCCAAATATCTCAAAGATTATTTTCATTATCCAGCGCATTAGTATTTCTCTTCGTTTTCTTCTTCTTCATCCTTTTTTAACTACTTCTTCTTCTCCTTCTTCTTCTTCTTCCTCTTCTTCTTCTCTTCTTCCTCTTCTTCTTCTTCTTCTTCTTCTTCTTCTTCTTCTCTTCTTCTTCTTCTTCTTCTTCTTCTTCTTCTTCTTCTCCTTCTTGGTCGTCGTCATCGTCATCGTCGTCGTCGTCGTCGTCGTCGTCGTTGTCTTCTATTAAACTTGCTGTCGTTGATGTTGCTGCGCATAAATTCCCGTCGTCATAGGAAGAAGCTTGACGCAGTCGTCATCGTCACTGTGGTGGTCGTCGTTCACCGTGATGTTGTTCATGTCTAATATACTCACTTTCTCCATGCTTTCCGGGTGTATGTTTAGCGCCAGACTTCAAAGAAAATCCTGATTTTCTTCCCCCCCCCCCCCCCCCCCCCCCCCCCCCTCTTTCTTTCTTCCTTTCTTTCCTGTCTTTCTTGTCTTCAAGACTGTCACGTTTTCTTCCTCCCGTCGTTTCTTTGATCATTATCGTGTGCCCCTCTCTCTCTCTCCTCTCTCTCTCTCTCTCTCTCTCTCTCTCTCTCTCTCTCTCCTCTCTCTCTCTCTCTCTCTCTCCTCATCTCTCTCTCTCTCTCTCTCTCTTACAGGAATGGGTGGAAGAAAATAACATTACCGGGGAATTTCAAGCTGGGTTCAAGAAAAACTATTCTACAGTTGATCACATGTTCACATTAATGGCATTTGTTCAAAAACAGTTTAGCTTAAATCGTAAATTATATGTTTGCATTTATTGACTTCGAGAAGGCTTTTGATTCAGTCAATAGAACCTTGCTGTGGCCTATCCTGTTTAAAAATGGTATCCATGGAAAACTTTATAAATGTGTTATAAGTATGTATAATTGTGTAAAAGCAAGAGTGCGATTTGGTGATGCTCTAACAGACTATATAAATTGCACTTCTGGTGTGAAACAGGGCGATGTCTGTAGCCCTGTTCTGTTTTCTTTATTCATTAATGAACTAACACAGGAGGTTATACATTGTGGAAGGCACGGTGCACATTTCATAAATGACGTTGTGGAAATTTTCATTCTTCTTTGGCTGATGATGTGGCCTTGGTGTCAGAAACAGTGGTTGGATTACAAACCCAGTTAAACACTTTGCAAAGAGTTGCTGCTTCATTAGAATTAAAGGTTAATATGGCAAAAAGTAATATAATTGTATTTAGAAAGGGTGGATATTTAGCAGCGAGAGAAAGATGGGTGTACAATGGTCTACAATGCCTGTTGTCAATGTGTATAAATACTTAGGAATATACTTCTCAACGCGTTTGAGTTTTGTCTTCGCTTGCAAAGATTTGGCCAGTAGAGCTAAAAATGCGTTACTGTGCATACTAAAGAAATTATCATTGCTAAATAACGATTCCCTTACTTTGTTTTTGAAGTTATTTGATAGCCAGGTTCAACCTATGGTACAGTACGGAGCTGAAGTATGGGGCCTTGATGCAGTTGCTGCAGTACACTGTGAAAAGTTACATCTGTTTGCTTTGAAGAGATTTCTTGGTGTATCATTGCAAACGCCAATGATTTGGTTTATGGTGAAACGGCTAGATTTCCTATATATTTGAATTCCATTATTAAGTGTGTTCGATATTGGCTGAAAATTACTCAGATGCAAGGTCACAGATTCCCATATAAAGCATATCGAATGGTTGTTAGAATTGGACGACAGAGGTAAGAAAAACTGGTGACTAATGTGAGAGTGAAACTGTGTGAATATGGTTTCGGATTTGTATGGATGAACCAAGGTGCTGGTGATATGAATGCTTTTATCCAGTATTCCGAGAAAGACTCGTTGACTGTAGTTGGCAAAATTGGAATTGTCATGTACAGAATAGTGACAGATTTGAATTGTATAGAACGTACAATAATCTACGATGTTTACCTGTATATATATCAATGAAAATGGACAAACATTTAAAACGCATCATGGCTAAGTTTAGATTTGTGTTTCCGATCTCTTTACTCATTATTTTCGTTACAGACAGTCATGTAGTGGAAAATTTGATCTGTCCTTTGTGTCGAAATGCAAAAGAGGATGAAGTTCATTTTGTATTGACTTGTCCAGTACTAGATTAACTTAGACAGGAATTCATCTCAAGAAAGTACTTCAATAATCCATGCCTTTTCAAATTAACCTTGTTAATGTCGTCATCAAATGAAAACACGGTTAAAAAGTTAGCGATTTATTTATATAAAGCATTCAAAAAGCGAACTATGTATGTAACATAAAGAATACCAAGATCAATTTTCGACATGATTTATTATGTGCATCCCCCTTCTAAGGGGCTATGGCCTTTAAGAATAAAACATTTGAGTCTTGAGTCTCTCTCCTCTCTCTCTCTCTCTCTCTCTCTCTCTCTCTCTCTCTCTCTCTCTCTCTCTCTCTTCTCTCACACCACACACACACACACACACACACACACACTCACACACACACACACACACAAAACACACACACACACACACACACACACACACACACACACACACATAGTTTGACACTGACACTGACACACACACACACTCTCTCTCTCTCTCCTCTCTCTCTCTCTCTCTCTCTCCTCTCTCTCTCTCCCCCTCCCTGTCCCTCCCTCCCTCCCTCCCCTCTCTCTCTCTCTCTCTCTCCCCTCTCTCTCTCTCCCTCCCTGTCCCTCTCTCCCTCCCTCCCTCCTCTCTCTCTCTCTCTCTCTCTCTTCTCTCTCCTCTCTCTCTTCCTCTCTCTCTCTCTCTCTCTCTCTCTCTCTCTCTCTCTCTCAACGGACGTTCCAATGAAGTCTGCCGAAGTTAGTTTCATTGTTGTCTGAATCCCTTTACAAATATGACGAAAAGCTTCTTGCTGCAAAATGCCAATCCAACTTCGAAGATTGATGAAGGAGGGGACCGGGGGGGGGGGGGGGGGTGGGGGGGGTGGAATCAAAGCATTCAGAAACCGTTGGTTTTCATTGTAGGATCTAACATGGCGCATTTGAAATAGCTTTCTGTATTTTGGTTCAGTGTGACAGGAGAGAAAACGTTGTTGTTGTTGATTTTTCGAAAGAAAATCAATCGACTTCCCACACAGTCTTGTGTCCAGTTCTCGTGTAGCCTCGCCAACTCGTTACTTGACATACACAGTGTGAAGAGGGGAGTCCAAAGCATTGGGTAAACAGAAGGACATGGTCCAGCTCTTCGCAGACCTCTGTGTCAAGTGTATCAAGTTCTCGTACGGCTTTGCTCACTTATGACCTGACAAACATGACGTAAAAGGGACTTCAGCGTATACTCAGAAGCACAATCTTGACATTGTGTGACACGGCCGATTTCATTTTGTTTACAAATTTTTACATTTCACCGGCAACTTTTTTTTTTCTTTTTACTATTTATTGAACATGTTTTGAAATGTCATGATTGGGAAGAATCCGCATCACGTCGATGCGTACTTTCTTAAAGTTTCTGCTCCAAAATTAAATAACGCTTTCGTCAAACTGTGTCAAAAAAGTAAAAGACAAAAAGCTGAATAAAAGGAAGAAGAAAGAAGGAAAGAAGGAAAGAAAGAACTCTGTGTACGAAGATTATTGTCAAGGGATTTTGACGTTTCAAATCGGTTTGTTTGGGGTTGTGTTTTTTGTCGGTTTTGGGTTGTTTGTTTGTGTTTTCAGAATAAGCAGAACGGGGGCAAAACGAAGTCGCATCTACATACACATTACAATTGCCTGGACCCGATGTAAGTACGCAGTGTTTCAATGCCCTGATCTGGACCGAAACAAACCAAAAACACAGAGGTCACAGGAGGCGCTGTTCCTCCGCCACAGCACAGAGGTCACAGGGATGGGGCTGTCTCCCGCCACGAGCAAAAAGTTCACAGGAGTCCCGCTGTCCTCCGCCAAAGCACAAGTCACAGGATGCGCTTCCTCCCCCAAACACACAGAGGTCACAGGGAGTGCGCTGTCCTTGCAACAGCACAGAGGTCACAGGAGTGCGCTTCCTCCGCCACAGCCGAACGAACTTAGACTTCACTTGACCGGATCCCCCAAAATCCAATGGTTCGTTTGGGCCACATTCCGTTTTTCAGAAATTTGTTCAAACCGGTCGAATGTTGGGCGCATCTGCAGACAGACGACGCTTCAACAAACCATTGGGACGGCCATTGACAAACATAAGCTTCAACAAACCATGGACGCCATTGACAAACTACGCTTCAACAAACCAGTGGGACGCCATTGACAAGCGTAAGCTTCACAAACCAGTGGACTGCCATGACAAACATACGCTTCAACAAACCGTGGGACCCTTTGACAACATACGCTTCAACAACCGGGGGGGAAACGCGTTTTTGACAAGCGTAAGCTTCAACAAACCAGTGGGAGGGCCTTGCCAAACAAAGCTTCAACAAACAGTGGGACGCCATTGCAAGCGAAAGCCAACAAACCATGGACGCCTTGCCCAAACATAAGCTCTTGAAGGTTAAACTTGAAAGAAAAATACGGCCGTAACGAAAGGACCCCAATCACGAGACAAAACAAGCTTTTTTGACCTTTTAGGCCTTTCCTCAGACAAGCCAAGCAGCCTTTGAAGGCAATACAACGGACTCGAACAATTCACTATGTCCCTCAATAGGGCGAAACCAGGGCTGTCAATTTGTCGCCTGAAAAGACCAAAGGGGTCGAAACCGTCAGTTTGTCTTGTAAATTTTTAAATTTTTTTTTGCCACCTTCGTTCGATAGAGAAAGTTTTTTTGAAGTTGTTTCCATTTCCCGCCCCATGGCCTCATTTGAAAAACGTGTTTGAATTTCAAACACTTTCACACGGGACAGGTGTAGAACACGACTGGAGCAGCAGCCAAACAGGATTGAAAGGTACCCCAGACACTCTGTATCAAACTCTTGAAGATTAATTTAAAACGGTGAGTGGGGGGGAAAAATGAAGCAAATTTTGAAAGAGAGGGGGTTAGTTACCGCCAAGGACACAGACAAACAGAGTTACAGGACTTAACACAAGCATTTGGACCTCTGGGAATTTTCAGGCGAAACAAATAACATTTGGGCAGTGAAACGAAGAAAAACGACCATTAGCTTCTCCTTTCGCCTTACAACAAAAATGTCGGAGGCGAACAGGTGAACTAAGTAGTTCTTTGTTTCGTTGTCACTGTCCTCATTGTTTCGCCTGAAGAAGATCCAAGAGGTCGAAATGCATTGTGTCGTCCTGTACTCTGTTTGTCATGTCCTTGGCGGTAACTAACCCCCTCTCTTTCCAAATCTAGAACATTAGTTTCAATGCTGGAGGCCTGACGATGGAAACGGAAACAAGGAGATAAACAAAGAAACTTCGAACAAACACAACACTTTCAACCTATTGGTCTTCTTCAGGCAGAACAACAACAACAACAACAAATCAAAAAAAACGACAACAAAAGGGCGAACCGACAATCGGTTATGTCTTCAATCTGGATGCCAAATTTAGTCTTGAGTGAGCAGCCAGTCTCTCTCTCTCCTCTCCTCCTCTCTCTCCTCTCTCCCCTCTCTCCTCTCTCTCTCTCTCCTCTCTCCTCTCTCTCTCTCGACCTCGTCTCTCTCTCTCCCCTCTCTCCTCTCTCTCCCCTTCTTTCCTCTCCCCTTTTCTCTCTCTCTCCTCTCTCTCTCTCCTCTCTCTCTCTCTCTCCTCTCTCTCACTCTCTCTCTGTCCTCTCCCCTCTCTCTCTTTCTGCGTAAAGAAGATCCATCCATCGGGTTGAAACTCGTTTGGTTTTGGTTTGTAACTCACTTGTTTCTTCGTCTGGCGGCCCAGTAAATCTGTTTTGGCCCTGAAATATTGAACTCCACAGGCAAAGGGACATTAGCAATTAGAACACACAGACATGTGTGGTGAATGTCCATGAAGCAAAACGAAGAAGAAGAAGAAGAAGAAGAAGAAGAAGAAGAAGAAGAAAAGAAGAAGAAGAAGAAGAAGAAGACGAAGACGAAGAAGAAGAAGAGAAGGGTGGGGGAAAAGTGTGAGGTTGGAGGGCCACACACACAAAAAGATTGAAATAGATAATGTAACGTTAAGATGGCACCACCGAATTCTCATGTCCGTAGTCAACTCCTATCTCTCTGCAACCCTCCCCACCCCACCCCCAACAGGGCCCCCACCCTAACTCCCTACCCTTTCACCGGGCAGCCGAAGGCCCTAATAAAAGCCCCCAAGCAACTCATAAAGACAAATAAAGAACACTTGGGGGATGTATGGAGAAAAGCAGAATTCCTGTACCACCCCAACACCCCCACCCACCCCCACCCCCCCACAAACCACCTTCCCCTTTTTCATTTTTTCAAGCTGCAGAGAGAGAGAGAGGGGGGGGGGGAGGAGGAAGAGAGAGAGAAAGAAAGAGAGAGCGTGCGCGCGCGTGTGTGTGGTGTGTGTGTGTGTGTGTGTGTGGTGTGTGTGGGGTTGTGTTTATGCTGTAGGTATAGTTTGTCTGTGGTGTGTGTGTGTGTGTTGTTAGTTAGTTAGTTTCTTCATTTTAAAAACGTCCTTCCACAAAAAGTGATTTCAGACGATGTGTTGAAGTATATGGAATGTGCATATTAACTGTGTGGTTGTTTCTTGAAAATGTGTCGTATGAATAAACATTTCTTATGAGTTAAGATTGGAGATGCCAGATACAGGGACAAATTGTGGGTGTGAGTGTGGTTTGTGGTTGTGTGTGTGTGTGTGTGTGTGTGGGTGTGTTTTGTGTGTGGTGTGTTGTGTGGTGTGCGTGTGTGCGCGCGCGGAACGTGTGGTGTGTGTGTGTGTGTGTGTGTGTGTGTGTGTGTGTGTGTGTGTGTGTGTGTGTGTGTGTGTGTGTGTGTGTGTTGCGTGCTTGTATGTAAATGTTCAATTTTTCCGGGAAAATTAGGCAAGTACGCTTCAAATTGAGTGTAGCATAGCAGCAAGAGTACTGTAAGTAATGCAAAGTAATTAACAATCTAATATTAAAGGAAGAACATCAAAGTAAATGCCCACTGGCTGTGTAACAAACATTTACAAACTGAGGAAAAAAAAGAGTATCATTCAAAATCTTGGGCAACAGATGACGGACTGATCCGTCAGATAAACAAACAAACGCCCGACTTACGATATAATTCCCTTGCTCTTGGACAACTGATTAATAGATGTCCTACTCTGAGTGTTTCTCCACCCCATGCATCTTTATGTTTTTACAGAACTTTGTACGAAGGGAATTTAACCGCATTCTGTGCAGTAACTTCTAATCTCTCTAAAAACCGGAGAAGCAAGGTGATTTTTGACGAGGCTTTCGAGTTGATTTTGACACCAAATTTAACACAACTCTGATAATACTGAGTATCTGATTCATTATCAAGTTTCTAAAGTTTTTATCCGATGTTTTTGTTTAGAAGAATATTGCATCCGTTAAATCCCAAAAGGGAAAATTAAGGGGAATTGAACCCTCAACATTTCGAGCTGCCTTTCTTGCAGCCTAATCGACTCTCTCATTTGCTGAAATGCCACAATGAGAGGGGGGCCCAGCAAAAAACTAACTGATGTGCCTTATCGGATAAAAGAAAGTATAACATATTTATTTCTGTTATTATCTCCAAACGGATTTTTGAATTTGAAGACCGGATTGCTTCAAGAGCAATCTAGAATCAGCACATACTAGTACGTGACTGACATTTAGATGGAAAAAAAGAAATTATTTAAAGACATTAGGATGGGGGCTAGCTCGGCACTGAAAAAACGAAAAAATTTCTGCCAAGTTTGTACATTTTCTCCACGTTGAGTCAGGTATTACAAACGCTGCCCCTATCCTACTGTCTTCTAGCACTGTGTGTGTGTGGTGTTGTGTGTGTGTGTGTGTGTGTGTGTGTGGTGGGTGTGGGGTGTGTGTGGTGTGTGTGTGTGTGTGTGTGCGTGCATGCGTGTGGCGTGCATGCGTGCGTGCGTGTGTGCGTGTGTTGTGGGGTGTGTGTGTGTGTGTGTGTGGTGTGTGTGTGTGTGTGTGTGTGTGTGTGTGTGTGTGTTTAAAGAATGTGTTTTATTTCTGTAGGTATAGTTGTGGTGTGTGTGTGTGTGGTGTGTGTGTGGGGTGTGTGTGTGTGTGTGTGTGTGTGTGTTGTGTGTGTGTGTTGTGTGTGAGAAGAGAGAGAGAGAGAGAGAGAGAGAGAGAAGGGGAGAGAGAGAGAGAGAGAGAGAGAATGTGCATTTTGTCTGTAGGTTTTAAATTGTGGGTTTTGGGGTGTGTGTGCACGGATGTGGAAAAAAGCATAAAAAACTGACTAGATTTCAGTGTTTTCTCCCCATCAAACTGAAAGAAAGGGCCGGAAAAAAATACTGTGTGAATCGTGAACAAAGCAAACAGCAACTATCCAGTGGAGGGCGGGCGATAATCCAGAACAAAGGCTACCAGTAACTATCCAGTGGAGGGCGGGGCGGATAATCGGAACAAAGGCTACCCTAACTATCCATGGAGGGGGCGGATAATCGAGAACAAAAGGCTACCAGTAACTATCCAGTGGAGGGCGGGGGGATAATCGAGAACAAAGGCTATCTGTAACTAACCAGTGGAGGGCGAGCGGATAATCGAGAACAAAGGCTACCAGTAACTAAACCAGTGGAGGGGGGGCGGATAATCGAGAACAAAGACACCAGTAACTATCCAGTGGAGGCGGGCGATAATCGAGAACAAAGGGTACAGTAACATCCAGTGGAGGGGGGGCGGATAATCGTGAACAAAGGCTACCAGTAACTAACCAGTGGAGGGCGGGGGGGATAATCGAGAACAAAGGCTACCAGTAACTATCCATGGAGGGCGGGCGGATAATCGAGAACAAAGGCTATCATAACTATCCCAGTGGAGGGGGGCGGAAATCGGAACAAAGGCTATCTGTAACTATCCAGTGGAGGGGGGGCGGATAATCGAGAAAAAAAGGCTACCATAACTATCCAGTGGAGGCGGGCGGATAATCGAGAACGAAGGGTACCAGTAACTATCCAGTGGAGGGCGGGCGGATAATCGAGAACAAAGGCTAAACTGTAACTATCCAGTGGAGGCGGGCGGATAATTGAGAACAAAGGCTATCAGTAACTATCCAGTGGAGGGCGAGCGGATAATCGAGAACAAGGCTATCTGTAACTATCCAGTGGAGGGCGGGGATAATCGAGAACAAAGGGTACCAGTAAAATAACCATTGGAGGGCGGGCGGATAATCGTGAACAAAGGCTACCAGTAACTATCCAGTGGAGGGCGGGCGGATAAAACGAGAACAAAGGGTAACCAGTAACTATCCAGTGGAGGGCGGGGGGGATAATCGAGAACAAAGGCTATCAGTAACTATCCAGTGGAGGGCGGGCGGATAATCGAGAACAAAGGCTACCAGAACTATCCAGTGGAGGGCGGGCGGATAATCGAGAACAAAGGCTAAACCCGTAACTATCCAGTGGAGGGGGGGGCGGATAATCGTGAACAAAGGCACCAGTAACTAAACCAGTGGAGGTGGGCGGATAATCGAGAACAAAGTCTACCATAACTACCAGTGGAGGGCGGGCGGATAATCGAGAACAAAGGCTACCAGTAACTATCCAGTGGAGGGCGGGCGGATAAAACGAGAACAAAGGCTATCAGTAACTATCCAGTGGGGGCGGCGGATAATCGTGAACAAAGGCTACTGTAAAATATCCAGTGGAGGGGGGCGGATAATCGAGAACAAAGCCTACCATAACTTCCAGTGGAGGGGGGGCGGTTTTAAACGAGAACAAAGGGTACCATAACTATCCATGGAGGCGGGCGATAATCGGAACCAAAAGGGTATCAGTAACTATCCAGTGGAGGCGGGCGGATAATCGAGAACAAAGGCTATCATAACTACCAGTGGAGGCGGGCGGATAAAACGTGAACAAAGGCTAAACTGTAACTATCCATGGAGGGCGGGCGGATAATCGAGAACAAAGGCTATCAGTAACTATCCAGTGGAGGGCGGGCGGATAATCGAGAACAAAGGCTACAGTAACTATCCAGTGGAGGGGGGGGGATAATCGTGAACAAAGGCAATCAGTTACTATCCAGTGGAGGCGGGCGGATTAAACGTAGATTGTGGGTGATTTCAGCGCGGGGCCCCGGAGGGTTTTCCCCTTGTTTGGAAAGTCCTCTTTTCTTCTGAATCTCTTTCTGTGGTGTCCCATCTGTCTCTCATCTGTCTCTCTGATGTCTCTCTCCCCCTCTCTCTCCTCTCTCGTCTGTCTGTCGTCTCTCTGTCTCCTTCCTCTCTCTCTCTCTCCTCTCACTCTCTCTCTCTCTCTCTCTCTCTCTCTCTCTTCCCCTTTTTCTCTCCTCTCTCTCCCTTTTTTTTTTAAATGTTTAAAAATTTAAAATTAAAGTCGTAATTTTGTGAAAAAAAAAATGGAGTAAAGCTGGGTACGAACCTTTGACAGCTGTGTTTTCTAAAATATCCTTCATAGTGCTGTTTTATGTGACACACACAGGTTTAATTATGTTCTAATGGTCTTGAATGATCGTGGGGACTTGTGAGCAAAAAGCAGAAAAGAAAACAACAACAAATGATTCGTGGGCAGTTTTTGGGGAGCAAGAGCAAAACTATCAAAACAACAACAAAATGCATGTCTAGCTTTGATCTCCTCTCTCTCTCTCTCCTCCTCTCTCCTCTCTCCCTCTCTCTCTCCTCTCCTCTCTCCTTTTCCCTCTCTACTCCCCGCCTCTTTATCCCTCTCTCCCTCTCGCTCTCTCTATCGCCCTTCCCTGCACTCCTTTCGCTCCTGCGTCCCCTCCCCTCTCTCTCTCTCCTTCTCTCTCTCTCTCTCTCTCTCCTCTCTCTCTCTCTCCTCTCTCTCTCTTTTCTCTCCCCTCTCTCATTTTAACTTTTTTTTCCGTATCGTATTGTACTTCTAGTCACTTTTGCATGCTTTTTTTGTTGCCTTATCTTATTGTGCATTGTTGACCCTACTCAGGGCGAGGACTGGATGTAAAAAAAACACATCAGTGCGTATCTATTATCTTCGTAAATAAAGAATGTTGTCTTTTCTTTTTGTCTTGTCTTCTTTTCTCCCCCTCTCTCTCCTCTCTCTCTCTCCGTCTCCTCTCTCTCTCCTCTCTCCTCTCCCCTCTCTCTCTCATCATACTGCTGAAAAAACGATTGATGTCAAACGTAAAAGCGTCATATTCTCTACAATTTGTTTTTCAGCATATGATATGAAAAGAAAAACTTAGTTCGGAAATGTCGTCAGCAGATGGAGATACTATCAAATCGTTTGCGAAGTTCATCGCTGAAGCCTATGAACGAAGGAAGAAAATTCTTTCCTCTTGAATCAGCTTCTATATAACGAATAAGAACCTGCGAACAATTCTAAGCATTACAAACTGTTACCATTTCAGTATATCTGACGATTTTGTGATTACCGTCGGATGTCCTAGATTACCTTTTACTTTGATTTGGTACTGACGTATGTTTCGCCTGTAAGGCATTAAGTTAGACTGTTTCGAACTGCAGATAGAATGCTGTAGTACAATTTCCCCTTTCAAACCCATCTTTTTTCGCATATATGCATGTGTGCTATAATATATATATATATATATATTATATATAATATATATATATAATATATATTTGTAGATTCTGTTTAAAAAACCTATTTTAACATATATATATATATATATGTTAAAATAGTTTTTTTAAAACAGAATCTACAAATTTCTTTCGAGCGCGTTGCGCTGTCATCAGGATGGTTTTTGGTTTGCCCACCGCCGATGTTCTATAGCGTGTGGGCTCCCGTTTTGAGGTTGTTTGCACGTGCGGGTTGGCTGCACGTGTTTTGGGGGGGCTTTCAGGTTTTTGTTTTGGGTGTATCACTAACAACAATTTCCATTTATGCCTGCAGTTGTTACTATTTCTGTTTTGGTGTTTAAAGTTGCTAAGTGTGGTTTACATAGTATTAACCATTTTTCAGTTAAACATAGGTTGCACCTTTTGAAACATTGCTGTATGGTGATGCTCTTTTATGATTTTCCAGGATATATTGTAGCTTGTTTTGCGTCTTAAGTTTCCAGATAATATTTGCTCAGTTCTGTTTGGTTTTTATATTTTCTTTATTAAATGACTGTTGTGGTTTGCATATCTGGTTTTGAAGTGGTTTTCAGTGATCCCTGTGTATGTTTCTTTTCATTTTTCTGATGTCACAGTGGCTTGGTATACAATGTTGTTGTGAAGGCATTTATTGCTCAGGGGCACTGCTCTTTTTTGATGCAATTGCAAGATTTCCTTTCTTCAACCCTTCTTTGCTGTGTTGGTTTTCATTTTATTAGATGCGTCAATTAAATTTTTGAGGTTGGGCATGCATGAATACGATAGTTTGACGTGTTTTTGTTGAATATTTTATATAGTTTGTGTTCTTTTGGAAACGAGGTTGTTAAAATTTTAAAGAATTCTTTTCCTATGTTTGTTTTGAGTTTTTCCGTCGTATGGTGGGTTGTACCATGTGATTTTTCTTTCCTGTTTTTCTTATTTCTATTTGTGTATTGTCTGGATTGTATTGTAGTTTGTAGTTGTACCCACTTTTTGCAGCGCTTCTTGATATTCTACTGCTGCATTGTTGAATACTCTTTCATTGCATGACAGGTTTGATAGTCTCTGATTTATGCCATTGGGTATGGCTTTTAATACAGATGGTGGGTGGTTGCTTTTGATGTTTACATAGACAGGTGTGTCATTGGGCTTCTTGTAAAGGTTTATATATGTAGTTGATGAGATCAAGCGTTATGTCTAAGTAGTTTACTACCTTTTTGTTTGCTTCAAAAGGTGATTTTTAAGTTATGGTTTTGGAAGATTTTACATAATTCTTTTTTCTTATTTTCAATGGTTCTTGGTTGTTGGTTAGTGCAGCAAGGCCGTCGTCTCTGTATAGTCCAACTTGTTTTCCGAGTTGTTTCTTGATGTTGGATAGCATAAATAGTCCGAGAGCTCGTATCCCACACAGTATGAATAATTAGTTCCCCCTAATAAATTAGCATTATTAGTACATCGAAAAATATACTTTTGTCATCATTTCTCTTTTTTTCTCTTTATGTGTGCACTGCACCTTACATCACGTCTGTCCTCTGCTCTCTCTCTCTCTCCTCTCTCTCCTTCATTCTCTCTCTCCCCTCTCTCTCTCTCTCTCCTCTCTCTCTCTCTCTCTCTTTCCCTCTCTCTCTCTCTCAGACTTTTTAACTGTCTGTCTGTCAATCTCTCTCTCTCTCTCTCTCTCTCTCCTCCTCTCTCTCTCTCTCTCTCTCTCTCTCTCTCTCCTCTCTCAGTCTTTTTAACTGTCTGTCTGTCTGTCGATCTCTCTCTCTCTCTCTCATCTCTCTCATCTCTCTTCTCTCTCCTCTCTCTCTCTCCCTCTCTCCCTCTCTCTCTCTCTCTCTCTGTTTGACTCTCTGTCTGTCTGTTTGTCTGTCTGTCTGTCTCTGTCACTGTATCTCGCTATGTATATCTATTATGCACTTTCTCTCTCATATTACAAGGGTAATTTTCATTTGCTATAAGATGAGGATCGGCATGGTTCTTTTCACGTAAATGTTTCTTGTTGCTCTCTCTCTCTTTCTCTCTCTCTCCTCTCTCATCTCTCTCCTCTCTCGTCTCTCTCCTCTCTCTCCTCTCCTCTCTCTCTCCTCTCTCTCTCTCTCTCTCTCTCCTCTCTCTCCCTCTCTCTCTCTGATATTTACTGGGGTAATTTTCATTTCCTAAACTAAATATCTCCCTAACATAATTAAAACCTCCCTTAAGACACATCTTTTCCCCCTGACTGATTAACGATATCCACTTATCTCTGTGCGCAAGTTTGCTTGTTTTGACACGCTCATGTGTCTGTCTGCATGTGTGTGTGTTTTGGTTTGCGCGCGCGCGCGCGCGCGCGCGCGTGTGTGTGTGTGTGTGTGTGTGTGTGTGTGTGTGTGTGTGTGTGTGTGTGTGTGAGTGTGTGTGTGTGTGTGTGTGTGTGTGTGTGTGTGTGTTTGTATGTGTGTGGGGTGTGTGTGTGGAGTGTGTGCGTGTGCGCGCGCGCGCGCGCGCGCGCGCACGCGTGTGTGTGTGTGTCTGTGTGTGTGTTTGTGTGTGTGTTGTGTGTGTGTGTGTGTGTGTGTGTGTGTGTGTGTGTGTGTGTGTGTGTGGTGTGTGTGTGTGCTTTGAGTTAGAATCAGTATTTTATCATGTTTCTGTAATATGCCTTTGGCTCTCGCGAGGTAAAGCGCTAAATAAATATCTTTTAACATTAGATTACATAAGGATCGACATAGCTTTTTGTCATATAAATATCCTCATTGCACTCTCTCTCTCTCTCCTCTCTCTCTCTCTCTCTCTCTCCTCTCTCTCTCTCTTCTCTCTCTCTCTCTCCTCTCTCTCTGTCTGTCTGTCTGTCTGTCTGTCTCTTTCTCTCTCTCTCTCTCTCTCTCTCTCTCCTCTCTCTCTCTCTCTCTCTCTCCTCTCTCTCTCTCTCAACATTAGTTCACAGATTCTAAAAAAATTCCTCAAGGACTCTACCCAAACTTCAGCCTGTTCCAAATTTGACTTATTAAAATCCAGTTTAACATATTCAGGTTCCTGTCAATGGAACTCCGCTCCCAAATAAACCAAACACGCCAATTTTCATATCAACCTTCAAACACCTTTATTTCAACCATTTTATTGCCAGTACTTACATACTCCACCAAAATCCACCACCATTCCCACCACCCTCTTTTGCCTTATTATGACCTGACTATTTAAAAAGGGGTGTTTTTGTACTTGAAATGCAATGTATTTATTTTTTTTTAGAATATGTCTTAATGATATATAATATAATATAATGTTGTGTGTGTTGTGGGGGTGTGGGGTTTGTGTGGTGTGTGTGGTTTTGGGTGTTGGTGTGGGGGTGTGTGGGTGTATTGTTGTGTGTGTGCGTGTGTGTTCCTATTACCTCCTGCCCTCTTGTCTTTCGTCGAAATGCTTGAGTTTTTATGTACTTTCTCTCTCTCTCTCTCCCTCTCCCTCTCTCTCCCTTCTCTCTCTCTCTCTCTCTCTCTCTCTCTCTTCTCACCCCCTTTCTCTCCCTCTCTCCCCCCTCTCTCTCAGGGGTTCTGCGGGAAGACTTGATTTTTACCAAGGGTATCCCTCCTACCCGTGGCGAGGGGGCTATCTTTACATTTCCCCCCTTTCATTTGGCTTTTTTTTCTCCCCCCCCCCCCCCCCGGGTGTTTCAAATTGATTGTTTTGTATCTCTTTGGAATTTTTTTATTGTCAATTTTCAAACATGCTCTCTTAAACGCACCCCCCTAGCCCTTCCTCCCCCACCCCCTCTCTCTCCCCCTCCCCCCTCCCCCCCCCCCTCTCCCCTCTCTCTCTCTCTCTCCCCCTCCCCTTCTCTCCTCTCTGCAGGCTTACCCCGACTCCCTTTGCTCCTGCGTCTCTCTCCTCTCCTTTCCTTCTCTCTCTCTCCCTCCTCCTCTCTCTTCTCTCTTTTTTTTTTTTTTTTTTTTTTTTTTTCCTTCCCCCTTTTAAAATTTTTAAACCCCTATTGTATTTTAGTTCTAGTCACTTTTGCATGCTTCCTTTGTTGCCCCTTTTTTTTAATTTTTGACCCAAAACAGGGGGAGGACTGGATGTAAAAAAGCACATCATGCTTTTCTTTTTAAACCTCGAAATAAAGAATTTTGTCTTGTCTTGTCTTGTTTTTTCCCCTCTCTCTCTTTTTCCCCCTCTCTCTCTCCCTCTCTCTCTCTCCCCTCTCCTCTCCTCTCTCTTCCTCTCGTTTTTTTTTACCGTTTAAAATTAAAATTAAAGTCATTATACGTAAAAAAACAATGGGGGCAAAGCTGGCGAACGGCCTGGACACGTGAATTCTGTCTACACTCAGTGCGTTTTTTTGACACACAGGTTAACCAGTTCTCAGGCCTTGGATAACCTTGGGTACTTTAAGCAAACGCGAAAGAAAACAACAACAAAATGCATGACTAGCTTTTCCTCTCTCTCTCTCCCCTCTTCTCTCCTCCCTCCTCTCCTCTCTCTCTCTCCCTTCTCTCTTCTCTCTCCCTCTCCCCCTCCCACTCTCCTCCTTCTCTCATCCTCTCTTCCCTCCTTCCCCCTCTCTCCTCTCTCCCTCTCTCTCCTCCTCTCTCTCTCTCTCCCTCTCCTCCCTCTCATCCCTTCCTCTCTCTCTCTCCCCTTTTCCCCTCTCTCTCCTCTCCTCTCTCTCTCCACCCTCTCTCTCTCTCTCCTCCTCTCCTCCCCCCCTCTCTCTCTCTCCCCTCCCTCTCTCTTCTCTCTCTCTCTCCCTCTCTCTCTTCTCTCCCTCCTCCCCTCTCTCTCCCCTCTCTCTCTCTCTCTTCTCTCCCCCTCTCCCCCTCCCCTCTCTCTCTTCCCCCCTTTTCCCCTCTCTCTCTCTCCCCTCTCCCCCTCTCCCCTCTTCTCTCTCTCTCCTCTCTCTCCCTCTCTCTCTCTCTCTCTCTCTCCCCCTCTCTCTTTCCCCTCTCTCTCTCTCCTCCCTCCTCTCCCCCCTCCCTTTTCCCCTCCTTTTCCCTCCTTCTCCATCCCCTCTCCCCTCTCTCTCCCTCTCTCTCTCTCCCCTCTCCTCTCTCTCTCTCTCCTCTCCTCTCCCTCTCTCTCTCTCTCTCTCTCTCTCTCTCTCTCCTCTCTCTCTCTCTCTCCCTCTCTCTCTCTCTCCCCTCCTCCATCCCTCTCTCTTCTCTCTCTCTCCTCTCTCCTCTCCCCTCCTCTCTCTCTCTCTCTCTCCTCTCTCTCTCTCCTCTCTCTCCCCCCTCCTCTCTCTCTCCTCTCTCTCTCTTTTCTCCCTCTCATCTTTCTTTTCCCCCTCTCTCTCTCTCTCTCTCTCTCTCGCTCTCTCCTCATATTTACTGAGGTGATTTCCATTTCCAAACCTAAATATCCCCTTGCGATTAGGACCGACATGACTTTTTTCACATAAATATTCGTTGTTGCTCTCTCTCTCCTCTCTCTCCTCTCTCCCCTTCTCTCTCTCTCTCTAATTCTCTCTCTCTCTCCTCTCATCTCTCTCTCCTTCTCCCCTCTCCCCTCTCTCTTCTTTCATATTTTACTGAGGTGATTTCCATTCCAAACCTAAACACCCCCTTGCGCCTTGCGATTGGGAATCGACATGTTTTTTTTTCACGTAAATATTCTTTTTGTTGCTCTCTCTCCCTCTCTCCCCTCCCCTCCCCTCCTCTCCCCTCCTCTCTCTAAACTCTTTTCTCTCTTTTCTCTAACTCTCTCTCCCCTTTATCTTTTTTTTAAACGTCAAAAAAAAATTAAAGTCGAAATTTTTGGCAGATACAAAAATTTCGGAGGCCCAGTTTGGGGGCGAGCGAACCCTTTTGACAGCGTTTTTGTGAAAATTCCTCCAGTGCTTTTTTAAAGTGACAACAGCAAAAAACCAGGGTTTTTTTTAAACCCCCTTCACTGCCCTTTGGGGGACTTGATGACAACGCAAAATAAAAAACAACAACAAAATGCATGTTTTATTTTTTGGATCTCTCCCCCCTCTCCCCTCTCTCCCCCCTCTCTCTCCTCCTCTCATTCTCCTCCTCTCACTCTCTGCCTCTCTCACCTCTCCTCCTTCCCCCCGGGGGTTCCTCCCCTTTCTCTCTCTCCTCTCCGCTTCCCTGTCTCTCTCTCTCTCTTTTTCCCTCTCTCTCTCCCCCCTCCCCTCTTTTCTCCTCCCTTTTTAAACTCCCCTCTCTCTCTCTCCTCTCTCTCCTTCTTTTCCTCTCTCTCTCTCTCTGCGGCCATTAAAAACCGTGTGGGGGTTTTATAAAACTGAGACGCCTTTCTTTTTCAGCAGGTTTTTCATGATTTTTCCCTAAAGGGTTTTGATTTTTAAAGGGTCCCCCGAAACGTTGGTGGTGTGGTGTTTTGTGTGTGTGTGTGTGGGGTGTGTGTTTTTGTGTGTGGTGTGTGTGATGTGTGGGGTGCGGGGGGCCCGGTGCGTGCGTGCGTGCGTGCGTGCGTGCGTGTACGGCGTGCTTTGCGGCGTGCTTTACGCGCGTGCGTGCGTGGGGTGCGGGCTTTCCCGGCGTGGGTGTGTTTGTGTGTGTGTGTGTGGGGTGTGTGTGTTGTGTGTGTGTGTGTGTTATTTTTCCCAATTAAATGAAATGTTTGTGGTTGTGTGTGTGTGTGGGGTTGTGTGTTTTGGTGGTGTGTGTGTGTGGGGTGTGTGTGAGTGGTTTTGGGTGTGGTGTGTTTTGGTTTTGTGTGTGTGGTGAGTGTTGGGGGGGTTTGTGGGGGGGGGGGGTGGGTGTGTTTTGGGATGATGGTATGTGTCTCTGTTTGTGTGGTGTGGGGTGTGTGTGTGTTTGTGGTGTGTATGGGGTTTTTGGGTGTGTGGTGTGTGTGGGTGTGGGGTTGTGTGTGTGGTGTTTGTGGGGAAGGAGTGTGTGAAGTGGGTGTGTGTTCCTGTGTGGTGTGTTGAGTGAGTGTGTGGGGGAGGGGTGATTGTTCGTGGGGTGGATGGGTTTTTGCGTGCTGCGTGCTTTCGTACGTACGTGCGTGCGTTCGTGCGCGCGCGTGCGTGCGCCCGTGCGGCGTGCGTGCGTGCTTTTTGCGGCGTGCGTGCGTGTGCGTTTTTGGTGGGGGTATGGGTGTGTTTGTGTGTGTGTGTGGGGTTTTGTTTGTTTTTTTAAAAAGGCCTATACCTCCACTGCGGGAAAGACGTGTTTGATCCGTACGGCCCCAAATAAACCCAAAAAAAAAAAACCTACATTCTTTAAATGTCAGAAAAATTTTAAAAACCGGGAAAAATTTTTTCTAAAAACCCCCCCTCCAAATTTTAAAAACCCTTTTTCTAAGGACTTTTCCCCCCTTTAAAATGGCCCCTTGGGGTGGAGAGGGGCGGTTTTGGGGGTTTTCCCTTTAAGTACAATGGTTTTACAAACAAAGACTTCCCCTCTTTATGGTAAGAAATTGCATTGACTTTTGGGTTGTTTGACAAATAAACAAAATCCCTTTTTTTGTGCAAATTTTTGTTTTTAAGGTAATAATTAAAAATGCAAAAAATATGTATGTGGGAAAACTAAAGAAAACACATTTTTGTAACGTAAACTAATTTTCTTTTTGTCCCCCTTTTGTTTGCCCTCCCTACCTCCGTCTTTTTCCGTCGCCCTTTTCGTCCTTCTAAATCTTTTTGGTTTTTCTGTCAGCGAAAATTTTTGTGAGTTTTTTTGACTTTCTTCTTTTCATTTAACAGTCGGGAAACAAAAAGGAAAAAATGATTAAAATTTTTTGTGTTCATCCCTGCATTTTAAAACCAGTTTTTCCTTTTTCTCCAGAGCCCGTTCTTTTTTTCCCGCCCCTTAATGTGGGTTTTTTCTGAAAGGGGGTTATCAAATAATGCGCACTAATGGGGAGGAGGGATTGGGGCACGCACACAGACCCCACAAAACACACAACACACACACACCCACACACACACACACACACCCACACACACACACAAAACACACACACACACACACACACACAAATAAAAAGCAACTTAGAGGGGACAAGCTTGAAAACAAAACAAGCCCGGAAGGGAAAAAAACCCATCACGTCTGGCTTTCCCCCCCAAAAGCCTCTTGATGATAAAAGTTTAAAACGATGATCCATGATGATGTTTATAATGATGATGGGGTGGTGGGGGTGGGGGGGTTTGGGGGGGGTGGTGGGGGGTGGGGGTTTAAAAGAAGGAAAAAGGGCCTTTAAACCGGGGTTTCAGAAAGGAAAACTTTAAATCAGGGCTGTGGAAAGAAAAAAATATATACATTAAAGCAACATCCCCCTCTCTCTCTCTCTCTTCTCTCTCCACACAAACACAAACACACCACACACACACAACACCCACACCCACACCCACACACAGATACCCTCTCTCCTCCTCCCTCTCTCTTCTCTCTGCCTCTCTCTGCTTTTCTCCTCCTCTCCCTCTCTCTCTCATCTCTCTCTCTCGTCCCTCTCCCTCTCTCCCCTCTCTCTCTCACACCCCAACACACACACCCAAAATATATATCTATATATTTTAATATATATATAAATATATAAATTTATAATTTAAAAATATCGTTCTTCCCCCCCCTTTTCCTCCCTCTCACCCCTCTCTTCTCTCCCTCTCTCCTCACCCCAAAACCCTCCTCCTCTCTCTCCCCTCCTTCTTCTCCTCTCTCTCCTCTCTCCAGCCTTGTTATTTTTGGAAATCAATATAAAATGCTATAAAGTACTTAAAAGCAAAACCAAAACTTCATCAAACTCCCAGCGGGGGGGCTTTTAATTCACTCCCGTCTTTATTCCTCTGTCCCACTTTATCACGCAGAGCTTTTCACACACACACCAAAAACACACACACACACCCACACACACGCGCGCCCCGCCGCGCGCGCGCGCACGCACCACCCCAACGAAAGCACGCACGCACGAAACGCCCACGCACCACGCAAGCACGCACCACACACACACACACACACACGAAAATGCACGCACGCACGCCCCCCGCAGGGCACGCACGCACGCACACACACACCCACACACACACCAAACATACATACACACACACAAAACTTTTTTTTTTTCAAGAAAACAAATTTAAAAAACCGGGCATTCTACCCCCTCCACGCAGAAAAAAGGGACATCAGAAAAACTCTAAAATTTTTTCTTAAATCTGAACAACTTCTAAATTCCTCTCAAAATTTTTCATCTTTGATAGAAAAATTTGCAACTTTTTTTTAAACCGGGCTACAGAAATATCGACATTCAAGCTGAACAAAGGGAAGCCAAAATTTTTGTCAAAAACCACTGAAAAACCTGCCCGCTCAAAGTTTTGGGCTACTTTTTGCCTAAGCTGCGCTAAAATCGATATTCATGTACACTTTTTTACCTACGTTTATCTAGGCCAAAAGCAATAACGTCCCTTTATAGTGTACCTTCAGCCCACATTTTGCTAAACAAAGGGGAAAATCAAAATTCGGGGGTGAACCCTTTTTTTCAAATACGTTTTGTCTAGGCTACAGTAAATTTCCGACAAATTTATACGTACTTTCAAACCCTAAAATTTTGTCAAAACAAAAAGGGGTAACAATTTGGGTGTCCCGTTTAAAATATTTTTGTCAAACTACGGTTAATTTATATTTTTTAAATGTACTTTTAAATCTAAATTATGTCCCCCGGGTTCGGTTTACCGACATTTGGGATTTATTCAATGAACTTGTCAGAATGTGTGCCAACGCAAGAGCCTAAGTGTCAAAAAGGAAAAATCGTTTTTTGTGTAAAAGATTTTACTAAAATTTTGGGGTGATGCAAACAAAACCATAAATTTTTTTTGAGAGAAAAGGTATTGAAAAAAAACGAAGAAGACAAAAGAAGATACAGAATTATGACAAAGGACTAAAAAAAATTTTTTAATTTAAACCCGCAACACCAACCCCGAAAATATTTTCCCCTAGTAAAAACCCCCCAATGAATGAAAGTCTCTTTTGGGGGCAACAAAAGCAAAGGGAAAAAGGGGGAAAAGGACGTCATCATCAAACAAAGAAGAAGAAGGAAGAAAAGAAAACACGAAGGAAAAGAAAGATGAAGGCGCCCAATAGCAATATCCCTTCGCGAAAATGGTTTTAACAGTTTTAAAAAAAATTGTTTGATAAGCATCACAGGAATGAAAGAACAAACTTAATCATGGATGAAGGAAAAGGGCCAAACTGTACTCGGGTTCCCTCTTTAAAGCACTTTTTTTTCGCTCAGGGGACTTGAAAATAAGCCCTTTCCCGGGCCACAATCCCCCTTGCTGGAGATATCTTAAAAAAGCGGTGTTCCAAGTTGGGTTTAATTTTTTTTCATTTCTTTTCAAGCAGGGGTTTTTAAAAAGGCGTCCCATGCAGAAAATTTTGGCCCTCTTTGTTATGTCACTTTTGTTTTCAGAAGGGGTGACAAAAAACCTTTAAATTTAAAAATCCAAAGGGGGATTTGGGAAAAAAAACATGATGGGCCCAAATTAAAAAATTTATAAATTGCAGGGGTGAACTGAAGCCCAAAAGATCTACTTGCATGACAACAACAGTATGTTTTTAGAAAGTTAACCTGATTTTATTTTGAAGTTTTTTCCGAAAAACAAAAAAAAAAAAATTCCTTGAACGCACGAGCTTTTTTAAAAGACTACTTTTCTGGACAACGTTTTTAAAAACGCCTTTTGCCCAAGCATTTGGTCATATCCAAAGCAAAAAAAAAAATACGGGCCCGATGGGTGTATGGGGACAGAAAAAAACAAAAAGTTCAAAGGTGAAGGGGAAAGTAATTTATATGATTTCCTGTGACTTTTTTTACTTTTAAAAATGACTCGACAAAGATTCCCAAAAAACGTCCTTGCGAGCAAAATCTTTCAAAGCCGTTTAAAAAAGGTTTGTTGTACTTTAGGCGAAGATGATTGGGTTTAGTTATGAAGAATAGTTGTTTTACAACGTTAGCCATACAACTTATGGGGCAGTTAGATAAGATAAGATAAGATAATGCTGCTTATAGCCCAGCCGACCGCAAAGGGCCACATCAGGGCTGTCACCACGTTGGGCAGTTAGATCTTGGGGTGACTATACACAAACGTAATGTTCTGAAGTTGAAAGGGAGATTATTTTCGGGCTACTAGAGGAAGATATACATACCTCTCCAGAATGCATATTAATACACGTGGACTTATAATTACTTCCTCCCACGCCCTATATACAGCTGTTCCCAAAATCGGCCTAGCAGGACAAAGAAAGCCTTGTTGTGGTATACGGAATGAAAAATATTGAGTGCATTGAATTATTATTCCATCAATTTATTTTAAACACGTTTATTTGAAAATCAAACCTATTTTGACTTTTATGGATGAAATTTGGAGTTTGGGAAATGCTACAAAAATTTTGTTTGAGGTTGCACACTTGTTTGTCTCAAAAATGGGGTTTCAACATTAGATAAGTGTGTTTCTGATGATTTGGTGTGGGAGAGACAGACGGGCATTGGTCATTTATAAGCTGAATGAAGTGTTGTCAGTGTGGGTTAAAACTTTTGTGAGTGAGGTCGGTTAGATTTCCACTCAATCCTAAGAGATGTTCGAATTTAATGCAAATGAGAGAAGAAGACCTAGGTTTCTACTTTTTATGTAAAGACTGGTTTGTGGAGGTGGGGGTGGGGAGTATTGATTCAGCGGTTTTTTGTTTGTTTGTTTTTTTCCCAAAGGGTGGTTGATTAAAGATGGTAAATTTGCATCTCCTAGCTGCGAGAAACATGGTGTATTTCAAACAGACATAGCTAATAGTGTTGGTGGTGTCCAGTCTTGGACATTTCTCATAACAGCCCAAGCTCTTCTTGGCTTTCATGAAATGTAACTCAGCACTGTAATACACACAATCTCTCTCTCTCTCTCTCTCTCTCTCTCTCTCTCTCTCTCTCTCTCTCTCTCTCTCTCTCTCTCCTCACACACACACACACACACACACACACACACACACACACACACACATACACGTCACACATACACACACACACACACACACACACACACACACACACACACACACACAACACACACACACACACACACACACACACACACACACACACACACACTGTATGTGCCTGCGTGTGTGTTTGTGTGTGCGTGCGCGTGCGCTTCGCGCGCATACGTGTTCTTGTTCTCTGCTACTCCATCTCTCTCCACGCGAATTAATTTCACCACAACGATTCAACGATTCAACGATTCCTTCCCCCCTGCCCCCCCCCCCCCCCCTGCTCTTTACCCTACCCTTCCCCTTCCGCCACCCCAACCCCACTCCCGACCGCTCCCCACATCCTTCCCACCAACCCCCTCTCTCTAATCACCTGATCCTTCCTCACGTCTCCTTGTCCAACCCTCCGTCACCCTCCCCCCATTCCAATACCCTACACCCGTCCTATCCCCCCACACTGTGCGTCCCTCTTCTCCCTCCCCTCCCCTCTCCCCCATTCCAATACCCTACACCCATCCTATCCCCCCCCACACTGTGCGTCCCTCTTCTCCCTCCCCTCCCTCCCTTTCCCCCCTTCCAATACCCTACACCCGTCCTGCCCCCCCCCCCCCCCCACCACACACACACACACTGTGCGTCCCTCTTCTCCCTCCCCTCCCCTCCCCCCATTCCAATTTCCCCTCCTCCCTCCCCTTTCCCCCCTCCCCCCCCCCACACACACACCACTGTGCGTCTCTCTTCTCCCTCCCCTCCCCTCTCCCCCATTCCAATGCCCTACACCCCGTCCTATCCCCCCCCCCCCCCCCCACACACACACTGTGCGTCCCTCTTCTCCCTCCCCTCACCTCCCCCCATTCCAATGCCCTACACCACCACCCCCCCCCCCCCACACTGTGCGTCCCTCTTCTCCCTCATCCCCTCCCCACTCCCCCCATTCCAATTCCCTCTACACCCATCCTATCCCCCCCCCCCCCCCCCACACGTGCCTCCCTCTTCTCCCTCCCCTCTACTGGCTCCTCAGTTCCACCCAACTTCAGCCCCTCGGTGCATGGGTCTCCACGAGGCCTCCCCGCTTCCAGAGTCTCTTTTTTGTCACAACTCTCTCTCTCTCTCTCTCTCCTCCCTCTCTCTCTCCTCTCTCTCTCTCCTCTTCTCTCTCCTCCTCTCCCTTCTCTCTGTCTCTTTTCCTCTCTCTCTCTCGTCTCTCTGTCTCTCTCTCCTCTCCTCCCTCACCTCTCTCTCTCTCTCTCTCTCTCTCTCCTCTTCTCTCTCCGCATTTGGGCCCCTTAGTTCCATTATATCCGCGTGCTGCCCTATTGTTGGTCCCTTCCTTCGTCCACGCTCCTATCTATAGAGCACATAAGCGTCATAAGCCTACGATAAATGTTTACCCTGTTTTCTCCTGGAAAACGACAGCAAGTTTCGAAAAATCAGTGATAATTCTTTTCTTTTTTTAATTTTAGCGGGAGATCATTTATCATTATTTTTTCACGAAGAATGATAGCTGCTGGGAAAGCAATGATGATGATGATGATGATGATCGAGTTTTCAGTTACTAATGTTTTCTGGCCCTCTTTGACGTGTGAAAGGAGGGAAAGCAGTTGTGACATCATAAGACCATGATAAATGTTTTACCTGGTTTTCTTTCAAACTTAAAAGAAAAATGTGAAACATTCTTTAGCCCGCCGAACG
Source organism: Conus ventricosus (assembly GCA_018398815.1). Classification (NCBI taxonomy): domain Eukaryota; kingdom Metazoa; phylum Mollusca; class Gastropoda; order Neogastropoda; family Conidae; genus Conus; species Conus ventricosus. The sequence continues at coordinate 19,912,193 of CM031613.1, forward strand.
AAAAACAAACAAAACAAACACGTTGCAACCTCTTTGGTCTCTCTCCAGGCGAGGCAAACAACATTCAAGACCATGAAAACGAAGAACGAACTGGATAGCTAGTGGTTTTCCTGTTTTACCGTTTTCTGAAGAATAACAACTGTTTTCCTCGATAAAACAGGGATGATAACTGATTTCCCTTGGGCCTCTGATTTCTGAAGGATACTGTTTTCCACGGGAAAACAGGAACGTTTAACTGCGTTCTCTAGGATCACTAATGTCTGGAGGTTACTGTTTTTTACGACAAAGCAGGAGTCATCACTTAGTTGTCTATTGTTCATGTGTTCCTTAAGATGATACCTGCTTTCTTTGGAACAACAGTAACCATAACTGATTTCAATGTTATCACTGTTTTCTGGACGAATGATGACTACTTTCCTCGGAACAAGTGGAAAACTACAAATATGGTATTTAAAGCTGATATATTCTGTACCTCTCTTCTCCCATCTTCTCAACATGTTTTAACCTCCGCTTCTTTGTCCCCTGTTCATGTTCATCACTGCTTGCTCTAACCCTTTCACTTACTTCTCCCCCCCCCCCCCCCCCCGACCCCACACCCCTCCTCCCTTTCTCCCTTTCACGCCACACTCCAGTCCATCTGTGGATCTTTCTTCTCCCTTGAAGGTCAAGGTCATATTCAGTCCATGGTTACGCGCTGCCTCCATTTTGCATTCCATTCCTACCCGCCTCCCCTCCACCCTACTACCCTACCCTCTACCCTACATGCTCTCTCAAAAGTAAAGCGTTCATAGGTTATGTCTGTATGGCTTCTTGATGCATCTGATTGTCTGTCTGTCTGTCTGTCTGTCTGTCTGCCTGTCTGTCAGTCTCTTTCTCTCTCTCTCTCTCTCTCTCTCTCTGTACTCTGCCCCCTTTGTTTTTATTTTGTTGATTGCATCCCGATCCTTTCTTTATTAATATTATTTATTGATTGTCATAGTTGATATTATGTTAACATACTCTTACGCTCTTTCTTGGCCTTTGTTTAATTTGTGATGTGGTTTGCTTTGTTTTTGAGGACCTGATGAAAAAAAGTATGAAATGCTTATTCAGTTATCCTCATTAAAGATTTCAGATTTCAGATTCAGATTTCTCTCTCTCTTCTCTCTCTTCTCTCTCTCTCTCTCTCTCTCTCTCTCTCTCTCTCTCTCTCTCTCTCTCTCTCTCTCTCTCTCCTCCCTCCCTCCCACGCTTCCTTTATTCTCTCTTTCTCTCTGTGTGCTCTCATTCACACTTCATCACCTTTGCTTCCCACTCTCTGTGTCTCTCTTCTTTGTGTTTCATCAACCCTTTTCTCAATCATGTTCTCAACCACTTCAGGGGGTTGCAAGGAACACAACTCCACCCAGCCTCTCAACGCTGTCTTCTCCCCTTTGCTGCCCATGCATTAATTTAACACCGTTTCTTTGTGTTTTCCCTGACGTTCTGTTTGCAATGGTTTGAGAGAGATCGGTAATTGTGACCAGGAGGCCTAGTTCAAGTTGTTGGGATTGTTTGCTAAGCAAGCTTCAAACCGATTGTTTTCTACCGTACAACAGATTGTGTTGAGTGATGAAACGTGTGAGGAGGAAGCCTGGTTCAAGTCGCTGGCATAGTTTGCGAAGCGAGCTTCAAACAGATTGTTTTCGACTGTCCGACAGATTTTGTTGAGCTATGAAATGTATGAGCTGGGTTGGTGTGTTTCGGATTTTGTTGTAGATGTTGATTTTGTTTCGGAACGTTACATTCCAATTGGACGTTCAGGAACACAATGTAAGAGTGAAAATAGAAGTAGTGACCATCTTCTTTTTAGAACTATATTCGTCGATTTAAATGAAGTATACAATGCATGGATTCTTCGAAGTTTTCTCGTCTTTCTGGTTGACAGCGTGGCGACCTAATGCGGATCTAGTGAGTGCATATCTTTTGACCATTAGTTATGATTCAATGTAAATCCCACGAGTGCATTTCTTTTGACCGTTAGTTACGAGTGAATGTAAATCCCGCGAATGCATTTCTTTTGAGCGTGGTTACGATTTCATGTAGACTTAGCAAAAGTGTTTTTCTCATTATATATTACGAATCAATGTGCATCTGGCAAGTGTATTTTCTTTGACCGTAAGTTACGATTTAATGTATATCTAGCAAAATTTTCTTTTGACCGTAAGTTTGATTTAATGTGCATGTAGCAGAATATTTCTTTTGCCCGAAAATTATGATTTAATGTGTATCTAGCAGAATGTTTCTTTTGACCATGTAGATTTATGATTAAAATGTTTTTGAAATATATGCCAGAATGTTTCTTTTGACCATAAGTTATGATTTAATGTGTATCTAGCAGAATTATTCTTTTGACCATAAGTTATGATTAGATATGTATCTAGCAAGTTGCTTCTTTTGACCATGATTGCGATTTAATGTGCATTTAGCAGGTGTGTTTCATTTGGTATAAGTTATGATCTAATGTGAACCTGACCAGTTTGATTTTTTTACCTTAAGTTACGCTATAATATGGATCCAACAAGTGTAATTCTCACCAATGTTAGCTTTAATGTATATCTAACGATGCACTTTCTTTGAACATGCTCACGAGTTAATGTCGATTTGGCAAGAATAGTTTGGGGTGTTTTTTTACCATAAGTTGTGATTTAATGTGAAAGCCCCCAACACACAGAGACAGACAGACAGCAGACAGACAGACAGACAGACAGACAGACAGACAGGTACAAACCGACCCCCATACAGACGTTATCTATGAATTATTTATTATTACAAACCTAACAGCGCGTCCATCGCACATTATGAAGAAAAAAAAGGTTAGAAAAGAAAAAAACACTGAGAAACTTCCAACAAACACCCTTTTACTCAACTCTGATGTAAACAAAATACATTTATGTTCAAGTGTTAGGGGTCATGACGGAAATCTCTTCTGTTAATGTACCACTCTGGTCTCCCCAAGATAATCGTTACCCATTTTTGATGTAAACAAAATATATGATGTGCTTCAGGTTAGGGAGTCATGCAGGAAAATTTTTCTATTTAGTATACCGCTCGGTCACGCGAAGATAAACTTCTACTCATCTTCGATGTAAACAAAAAACGTATTCAAGGGTCGGGGTCATGAAGGAAATCTCTTTTTTTAATATACTGCTCTGGTCTTTTAAAGCAAAAAATTTCACTCAACTTCAAATGAAAAGCAAGAGAATGAAAATATGTTCTTTTTCAAGACCCCCCATGTTTTTCTGCCCAAAACCCCCCCCTTTTAAAAATACAAATCGCGTCCTTTACATATTTTTTTGGGCCCAAATTTAACACCTTTTTTTCAAAAAAAATTAACACCTAAAAAATTTCTAAATATTGAAAAATCAGCACATTAAAAAGGGGGGTTTCCTTTGCAGAAAAAATTTGGGGATCGTGAACCCGCATTTTTACTTTTCTCTCCCGGGACACAAAAAAAAAAACGCCCGCGGGACTGATCCTCTTACTATTCTAACATGTTCTTCTATTTCCCCAAGCTCTATCAATAAATCAAAAAAACCCCCCCGGGTTTTCCGTCTTGTTTAAAACTATTTTTACATCCAATAAATTTTAAAAAACCCCTAAATTAATTTTTTTAAATTCATTTGTCTCCCCCAAACCTATGTCCTCTTAATCGCAAAACCCTTTTGGGGGGTAGGGGCCCCAATGCTTTTTGGAAACGCAGATGGGTTTAGCCATTAAAAAAATTTGCGGTTTTTTTTTTAAAACTTTTTGTAAAGGGACATAAAAAAAATTGGGGTTACGAAAAAAATCAGAGGGTTTTTAAGGGCCTACTTCCATAAAGACCCCCTTTTTAAAGAAAACAATTTGTTTTAAAAAGATATGTTTTCCCCAATGCCCCATAAAAGCCTAAAATTCGGCAAGGTTTTTAGGAAAAGTAACCCCTTTTTTAAAATTTTCTAAAAATTCATAAAACTTTTAAGATTTGCCTCATTTTTTTTTAAAATTAAAATGTAAAAATTGCAAAATACTTTTCTTTAAAAGAACAAAAGTTGTAGAAAACCTTTGGGGTTTTTTTTTAAAATTTTTAAAAAGATTCCCCCTTCCCCATCCTTAAAAACCCCCCTTTAAATTTTTTTCCCTTTTTTCAGATATTTTAAACCCTTTTTAATTTTAAACCCAATTTTTCCAAAGGGCAATCCTCAATCCCCGCCCCATTTTCAATTGGATACGTTAAGAACACACCTCGTTTTGTTTGGTTATATAGTGAACTTTTTTTTAAAACTTTTTTAAAAAACCCCAAAAAAAAAAAAATTTTTTAAAATGGTAGTTTTTCAAAAATTTTAAAAACTTTTAACTTACAATGTAGGAGCGTTTTAAAAACCCCCAAAAATCTTTAGTTTTTTTTTTAGAAATTTAAACCCATTGCAGTAAAAGGTATAGGTTTGGGTTGATTTGAAAACCCCCCGCTAACTAAATTTTTAAAACCCCCCAAATAAAAGCACAGAGTCCAAACAGAAATGGTCATCCCCCCCTAGGGCCCTTTTTTTTTCGGGAATCATTTAAAATTTTGCCTTTTACTGCGAAAAATATGGCTGCGGTGTTTCATTTTAAAAACCCTTTAAAAACCACCCTAACCCCTTTGGGGAAGGTCATTAAAAAAATTTCATGTTTTAAACCATTACGGGCCGAATACAAAAGAATTTAAAAGTCCCCCTCCCTAAGGGAAAAACCGTTTTTACCCTTTTTTCCAACCCCAATGGACAAAAAAGAAAAAGAAAAATTTGCAACAAATTTTAAACTTTACCCCTTTAAAACTGTTTTTTAAAACAAAAGTTAGACCGCAATCATGGGTTAGGCACATTGTATTGGTGGGGGAACGTAGGGGAAAAAAATTTAATAAACCCTGGCCCCCCACACCCTTTTAAAACCAAAAACGCACAATTCGATTGGGTCCATAAACAAAAACCCCCAAAACCCTTTGGAAACATTTATTTTTAGAAAAAAGGGAAAGGCCCTAACAATGCCAGGATGCAAAGACTTAATGACCCCAAACCCGGCCATCTTTTTTGTTTTTTAAAAGGGCACAACACAGACCAATTTCTGCATAGAAGTCAAAAACAGGTTTTTGATGCTAGAAAAAAATTTTCAAAAGCTAATTTGAAGTGCTTTTAAAATTTCTCCCTTTTTGATTTCCCTGCCGGGCATAAAAAGGGTTCAAGACGTTCTTGCAAAAGCTAGGTAAAAAGGTTTTGACTTTTTGGTGGGTTGGGGTTTAAACATGCTGCCCTCTGCCTTAGACTACAGTTTGGCCCTTAAAACAAAATTTAAAAACCAATAAAAATCCTCAAAACCCTGGAGCGACCAAGATTTGGGGGCCCAAAAAAATACTTAAACAAAAGGGCCCGCCCCCATCCATTTTAAAGAAATTTCCCTCCCCGGAAAAAGCGATCCTTTTAATAAACACCCCAGAAAGCGACCCACCGCCAGTTATAACGCCCCAAGCCAAAAACACCCCAAAAGCAACGCCACCTGTTGTTTCCAAACCTCGCACTGACATTCACACTAGCGAAAAGCCACCCCTTGTTGTTTTTTTAAAATTTTTTAAGGGATTAGTTTTTAATTATTTCACTAAAAAAACCCCAGAGCTAGCACTCCTAACGTCCACAGTTTGGCAGCCATATAACCAGAAAATTTGCCTATAGTAAAAAAACCCAACTAACCAGGCCTTTTATGCCAGGCAGAGCTTTAAAGAAACTTTGGGCGGCTAACTTCTTTAATAATTTTGCTAATGATGAAATTTTTTTCCCCCCCAAAACCCCCAATTTTTAAACCGGGTGGGGTTTTTTGGAGGAGCACGGGCCCTGTTGGCGCGCCCCGTTAAAGCAAAAAACGAGTGTAGAGATAGAAAAAAAACCTGTTAAAAACTAACTATGTAATCCCTTTTTCCCCTAAAACAGAGTCCTTATTTTTTTGCTAGGTAGTATTTTCATAAATATTCTGTTTATGGGTTTTCTTTATTCTGCTTGTTTTTTTTGATGCGGGCTGCGCTTTTTTAGTAGACAGCACTTCTAACCTAGCGCCCTTTCTATCATTAAATCCTGTATTTTCTGCGGTTTTTTAAAACCCTTTTCTTTCGCCCTAAATTGTTATCACTGCATCAGCCAGCTTTTTTTTTTCTTCTTTTTTTCCCCTATCCACCCTCCCCAAAGTTTTTCCCCCAAATTGTTTGTTATTCCCCCCTTATTTTTCGCAAAGCGGCTTTTTAACCCAGGATTTTCACGCAAGGCAATGGGAATCGTTAATTTTTTTAAAACTGTGTCCCTCTTTTAAAATCGTTTAAATTTTCTGCTATTGCTTCATCTGTTCTTGGTCCTAAATTTTGGGAAAAAGGGGCCCATTTCTATTTTTTTCCGATCGTTTGGGCAACTCTTCCCCCAATTTTCTGTAAAAAAACTGACAGCCCCCAGGTCTTTTTTTAAAAAATGAAAAAATTCCCCTTTGGGTCGGCAACGGAAATTTCCTCTGTCTAATTGTGTTTATTTAAAAAAACTTTTTGGGGGGTTGGGGGCCCCTGGTTTTGTAGTAACATTTTTCCAAAATTTCCTTTGTGTTCTTAAAAACAGAGGCTTTTTTTTCCCAAATTTTAAAAAATAAAAAGGGCGGGGGCCCCTTCTGGCTTTTCTACCCTTTAAGTTTATGTAGAATGAGTTAATTCTATTTTTTAAATTAGTTCTGCAGGGAGATGCCTAACGGGAAGGGGGTGTTTCTATTTCTTCTAAGAAAGGGTTTGAAAAACCCCCTTCTGCTGCTTTTTCAATTTCTTCGCGCAATAAAGGGACCAAATTTCTGTTTCATCTTCTTCAAATAAAGGGGGGGGGGCCTGGCAGATCTCTTTTTTCTTTTTCAAAAGAATCAATCGGATAAAAAATTTTCCCATCCAAAATTTTTATTTATTTCTTTTTTTTTTTAAAAAAAAAGGGAATTTTTTTAGGGTTGGACCCGACCATAGGGGGAAAAAAAAGGGAACCCCCGGGCGTAAAAGGAATAAGGAAAACTGAAAATTAGTGTAAATATTTCCGTAAACATTTCAGCCGAAAAAACTTTAATAGAAAATTTCCCCCGGATCTTGGCGCGGGCCCGTTTTTTAAAAATTTTCCCGGGGACGGGCTTTTTTCATTAAAAATAGATTTTAAAAACGAGGACCCAAATTTCCCAAAATGTTGTTGTTTAATTGGGGCAGAGCAATCGTTAAACTTTATGGCAATAAATGGGGGGCCCGAAAAGTCTTTGTATAAGCGGGGCAGACATTTTTCCCCCTTTATCTGATTTATGGTGCCTAAAAAAAAAAGAAAAGAGAAATTTTATCGGGAATAAAAAAGTCAAAGGGTCTCAACCCACAGGTTTAAAAGCGGGGGGAAAAGGGACAAATTTTAAAGGATGGGGGCCAGTGCAGAAGTTTTTGGAAAAACAGATTCTGCACCCCTTTTAATTTTGAAGGTTAAAGACGCATATCCCATATTACCAAGGCGCACAAAAAGAAAAATTATTTAAAAACCCTGACTTTAATCCTGGCAAATTCGCTTTTCTGTCTGAAGACCCTAAAGTTTAAAACACTTTAGTGACATCCTCTTGATTTGATGTTGTTACTAACCCTAACGGCCCGGGAACAACTTAACCCAGTATAAAAAAAAACATTTTATTTATTATAAAAGAGTTAACACTCACTACAGAAAAAAAGGAAAAAAGGGAAAGCACTCTCTGGAAAAAAAACCTAAATCAGTTCTGAAGTTTTTTAAAAGGGAAATTTTTGTTCTTTTTTTACTAAAGGGAAACCCAACTCCTTTTCAGAGAGAATTCAAAAGGGTTTTTTTAATAATCCAAAAATTGAGAAGGGGGACTGTGCAAAAAAAGGGCAAGTCTGACCCAGTTGTATTGGGGCCCCGGGGATTTTTTTACCTCACCAACACTTTAAATAAAAATAAAAAGAGTTGCGGGAGGTAGGAAAAGAGACCCCTGCATTTGATGTGTAGAAAAAAACTTCGTTTTTATGATTTTAAGACTCGAAGATTTTTAAATAAAAAAAAAATATGGGCTGTGGCGGGAATTTTAGACCCAACATTTGACACAGCCTTTTTTGGAAGGGGAAAAGGGTGGGGAAAGATGGTATAAAAAAATTTTCACAAGAAAGCAGACGGAAAGCCCCAAAAAAAAGGGCACATTTTTATGGTTTGTGATCCCCCAGTTAAAATTGAAAAAAACCCAACTAAAAGACGCGTTTAAATTAAAAATGTAAAGAAATATTCTAAAAAAAACAGTGGATTTTTTTAAAGTTTCTGCCTAAAGATCCCCCATGTTCTTTTATCTGGGGGTTTTAAAGGGGGTTGTGGGAAAACTTTTTCGTCTTGATTTTTTAAAAAACAATTTAAAAAATTTTTCATTACGAACTTTTGTTATTTTCTGCAAAAACCCTTTAAGCACAACAGCTTACAAAAAAAGGGGAAGTTTTTTTGGGCGGGGACAGAAAAAAACCTGTTGTTCCAACGAAAAATGGGGCGACGTTTAGAACATTACTTAGCTATTTGAGGGAACTAAACCCTGTTATTATTGATGACTTTTCCCGGCCTTGAACAACTTTTAAAAAAAAAAGAAAGCTCTATCAAAGCTAGCCTTTAGCGGCCCCACCCTTTTGGTTTTTGGGGTGGCTCTTAACTCAGAAATACAATGCTGTCTTAAAAGACTTTAATGGGGGCAGTTAAAATCGGTTTATTTTTTTAAACTAAAAACAAAGATAGTTTTAAAAAGTTTAAGTAAAAATTTAAATATAATAAGGGACAAAGATGAGCTAAAAAATAAAAACCCCAGTTAAAAAAATCAAAAACACGCAAGCATGCTTACGGACTGACCCCCAGTTCAAAACTTTTTTAAATTGTAGATTGTTTTTTTTGGGATTCTTATAAAAAATTTTTTGTTTATTAAAAAAATTTAAAAATTAAAAAAAAAAAGTCTCGGGGGGCCCAAATAAAAAGTGGAGCTAGCCCAAAATGCCCCTCCCGTAGAGCTAAAAGACCTACAGACACAACAAGTTTGATCAAAATGGGAAATTGCCGGGAAATGTTTAGGATTTAAATTATACAGATGACGGGGTTTAAAAAACAACAGAAATTGAAGACAAAAAAGGGGCAGCACCCTCCTGCCCTAGAAAGAAAAAAATTAAGAAAAAACCCGATTTGGCAAACGTGAATACAAACTTCATAAAGGAGAATGTTTGGGCGTTGCTTCCTGAATTGCTGGAATTTAAATTTTGAACTACAAAAGCCCCTTTAAAAACTATATAAGAAAAAAACAATTTTAAAAAAGCCTTAAATAAAAGGGCCCCTTTTGTTAGCCTTGTCCCGGGAAAACCAAAACAGAAAAAGCAGATTAAAAATAACAAAGCGAGGTTCTAAAATATGAGCTACGGGAAAAAGAAGTCCTTAGTTTAAGGGGGGGGGGCGACCCCGCCCCGGTTTTGAATTTCCCCCCAAAATTTAGAATACTCCCCTAGGAAAAGACGATTTTTTTTTCGTTTAAATTTATTACTCCGAGGGGGGGGCGATACTAGTTGAAAAACCTGCGTTTATTAGAGGCATACAAAAAAAAAAGGCTGAAAATTTTGGATGCCCCTTTTAAGTCTTTAATGTTATTACTAAAAACGGATAAAATAAACCCCCAATGCTTCATCCGAAAAGGTTTTAAAAAATGGTTTGAAAAAGACAAACTAACAGTACTTGACTTTTTTTTTCTTTAAGAAATTTTTGATTTTATTGCTTTTCCCCCCTTTTGTTGATAAATTTCTCCCAGAAGGATTACTAAAAAGAAATGTATAAGAAAAATTTTAAAAAAAAAAAATTTTAAAAAAAAAAATGGTTTTTCAACATTTTGGGTTTAAAAGCAAAAATTTAACTTAAAAAGGGAAAAAAGAAAGCGACTTGGTAAGTATAAATTTCCCTAGAAAGAAAATGTTTAAAGCTTTAAATACTCTTTTTTATGTAATTTTTCGGGTTTTCTTCAGCTGTAAAAAAGCGAAAGGGTGCGGGCCCCGGTGTTGCTTTTTTTAAAAGGCCACCGGGGGGGGGGGCCCCAGCTCTTTGGGCTTTAAGGGGGTCTTGGGGTTTAGGTTTGGGGGCGCCAGTCTAGGGGTTGTAAGGTTTTTAAAAAAAAAATTTTAACTCCAAAAATTACAAAACCACTCCCATTGTAGCCCCAGAAACAGAAAAACCCTTTGTTCTTTAAAAAGTTTAAGAATAAGCAAATCATTACGGGAAAGAAACAAAAAGGACGAAAAATTTTGATAAGCTATGGCTGATGGGAGGTTTATAGACGACAAAAAATTAAACTAAAAAAGGGTGTGGAAAAAAGCTTTTATTTCCCCGACAGGTAGCCACTGATGCAATTAAAACCCAAAACTTTAAAAAACAAAAAACTTTAAAGGGTTTAAACCCAAATAAGCAAAAAAAATAAGTTTAAAAAAAAAATATAATTTTAAACAAAACTAAATACTATTTTTTTTTTAAACAAAGGGGTTTTGGCGGGAAAAACTTGAACCCTTTTTCACAAACCCAAAACCATTTTTTAGGGGGGGGGGTTTTTAAACGTAGTAGGCCGCTAGAAAAAAGGGAGTTCTTTTTAAATAAAACACGGGGGGTTTTGTTTTTAAAAATTTCTTTCAATTTCCTACACATCAAACGCTCCATATGGGGTTTGTGGCTTAATTCTAACATCGCCCTCTGCCTCCCAGGAGCATACAAGTATCTTACTTTTAGTCCAAACGGAAAGAGTTTTTGGGGGGTCCCCGCAAATTTTCAAAATGCTTTTTTTTTTTAAAAATTTTGATTGCTTTCCCACGGGTTTTAAAGGGCCCGGTTCCCTTTTAAATTCTTCATTGTTCTTTCCCCTAAGACTGCGGGGAAACCCTCCAAACCCTTCGGGTTTTGGGCGTTCCTTTACTTCTTTTAGTGTACTTCGAAAGTTTTCCCTAATTTCTTGTGATATTGATGGGTTAAAAAATTTTCCCGCAAATTTTTATTAAATTTTTTCTATTTAGGGCTTGGGATCGAGGGTTCCCGGGGATCCCTCTTTTAAAACTGTAAATCCCGCTTTAAAAAAAAGCGGGCTTACAGAACCTTTAAACTTTTTTCCATAAATCAACTTGAATCACCTGGGATACAAAAAATGGCCCCTCTCATGTAAAAATTTGTTTTTAACCCAAAGCCACAGCAGTTAAAATTTTTTATTTTTTTAAAGGGTTTTCAGCGTCTTTGTATCTTGAAGCCATGTCAACAATGTCAAGCATACTTAAAATTTTTTTTTCTAATTTTCATGTGGAAGATACAAAAAGTCCCTTTGGTGGGTGTCATTTGGAACTGGGGTTTAAAAAATCTAGGCCTTAAAATTCTTTTGGAGGCAGGCAGATTTATTTGCCAAATGGCCCCCTTTTTTAAAGCCCCCTCTTTCGCATCTTATTCAGACACCTAGCAGCCTTTAAAATTTGTTTTTCAATAGCGGTCTTTCCTTTCCCAAAAACCTTTAGGAGAATTTAAATATTTTTTACCGTATTGTACTTTGTTTTTGTCTTCGTAATTTTCCATAAGAAAGGGCGTAATTTTAAATTGTATTTTAATTGTTTTTTTTGATTGTTTGTGCAGAAAATAGATTTCTCCCCTACAAACCCCAAAAAAACCAATTTCTGCTATTTTCTGTTCTTCCCGACGGTTCATTTAAAAATCAGACAGTTTTTGGCGGGGGCGATTTTTGAAAAATTCTTTCCCCTTAAATAAGTAATTTCTCATTCCCTTGCCCCATCCCCAAAAGTTGAAATGTTTTGCCTGCTGTCCCCTTTCCCTTTAAATTTTTTTAATAAAGTTTAAAATGAGCAATTGCCTTTCTCGAAAACGTCTTTTGGGCCCTTTGTAAATCTTCTATTTCCTTGTTATTTACGCTCTCTCTCTTTTATCGGGCCTCAATTACAAACAAATTAATTTCTTTCCCGAGAAGGCTAAAAACATTAACAATTGCTCCTCCCACCCTCATAACTACTCCCCCATCTTTTTTTAAATCAATATTTTCTAGATTAAACTTTCTTGAACCCCAAAAATTTTTTGGTATAATCCCCGTTAACAAGAAAATCTTTTTTAGGGGAAACCCTGCAGTAATTACAACTTAAAACCCTTTAAAAAAAATTTCCCAATGTCCCAACCCCCTAAAGGGGCAACCGGGTTTATTTTAAACATGTTTTTTTTTAGCCCCGCTTTTAGCCTATACTAAGACCGCTAATTACAGCAGAATGGTAAATCGTATTGATTTAAACTTTTTTTTTACTATCTTTTTTATTAATAAAAAAATAATTAAAAAAACATAAAATAAAAAAAAAGGCTGTCTATGGCTTTTTAATCAAATTTAAACTTTTGTTTTAAAGCTAAAAAAAAAGTTGCAACAAATTTTTTGGGGAAACTTCCCATCTTTCCCCCTGTTTGGGGGTTTTATCCCAAAAAAAATTTTGCAAGGGTTTTAAAAGAAATATTAAAACCAGCGATGGCACGCATAATTAACCAGCTTTTAAAATATGGTTTTAAAAAATAATTTTAATTTTTTTATTGCCTTTTTTAAAAAAGGAAATTTTTGGGCGAACTTTTTAAAATGTGAGGGCAAGCAGAAACCCCCGCAGACCAAATGCCAAAAAAAAAGATTATACTTTCTAGCTGGGTTGGAAAAAATTGAAAAGTATTTAAAGGGACTGAACTAAATATTGAAAAAGATTCCCGCAACTGTCCAATCAACCCTTGAAAAATTTAAAACCCAGGGACGAAGCGCAACTAGGGTCAAAAATGGTTTGATCAGTGGGTCAGACCCAAAGATTAGCCTATAGCCCAAATTAGTAAGTAAAAAAGGCGCCGGTTGTTCAGAAGAAATTTTAAAAAACGACTTATCACAAGATCCGGTTTTAAACAAGTCCCCCCGTAAATCTTGCATGTGACAAGTAATACAGAAATTTTGGGGCGATTTTAGTCCAATTTATCATTTGGGAATTTAAATTAAATTTTTAAACATATTTAAATTTTTATCAAATTTAAAATTTAATCGCAATAAAAAAAAAATGAGCGATCAGGGAAAAAACGGGCCCCCGGGCCCTCCCCAGGAGCAGAATGTGGCCCCAAGGAATGGCCCCAAATAAAGTAAACCGGGAAAAGAGTAGGGGTTTTCTAAGTCTAAAAAAACCCGGGGTTTTTGAGGCTGGTCGTAAACTAGCTGAATGGAAAAAGGCTGCAAAAAACAAACCAATAGCAAAACAAAAAATTTTTTATAAAAGGTAATACGGGATCGCCCCCCCGCCAAAAAAAAACCCTTTTAATTAACAACCCCCCACAATCAAACAATAAGAAGTATCATTTTTGTATTGGGATCTGGGGGTGTTGTTGCTGGGTGGTTTTTTAGGGGGTTTCAAATACTTAAAACCATACCCAACAACAAAGCCCAACCCCCCCCAGTAAAAGGGGAAAAAGAAACCCCCTTCTGCAAAAAAAAAGGGGGGCCCCCCTGCATTAAAACCCCTTTTCTATGGAATAGTTTTTTTTAAAAAACTAGATTTAAAAATTTAAAAATTTTAAAAACTAGATAATTTCAAAAATTTAAGTTTTTTTATCAAAAAAATCCTTTTTTAAATTAAATGCAAGGGAAATTAAAAAGTTAAAATACAAAAAAAAAAATTTTTAGTTTTAAGTACTTTTAGGTTCTTAAAAAAAATTTGGGTTTGGTTCTTTAAATATTTCTGTTAATTCTTAAATAAGAAAAAGTTTAAGGGTTTTAAGGGTTTAAAATTTCAAGCCAAATCTGCAAATTTTTTCTTTTAAAATTTCTCCAATGCCCCCAGCAATGAAAACTCAGGATTGACGTAATTTTTCCCGTTTTTTGTTAGGACTAGTGTTTTTTTGTTTAAAAGCGTTTTGTTTACTTGAAAGGAAGGTTTGAGCCAGATTAAAATTTGTGGGGATGAAATTTCTTTGTTTTTAAAAGAGGCTTGCTTGTAGTTTTTGGAGGGTTTTATTTTTTTTGACAAATTCTTTTCTTTTGCCTTTTTGCTTTTTTCTTTCAGAAGTCCTTTGGTTGCAACGCTGTACATCTTTGACCCCAAAACCCAAAATATTCTTTGAAAACTGCCCATTTGGGGTTCGCCTTCAACTTTTCCCCAAACACCTTTTTTGTTTTAAAAGGGTTTAATGTAAAAGGGGGCTGTTTTTTTAAAGGGTAGTCACATTGTCGTACCAAACCCAAACGGTTTCCTTTTGCCCCTTTTGTTTCTTTAATTTCCCTTTTAAAAAAAACTTCTGTGGGGCGTCTAGAAAAAACCCACAGTGTCCTTTTGGAAAAAATTTCCCCTTTTCTTCTGGGGACAGCGGGTTTTTAAAATAGTCGTACAGAAATTCTAACACCCTAACTTTGGGCAACTTTTTAATACAGTAAAAAGCCGAAAAACAACCCGGGTTGTCCAACTTTAAAAAATCCTTTTTTATTCATCATTTAAGCCAACCAGGCTTTTCCCCTTTAAAACTTTCCCAAAGTCTTGATAGTTTGTTTAGAAAGGGAAACCTTAAAATTGCTTTGGGTTTTTTTTTGTAACTTTTTTCACATCTTTGGGGATTGTTTTCGTTCTCCTGGTTTTGCCAAAACAGCTGTTTTTTCATCAGTTTTTTAAAAAAGTCTTTTTTTGAAGCGTCCCGTGGGTTGGGGTTTTAAGATCAGTATTTTCTTGATAGGCCTCATAAAGGGCTTTGATCAAAAGCAAAGATTCAAAGACAGCGCAGCTTTAAAAACCCCTGTTAAGTAAAACGAAAGGGGTTGTAATGCACACCATAAATTTTTATTGGGGGCTAAGATTTGGGCACAAGTTTAGGCGGCTCAATAGGGGTCTCTTTTTAAACTTTCTTCGGCAAAGGGGGGAAACGTTTTGGGGATTGGGATTCATAACGGGTTTTTTCTAAGTCAAATTCTAAAAAATTTGTCCATTGAAATTTTCAGGGGGAAGCTGTGACAACATACTTAACCAGTTTTTAACAATTTTGAGGGTCTTTTATCATTGTAAAATTTTCTCAATGGAAGCGGGGTTTACTCATGGCCCAAACCATTTCAGATTGTTGGGGGTCCCAAGTACATTTTGATAGGGATGGTTTGTGGGATCATGCGCTAAAAAACTTATTTTTCTTTGCAGTAAGGGGTGTTAGGCCAGCTTTAAAACCCCCCCCCTCAGCCCGTCCCTTTAATCTCTGAATTGGGAAAATCAGATATTAAGGGCAATCTGAAAGTTTTTAGGGCTTTTAAAAGGGGTCCCAAGAAAGGGCCCGGCGCCAGAGATGTAATGGAAAGAGTCTAAGGGTTTTAAATTTTTTATGCATGTAAACGTATTCTGAAAGGAAAGTCTGCCCAAAAACACAAAGTCAGCCAAAAATATTTATCATGATAGCACCCATTGTTTTTAAAATTAATTCGTCCAGGGTTTCTGAGCTATTTTAGTTTAGCATCAGTTATGTTTTGCCTCTAAGACAAAAAAAGGGAAAACGCCCTTTTTTGGGGGGAAAAGGGGCTTCGGGCAAAAAACCCATCCCCCCCCGAGTTCATGTATTCATAAGGGTTTAAAAACCCCCTTTTCCCCACCAAAAAAGGAAAAAGTATTGTTTTTTGTGATTTGGGAAAGGGCTTTTAGGGGACCTGCTAATTTTTCCCAAAATAGCCCCTCCCCCGTTTTTTGGGGCGAGTCAAAAAAAAGGGTTTAAAAAATCAAAAGTAAAAAGCATGGACTTTTCTGAAGATTGTGCAATGCAAAGGGAACCCTTTATATTTTTCCCCAAAAAAATTTAATGCTTGCATGATAAAATGAGAAAACGAACCTCTTAAAGGTTATGAAAGAAAATAGGCATTTTTCCCTGTCTTAGGGGGAACCATAAGTTGAAAATTTTCAAATTTTTTTGCGCAGCCCCTCTGGAAAAATTCCCGTAAGTTTTATTGTGGGGCTCTTACGCGTTGCCTAATAATTTTATTGCAAATTTCCAAAAGTTTGTAGATAAAAACAAACCCTTCTTGGTCTTCAAGTCTTTAAAAATTCGAAAGATTTAGTTGGTTGGAGTAGTGTTACCCAAGTTTTTTCATCTGCCCCTAAAAATCTGCTAGTGCTTTGGGGGGTCTCTTAAAACTCGGGGGTTGTGTTTTTGACCGTCTGCCAAAAAACAATAAACGCATAAGAACAGATTGAAAGGGGGGTTAAAAAAAGGTTTGTTTTTTTTTTCTTTCTGTTGCGGGCCATAGTAAGCGGGAAAAGCGAATTTAAAGTCAGATAAACCCCCGAAAGGGCTCAAACTGCATTTTTGTTATATTCTTAAAAAATAACTTTTAAAACCCCCTTTTGGGGTTTAGGAGTTTGGTTTCACAGTTACAAAAAATTTTTTCAATGGTTCTATGACTGGCAGCTGCTTCTATAGTTTGGGGTTCGGGCCAACACCTTCTACAAAGTTCCTGTTTAGAATTTTATTTTTTTTTGGGAAAAACCCAAAAAGCCTGTTATTGTTCTGATTAATACATAATACTTTTTAGGGCCGTCGCAAACAGTATCAAGTCTACATGCTTGTTAAGCTTTTTGGGCCCAAAGTAGGAGCGTTTGGGGGAAACCCTTAAAAGGCACTATATCCCTTTACAGACCATGGTTTCCCTTTTACGGTGAATTTGGGTTGTTTTTCTTTCAACTGAAATATGCTTTCTATGGGTTTTCTGGGGAAAGGGTTTTTGTTATCAAAGTTCAGCTCTTTCTTATATTGTTCATAAATTTGGGAAAAATGTTGCTGATTTTGACAGGGGTAAATGCCCCTAAAAACACACCCCATAAACACATTTGTCAAATTATGTATGTTTAAAAACTGCCCCCGTTTTTTAAATCTAACTCTTTGGGGGGAGGAAGGTTTGGAATTGCCAAAAATATAGGTTTGAAAATTTGTTTGTCTTAAATTTTATTTCAAGACTGCCCTTCAGACCCCAGAACCCCCTTTAAATTTGCCCCTCACTTGCCAAAGATTAAACTGGGGGAAGCATGTAGCAGCCCCGTTAGAGTTTTTGTCGTGGAAAAGCCCGATTACTTCTTTTGTTTAGTTGAAACCCAGAAATTTAAAATTTAAATATCATCGGGCGTTAAAATAAACAATCAGAACGGTCAATAGCACTTTTAACCGGGGGCTCCATCTGAAGAGACTCTGGGTTTTTAAAAGATAGCATTGCTTTCACTTTTATGGGAAAGTTTGTAGGGGTTTAAAAATTTCATGCTAAAAACAAAACGAAACGTTTTAAAATTTTTTTTTTTCAATATCAAAAATTTCTTTTCCCTCGTATATAAATTTTCCCCTCCCGAAATTTTTTTGTGGTTTGTCATTTTTAAGGCCACAATATTTCCCTAATTTAAACAATAAAAGAAAAAAAAAGGGAAGTAAAAAAACACGGGTTTTTTTTCTTCCCCCCAAGCGTTGCAACACTTCAAGACACTTAACCTTATAATAAAACCCGCCAAATTTTACTTTTTTTTACATTTACTACAGTCCCAAAGCTCACCCTTTGATTGCTCATTTAAAAAGTTCATATGATTTTTTTTTTTATTGTTTTCATCATTTCTTTAAACCCAGATTTTCCCAAAACCTGTTTAGAAATTTCAATTTTTTCCTTGAATAGGTCCAAATTTAAAAACTTTTATTTTTTTTTTTTACAATTCTCAAAACACATTCACTAAAATTAATGTTTTTTACTTTTATTTTTTCACCAAAAGGTCATTACAATTTTTTTAAAACGATTCACAAAAATTTGGCCCGCCATTTTTTAAAATTTTAAAAAAAAATAAAAACATTAAAATTTTAAATTCAGCTTTATTTATAGGGTTTTTTTAAAAAATAAAACCTAAACTTTTTTAAAGCAAATAGTTTTCCCCTTCAGGGTATAGAAAAAGTTTTGATTTTAAAAACTTTAGAACCAAAAATCAAAAAAATATGGCAACCAACTTTTTAGCTTGTGGGGGCCAAAAAATTTTAGTTTTCACTTTTGGCCGCTTCCCTTTGTTTGTATAATTTTTGTGATTAAAAAGACATAATTGATTCCTTTTAAACCTTCTCCTTAAATCTTCTCTATGGGCCCCTTTCCCAAATTTAACTTTAAAATATATTATAACTTTTTAACTTTTGGGCTTCATTTTTTTAAAACCCGAATAAAATTATAAAATTTAAAAAAAATTAAATTTAAACAGTTTCTCTCTCCCTTATTCCTCCCCCATCTCCCCCCATTCACTTTCCCCCATCTCTGTCGGCTGGGGGGTTGGCTTTTCCCCGTTTACTTTTTTTGTTGTCTGTCTGTCTCCCCCTCCCCCTCTCACACACACAAAAAAAACACACAACACGCCGGGAAAACTCACACAAACAAAAAACAAACAAACAAACAAAACACACAATTTCAAGGGGGGGGTGCTTGCAGGGGAGTGTGAAAGGGGGGGTTTTTGTGGTTTGAACTTGAGGTCGTTTAAATTTTGAGACAAGCCCCTAAAAACGCTTTTCAGGAGTCCTAAACAATAAAAAAAAAGATCTTTTTAAAAATTTTCCAGCGGGCCCTCTGAACACCTTTAAGCAGGTGAAAAAAAGGGGATGAATAGGTTTAAGCTTTTAAGCAAAACCTTGCCCCTGTGACCCCTTTTTCCGCTCTAGGGTGGGGCGCTTTGGGGGGAAAGGCCTTTCCACGGGGAACCCTTTTACCCCCTCTGGGGGAGCGCTGGGGAAAAAAAGGCTTGCCCCTGTGACCTTTTTACCGCTTAGGGTGGGCGCGGTTCTCTCTCACTGCTGGGACTTTGAGAGGATTGTGTTTGGAGTTGCATTGGTTCTTGTACGGGAGTCACCCAATAATTTCTAATCTCCTCACTGCTTGAAAACATAAATTCAAATCCTTCCTCATAGAGTAGACTTCTATGAAAGAAAGACCGACTGTAGAAAACCTTTTTAGCATATGGATTCAACAAACGAGCAATCTCTCTTAGTTTGCGAGAATATGAAGGGGATATCCCCACATTGCTCTTCAACCACTCATCCCATTTTTGAGTATGCGCTCCACTGTCTTTTTCTTGTGAAACGAACTTGAAGGTCTGTTCTGAAAGCCAACCATATTGCAAGTTAAAACACATGGTTGTAGCTTCCTGCCTTGAAGCTGTCTATACCCCTCCTTCAGCTTATCAATAGCAACAGCACTAGACGTTATTTCCTCTACCCCAAACCCGAAAACTTCTTTCCTAACTGCCATTCTTACATCAACCTCTTTTGTTTTCAAGTATTGGTGGAGTTCTTCTGGTGTCATCTTTTGTTGTTTTGCTTGCTCCTCATACAAATCAGATAGCTTTCTTTTGGAGGTCTAGGGAAGGTAGGTAGTTTCTTACTTGATGATGGACCTGCCACTCTCAACTCATCCAAAACACTAAGAAATTGTGTATGGTACTCAATATGTTCTTCAAGTATTATCAGCTTAGAAATCTCCCACTGTCTTTGTTCTGCCATGATCAAAATGTTATATAAACAAACCCAACCGACACAAAACTCGGTAAATATTTTCTCACTCAGCACACACACCTTCACAGCCCAACACCACCAAGAGAAATGTCGGGTCGGGGCTGTCCAGTTGCTAACAACAAATGTCGCGCGATCATGAAACCTGGCCTTCCCAGCCAAAAATGACGTCATACTCCCTGCCGATTGGTTGAGCAGCATGGCGCGACACTCGGCCCATAGCGCGATGACTAGACCTGTGTCACAGTCATTGCAGCAGCCTGTCGAATTCATCGATTTTTGCGGTGTTAGTCTGGGGCCAGTCTGGAGTATGAGACAGTCAAGCCATATTTAGTTAATTTTTATGTTCCTGGAAGAGAATGTAAATATGTTGGTTCACGATCACCCATGTTATTCTGCACGGAAACCCCCGTTTCAATGTGCTGATTTTGTCAATATTTAGAGGTTTTGAGGTGTTAATTTTTTTGTGAAACAGGTGTTAAATTTGGCCAAAACTGATATGTAATGGACGCGATGTGTATGTGAAAAGGGGGGTTTTCGGCAGAATCACATGGGTGGTCTTGAACGAACATATTTACATTCTCTAAGCAAGATACGTGATGTGTTTAAGGGTTAGGGGGCCACACAGGGAATCTTTTCTATTGATGCACCGCTCCGGTCTCAAGATAATTTTTTAACTCGTCTTCACTGTAAACAAGATACATGATGTGTTCAACAGTTAATGGTCAAACAGGGAATTTCTATAATGAACCGCGTCGGTCTTCCCCGAAACTATTTCACTATCCCGGTGTAAACAGATACATGATGGGTTAAGGGGTCATTGAGGAAATTCTTCTCTGATCACCCCCAAGAAAATGTGATGTTAACAACATGTGGTTTAGGGGTCTGAAGGATTCTATCCTTGTCCACCCATT
>CM031613.1:19942927-19955427 GCA_018398815.1 Conus ventricosus
GAAATATATCAACTGTGTCAATGGTGAAGCAAAGTAATAATTTCATGTCCTGTGTACTTTCTACTTCTATAATGAACTCGCCATAGATGTCAAAAATCGTCCTGCTGAGCAAAATCTTTCAAAGCCGTGTTAGAAATGTTTGTTGTACTTTAGGCGAAGATGATTGGGTTTAGTTAAAGAAGAATACTTGAATTTACAAACTTAGCCATACACCTTATGGGGGCAGTTAGAAAGAAAATAAAAAGATAATTCTGCATATAGCCCAGGCCGACCAGCAAAGGGGCCACACCAGGCAGTCACCACGTTGGGCAGTTAGATCTTGGGGTGACTATACACAAACTTAAATGTTTCTGAAGTTAAAAGGGAGATTATTATCCGGCGACTATAGGAAGATATACATACCTCCCAGAATGCATATAACTCCACGTGGGACTTATAATTACTTTCCTCCCACACCCTAAATACAAGCTGTTCGAAAACGCCTAGCAGAACAAAGAAAGCCTGTTTGTGGTATACGGAATGAAAATAATGATTGCATTGAATTAATATTCCATCAATCTATTTTAAACACGTTTATTTGAAAATCAGACCTATAATGACCTTTATGGATGCAATTTGGAGATTTGGAAAATGCTACAACAAAAATTTTGTTTGAGGGTTGCACACTTGTTTGTCTCAAAAATAGTGTTTCAACATTAGATAAGTGTGTTTTCTGATTGATATGGTGGTGTAGAAGACAGACGTGGCATGGGTCAGTATAAAAGCTAAATGAAGTGGTTGTCAGTTGGTGTGGTTAAAACTTTTGATGAGTGAGGTCGGTTTAGATTTCATCACTCAATCCTAAGATATGTTCGAATTTAATGCAAATGAGAGAATAAGACCTAGGTTTCTACTTTTTATGTAAAGACTGGTTGTGGAGGTGGGGGTGGGGAGTATTGATTTCAGCGTGTTTTTTGTTTGTATTGTTTTTCTCCAAAGGGAGTGTTGATTCAAGAGGTAAATTAGCAACTACTAGCGGCGAGAAACATGGTGTATTTTCAAACAGACATAGCTGAATGTGTTGGAGGTGTCCATCATGGACATTTCTCAATAACTCCCCATGCTCTTCTTGGCTTTCATGAAATGTGAACTCAGCACTGTAATACACCAATCACTATCTCACTCTCTCTCTCTTCTCTCCCCACCTTCTCTCATCTCTCTCTCTCACTAACTCTCTCTCCTCACTCCGTCCTCTCCTCACTATCAGCTCTCTCATCACTCTCTCTCTCTCTCTCTCCTTCTCCACAACACACACAAACACACACACAACACATCACCACACAAACACACACACCACCACACACACACACACACACACACACACACACATACACTTCACACATACACACACACAGCAACACACACACACACACACACACACACACACACACACAAACAGCACACACACACACATACACACTGTATGTGCCTGCGTGTGTGTTTGTTGTGCGTGTGCGGGCTTCTCGCGCATACGTTATCTTGTTCTCTGCTACTGTCAAACTCTCTCCCAGCGCGAATTAATTTCACCACAACTGATTCAACGATTCCTTCCCCCCTGCCCCACCCCCCCCCCTGCTCTATACCCTACCCTTCCCTCCGCCACCCCAACCCCACACCCGACCGCTTCCCACACTTCCTTGCCCACCAACCCCCCACTCTCAAATCACCAGATCCTTCTCCACTCCTCCTTTGTCCAACCCTCCTACACCCTCCCCCCATTCCAATACCCTACACCTCGTCCTATCCCCCCACACTGGTGCTTCCCTCTTCTTTCCCTCCCCTCCCTCTCTCCCCCATTCCAATACCCTACACCGCTGTCCCCTATCCCCCCACACTGTGCGTCCTCTTCCACCCTCCCCCTCACCACTTGGGGACATCTCCCTCCCCTCTCCCCTCTCCCCATTCCAATACCCATACACCCCGCCCTGTCCCCCCACATCACACACACACTGTGCGTCCCTCTCTCCCTCCCCTCACATCTCCCCCAATTCCATACACTACACCCGTCCGTTCCCCCCCCCCCCCCACACAACACACACACTGTGGCCGTCCCTCTTCTCCCTCCCCTACCCTCTCCCCATTCCCAATACCCTACCACACCGCCCTGTCCCCCCCCCCCCCCCCACAACCACACACACACACACACCTGTGCGTCCTCTTCTCCCTCCCCTCACATCTCCCCCATTCCAATACACGAACACCGTCCCTGTCCCCCCCCCCCCCCCCCCCGCAAACACACAAAACACACTGTGCGTCCTCTTCTCCCTCCCCTCACTCTCCCCAATCCAATACCCTACACCCTCCTGTTCCTCCCCCCCCCACCCCCCCCAAGCACAGCACACACACACTGTGCGTCCCTCTTCTCCCTCCCCTCACCTCTCCCCCATCCAATACCAACACCCCGTCCTACCCCCCCCCCCCCCCCACACACCACACTGTGCCTCCCTCTCTCCCTCCCCTCCCCTCTCCCCATTCCACTGCCCCTAGACCCGTCTGTCCGCCCCCCCCCCACATACCCCCTCCGCCCCCCACGCCACACACACAGTGCGACCTCTTCTTCTCCCATCTCCCTCACCTTCCCCATTCCAATTCCCTACACCCCTCCTATCCCCCCCCCCCACACACAAAACACTGTGCGTCCCTCATTCTCCCTCCCCTCACCTCTCCCCCATTCCAATGCCCTACACCCGTCCTATTCCCCCCTCCCCCCCCCCTACACAGTGCGTCCCTCCATCTCCCTCCCCTCACCTCCCCCCCATTCCAACGACCTACACCCACCTATCCCCCCCCCACACGTAGCGTCCCTCTTCCGCCCTCCTCCCTCTCCCCCCCATTCCAATTCCCACACCCATCCTATCCCCCCCCCCCCCACACTGGGCCTCCCTCTTCTCCATCCCCTCTACTGGCTCCCTCAATTCCACCCAACATCAGCCCATCGTTGCAAGGGTCTCCACGAGGCCTCTCCTACTCCGCTTCCAGAGTCTCTTGTTGTAGCACAACTCTCTCTCTCCTCTCTCTCTCACTCTCTCTCTCACTCTCTCTCATCCTCTATCTCCTCTCTCTCTCATCTCTCTCTCTCTCTCTCCCTTCGACCTCACACATCTCTCATCTCTCTCTCTCTCTCTCTCTCTCGCATTTTGCCCATAGTTCCATTATATCCACGTGTGCCCTATTGTTGGTCCCTTCCTTCGTCCACGCTCCTATCAATGGGGAGCACATAAGCGTCAAAAAGCCTACGATAAATGTTTACCCTGTTTCTCCTTGAAAACGACAGCAAGTTTCGAAAAATCAGTGATAATTTATTTTTTTTTTAATTTTTAGCGGAGATCATTTATCATTGAAGTTTTTCACGAAGAATGATCGCTGCTGGAAAGCACTGATGAGATGATGATGAAGATCGAGTTGTCATTTACTAATTTTTCTGTCCCTTGGACTTGTGAAAGGAGGGAAAGCAAGTTGTTACATCATAAGACCATGATAACATTTTACCTCGTTATCATTCAAACTTAAAAAGAAAAATTGAAACAATTTCCGAATTAGGCGCCGTAACGAAAACAAACAAAACAAAAACCACTTTTGCGAACCTCTTTGGTCTCTCCCAGGCGATGCAAACAAAATTCAATACAACGAAAACGAAGAACGAACTGGATAGCTAGTGGTTTACCTTCCTGTTAGTACCGTTTTCTGAAGAATAACAACTGTTTTCCCCCTCGATAAAACAGGATGATAACTATTTCCCTTGGGCCGCTTAATTCTGAAGGATACTGTTTCCACGGGAAAACAGGACCGTTAACTGCGTTCTCTAGGATCACTAATGTCTGGAGTTACTGTTTTTTTAACGACAAAACAGGATTCATCACATAGTATGGCTATTGTTCATGAGTACTTTAAGGACGATACCAGCATTCTTTCTTTGAACAACATATAACCATAACTGATTTTCAATGTTATCACTGTTTTACTGGACGAATGATGACTACTTTCCTCGGAACAAAGTGGAAAACAAGCAACTATGGTAAAATCAAGCTGATAAATTCTGTACCCTCTCTTCTCACCCATCTCTCAACATGTTAAAACCTCTCGTCTCTCTCTAGTCCCTCCCCCTGATCTTGTTCATCACTGCTTGCTCTGACCCCTTTCACTTACTCTCCCTCCCCCCCCCCCCCGCCCCCCCCCCCCCACCAACCCCCTCCTCCCTTTCTACCTTTCATTTCACGCCCACACACTTCCAGTCATTCAGTGGATCTTTCTCTCCCTTGAAAGGACAAGGTCATATTCAATCCATGGTTACGCTGCAGCCTCCAGTTTTGCATTCCATTCTACCCGCCTCCCTCGCTCGCCCCTCTACCCCTCCCCCTCTACCCTACATGCTCACTCACTCAAAATTACAGCGTTCATAGGATATGTCTGTATGGGCTTCTGGATGGCATCTGATTGTCTGTCTTTCAGTCTGTCCCTGTCTGCCTGTCTGTCAGCCTCACTCTCTCTTCTCACACACTCCTTCCTCTCTCATCTCTCTCACTCTTCTCTCTCACTCTCTCCCACGCTTCCTTTAATTCTCTCTTTCTCTCTGTGTGCTCTCTTCACACTTCATCACCTTTGCTTCCACTCTCTGTGTCTCTCATACTTTGTGTTTCATCAACCCTTTTCTCAATCATGTTCTCACCACTTCAGAGGGGGATTGCAAGGAACACACTCCACCCAGCCTCTCAACGCTGTCTTCTCCGCCTTTGCTGCCCATTGACATAATTTAACCGAAACCGTTCTTCGTCACTCTTGTGTTTTCCCAGACGTAACTGTTTGCAAATGTTTGAGGGGAGAATCCTAATTGTGACCAGATGCCTAGTTCAAGTATGTAGGGATGTTGCTAAGCAAGCTGTCAAACCGACTGTTTTCCTACCCGTACAACAGATTTTTGTAAGTATGAAACGTGTGACGAGGAAGCCATGTTCAAGTCGCTGGCAAAGTTTGCGAAGCGAGCTTCAAACAGATTGTTTTCGACTGTCCACGATTTGTTGAGCTAAGAAATGTATTAGCTTGGTTGGTGTGTTTCGTGATTATTGTTGTAGATGTAGATTTTGTTTCGGAACGATACATCCAATTGGACGTTCAGGAACACAATGTAAGAGTGAAAATAAAGTATGACCATCTTACTATTAGAACATATTCGTCGATTTTAAATGAAGTATACAATGCACTGATAACTTCTAAGTTTTCATCGTTCTTTACAGGTTGACAGCGAGGCGACCTAAAACGATCTAGTGAGTGCAATCTTTAGACCATTATTATGATCCAATGTAAAATTCCCACGAGTGCATTTCTTTATACCGATAGTTACGAGTGAATGTAAATCCCCCGCGAAAGCAATTTCTTTGAGCTTGGTGTTACGATTTTCATGTAGACTTAGGCAAAAGTTGTTTCCTACTCATTAGTATATTACAATCAATTGTGCATCTGGCAAGTTTATGTATCTATTGACCGTAAAGATATACGATTAAATGTATATACTAGCAAAATTTTCTTTGACCCTTAAGTTTGATTTAATGTGCATGTAGCAAGAATATTCTTATTTCCCATAAAATATGATTAATGATATCTAGCAGAAAGTATCTTTTGACCATAATTAATATTTAATGCGTATCTAGCACAATTGTATCTTTTGACCATAATTAATTGATTAAATGTGTATCTAGCAGAATGTTCAATGAACCAATAAGTTATGATTAATGTGAAACTAGCAGAATGTTTCTTTGACCCATAAGTATGATTAGAATATGTAAACATGCAAGTTGCTTCATTTGACCATGAATTGGCGATTAATGTGCATTAGCAGGTGTTTTATATTTGGAATAAGTTATGAACTAAATGTGAACCGACCAGAATAGAATTTTTTACCTTAATTAACGCAATAAAATGGATCCAACAAGTGTAATTCTCACCAAGTGTTAACTTTAATGTATATCTAACGATTTGCACTTTCTTTGAACATGCTCACGAGATAATGTCGATTTGGCAAGAATAGTTTGGGGTGTTTTTATTTACCAATACGTTGTGATTTAATGTGGAAAGCCCCCAACACACAGAGACAGACAGACAGACAACAACATACAGACAGACAGACAGACAGACAGTTACAAACCGACCCCCATACACGACGTTAATCTATGAATAATTTAATTAAATTACAAACCTTCACAGCGCGTCCATCGCAACATATTGAAGAAAAAAAGTTAGACAAGAAAAAAACACTGAGACACTTCCAACAAACACCCCTTTACTCACTCTGATGTAAAAAAGATACAATTTATGTTCAATGTTAGGGGACATGACAGGAAATCTACCTTCTATTAATGTACCACTCTGGTCTCCCCCAAGATACTCAGTTACCACATTTTTGATGTAAACAAATATATGATTGCTTCAGAGTTAGGGAGTCATGCAGGAAAATTTTATCTATTTAATGTATACCGCATCGGTCACGCGAAGATCACTTCTACTCACTTCGATGTAAACAAGAATACGTAATCAAAGGGTCAGGGGTCATGAAGGGGAAAAAAATCTCTTTTTATTAATATACAGCTCTGGTCTCCTCAAGCTAATATTCACTCATCTTCGATTAAGCAGAGATACTTGATGTGTTAAAGGGTTATGGGGCCACACAGGGAATCTTTTTCTAATCATGCACCGCACTCGGTCCAAGATAATTTTTTAATACTCGACTTCGGTGTAAACAAGAAACAGAATTGTTTCAACAGTTGGAAGGTCAACAGGGAATTTCTATTAATGAACCGCGTCGTCATCCCATCTAACATAATTCACTTATCCTCGTGTAAACAAAAACAGTATGTTTTCAACATTGATGGTCAACCAGGGAATTTCTAAAAATGAACCGCGTCGTTCATCCCAGCCAAAAAAGTTTCACTAAACCACGGAGTAAACAAGAAACAAGATGGTTTTCAACAGTTGAAGGTCCCAAAAACATGGAATTTCTATAAATGAACCGGCGTCGGTCTTCCAGCGAAAATATTTACTTAACCTCGGTGTCAAACCATATACATGATGTTTTCAACAGTTTGATGGTCGCAATGAAACAGTGGAATTTACTATTAATGAACCGCGGCGGTCTTCCCAGCGAAAATATTTCACTTATCCTCGGTGTAAACAAGGAAACATTATGTGTTTATCAACAGTTAATGGTCAAACAGGGAATATCAATTAATGAACCGCGTCGGACTTCCCCCAGCGAAACTATTTTCACTTATCCTCGTGTAAACAAGATACATGATGTGTACAACATTGATGTCAACAGGGAATTTCTATTAATGAACCGGGCACCCCCCCCGTCGGTCTTC
This sequence comes from Conus ventricosus, assembly GCA_018398815.1. Lineage (NCBI taxonomy): Eukaryota > Metazoa > Mollusca > Gastropoda > Neogastropoda > Conidae > Conus > Conus ventricosus. The sequence continues at coordinate 19,950,319 of CM031613.1, forward strand.
CATCGAAACTATTTTCACTATCCTCGCTGTAAACAAGATACATATGTGTTTTTCAACAGATGAAGGTCAAACAAGGGAATTTCCTATAAATGAACCGCGTCGGTCTTCCCAGCGAACTATTTCACTTAACCTCGGTGTAAACAAGATACATGATGTGTTCAAACAGTTGATGGTCAAACAGGAATTTCATAATTAACGAGTCGTCTTCCCATCGAAACTATTTTGCCCCTTATCCCTGTGTAAACAGATACATGATGTGTTTCAACAGTTGATGGTCAAACAGGAATTTCTGATTAATTAACCGCGTTCGGACTTCCCAAGCCAAAATATTTACACGTATTCCTCGGTGTAAACAGATACCATGATGTTGTTAAACAGTTTGATTCCAACCGGGAAGTACAATTAATGAACCGCGTCCGGTCTTCCCAGCCTAACAATTTCACTTACCTCTGTGTAAACACGAAGACATGAATGTGTTCACAGTTTGATGGTCAAAGCGGGAATTACTATTAATGAACCTGCTTCGGTCTTCCCAGCCAGAACTATTTCACTTATCCTCGTATGAAAACAAATACATTAGATGTTCAACAGTTTGATTACAAACAGGGAATTTCTATTAAGAACCGCGTCCGGTTCTTCCAACCCAAACTATTTACACTTATCCCTCGTGTAAACAATATACATGATGTTTCAAAACATTTGATGGGCAAACAGGAATTTTCTATTAATGAACCGGGGGGGGGGGTGTCGGTCTTCCCAGCCCAAACAATTTCACTTATCCCGGAGTAAACAAGAATACATGATGTTTTCAACAGATGATGTCAAACAGGGAATTTCTATAATGAAACCGCGTCGTCATTGCCCACCAAACTATTTCACTTATCCCACGGTGTAAACAAGAAACATGTTTGTTCAACAGTAGATGGTCAAACAGGGAAATTTCTATTAATGAACCGCACGTCTTCCCACCAAAATATGTCACTTAACTCCCTCGTGTCTAAACAAGATACATGAAGTGGTTCAACAGTAGATGGTCTAAAACAGGGAAATTTCTATTAATTGAACCGCGTCGGTCTTCCCAGCGAAAATATTTCACTTATCCCCGCTGTAAACAAGATACATGATGTGTACAACATTGATGTACAAACATGAAATCTATTAATGAACCGCGTCGGTCTTCCCCATCTAAAAGATTCAACTTATCCTCGGATGTAAAACAATAACATGATGTGTTCAACAGTTGATTGTCAAACAGTAGACATTCTAATAATGAACCGCGTCGGACTCCCAGCCAACTATTTCACTATCCACGGTGTAAACAAGAAACAAGATGTGTTCAACAGTTGATGGTCAAACAGGGAATTTCTATTATGAAACCGCGTCGGGTCCTTCCATCCCACCAAAATATTTCACTTAACCACGGTTGTAAACAAGATACATGATGTGTTCAAAACAGTTGATGGTCAAAAACAGGGAATTTTCTATTAATTAACCGCGTCGGACTTCCAGCCTAAAATCATTTCACTTATCCTCGGGTAAACAAATTACATGATGTGTTCAACAGTTGTTGTGTACAAACAGGGAATATTCTATTAATGAACCGCGACCGGACTTCCCAGCCAAAATATTTCACTTAACCTCGGTGTAAACGAGATACAATATTTTTTCAAAAACAGTTGATGGTCACACAGGGAATTTCTATTAATGAACCGCGTCGGTCTTCCCAGCCCAAAATATATCTTATCCTTCGGTGTTAAACAAGATTACATTATGTGTTCAACAGTTGAAGGTCCCACAGGGAATATCTATTAATGAACCGCGTCGGACTTCCCGAAGCCAAATATTTCACTTAACCTCGGTGTACACACGATACAATGAAGAGTCCACAGATGATGGACAAACCAGGGAATTCTATTATTGATCCGCGTCGGTCTTCCCATGCCAAAATATTTCACTTATCCTCGGTGTAACAAGAAACATGATGAGTGTCACAGATGAATGGTCAAACATGGAAATTCTATTAAATGAACCCGCTTACGGTCTTCCCCGACCGAAAATATTTTCACTATCCACGGTGTAAACAAGATACATATGTGTTCAACAGATTTTGAATGGTTCCAAACAGGGAAATTTCTATAATGAACGCGTCGAGTCTCCCAAGCGAAAATATTTCACCTTATCCTCGGTGTAAACAGGGGGGGACAAGATACACTGAGTGGATCAACAGTTGAGTTCCAAACATGGACTTTTCTATTAATGAACCGCGTCGGTCTTCCCCAGCAAAATATTTCACTTATCCACGAGAAAACAAGATACATGATGTGTTTACAACAGTTGATGGACAAACAGGGAATTCTATTAATGAACCGCGTCGTACATCCCACGAAAATAATTCACATATCCTCGTGTAAACAAGATACATGATGTTTTCAACATTGATGGTGTCAAACCGGAATTTCTATTAATGAACCGCGTCCGGTTCCTTCCCATCGAAAATATTTCACTTATCCTCGGTGTAAACACGATACATTATGTGTTCAACAGTTGATGTCAAACATGGAATTTCTATTAAATGAAACCGCGACGGTCTTCCTCAGGAAAATATTCACCTTTATCCTCGGTTTAAAAAAAGATACAAAGATGTGTTCATCAGTTGATGGTCAAACAGGGAATTCTATTAATGAACCGTGTCTGTCTTCCCAGCCAAAATAATTCACTTATCCTCGTTGAAAACTAAGATACAATATTGTTCCACAGTTTATGTCAAACATGGAATTTCTATTAAAGAACCGCGTTCGGTCATCCCAGCGAAAAAATTTCACTTATTCCTCGGAGTAACAAGATAACAAGAGATGTTTTCAACGAGTTGATGGTCAAACCGGGAAATTCTATTAATGAACCCGCGTCCGGTCTTCCTTCCCCAGCGAAAATATTTCACTTATCCACGGTGAAACAAGATACATGATGTGTTACAACAACTTTTGAATGGTCAAACAGGTAATTTCTATTAATGAACCGCGTCGGTCCTCCCCCAGCCAAATATTTCACTTAATCCTCGGTGTAAACAAGATACATGATGAGTTCACAGTTGATGTTACAAACAGGGAATTTCTATTAATGAACCGCTCGGTCTTCCTCCCCCGTCGCAAATAATTCAACTTATCCACGGAGTAAAACAAGATACATGATGTGTTTTCAACAGTTGTATGACAAACATGGAATATCTAAAAAAGAACCGGGTCTTCTCCCAGCCAAAATATATCACTTATCCACGGTGTAAACAAGATACATGATGTTGTTCAACAGTTGATGGTCCAAACAGGAATTTCTAACTAATGAAACCGCGTCAGTCTACCCAGCGAAAATATTTGACTAATCCTCCGCATGTACACAAGATCCAGATGTGATCAACGTTGAAGGTCCAACAGGGAATTTCTATTAATGACCCGCGTCGGTCTTCAATTGCCCAGCGAAAATATTTCACTTATCCTCGCAGTAAACAGATACAAGAAGAGATCAACAGTTTGATGGTCAAACAGGGGGACCGTGAATTACTATTAATGACCGCGTCGGTCTTCCCAGCCAAAAAATTTTCACTTATCCTCGGTGTAAACAAGAACATGATTGTACAACAGTAGATGTCAAACAGGAATATCTATTAATGAAACCGCGTCGTCCTTCCCAGCCAAAAAATTAATCACATTAATCCTCTGTGTAAAACACGATACATGATGGGTAAAGGGGGTCATAGAAGAAATTCTATCACTGATGCACCCCCAAGATATTCTTTTGATTGATCCTCTGAAATTAAACAAGATGCATGTTTTATTTTTTAACAGTTAGGGGTCATAAGGGAATTTGTTCGCATGAATGCTCCTCTCTGGTCCCACAAGATAAGCTTTCCAGTATGTCTCCTCTCGGTCTCAACAAGATAAGCTTTTCCCATTAATGCGCCTCACTGGTTTCTCCACAAGATAAGCTATCCGAAAAGCACACCACTCTGGTCTCCCTCAAGATAAGTCCTATCCATAAATCTCCTCTCAGGTCTTCACAAATGAATAAGCTTTGATTCATCGTCGAAGTATGAATGATTACATGAAAGCGTTGAAGGGTTAGGTTGTCTTAGAGGAAATTGCGCACATGTCACCCAGTACACAGTCAGCACTGCAACCTACATGTGATTAGAAACAATCTTTTCCATATTTTTCAATCTCTTCGCTTTTCATTTTTTGTCTTCTGTCTGTCTGCGTGTTGTTTGTAACTCACCAGCCCTTCCCAGGAATAACCTGGCTCCGAACTCTGTCCAGTGGCGCGTGGCGGCTTCACTGCTCTAGCGCCATGGTCGATCTGGCCCCCGTGTATAGGCCAGGCGGATGAGAAGGTGCCTAACGGCACAGGTGATTGCCCAGCACCAGGAGAAACACTGACTGTCAAGCTGAGGACTGAACAAAGCGAAGGGAGGACTTCATTCACTGTTTGTCGTCAGAGGGCGAAGGACAATAGACTATGGTACCAAACATTAAAGCAGGGTACAGAATAGATTTATGTCGTATAGTGTAGTATCGTACAATGCAGTATAGTATAGTGTAGTGTAGTGTAGTGTTAGTGTAGTATAGTATAGTATAGTATAGTATAGTATAGTATAGTATAGTATAGTATAGTATAGTATAGTATAGTATAGTATAGTATGGTATGGTATGGTATGGTGTGGTGTGGTGTGTGGTGTGGTGTGGTGTGGTGTGGTGTGGTGTGGTGTGGTGTGGTGTGTGTGTGGTATAGTATAGTATGACAAGGCGTGGCAAGGCATGGCATAGCATAGCATAGCATAACACAGCATGGTACCGTACGGGACGGTATAGTATAGCATAGCATAGCATAGCACAGCATAGCATAGCATAGCATAGCATGGCATGGCATGGTTACATGTTAAGTGGACCAGAAACTGGGAATTTCTCTGATGTCCTAGCTCTGCTGCTGACATCGGGAGCTGGAGAAATCACCATAATTCATCATCGGAGTTGAACTAGCCTGACAATGCCTCGAAGAAGAAGACCGATGATAATATTAACGACGATGATGACGACACCGATAATGATATCAACAACCGTT
>CM031613.1:19965427-19970427 GCA_018398815.1 Conus ventricosus
GGAGGGTGGGGATGTTGGTGAGGGGAGCCGGAATGAGTGGAGTGGGCGTGAATCTGCCAAGAAGGCTGGATAGATGAGACAGCGACACACCTCCTCCCCACCTCTCCCTACCCTCCACCACCGCTACCCTTCTCCCGCCCCATCCCGTCTGACCGTCTCCCCATCTCCTCGCCCCTCTTGCGCAACACCTCCCTGAACCCGCCAAAATGTATAGGACACGGTATCTTATATCCGATTCTGTTTTCGCACCCCTGGGCATGTTGCTCGGCTTGGTTATAATTACACAGAATTCAATATCCACACTTGGCAATGAGCAGGTGACGTAGATACTGGAGAAACTGTCACTTTGAAATAGGAGAGTGGTAAGAGGGGGGGGGGGGGGGGGGTTGGGAGGAGGAGGGGAAGGCATTTATTGTAAAGAGGAGCAACACCCACACTGTTAAAACAGCAACAATGACTTTTTTTCTGTACTAAAGTTACAGAACGCTTGATTCAGAACATGTCGTAGCTGTTGTCATGCAACATAGGCTTGTCTGGCGTGGTCACGTAGGCCTATTCGCCACAACTCCCTGTAGGCTTGCTTGGCGTGGTCACGTATCTCGCCACAACTCCCTGTAGGCTTGCCTGGCGTGGTCACGTATCTCGCCACAACTCCCTGTAGGCTTGCCTGGCGTGGTCACATATTATCTCGCCACAACTCCCTGTAGGCTTGTCTGGTGTGGTCACATATTATCTCGCCACAACTCCCTGTAGGCTTGCCTGGTGTGGTCACATATTATCTCGCCACAATTCCCTGTAGGCTTGCCTGCTATGGTCACATATTATCTCGCCACAATTCCCTGTAGGCTTGTCTGGTGTGGTCACATATTATCTCGCCACAATTCCATGTAGGCTTGTCTGCTGTGGTCACATATTATCTCGCCACAATTCCCTGTAGGCTTGCCTGGTGTTGTCACATATTATCTCGCCACAATTACTGTAGGCTTGTCTGGTGTGGTCACATATTATCTCGCCACAACTCCCTGTAGGTTTGCCTGGTGTGGTCACGTATCTCGCCACAACTCCCTGTAGGCTTGCCTGGTGTGGTCACATATTATCTCGCCACAACTCCCTGTAGGCTTGTCTGGTGTGGTCACATATTATCTCGCCACAATTCCCTGTAGGCTTGTCTGGTGTGGTCATGTATCTCGCCACAACTCCCTGTAGGCTTGCCTGGTGTGGTCACATATTATCTCGCCACAATTCCCTGTAGGCTTGTCTGGTGTGGTCACATATTATCTCGCCACAACTCCTTGTAGGTTTGCCTGGTGTGGTCACATATTATCTCGCCACAACTCCCTGTAGGCTTGCCTGGTGTGGTCACGTATCTCGCCACAACTCCCTGTAGGCTTGCCTGGAGTGGTCACATATTATCTCGCCACAATTCCCTGTAGGCTTGCCTGGTGTGGTCACATATTATCTCTCCACAACTCCCTGTAGGCTTGTCTGGTGTGGTCACATATTATCTCGCCACAATTCCCTGTAGGCTTGCCTGGTGTGGTCACATATTATCTCGCCACAACTCCCTGTAGGCTTGCCTGGTGTGGTCACATATTATCTCGCCACAACTCCCTGTAGGCGTGTCTGGTTGGTCACATATTATCTCGCCACAATTCCCTGTAGGCTTGTCTGGTGTGGTCACATATTATCTCGCCACAATTCCCTGTAGGCTTGCCTGGTGTGGTCACATTATTATCTCGCCACAATTCCCTGTAGGCTTGTCTGGTGTGGTCACATATTATCTTGCCACAACTCCCTGTAGGCTTGCCTGGTGTGGTCACATATTATCTCGCCACAACTCCCTGTAGGCTTGCCTGGTGTGGTCACATATTATCTCGCCACAATTCCCTGTAGGCTTGCCTGGTGTGGTCAGATATTATCTCGCCACAACTCCCTGTAGGCTTGCCTGGTGTGGTCACATATTATCTCGCCACAATTCCCTGTAGGCTTGCCTGGTGTGGTCACATATTATCTCGCCACAAATCCTTGTAGGCTTGCCTGGTGTGGTCACATATTATCTCGCCACAATTCCCTGTAGGCTTGCCTGGCGTGGTCACATATTATCTCGCCACAATTCCCTGTAGGCTTGCCTGGTGTGGTCACATATTATCTCGCCACAATTCCCTGTAGGCTTGCCTGGTGTGGTCACATATTATCTCGCCACAATTCCCTGTAGGCTTGCCTGGTGTGGTCACATATTATCTCGCCACAACTCCCTGTAGGCTTGCCTGGTGTGGTCACATATTATCTCGCCACAACTCCCTGTAGGCTTGCCTGGTGTGGTCACATATTATCTCGCCACAACTCCCTGTAGGCTTGCCTGGTGTGGTCACATATTATCTCGCCACAATTCCCTGTAGGCTTGCCTGGTGTGGTCACATATTATCTCGCCACAATTCCCTGTAGGCTTGCCTGGTGGGGTCACATATTATCTCGCCACAATTCCCTGTAGGCTTCCCTGGTGTGGTCACATATTATCTCGCCACAACTCCCTGTAGGCTTGTCTGGTGTGGTCACATATTATCTCGCCACAACTCCCTGTAGGCTTGCCTGGTGTGGTCACGTATCTCGCCACAACTCCCTGTAGGCTTGCCTGGTGTGGTCACGTCTCTCGCCACAACTCCCTGTAGGCTTGCCTGGTGTGGTCACATATTATCTCGCCACAACTCCCTGTAGGCTTGCCTCGTGTGGTCACATATTATCTCGCCACAACTCCCTGTAGGTTTGCCTGGTGTGGTCACGTATCTCGCCACAACTCCCTGTAGGCTTGCCTGGTGTGGTCACGAATCTCGCCACAACTCCCTGTAGGCTTGCCTGGTGTGGTCACATATTATCTCGCCACAATTCCCTGTAGGCTCTCTTGGTGTGGTCACATATTATCTCGCCACAACTCCCTGTAGGCTTGCCTGGTGTGGTCACGTATCTCGCCACAACTCCCTGTAGGCTTGCCTGGTGTGGTCACATATTATCTCGCCACAACTCCCTGTAGGCTTGGCTGGTGTGGTCACATATTATCTCGCCACAATTCCCTGTAGGCTTGGCTGCTGTGGTCACATTTTATCTCGCCACAACTCCCTGTAGGCTTGCCTGGTGGGGTCACGTATCTCTCCACAACTCCCTGTAGGCTTGCCTGGTGGTGGTCACGTCTCTCGCCACAACTCCCTGTCGGCTTGCCTGGTGTGGTCACATATTATCTCGCCACAACTCCCTGTAGGCTTGCTGGTGGGGTCACGTATCTCGCCACAACTCCCTGTAGGCTTGCCTGGTGTGGTCACGTCTCTCGCCACAACTCCCTGTAGGCTTGTCTGGTGTGGTCACATATTATCTCTCCACACCTCCTGTAGGCTTGTCTGGTGTGGTCACATATTTCGCCACAACTCCCTGTAGGCTTGCCTGGTGTGGTCACGTCTCTCGCCACAACTCCCTGTAGGCTTGCCTGGTGTGGTCACGTCTCTCTCCCCAACGCCCTTTGGGCTTGCCTGGTGTGGTCACATATTATCTCTCCACAACTCCCTGTAGGCTTGGCTGGTGTGGTCACATATTATCTCGCCAGAACTCCCTGTAGGCTTGCCTGTGTGGTCACGTATCTCGCAACAACTCCCTGTAGGCTTGCCTGGTGTGGTCACAGATTATCTCGCCACAACTCCCTGTAGGCTTGTCTGCTGTGGTCACGTATCTCGCCACAACTCCCTGTAGGCTTGCCTGGTGTTGTCACGTCTCTCTCCACAACTCCTTTGGGCTTGCCTGGTGTGGTCACATATTATCTCTCCACAACTCCCTGTAGGCTTGCCTGGTGTGGTCACATATTATCTCGCCACAACTCCCTGTAGGCTTGCCTGGTGGGGTCACGTATCTCGCCGCAACTCCATGTTCAAGACCTTTCAACAGCGTACAGCGGAAGATGAAGGATCCACAAGGATACAGGTGAAGTCCTGGGGAGGACGAGGGGAAGGACCAGGCAGGTTACAGCACGTCTACCTGGTCGCACAGGGCGGAGGACGGACAGCTGAGAGGATTTCTGACTGCCCAATGTCCATCATGCTTCCTCTGCTGCCCAATGTCCATCATGCTTCCTCTGACTGCCCAATGTCCATCATGCTTCCTCTGACTGCCCAATGTCCATCATGCTTCCTCTGCTGCTCAATGTCCATCATGCTTCCTCTGACTGCCCAATGTCCATCATGCTTCCTCTGACTGCCCAATGTCCATCATGCTTCCTCTACGATCGAGGTAAGAGGAGGAGGAAGATGAGTTGGGGGAGGAGAAGAAAAAGAAGAAGATGTTGATGTTGATGATGATGATGATGATGATGATGATGATGATGATGATGATGATGATGATGATGATGATGATGATGGTGGTGGTGGTGGTGGTGGTGGCCATGGTGGTGGTGGTGATAGTGATAATGATACTACTCCTACTCCTACGACTGCTACTACTACTGCTGCTGCTGCTACAACTACTACGACGACGACGACGACGACGACGACGACGACGACGACGACGACGACGACGACGAAGAAGAAGAAGAAGAAGAAGAAGAAGAAGAAGAAGAAGAAGAAGAAGAAGAAGAAGAAGAAGAAGAAGATCGCCATTTCTTATATGCGGCGTTACAGTTAAACGAAAAAGTAGAGTACAGTTTACTATTCTATTGATGAAATTAAACTTGACAGTTTTTGTATTAAATCATATCGACTAAAACGAGGACTAAAAAGCCAATCGCATGACTATTAGCAGAAAAACAAATTGTGCATTGCACAAAAGTGATCTTGTTATGTCAGATTTGTTCAGGTCTAAAATCATTTGGTCATTAGTACGTGCTGATGTAAAAAAAGATCTTTGTGTGTGCAGTGGTCAGTGTTGCCAGGCGAAGGACTGAGGGTCGTCAGTTCGGGTCCCAGTAGATGTGCTTTTTCGCATGATGTTTCGGTCCCAGCCAGCTCACACCCAGAGTTGAGCAT
>CM031613.1:19983285-20031575 GCA_018398815.1 Conus ventricosus
AGCTGATGGAAAATGAATTCATGACTAAGATGACAGAATTGAAGAAGATGGTCTGTGGCTTCGACCTAGCCGACGTCTGACCTACGCATTAGCCCAATGCGCTGGTCAAGCCTTGGTAGTTTGAACCACCAGTAGAGTCCGAGTTTAACGGACTTGGAAACCCTCTCTGCCCATCCAGAAGCAGATGAGTACCTGAGTCAGATCAGGGCAGGTGAAGGCGGCAGAAGGAACGGTGTAGGCTTAAAATTTGTCATGCCATGCCGCAGACACGGTAAAAGGCACTCACTGTTCACTGTCTTCCTGCCATTAGGCTGTGGGACTTGGACCTGTTTCAACCTTTTAACCTTTGGGACTTTGACCTGTTTCAACTTTTAAGCTTTGGACTTTCACCTGATTCAACCTTTTAACCTTTGGGACTTTGACCTGTTTCAACCTTTTAACCTTTGGGACTTTGACCTGTTTCAACCTTTTAACCTTTGGCCTCCAGTTCAGCTTCCTTCCATTTCAATTCTACTTGAACTCCAATACGAGCGAGAAATGAAGTCATTTCTAAGCATGTACCGCCATTTTTTCCCACACGCCATCATCTCCTAATTGGTAGAGACTGTGATCTCAATTCTCTCACACTCTCGACTCACTCTCAGTTACAGTGTTGAAATTGTTTAAGCTGGGTTTTTCTTTTCATTTTTCTTTTTTTTTTTCCTTTTTTTTATGGGGGGGGGTCGATCTTTTCCTTTATCCACCCTATAGTGGAGGTGAGCCAGCCATATTAACCGAACTCTTTGGGATTTCGTATCCCTTGTGTGACAGGAATACCTGGTAGTAATATCCGGATTGTCCTGATCTAGTGGCTCTGTTCTCGCATTAGCTGACCCCTGTAGATTCTGCAGATCTGTTTTGTCATGTGGTGTGTCACTGGGTGTGAAGGTAACAGTCAGATCTGTGTTGTCATGTGGTGTGTCACTGGGTGTGAAGGTAACAGTCAGATCTGTTTTGTCATGTGGTGTGTCACTGGGTGTGAAGGTAACAGTCAGATCTGTGTTGTCATGTGGTGTGTCACTGGGTGTGAAGGTAACAGTCAGATCTGTTTTGTCATGTGGTGTGTCACTGGGTGTGAAGGTAACAGTCAGATCTGTTTTGTGATGTGGTGTATCACTGGGTGTGAAGGTAACAGTCAGATCTGTTTTCTCATGTGGCGTATCACTGGGTGTGAAGGTAACAGTCAGATCTGTTTTGTCATGTGGTGTGTCACTGGGTGTGAAGGTAACAGTCCTTGCTCTGCCTGCAGCTTGTTACCAGATTGGTTTTCAGATGTTTCACAGCTCTGTGGTCCTATGTCGTCTTCCATTTGTCCGAACTGTCACAATACTTTAGCAATGACGAATGCTTCGTCTTCATTCTGGGGATGGGTTTTTTTTTTTTCACAAAACATGCTCCGCAAAATGGTAGATCCTCTAGATTTGGAGGCCGGAATAGCTTAGTCGGTAGAGCGCCGGACTCGAAATCTTGATGATCTTGGCGTTGCGGGTTCGAATCTCCGCCGGACTGTTTCAGTATAGGGGGATTTTTCCCTCAAAGTTAACTCTGGTTCTGACTCCATTTCCCAACTAGTCCTTCGAATGAGACTATAAACTGACGTTCCTTGTGTGAACGCACACAAATTATCTTGCACACACGCAAAACCCCATCACCAACTTTCGGAAGAGAAGGCCAGTTTGGCTGTTGGTATGGATGACATGTTACACATAGCACGCATCCTGCGTAAAATATCGACAGAATGATGAAAGGAAAGTGAGTAAATGGTATTGATTGGATGACACAGGGCACGGCGGAATGCAGCTCCGGCAGGCAGCTCTTAAGTCGGCTCTACCCAGGTGTGCAGCCCACTGTGTAAAGCAGTGTTGAGAACGTTCAGAACTTGGTTTCTAGCCGAGGATAGGCGCTATATCAATCAGCAGCAGCAACAGCAGCAGCAGTATTATCATAATAATAATAATAATAATAGTAATAATAATAATAATAATAAATAATAATAATAATAATAATAATGATAATGATAATAACACCGTCATATGCTACTTTTCTTAAGTGCTAGTAGACCGACCTCCCGTGGTTTTCAAGGAATTTTTGGGACGGTAGCATCTACCTTTCTAACCAAAAAAGTCATAGTCCCTCCTACAGAGACCTACTGATTTCATCAGGTATTCTTCTGGCTGAACGGAATTTCTATCTGTAATGTATTTAATGGAGCTTTTTCTTCTAGTCCGACGATCAGCGGTATGGGAAGTTGGGTCATTCAACGTACGTCTCCATTCCTATCCTACAAGCAGTGGGGGATACATATCTTTTCTCTTCGAGGGAAGTGTTTGTTCTTTTTTCCCCTTAACTTTGCAATCAGGAGTATGTGTGGGTAAAGTTGCTGGTTTTAGTCTCTCTTGCAAGTCTATCTTTTTGATCGCTAATACGTTTGGCCACGGGTTTCATTTCTTCTCTCTCTCTCTCTCTCTCTCTCTCTCCTCCTTTCCGCCCATTTCTTTTCCAGTGACACGTTTAAACACACCCCTGACGTCATTTTCAGGAGAAGTTAAGCATTGTGAAGATTTGGCTGATGAATTCTATAATTCTAGATCACTGGCAAAAATGACCATTTAACTGGATTTTTATGGCTTGGTCAGAAACGACTCAAGTGTTGATGCTGATTGTTTGTCAAACATTTGAGAACTACTGTCAAGCTGGCGAACTATTGTCAATCTTGACAGCAGATCTTCTTTAAAGCCAGTGTGTATGTAAACTCAGTGTAACAACAAAGTTAATCGACACTCATGCTTCCAATATAATTGATATCGTTCAACCTAAGTAGTGCACAGGTGAGTTTAACGGTTTTCCACAACATCAAATCATTGCTCAAGTTCCCCCCGTCATCCACAGGACCCGCCAAAGTTATGACACTGACTGCAATGAGATTTACGGCAAAAGTTATGGCATTGACTGCAGTGAGATTTTTCGGCAAAAGTTATGACACTGACTGCAGTGAGATTTTACGGCAAAAGTTATGACACTGACTGCAATGACATTTTACGGCAAAAGTTATGACACTGACTGCAGTGAGATTTTACGGCAAAAGTTATGACACTGACTGCAATGAGATTTTACGGCAAAAGTTATGACACTGACTGCAATGAGATGTTACGGCAAAAGTTATGACATTGACTGCAATGAGATTTCACGGCAAAAGTTATGACACTGACTGCAATGAGATTTTATGGAAATGTTGTGTCAGTTTAAATGTTCAACTTAATTTTCGTGACCCACTTCGCCTGTTAGGCAATTACACACACACACACACACACACACACACACACACACACACACACACACACACACACACACACTCGCGCGCGCCGCGCGCATACACACACAAGGTGTGAGCGCACGTGCGCGCCAGTACACTTGCTGACATTCACTTCGATGTAGGATAGACTTACGCAGCACCCGCTGGACGGGATTTTGTTCTTGTAATCCCTCCCCCTGAAACACAAGACCCAGGACAGATTAGAAATGTTTGCCTCCCCTTCGTCGCTCCCCCCCCCCCCCCCCCCCCCCCCCCCCCCCCCCCCCCCCCTTCGTTTCTTGATAGTATGCCGCCGGGGGACCGGATTTGTCATTCTATCTGTTTTCCACATCCTGCATTATTAGAATGCGAGCCCCTCCGGGCTGAGGTTTATATACTGTGTACATAGGGTTACAGCAAAGCGATGTTGGGATTTGAAGCTGGTATCAGGGAAAGGGGGACGAGGGGGGGGGGGAGGGGGAGGACGGAAGGGAGGAGGGGAGGAAGAAAGATGAAATGGTCGGGTAGGGATAGATTTTTCATAGACAATAGATAGATAGATAGAGATATATGTAGAGATACACACACTTGTGTATCAGGAGAGAGAGAGAGAGAGAGAGAGAGAGAGAGAGAGAGAGAGAGAGAGAGAGAGAGAGAGAGAGGAGAGGAGAGGAGAGAGAGAGAGAGAGAAACCTACTTGAAGGTTTAACTAAAACTGAAATCACAAGCTGAAACACACACACACACACACACACACACACACACACACACACACACACACACACACACACACACACACACAAGCCGCCGTTTTTCGACAAATTAGTAGTAATGGGAGGAAACAAGTGCAGACTCACAATTCCTACATCATTATCCAATGACTCACAATTCCTACATCATTATTCCAATGACTCACAATTCCTACATCATTATTCCAATGACTCACAATTCCTACATCATTATTACAATGACACAATTCCTACATCATTATTACAATGACTTGTTAAAGACTGACGAAGAGAAAAATGGGGAAGGGGTAGGGGCATATGTGTAGGCATACACACATCCATCTACATCAATGCAATCAGCCCGAGAATATTAACTTCCTTTGACTTCTTTAATTCCGACGTTTTGACGATGCACGCCCGCACGCATTGTGTGTGTGTGTGTGTGTGTGTGTGTGTGTGTGTGTGTGTGTGTGTGTGTGCGTGCGTGCGTGCGTGCGTGCGTGCGTGCGTGCGTGCGTGCGTGCGTGCGTGCGTGCGTGCGTGTGTGTGTGTGTGTGCGCGCGCGCGTAAGTGTGTGTTGTGTGTGTGTGTGTGTGTGTGTGTGTGTGTGTGTGTGTGTGTATGTTTGTGTGTGTGGTGTGTGTGTGTGTGTGTGTGTCTGTGTGTGTGTGTGTGTGTGTGTGTGTGTGTGTGTGTGTGTGTGTGTGTGTGTGTGTGCGCGCGCGCGCGCGGGTCTCTGTCTGTGTAAAATAAATAATTACTGGGCGAAAACAAGTTCAGGCTAAATAACGCCTCCGTCATTAAAACAACGATTTTTAAGGGGAGTGAGAGTGGGGTGGAGGCGAGGGCTGTGAAAGGCAATCGGAGTGAAAAAGATGGCGTTATGATACGCAAATCCAATCCTTCACAAGCAGCTGTCTGGACAGCAGAACTATTGGTGCTGCTGCCCACGGGCCTTTCATCCGTGAACTTGAACTCATCAGGGGGACACGGCTGATTTTGTCGGCGATCCTCCTGGGTATCAAAAGATAGATAGATAGATAGACAGACAGATAGATAGATAGCTAGATAGAGAGATAGATAGATAGATAGATAGATAGATAGATAGATAGATAGATAGATAAATAGATATGAAAGGTAGGTATACATACATTCATTATATATTGAGAGACAGACAGACAGACAGACAGAGACAGAGCCATTGATAGCTAGCTAGAGAGAGAGAGAGAGAGAGAGAAGAGAGAGAGAGAGAGAGAGAGAGAGAGAGAGAGAGAGGAGAGAGAGAGAGAGAGAGAGAGAGAGAGAGAGAGAGAGAGAGAGAGAGAGAGAGAGAGGAGAGAGAGAGAGAGGAGAGAGAGAAGAGAGAGAGAGAGAGAGAGAGACGTCGCTTGCTAATCTTGCTGATCTCCATTCTGGAAGAAGTTGAAAGCCTAGCAGAGCACTGGGTGGAACATTCTCCCGAGTGTTCTCCCTTTGGCAGGCCTCTCCATGAATGTCACCAGGACGACCCGTAACGTTTGTACCCTTTCTATGGAGATGGATGGCCCAGGGCCAGGTCTTACTGCCGTTCTTTTATCATGCATGTTTCACATCAATCTTTGAGCCATCTAGACGTGTACAGTACAGTGTTTCAAACTAAGAACCTTTTTCCAAATTCATGTTGCTTTTAACCCAGCCGACCAGAGGAGGCTGTTAGCTCGTCAAAGTCAATGTTTTTACGCAGTTGTTTAAAATCAATGAATAAAACATGCAAAAAAATGCTACTGTGCTCGGAAATCATATCTGGTGAAACATCCCTGAGCAGAGTTTTCAGGGATTCTGGGATAACGTGTTTGTCTGACATCATGCAACTCCCAGCGCTGTAAGGAAAGGTTTTATAGCAAGTGGTGTGACACATGGAATGCACCACTAAACTGTGGCATGTGTCTCACATGGAATGCACCATTAAACTGTGGTCTGTGTCTCACATGGAATGCACCATTAAACTGTGGTCTGTGTCTCACATGGGATGCACCACTAAACTGTGGTCTGTGTCTCACATGGAATGCACCATTAAACTGTGGTCTGTGTCTCACATGGGATGCACCATTAAAGTGTGGTCTGTGTCTCACATGGAATGCACCATTAAACTGTGGCCTGTGTCTCACATGGAATACACCATTAAACTGTGGCTGTGTCTCACATGGAATGCACCATTAAACTGTGGTCTGTGTCTCACATGGGATGCACCATTAAACTGTGGTCTGTGTCTCACATGGAATACACCACTAAACTGTGGCTGTGTCTCACATGGAATGCACCATTAAACTGTGGTCTGTGTCTCACATGGAATGCACCATTAAACTGTGGTCTGTGTCTCACAGGGGATGCACCTAAACGTGGTCTGTGTCTCACATGGAATGCACCATTAAACAGTGGTCTGTGTCTCACATGGAATGCACCATTAAACTGTGGTCTGTGTCTCACATGGAATGCACCACTAAACTGTGGCTGTGTCTCACATGGAATGCACCATTAAACTGTGGTCTGTGTCTCACATGGAATGCACCATTAAACTGTGGTCTGTGTCTCACATGGAATGCACCACTAAACTGTGGTCTGTGTCTCACATGGGATGCACCACTAAACTGTGGTCTGTGTCTCACATGGAATGCACCATTAAACTGTGGTCTGTGTCTCACATGGAATGCACCATAAACTGTGGTCTGTATCTCACATGGAATGCACCATTAAACTGTGGTCTGTGTCTCACATGGAATGCACCATTAAACTGTGGTCTGTGTCTCATATGGAATGCACCATTAAACTGTGGTCTGTGTCTCACATGGAATGCACCATTAAACTGTGGTCTGTGTCTGACTGGCGCGAAGTTCTTTCTTTCCCGCAGGTTCTGCTCCGTCCTCGTGCAAAGGGAAGTCGGAATTTCAAATCAGTGTGAAGGACGGAGAATCCGAACAATTTTGAATGAATTGTACTCTTCGCACGTGGATCAGCCTCCTTACTGACTCGAATTCCAAAATGACCGAGAACCCATACCAAAACTATGTTGTAACCATCAGATGTCAGGGAAGTGTTCAGATTTTTTTAAAGTGGAATTAGGGGTGTTTTGCGATCACGATCAGTAAGCAGAAAGGAAATCAGAGAAAATGGGTCAGTTTTCACGTTCTGATTTGGAAACCGTTGGAAGCACCGGGACCAACGCTGCGAGCTAAGCAGTGCAGACAGTGCATCCCAGGGAATGAGTCTGGAACATTTCTTAGAGGGAGCTGTAGAGCAATAAGCAGCAGAAGCAACGCCTTCTTCAGATATGGAACCATCAGTAAATAATCTTTGAAAAACAAGGAAAATCAAAAGAAAGCTCGGGAAAAAAAAAGGATCCGATACAAATGAGATCTGCTGAAGTCTTTGAGACAAAGAGACGGATCAAAGTGGATCTCTGAGTGTGGAAAGTCCATGGTGGAATCGTCTGGACATGTGCATGCATCATTCATGACTTCAAGGTCATTGTCTGCGTTGTTCATGTGGGTAAGAACACGGATTCCTAAAATCGGAATTTAGCTGGGATTCTCTCCAAACTTCTTTCTGGACTTTCGGGGGGGAAACACTGTCACAAACGTGGTTTGGGGGTTCAGGGAAGAAGCTGAAAGAAAAGTTAGGAGAAGGTTTCACTCGACTGTCGGAGACGGATCGTTTCCAAGTTTCGCATACAGATTTTACAGAGGGGTGATGCAAATGATGGTGAAAGAGTTGAAGCCTCTGATGGTGCATGGAATCCATGGTTTTGAGGTAGGAGGGGCTTGCAGGATCTTGCATGACACAAACGTATTTCATAATGGAGAGGAACCGATTCCTGTAAAGATGGAGAACATTATTATGGGCACTTCTATCCATGTGTGCCACGACTCGGAGAATGTTCGGTGCTTATGTCACTTTTAAACTTTAGGATTTGTTCAAAAACAACTCTCAAGGCTTCTTTCAAAGTTGGAAAGGTCGATGTATCAGAGTGGATTTCAGTGTTTACAAAGTACTGTCGAAGTTGTGACAGTGGATTCACAGAGTTTTGACAGCTGAAAAAGTTAAACCACTTTCCTCGGCTCACTGTGGAAGCGCAGATGGTTCCATCTGTGTGGAATGCACAGTCGTCAACGGAGAGGACTGGAACCTGGGTTTTATGAGTGGACTATGTCATTAATTGTAATGTTGAAAAAAGTGTGTGTGTGTGTGTGTGTGTGTGTGTGTGTTGTGTGTGTGTGTGTGTGTGTGTGTGTGTGTGTGTGTGTGTGTGTGTGTGTGGTGTGCAGCGTGGTTTTAGCATGAACTTAAAACTGCCAAACTTTTTATTCCATAAAAAGATACATGGCCTAGAAAGCCCAAAATATGAACATGAGCATACCATCTACATGCATAAAATACACACACGCGCGCGCGCGCGCGCGGCGTGCATACATGCATGCATCGATTCATTAATAAATAGACATGAGAACTACCAGGAATCTCCGATGTTACCTATCAATATGTCTCGGAACCGACTGATAGATCTTTATCTTGTCTACAAAAATGAAAAGAGAAAGTTTTAAGTGTGACATTTCGTGAGGCCAGAAATTGATTTGGTAGAAATCATGATGACTACACGTTTTTTTTTCTTTTATGAAAGAGACAGGCAAATTCAAGCCATTCGTTCCACATCGACTTGTGTTCACTTAGTCTATTCTCGAAGGCTCTTTGCCGACTGTATCAAAACTGAATTTGTTTCAATCATTTTGAGGTGATTATTTGCAGTAATGCTGCATGTAGGTGAATTCATGAAATGTGTTGTAATTTTTTGTTGAGAATGTGACATGCGTTCAACGAGAATTGAAGTTTCCTTGTAAACATAAATCAACAAAACACTCCAAGTTATTTCGACTCCATGCTGCTCCATCAACAACATGTCCCTGAATCCCACTGTGAAAGTGAATAAGGAGAAATATCCAGGAAAAAGAATAGTTTTGTTTTGTTTCTAATTCTTCATGCGAGTTGTGAAACGATGAGCGAACAAAGCTGAAAGAAGGAAATCCTGCTTTCATTAACTTTAATGGAAAAAGCGAGTCTGGCGTTAAAAATTGTAACTGGAAGATGGAGGGCGATGGCGATTCTTGAAATGACGCGAAAAACTTCGGGGCGACTCTTTGGTCTGGGCTGATTCCAGATATTGTGAATAATATGATATAATATTGTGCGGACTTCTATAGCGCGGTTTCGTGGTCTACGACCGCGCTCACCGCGCTTTAAATGAAAACATAAAAAGGCACAACATACACGAAATAGATAAGCTTATGTCTCCATGAACAACAGCGTAAAGCATTTAAAATGAACAAGCAAATTAGAACAATAAAATTCACACATATAAGGTTTAGAGCTCATTTGTAAAACGATATGTCATCAAGGACAACCCGTTCAACACACACACACAACACACCAACAACACAACACACACACACACACACACCACACACACCACACACACACACACACACACACCACACACACACAGAGGCATAAACAAACACACAGAGAATATGACAAGATATACAATGATTGATTACCTAAAGTTTTGTTTTAAAAACAAGGACATTAATAAAGATGGGTGTTTATTTGGAATCATAATGCAATTTAAATAAATAATGTTGGCGTGAACATAGCGGATAGATTTGGGCAATGAATTCCATTGTCTTGGGGCAGCAAATGAAAAAGATCGTTTGCCAAAAGTCCTAGTGCGAGTCCTCTGCATCGTTTTTTTTTCTGTTGCGACTTGTTATATAGACTAATTCGGTTAGTAACATCCGTATTTCTTGTGGTCCCTAGTCATAACGAATGTGCTCTTTGTGTATGCGGTTTTGAAGACATGTGAAGAGCTGGGTGGATTTCATCCCAGGTACAGGCTGTGCTTCGACCTGTTCATGGGTAAGAAGGGCGGAAGAGAGGAAGGGGAGCTAAACAGCCAACAAACGGAGAGAGGAAGGGGAGCTAAACAGCCAACAAAGCGGAGAGAGAAGGAGAGCTAAACAGCAACAAAGCGGAGAGAGGAAGGGAGCTAAACAGCTAACAAGCGCGGAGAGAGGAAGGGAGCTAAACAGCCAACAAAAGCGAGAGAGGAAGGGGGCTAAACGCCAACAACGGGAGAGAGGAAGGGAGCTAAACAGCCAACAAAGCGGAGAGAGGAAGGAGAGCTAAACAGCCAACAAAGCGGAGAGAGGAAGGGGAACTAAACAGCCAACAAAGCGGAGAGAGGAAGGAGAGCTAAACAGCCAACAAAGCGGAGAGAGGAAGGGGGGCTAAACAGCTTAACAAAGCGGAGAGAGGAAGGGAGCTAAACAGTCCAACAAAGCGAAGAGACAAGGGGACTAAACACCAACAAAGCGGAGAGAGGAAGGAGAGCTAAACAGCCAACAAAGCGAGAGCGAAGGGGAGCTAAACAGCTAACAAAGCGGAGAGAGGAAGGGGAGCTAAACAGCCAACAAAGCGGAGAGAGGAAGGGGAGCTAAAAGCCAACAAACGGAGAGAGGAAGGGAGCTAAACAGCCAACAAAGCGGAGAGAGGAAGGAGAGCTAAACAGGCCAAACAAAGCGGAGAGAGGAATGGGACTAAACAGCCAACAAAGCGGAGAGAGGAAGGGGGCTAAACAGCCAACAAACGGGAGAGAGGAAGGGAGCTAAACAGCCAACAAAGCGGAGAGAGGAAGGAGAGCTAAACAGCCAACAAAGCGGAGAGAGGAAGGGAGCTAAACAGCCAACAAAGCGAGAGAGGAAGGAGAGCTAAACAGCAACAAAGCGGAGAGAGGAAGGGGAGCTAAACAGCTAACAAAGCGGAGAGAGGAAGGGAGCTAAACAGCCAACAAAGCGGAGAGAGAAAGGGAGCTAAACAACCAACAAAGCGGAGAGAGGAAGGAGAGCTAAACAGCCAACAAAGCGGAGAGAGGAAGGGGAGCTAAACAGCTAACAAAGCGGAGAGAGGAAGGGGAGCTAAACAGCCAACAAAGCGGAGAGAGGAAGGGGAAGCTAAACAACCAACAAAGCGGAGTGAGGAAGGGGAGCTAAACAGCCAACAAAGCGGAGTGAGGAAGGGAGCTAAACAGCCAACAAAGCGGAGTGAGGAAGGGGAGCTAAACAGCCAACAAAGCGGAGTGAGGAAGGGGAGCTAAACAGCCAACAAAGCGGAGTGAGGGAAGGGGAGTAAACAGCCAACAAAGCAAAGATAACGCTCAGCTGTAACACGTCCAGTCTTTTCGTCTTTTATCTTCACTTCTGTGGTCTTCTTCCTAAAAGAGAGAGAGAGAGGAGGAGGAGGAGAGAGAGGAGAGAGAGAGAGAGAGAGAGGAGAAGAGAGAGAGAGAGAGAGAGAGAGAGGGGGGGGAGGAGAGGGAGAGCTCGCACACGAACGATTCTTTGATAAACAGGAATAGGAATAACCATCTTTCACTTTAATTTGTTCTGCTGCGTTTCCCCTCCTTCTTCTTTCTGTCTTTCTACAGGCGGTGCCTTTCATTTAATTCCGTAACGTCTGTCATTCCTCCTTTTGTTTGTCTTCTTCCTCCCGTCGCTCTCTGATTCATCATACGTTCTGGAGTCGCTCGGTTCCTGGCAGCTTGTTATTTGTGGTCCAATGCCACCGGTCTCTTTTTCTGGAATCTACTGAGCTCCGTTCAGACGGCATCACTTTCTCCTGCCTGTTGATGTGGTTTTGGTTTGGTTTGGTTTGGTTTGGTTTGGTTTGGCTTGGTCTGGTCTGGTCTGGTCTGGTCTGGTCTGGTCTGGTCTGGTCTGGTCTGGTCTGGTTTGGTTTGGTTTGGTTTGGTTTGGTTCAGTAGGTCCAAAGCTACCAGTGTTGTTGTTGTTGTTTTAATCTAATGGGCAAGTTGAGGTAACACCCCTTTCTCATACTTTTTCTTACGCATGGTTAGCGAGACCAGTCTGCTCTGAAATACAGAGACTACTTTCCTTTTCTTTTTCCTACCGAAGTTGTCGCCACGTTGATTTTCTGGAATCGATTTGGGTACGCTTAGGCTGCAATTCTTTTTCCTATTTTTTTCCTACATAGTTACTTTGGTCAGGTGCCAGCACTCTTTTCTGGAATCAGATCGGGAATGTTCAGGTAGCACTACTTTTTTTCCTGGCCTTGTCTGCTTAAATAGTGACGTTGATTTAGTGACAGGAATGTTCAGGTAGCACGACTTTTTCCTCGCCTTGTCTGCCTAAATAGTGGCGTTGATTTTGTGACACTGGTCGTTTCTGGGTTTGCTGGGGTATGTTCAGGCAATGCTACTTTTTCCTACTTTCACTTACAGTAGTCCAGTAACCCCAATTCTTTTCTGGAATTTACTAGGGCCCATCAGACAAAACTACCTTCCCTTCTTTTTCTTACTGCATCCCAGCTGTCTCGATCGTCTTTCTGAAATTTAATGGGGGAACGTCCAGGCGGCATTGCTCTCTCTTAATATTGTCTGCCCAAGTCTACTCTGGTCTGCTCTGGATCTCCTGATGTGTGTTCAGGCTGCACTACTGTTTCCTGCTTTTTCTTCTTCTTCTTCTTCTTCTTCTTCTTCTGCTTCTTCTCTTCTTCTTTTTTCTCTTCTTCTGCTTTCTTCTTCTTCTTCTTCTTCTTCTTCTTTCTTCTGCTTCTGCTTCTTCTTCTTCTTCTTCTGCTGCTTCTTCTTCTTCTTCTTCTCCTTCTCCTTCTTCTTCTTACATTGATCCAGCTACCCATAGTCTTTCCTCACATCCGAGTACGTTCAGTATACTAAGTTTTCCTACCTTTTCCTACGTGAAGAGTTAAAGTGGTCCAATGCCATCTGTCTTTTCTTAATGTATAGGGGTGCGTTTAAACAGCACTGCTTCTTTCTTGTTTTCTCTCCCACAGGTCCATAACTTGTCTTCCTGGACTCCGTCTGAGGCTGCTCGAGCCGCTCTACCTCCTTCTTTCTTCGTCTCTCTTTTTCTTCTTCTTTCTTAGTTTTATTGACTCATCACCTTTTTCTCTGTGTCTGCTTTGTGCGCCAGACACTGTACTATTTTAGCCTGGTCTCCTTCTCCCCTCTCCCCCTCTCGCTCATCTCTTCTCCTTCATGCCCCCCTTCTACGATCGCTCATGTCTTCCCATCCAGTACGTTATTCTGTTTCTCCTTTGTACCTGAGGAGTTAGTGGTCATGCTGTCTTGTTCTAAGTCATTGCGATTTGCGCCTCTGTTCTTGTTTTGTCCTTGCACAGTCATAAACTTGTCTTCCTGGGCACTCTGTGAGAGCGCGTGTTCGGACACTAAGTACCTTGGTTCTCCAGTCTGTTGTTGTTGCTCTTAGTCTGTTTAAGTGTTTGTGCACTAGAGAGTCTTTGTGTTGTCTGTCTGTTTGTGTTGTTCGATGTACTGATTGTTGATGTGTTGCTTCATCCCTACAGTCCAGTACTTATTTCATAGCTCTCTAAAGTCTGTCTTTGTGTGCTCCTCTAAGTCTGTGTTGTTTGTTGTCCTGCTAAAGTCTGTTTTGTTGTTGCTCTCTAAAGTCTGTTTGTTGTTGTTGCTCTCAAAGTCTGTTGTGTTGTTTGCTCTCTAAGTCTGTTTGTTGTTGTTGCTCTTAAAGTTGTCTGGGCTGCTCTCAAAGTCTGTTTGTTGTGTTGTCTCTGAAAGTCTGTTTGTTGTGTTGGCTCTCTAAAGTCTGTTTGGTTGTTGTTGCTCTCTAAAGTCTGTCTTTGTGTTGTTGCTCTCTAAAGTCTGTTTGTGTGTGTTGCTCTCTAAAGTCTGTTTGTTGTTTTGCTCTCTAAAGTCTGTTGTTGTTGTTGTGCTCTCTAAAGTCTGTTTGTTGTTGTTGCTCTCTAAAGTCTGTTGTTGTTGTTGTTGTGCTCTCTAAAGTCTGTTTGTTGTTGTTGTTGCTCTCTAAAGTCTGTTTGTTGTTGTTGTTCTCTCAAAGTCTGTTTGTTGTTGTTGCTCTCTAAAGTCTGTTTTGTTGTTGTTGTTGCTCTCTAAGTCTGTTTTGTTGTATGTTGTTTTGCTCTCTAAAGTCTGTTTGTTGTTGTTGCTCTCTAAAGTCTGTTTGTTGTTGTTGTTGCTCTCTAAAGTCTGTTTGTTGTTGTTGCTCTCTAAAGTCTGTTGTTTGTTGTTGGTTCTCTCTAAAGTCTGTTTGTTGTTGTTGCTCTCTAAAGTCTGTTTGTTGTTGTTGCTCTCTAAAGTCTGTTTGTTGTTGTTGTTGCTCTCTAAAGTCTGTTGTTGTGTTGTTGCTCTCTAAAGTCTGTTTGTTGTTTTGCTCTCTAAAGTCTGTCTGTTGTTGTTGCTCTCTAAAGTCTGTTTGTTTGTTGTTGCTCTCTAAAGTCTGTTTGTTGTTGTTGTTGCTCTCTAAAGTCTGTTGTGTTGTTCTCTCTAAAGTCTGTTTGTTGTTGTTGTTGCTCTCTAAAGTCTGTTCTGTTGTTGTTGCTCTCTAAAGTCTGTTTGTTGTTGTTGCTCTCTAAAGTCTGTTTGTTGTTGTTGGGCTCTCTAAAG
This sequence comes from Conus ventricosus, assembly GCA_018398815.1. Taxonomy (NCBI): domain Eukaryota; kingdom Metazoa; phylum Mollusca; class Gastropoda; order Neogastropoda; family Conidae; genus Conus; species Conus ventricosus. Next base: position 19,997,849 of record CM031613.1, read on the forward strand.
TCTTTGTTGTTGTTGTTGCTCTCTAAAGTCTGTTGTTGTGTTGTGCTCTCTAAAGTCTGTTTGTTGTTGTTGTTGCTCTCTAAAGTCTGTTTGTTGTTGTTGCTCTCTAAAGTCTGTTTGTTGTTGTTGTTGCTCTCTAAAGTCTGTTTGTTGTTGTTGTTGCTCTCTAAAGTCTTTCTGTTGTTGTTGCTCTCTAAAGTCTGTTTGTTGTTGTTGCTCTCTAAGTCTTTTGTTGTTGTTGCTCTCTAAAGTCTGTTGTTGTTGTTGCTCTCTAAAGTCTGTTTGTTGTTGTTGTTCTCTCTAAAGTCTGTTTGTTGTTGTTGCTCTCTAAAGTCTTTTGTTGTTGTTGCTCTCTAAAGTCTGTTTGTTGTTGTTGCTCTCTAAAGTCTGTCTGTTGTTGTTGCTCTCTAAAGTCTGTTTGTGTTGTTGTTGCTCTCTAAAGTCTGTCTGTTGTTGTTGTTGCTCTCTAAAGTCTGTTTGTTGTTGTTGCTCTCTAAAGTCTGTCTGTTGTTGTTGTTGCTCTCTAAAGTCTGTTTGTTGTTGTTGCTCTCTAAAGTCTGTTTGTTGTTGTTGCTCTCTAAAGTCTGTTTGTTGTTGTTGTTGCTCTCTAAAGTCTGTTGTTGTTGTTGTTGCTCTCTAAAGTCTGTTTGTTGTTGTTGTTGCTCTCTAAAGTCTGTTGTTGTTGTTGTTGCTCTCTAAAGTCTGTTGTTGTTGTTGTTGCTCTCTAAAGTCTGTTTGTTGTTGTTGTTGCTCTCTAAAGTCTGTTTGTTGTTGTTATTGCTCTCTAAAGTCTGTTTGTTGTTGTTGTTGCTCTCTAAAGTCTGTTTTGTTGTTGTATTGCTCTCTAAAGTCTGTTGTTGTTGTTGTTGCTCTCTAAAGTCTTGTTGTTGTTGTTGCTCTCTAAAGTCTGTTTGTTGTTGTTGTTGCTCTCTAAAGTCTGTTTGTTGTTGTTGTTGCTCTCTAAAGTCTGTTGTTGTTGTTTGTTGCTCTCTAAAGTCTGTTTGTGTTGTTGTTGCTCTCTAAAGTCTGTTGTTGTTGTTGTTGCTCTCTAAAGTCTGTTGTTGTTGTTGCTCTCTAAAGTCTGTTGTTGTTGTTGTTGCTCTCTAAAGTCTGTTTGTTTTGTTGTTGCTCTCTAAAGTCTGTTGTTGTTGTTGTTGCTCTCTAAAGTCTGTTTGTTGTTGTTGCTCTCTAAAGTCTGTTGTTGTTGTTGTTGCTCTCTAAAGTCTGTTTGTTGTTGTTGTTGCTCTCTAAAGTCTGTTGTTGTTGTTGTGCTCTAAAGTCTGTTGTTGTTGTTGCTCTCTAAAGTCTGTTGTTGTTTTGTTGCTCTCTAAAGTCTGTTGTTGTTGTTCTCCTAAAGTTGTTGTTGTTGTTGCTCTCTAAAGTCTGTTGTTGTTGTTGCTCTCTAAAGTCTGTTTGTTGTTGTTGTTGCTCTCTAAAGTTATGTCTGTTGTTTGTTGTTGCTCTCTAAAGTCTGTTTTTGTTGTTGCTCTCTAAAGTCTGTTTGTTGTTGTTGCTTGTCTGTTGTTGCTCTCTAAAGTCTGTTGTTGTTATTGCTCTCTAAAGTCTTGTTGTTGTTGTTGTTGCTCTCTAAAGTCTGTTGTTGTTGTTGCTCTCTAAAGTCTGTTTTTGTTGGGTTGTTGCTCTCTAAAGTGTCTGTTGTTGTTGTTGCTCTCTAAAGTCTGTTGTTGTTGTTGTTGCTCTCTAAAGTCTGTTTTGTTGTTGTTGTTGCTCTCTAAAGTTGTTTGTTGTTGTTGTTGCTCTCTAAAGTCTGTTGTTGTTGTTGTTGCTCTCTAAAGTCTGTTTGTTGTTGTTGTTGCTCTCTAAAGTCTGTTTTTTGGGTTGTTGCTCTCTAAAGTCTGTTGTTGTTGTTGCTCTCTAAAGTCTGTTTGTTGTTGTTGTTGCTCTCTAAAGTCTGTTTTGTTGTTGTTTGCTCTCTAAAGTTGGTCCTTGTTGTTGTTGTTTGCTCTCTAAAGTCTGTTTGTTGTTGTTGTTGCTCTCTAAAGTCTGTTTTTGTTGTTGTTGCTCTCTAAAGTCTGTTTTATTGCTCTCTAAATCTGTTTTGTTGTTGTTGCTCTCTAAAGTCTGTTTGTTGTTGTTGTTGTTGTCTGTTGTTTTTTATTGCTCTCTAAAGTCTGTTTGTTGTTGTTGCTCTCTAAAGTCTGTTTGTTGTTGTTGTTGCTCTCTAAAGTCTGTTGTTGTTGTTGCTCTCTAAAGTCTGTTGTTGTTGTTGCTCTCTAAAGTCTGTTTGTTTTTGTTGCTCTCTAAAGTCGTGTTTGTTGTTGTTGTTGCTCTCTAAAGTCTGTTTGTTGTTGTTGCTCTCTAAAGTCTTTGTTTGTTGTTGTTTGCTCTCTAAAGTCTGTGTTGTTGCTCTCTAAAGTCTGTTTGTTGTTGTTGTTGCTCTCTAAAGTCTGTTTGTTGTTGTTGTGCTCTCTAAAGTCTGTTGTTGTTGTTGTTGCTCTCTAAAGTCTGTTTGTTGTTTGTTGCTCTCTAAAGTCTGTTTGTTGTTGTTGCTCTCTAAAGTCTGTTGTTGTTGTTGTTGCTCTCTAAAGTCTGTTTGTTGTTGTTGTTGCTCTCTAAAGTCTGTTGTTGTTGTTGTTGCTCTCTAAAGTCTGTTTGTTGTTGTTGTTGCTCTCTAAAGTCTGTTTTTGTTGTTGCTCTCTAAAGTCTGTTTGTTGTTGTGTTGCTCTGTAAGTTGTTGTTGTTGCTCTCTAAAGTCTGTTTGTTGTTGTTGCTGCTCTAAAGTCTGTTTTTTGTTGTTGTTGCTCTCTAAAACGTGTTTTAGGTGTTATAACTGAATCTATCAATTATAAATTCCGATTATTAAACTAGATCGGAGGTCAAACACAGAAAGGGAAAAAAAAAAGCTAACAGCAAATCATGCCACGTAAGCAACCATTGCATAATCACGAACAACGCAAGTACACAGGGAAAGGTTGACTCCACCACTGCACGCACGGAGAGAGTTACTATACACCGTCTGGTGACCGTACTTCTTGATTTACTAAACCACAGGAAAAGTATTAGGATAGTGAAGACAAACTGGATGACTGCCTACTTACTGCCTTTTAACTTTCTTTTTCCTTTAAATCATAACGTTTTTTGAATTTCGAGTCTGATCACTGTATGTCCAGAATTTCATCTGACACAGACTATTTCTGGTATACTGCACTCTACTGGACACCCTTATTGTGGATGGCGCTGCCGCCCAGGGCCTGTATTGGCTATATCTTTTGTTCCCTCTCAGGCTCACCGCGGCTGTATAATTATTCGTCTATTGGGATTTGAACCTTTGGCTTGTGGGGTGGATGAGGTGGTGAAGAGGAATAGGAGGTTAAGGGATGAGGTGAAGAGGAATAGGAGGTTAAGGGATGAGGTGAAGAGGAATAGGAGGTTAAGGGCGGGAGGAATAGGAGGTTAAGGGCGGGAGGAATAGGTTAAGGGCGGGAGGAATAGGAGGTTAAGGGCGGGAGGAATAGGAGGTTAAGGGCGGGAGGAATGGAGGTTAAGGGCGGGAGGAATGGGAGGTTAAGGGCGGGAGGAATAGGAGGTTAAGGGCGGATAGGAGGTAGGAATGGGAGGTTAAGGGCGGGAGGAATGGAGGTTAAGGCGGGAGGAATGGAGGTTAAGGGCGGAGGAATGGGAGGTTAAGGGCGGGAGGAATAGGAGGTTAAGGGCGGGAGGAATGGGAGGTTAAGGGCGGGAGGAATAGGAGGTTAAGGGCGGGAGGAATGGGAGGTTAAGGGCGGGAGGAATAGGAGGTTAAGGGCGGGAGGAATAGGAGGTTAAGGGGCGGGAGGGAATGGAGTTAAGGGCAGGAGGAATGGGAGGTTAAGGGCGGGAGGAATGGGTGGTTAAGGGCGGGGAGGAATAGGAGGTTAAGGGCGGAATAGGAGGTAGGAATGGGAGGTAAGGCGCGGAGGAATAGGTTAAGGCGGGAGGAATAGGAGGTTAAGGGCGGGAGGAATGGAGGTTAAGGCGGGAGGAATGGGAGGTTAAGGCGGGAGGAATAGGAGGTTAGGGCTGAATAGTGAGGTAGGAATTGGAGGTTAAGGGCGGGAGGAATAGGTTAAGGCGGAGGAATAGGAGGTTTAAGGGCGGGAGGAATGGGTGTTAAGGGCGGGAGGAATAGGAGGTTTAAGGGCGGGAGGAATGGGGTTAAGGGCGGAATAGAGGTAGGAATGGAGGTTAAGGCGGGAGGAATAGGAGTTAAGGGGGAGGAATGGGAGGTTAAGGCGGGAGGAATGGAGGTTAAGGGCGGGAGGAATAGGAGGTTAAGGCGGGAGGAATGGGAGGTTAAGGGCGGGAGGAATAGGAGGTTAAGGGCGGAGGAATGGGAGTTAAGGGCGGGAGGAATAGAGGTTAAGGGCGGAGGAATGGTGGAGTTAAGGGCGGAATAGGAGGTAGGGGATGGGAGGTTAAGGCGGGAGAATAGGAGGTTAAGGGCGGGAGGAATGGGAGGTTAAGGGCGGGAGGAATGGGAGGTTAAGGGCGGGAGGAATGGGAGGTTAAGGGCGGAGATAGGAGGTTAGGGCGGGAGAATGGGAGTTAAGGCGGGAGGAATAGGAGGTTAAGGGCGGGAGGAATGGGAGGTTAAGGGCGGGAGATAGGAGGTTAAGGGCGGGAGGAATGGGAGGTTAAGGGCGGGAGGAATGGGAGGTTAGGCGGAGGAATGGGAGGTTAAGGGCGGGAGAATGGAGGTTAAGGCGGGAGGAATGGAGGTTAAGGCGGAGGATAGGAGGTTAAGGGCGGGAGGAATGGGAGTTAAGGGCGGAGGAATAGGAGGTTAAGGGCGGGAGGAATGGGAGGTTAAGGGCGGAGGAATAGGAGGTTAAGGGCGGGAGGAATGGAGTTAAGGGCGGGAGGAATGGGAGGTTAAGGGCGGGAGGAATGGGAGTGGGAGGTCCTCAGCGTACTTACGTTCGTTATTTGCCAGTTCGTTTGCGTGCTGGGGCTCTCTCTCTCTCCTCTCTCTCTTGTTTTAAGTTTCACATCTGTCCACTAGGTGTGATATTAGGGAATGATGATGATGATGATGATGATGTTTGTAACGTGTGGGGGAGAGGAGGGGTACGAGATAGAAAAGTCTTAAGGAGTGGGGATACAGGGGTGTGCTGGTGATAATGTGCGAACGTGTCTGACCCTTCATGCCATGCTCTTATGGTAACCCAGGTTTCCATTTCCCCCCTCCACGTTCACGCCCTACCCGAGTTCGCGTTGAAGTCGCCTGTTTGGGCAAATTCATGAGGACTGTCAATAGGGGGTGGGAGGGGGGGGTACGTAGGTGGTGTCCTGCGTATGCTGGTTCTGAGCAGGCAACACTGAACACCATCAAAATGACAAAGCAGCAGTGCAGTGTCTTCTCTTCTGAGTTTCCTCATGACGACTGGACTTTGACGGCTCCCGGTGTTGTGGATTGCCGGTGCTGTGGATTGCCGGTGTTGTGGATGGCCGGTACTGTAAACTGCCGGTGCTGTGGATTGTGCTGTGGATTGCCGGTGCTGTGGATGTGGATTGCCGGTGCTGTGGATTGCTGGTGTTGTGGATGGCCGGTGCTGTGGATGGCCGTGTTGTGGATGGCCGGTGCTGTGGATTGCCGGTGCAGTGGATTGCCGGTGCTGTGGTGTTGTGGATTGCCGGTGCTGTGGATTGCCGGTGCTGTGGATTGCCGGTGCTGTGGGTTGCCGGTGCTGTGGATTGCCGGTGCTGTGGGTTGCCGGTGCTGTGGATGGCCGGTGCAGTGGATTGCCGGTGTTGTGGATTGCCGGTGCTGTGGATTGCCGGTGCTGTGGATTGCCGGTGCCGGGGCCACAGCGTCACGAGCCAAAATGCGGTCTTGAACTAGGAACCGGAATGAGCGACGTGTGGGGAATGCCTCTGAGATTGTGCGGAAGGCGAGACAACAACACCTGACAACACACCGAGACAACAACACCTGACAACACACCGAGACAACAACACCTGACAACACAACCGAGACAACAACACCTGACAAAAAAAACGAGGGAAAGTTATGGTTACTGAACGACACATGTAGTAAACGTTAGAGAGAAGTTGCGCTGACTGAACGACACATGTAGTAAACGTCAGGGAGAAGTTGCGCTGACTGAACGACACATGTAGTAAACGTCAGGGAGAAGTTGCGCTGACTGAACGACACATGTAATAAACGTCAGGGAGAAGAGCTGTTGACGAAACAACTCGTTTAGTTCAAGTTAGGGGAAAAGAGTGTTGACTAAACAATGCTTTTAGTTCAAATTTGGGAAAAGAATGCTGACTAAACAATACCTTTAGTTCAAGTTAGAGAAAAGGAGTGTTGACTGAACAATTCTTTAGTTCAAGTTGGGAAAAAAGAAGTGTTGACTAAACAATACCTTTAGTTCAAGTTAGGAGAAAAGAAGTGTTGACTAAACAATACCTTTAGTTCAAGTTAGGGGAAAGAAGTGTTGACTAAACAATACTTTTAATTCAAGTTAGAGAAAAGGGAGTGTTGACTAAACAATACCTTTAGTTCAAGTTAGAGAAAAGGAGTGTTGACTGAACAATTCTTTTAGTTCAAGTTAGAGAAAAGGAGTGTTGACTGAACAATTCTTTTAGTTCAAGTTAGGAAAAAGAAGTGTTGACTAAACAACACTTTTAGTTCAAGTTAGAGAAAAGGAGTGCTAGCTAAACAATACTTTTAGTTCAAGTTAGGAAAAAGAAGTGTTGACTATACAACTCTGTTAGGGGAAAGGAAGTGTTGACTAAACACTACATTTAGTTCAAGTAAGGGAAAAGAAGTGTTGACTGAACAACACATGTATAAAAGTCAGTGAGTGGCTGGTTCTGTCTGAACAACACATGTCGTAGAAGTGAGGGAGAAGCTGTGCTAACTGAATCACACATGCAGTAAACATTCAGGGAAAGTTGTTCTGACTGACACGCACCTGCAGTGAAAGTTAGGGACAAGCTGTGCTAATATGTCCGGGCCTAATCCAACGGACTAACATCAGGGAAACGCATAGCCAGCTGAGGGGCACTTGTAGTAAAACACAGTGAAGAGGTAAGGATCGGAAATCCCGAGTCGTGACGCAGGTAGTAATATAGCACGTGAAAAATGTCAGGGAAAGCAAGTCGGATGAAGGACACATGTGCTAAACGCAGTGAAAAAAAGGGTGTGCGGAAAAAGTCTGGACTCGTGAAACATGTAGTTCAACGCAGTGTTCAAAAGTCAGGAAAGATGCTGACAACGACACATGTAGTTTCGGAAAAGAAGCCTGACTAACGACACATGTAGTTTAAAAAGAAAAGGAGGTGGGGGGCAGTAAGGAAAACGAAGTCCTGATTTTAAAAAAACGTTGTAAAAATATGTATAAATGTAAGTATGGAAACAGAGGTCGTCTTTGAGGACGTTGTAGTACCATGCAGTGAAAAGGGAAGGGGAAAGGAGTCCTCGTTAATGATATGTGTAGAAAATCACAGTTTTGAAAATACATGAATGAATAATAAAAGGTAGAAAGAGAATGGGAACTGAAGGCCTGCTTATCATCATGAATTATGCTGTAAAGAGTGTAAAAAAAGAAATCCTGATTAACAATACATTAAACCAAACATAGTACAAAGTTAGATGAAAGGGAAGTCCTGATAAAATGTACTAAATGTAGGTTTGGAAAAAAAAAAAGGTTAGTGCAAGAACATCCCAAATTAACAGCACATGTAGTAAAACAAAGTAGAAAGTTAGGTCAGAGAAGTCCTCATCAACGAACACAGAGTAAATCACAGTCAAATTGAAGGTTACAGAAGCTCCGACAACCGACATATAAAGTATAAAACACAATAAAAATGAAGTAAACAGAAGTTCCGATCAACAACACCAGTTGCAAATAGCAGGGAAAAGGGTAGAGAACAGTCCGGATTAACAACACACGTAGTTCAAGTGAGTAAATAAGAGAAACTGTGCTAATTAACGACGCATGTGGTCAAACGCTGTGAAAAGAACAGAAAACAAGTCCTGCTTAACAACACATGCAGCCTAGTCAAACACAGCAGGAAGGAAGTGAAAGGCAGTATTCATTAACATGTGGTTATACGTTGTAAAAAGAACAAGAAGAATTCAAATCCTAAATAACGACAGGATGAAGCAAAAGTTTGTGGGTTTTTTTTTAAAGGCAGGGCAAGAAACTCCTGATTAATGACACACGTAGTAAAAGCTATAAGAGAGTGGGGAGGGGGTGGCTGACAGAACAACGCACGGATCAAAGCGTCGCAAAAATGACAAGAAACGTCGCGCTTGCTGGACGGCACACGTAGTAAAACGCAGAGAAAAACAGGGAGAAAGTAGAGCTTGTTGAACGCTGCATAAAAGTGAAACGCAATAAAAGGTCAAGAAAATAAGAGTGGAGACTAAACAATATGTGGAACAAAACATACCTCTGACTGAACACCACGTGTGCAAAAAAGCAAAAAAAAAAGAAGAGTTTAAAGTAGGGAAGTGTAGTGTAGGCTGAACGCGCCCAAGACAACCAATACCGCCCTTCTACTTTCCTGAAGATCTAATCACGTTTATGGGTTCGGTTCCACCACTCTGTTGTTTTTATCTCGATTTTCCAGCCTTGATTTCCAAAATGTCAACGAATGGTGTTGTATAATTTTCTCGTCACAACAGACAGATTCATGGGTGAATTTGAGGGTGCTCTCCCTTCGAAGAGGAAGCCTATCATCATAATACGGAGCCACACAATTTATTTTGCAGCCTTCGATTTGCGCGCACGCGCGCGCGTTCCCGTGTGTGTGTGTGTGTGTGTGTGTGTGTGTGTGTGTGTGTGTGTGTGTGTGTGTGTATGTGTGTGTGTGTGTGTGTGTGTATGTGTCTGTGTGTGCGTGTGTGTGTGCGTGTGTGTGTGTGTGTGTGTGTGTGTGTGTGTCTGTGTCTGTGTGTGTATGTGTGTGTGTGTGTGTGTGTGTGTGTGTGTGTGTGTGTGTGTGTGTGTGTGTGGCATGTGTGTGTGTGTGTGTGTGTGTGTGTATGTGTGTGTGTGTGTGTGTGTGTGTGTGTGTGTGTGTGTGTGTGTGTGTGTGTATGTTGTGTGTGTGTGTGTGTGTGTGTGTGTGTGTGTGTGTGTGTGTGTGTGTGTGTGTGTGTTTACCGACCACAGCGGCTTTGTGTTATTTTGCTTCCCAGGATTGTGACAGGGGCAGCCGACAACTATGTTTGTTTATGTGCGCAAAGTACACCCTGCGCAGTCTACCTCGATTTTTCTTCTCAAATCAAGCACAATCATTTAGGCACACTAGAATCACTGCCATCTCCAGAAGCAAATTGTAGATACAAAGGTTTAAAAACTATCATTATATAGCAGTCTTCAGAAGCAAAACGGACGGACAAGAGTTAGAAACAACAAAGCACGATCTTCAAAATCAAAGAAAGGAAAAGAAAGAAAACGAAGAGAAACAGACAAATGCAAGAAAACGATGAAATGACAAATCTCTAGAAGCAAAATGTCTGGAGAAAGATAGAAGGAAACCAAATAACACAAATTTCAGAAGGTAACGCCAAAATGGACAAAGGTAAGTAAAAATGAGTAAAGAACACAATTTTCAACAGCGAAAATTCGGGACAAGGAAAAGAACATCATTAGATAACGGCTATCGTCTGAAGCAAAAAAAAATCGAGACAGCGATTATAAAAGAAAAAACTGAACACAATCGCCCGAAGCGAAAGGAATCGGCACAGATCAGAATACAACTAAACACAGTTTTCAAAATCCAAACTTGAGGCCGAGAGATAGGCAAAAAGGGGCAAATTTAAGGACAAATGTAAGAAAGTAACCACGTAACACAATTTTCAAAACTTAAAGAAAAGAACTGCGGTGAAAAATAAAGAAACAAGATTGCCTTCAGGAACCAAACGCATGGACAAACGTAAGAAAATAAGTAAACAACGTCATCCTTACAAGCAAGACATGTACGGACAAAGGTCAGACAACCACCTCTAGATTCCGCTAATCTTCAGAAGCTGAAAATGGACAAAGGTAGGAAACTAATGAAAGAACACATTAATCAAAACAAAAAAAAGGAACAAATTCGAAAATAAGTAAATGACACGATCTTCAAAAGCAAAATGTACGGGGGAAAAAAGAAAATCACAAAATGATGCAATCTTTAGAAGACGAAAGTGGCGACAAAACAGGATTGTTGTTTTTTTTTTAATCCAAATAACTTTGTCTTCAGAGGCGAAAAGTAGTTCAAATTAACTAATTAACACATCACCGTGATCTTCAGAACCAAGACATATCGACCTGGTAAGAACATGATTAAATGACACAATCCCTGAAAGCAAATAGTCGGTCAACGGAGAGACAACGTCTGAATAACAAAATCTCTGAAAAATGTAAGGTAGCAGGAAAGTAACTGAATAATGCCGTTTTCATTACACGCAAAGAATAGAGACAAAATTTAAAAGAACCAAACATTAAACCTAAACAGCAATCACCAGCAGCAAAATTAGGAGCAAATATACGAAAAGAACTGAATAACTCCACCTTCGCCAGCCAAAATAAAGTTTTTCATTCTTTGTTCGTTGTTGGTTGCTTTTTTTTTTCGTTTGTTTGAACCGAAGCGTAACACAGAGCCAAACTGATTTGAGTTTCGCTCCCTTCAAGCGTATCATCAGCAGCGACAGCCACAGAAGCGAACGTCCTTCGCCAAGATTGTTCACCGGCCACCGTCAAGTTTCCAACACATTACTCCCCAGTCACCGTCAAAATTGAACGGTGCGTCTCCTGCCATGCGGGGCTTTTTTTCCACCCTGTCAGTTCCCTCACCTTACCAATGCAATCGCTGCTTCCTAACGAGAGTGACAATCGTCGCAAAGGCTGCACTGTAATGTCGTTAGGTTGGCTTCTTCCATACATATTTAAACATACTGCTTATTACTTCTTTTCCCACTTGCTGGTTTTGACATTTCTGACTTCAGTTCAAATTCACGTTGTTTGGAGCCCAGCCGATCGCGCCACCACACATCAGGGCTGTGACCACACATCAGGGCTGTGACCACACATCAGGGCTGTGACCACACATCAGGGCTGTGACCACACATCAGGGCTGTGATGTGTGTATTCGCACACACACACACACACACACACACACACGCGCGCGCGCGCGCGCGCGCGCGCGCGCGCACTCACGCGCACACACACACACACACAAACGTACATATATATATATATACACACGTACACACACACATACATACATACATACATACATACATACATACATACATACATACATACATACATGCATACATACATACATACATACGTCCGTCCGTTCATACATACATACATACATACATACATACATACATACATACATACATACATAGGGGAAACGGCTCTCTGTTTCTAGTTTGACGACGACAAGAGCCCTGAAGGCAATTGTAGAAGCATTTCAGAAGAGGTCAGCTGGATCTGGTAGGAAAGGAATAAATGTAAACTTCATAAGGCTGAGATGTCCCTCTTCTGGAAAGACGAGGACAGGAGGCTTCAAGACAATGGCAGAAGCACTTTAGAAGAGTTCCAGTCGGAGATGGAACAAGAGGAAGAAAAGTAAACGCTTGAATTTCCCCACTGACAGACTAGGCGTGTCCGACAGGTCAGTGGTGGAGACATCTCTCACAAGGCGACGTTGTCTAGACGTGTCTAACTATCCTGGAGGTGTAGGTCAAACCCAGAAAAGAAAACCATAGCTGACGGACATCCAGAAGTCAAATACTGAATGTGGCCCGGCTCTGTCCGAGTGTGACGTATTTTAGGGTTGAAGCACTTCTAAGTAAACCTCTGCTGTTCAGCTTTTCCTAAAAATCTCTTCCTACTCATAAATGACATAGACTCACTACTTCCGAGAATAGTCATGAGGACATCTAGGAAAGACCGGAAGACGCTCGGAAAGACTGGATTTACGGGACCGTGCCATGGCTCCCACTCCAGTTTGCCCCCACTTCCTAGCTCTCATGGGTCAAAGAAACAGGGCGAGAATGATAAATACATCAGCTCCAGCCCTATCGGAACTCTACAGAAACAGGGCGAGAATGATAAATACATCAGCTCCAGCCCCATCGGAACTCTACAGAAACGGCGAGAATGATAAATACATCCGCTCCAGCCTATCGTAACTCTACAGAAACAGGGCGAGAATGATAAATACATCAGCTCCAGCCCTATCGGAGCTCAACAGAAACAGGGCGAGAATGATAAATACATCAGCTCCAGCCCTATCGGAACTCTACAGAAACAGGCGAGAATGATAAATACATCAGCTCCAGCCCTAACGGAACTCTACAGAAACCGGGCGAGAATGATAAATACATCAGCTCCAGCCCTAACGGAACTCTACAGAAACCGGGCGAGAATGATAAATACATCAGCTCCAGCCCTATCGGAACTCTACAGAAACAGGGCCAGAATGATAAATGCATCAGCTCCAGCCCTATCGGAACTCAACAGAAACCGGGCGAGAATGATAAATACATCAGCTCCAGCCCTAACGGAACTCTAAACCTGCGACAGATTATGGAAACTGAACAGCAAATGGAGTTTCTGTGTGCGTGTGGGAGTAGATTAAATGAGTGCATGGGCTGGACTCGTTGGAATACTCTGTGCTAACCTGCTGCATTAGAAATGGCCAGGTTTCCTTGAGTGACTCCACAAAATAATGAAATCAGTATTGAGGAACTTGATAATCAGCAGCTGATGAATGACAACAAACGGAGTGTATACATGCTACAAGAGTAACATCAACTGGTGAAGATCAATATCCTTTCCGAACGTTGAGGGAGTGCCTTCTTCACCATCATGGCAGCGAGGCTGACAAGATATCTCAAAGAGAATCAGTGTACGGACGGGTCAGTCCTGAAAGGAAGCATCTCTGGAATGTCGGATGATGTTCAGCATGATATGATGTAATTATGATCTGGGTGCAGTCCAAAGAGCAAAGGCAAAGAAATAGGACCTGGGTCTGAGGAGGCATGATCTGACTAACGTGCATGGATCTGTTCTACACACGATGATTCAACTGGATGTTGATACAGACAACATCCTAAAGAACATCCCAGAAATGCTGAAGAAGCACTTTCATGGTTTCTCAGAGAGGTTTTCACAAAGCATACAATTCAGACCAGATCATTCTGAGAGCTGGCGTAGCAATGGACAGCGCAATTTCTCCAAGACTGTTTTTGCTTGCAACTGAGGTCATCTTGAGAGCAATTATTTGACAATGAGCAATACAAGACCTCATACAAGACCTTTGAAATTTATACAAAATATGCCCCCCCCCTCCCCCCCCTCCCCCCTTTCAAAAAAAAAAAGACTTAGTGGATTACACAACAGAATTTTTGCACCAAGGAAGATAACACACACACAAAGTACTGGAGCAGTTAGATGAATCACTTCTCTCTCTGTGCGTGTGTGTGTGTGTGTGTGTGTGTGTGTGTGTGTGTGTGTGTGTGTGTGTGTGTGTCTGCGTGCGTGTGTGTGTGTGTGTGTGTGTGTGTGTGTGTGAGTGTGTGTGCGTGTGTGTGTGTGCGTGTGTGTGTGTGTGTGTGCGTGCGTGTGTGTGTGCATGCGTTTGTGTGTGGTGTGGTGTAGTATATGTGCGTGTCTGTGTGTGTGCGCGCGCGCACGCGCACGTGCGTATGCTTGAGAGAAAGAGAGAGCGAGGGAGGAAGACAGATAGTTTGAGACTCACAGAGAGGGAGAGAGAGAGGGGATGAGAGAGAAAGAGAGACAGACAGACATATAGACAGACCCAGCAAGACAGAGACGCAGAAAGACAGCGTCGGAGAGAGAGAGAGAGAGAGAGAGAGAGAGAGAGAGAGAGAGAGAGAGAGAGAGAGAGAGAGAGAGAGAGAGAGAGAGAGAGAGAGAGAGAGAGAGAGAAGAGAGAGAGAGAGAGAGAGAGAGAGAGAGAGAACAATATAACCAGCCCCTAGTGAATATCATGTCTAAAAAAACTTCGTCCTGGTATGTCTCTTTTTTTTTCTTCAAATTACAGCCGTGCGCATGAGAAGAGGTGGGTATGAGAGGGCCTCCTTCTCCTAGCCGAGCACTGCAAGTCAATTCAGTCAGGGGTCAGCGGTCCAGTAAGTGTCAACTGTTTCGTTCTGCAAACAGATCATCAGGTATGCTAGTGGTTGCGTGCTGCACAGATTTCAAGAGGAGAGGACTGGTACCTTGCACCGCTTTCCTGATATTCACCGTTGTCGGAGTCCCGTTTCACTGTGCGTGGAACTGACCACTTCTGGGCAGGACATGTGTCCCACTGGCCAAGCTGCCCTTTCAGACTAGCAGTATGCCAGCTTCTTCTGTGTTGCTGTTCAGCGAGGTGGAACCTACGACTTGCACGTAACCTCTGTGAGTGTGCTTCAAGTTTAATGCTTTGGAACTATCATCCGTGAAGTGTAGTAAACAGACAGCGCACTCGTGAATAGGAGGCAGACCCTGAGCCAATCCAATCGAGAGGTAGTGGTGAATGCTTTTGTGTACTCATTGGAGCTCCAACCACTGAATAATGAAGTTTCCCCCCTCCACATTTTCGCCTGCTGTAAAGAAGCACTGTAACATAAGTGGGAATGTTTCTCTCTCAAATCGGTTGATACTTTTACTGGGAATCTGCCACCAAGGACATAAAGTGAAAGGTGACATAGAATTTTGAACTTCTGTTCATCTGAAATTTCAAGTAAACCCTGGGAAATTTAGAATGGGACGTCGATTACAATTTACTGCGGGGGAAACTCCAGTTCAAAATTCCCTTGAGAGTGACTCTGCGACAACTTCCATTCAGAAGTTATCCGGTGATAGTCGCACACAGGGCTTTACTGAACAAATAAATTGGTCGACAGGCATTCAGCAAATCGATCTTTCGGACGTTTCTGGCACATGATTCGGCGAATTCGAGTGCATCACTTGTTTACAGTGTAATTATTTCGACAAGACTTTTGAAAGAACTACACATAACAATAAAATGTTTAACATTGCAGTTATGCTTTCCAGATTTTTTGTTTCCACGGCTAAACTCATTCCACAAATTAAAGTGTTTATTATGATGTCTTTTCTGCTTTAAATTATCTGCTATGTTTGTACGATAAGATAAACTCTTTTGTGCTATTCACCTGCATTCTTTTTAATATTTATTTGCTAGTGTATTTGTATGCTTAGCTGCAGTTACTGAAGAGTTTTCTCATGGACTCAAACATTTTCTTTATTCGGAAATGAATGAGGTAGGAAACAGTAAACGATAAACAGTAAACAAGTGGGGTATGTTTTGCTCCCATAAGAAAACCTAACACAGAGTAACTTTTATTCAAGACTGGCACAGCCTTTTAAACTTGAATAAAGTCAGACAAATACATAGACGAACAATCTAATAGTGGTGGAAAAAAAACAAGCGCAGGCCAACAACTGAACTGTCTTCATAGTAATGACTTGGCAAAGATTTGGACATAAGGAGGGGGGGGGGGGTTGAAGATGGAGAAATGGGAACATGAAATTAAGAAAATATGTTACAGATATGAAAACTCTTCACTAGCTGCATAAGGGAACCATCGCAATCCCTTTTGAAGGCAGATATAATATTTGTAATGCCTGCCCCGAGGCCTTTCGTCCGCTGGGTCGGACTCATCAGGGAGACACGGCTGGTTGTGTCTGCGCTCCCGGCGTCAAATAGAGACACACCACAGTCCATAATACTTACATTTTAACCGTTTACATTTTCTTCATTGCTTTTTTCAGTTATGGAGTGCACGCCCGACCATCTTTCTCTCGCGGTTTTCACTGAATAATATGCCTAGCTCTTTCTTCACGAAAATTTTTAGCCTTTATCATAAAAACCTACTTTTTTTATGAATATATCTGTCTTTCTTCGTCTGTTTGCTTAGCTCATTCCCTTTATGAATATAGCTGTATTCTTTGTAATATGGTTTTTAACAATAATGCAGCACTGATGGCTTCACTGATAATATGCATAGCTCTTAACAATTCATGAATAATATGACCACATCTGTTTTACTGAATACCTAGATACTTTATCACTGAATAATGCATTTTTGCACTATTATGCAAACCTTTTATTAAAACTGTTTTATTACTGAAAATATCATCTTCACATAAATCAGCTCACTGGCAAACAAATGTTTTAAATGTGCTTAAAAACCAAATGCAAAGTCAATCGTCTCCAGCGTCTTTTATCCATTCATTTAGTGACATAAATTGAGTTTTCAACTGCAGCATATGTCGGTTGCCGTGTTGTAGGTAAATGTAGACATCATGTTGTTTTGTGTGATACTGTGAGATACATTTATACCGATGAAAATGCATTTGCAATGTAGTGACAAACGGGTTAAAACTGTTGGTTTTGAAACAAAATCAATCAAACAGTCAGCAAAACACGGTGTTCAATTTCATGTAAAAACAAATGCGAAAGTAAATTATCTTCACACCACAGACGCTTTTATTTCATTCATGTTTGAGACAAAATGAGTATTTTCAACGACTCTATTTCGGTTGCCCGTGTGTGTGTGTGTGTGTGTGTGTGTGGTGTGTGTGTGTGTTGTGTGTGTGTGCGTGTGCGTGCGTCGGCGTGCGTGCGTGCGTGCGTGCGTGCGTGTGCGTTGAAATTTAATGTAGGTGTGTGTGTCATTTATTTAACGTCTTTCCACTAATCGTGATATTAGACGGAAAAAAAGAGAAAGTAATGCATGAATAAGAGTAAGACTTGTGCATGTCTAAACTGTATGGAGTTCTATATATTCATGTACGTGTGTATAATATGGATGCTTAAGCGTGAAATTTATGTCATTTGAATGTGGGAAGAATATGTAGCTACAGTATTATAATAGCATAAAACAAAACCAACAAAATTATAAACATCATCCCCCCTCCTCTCCCCTCACCCCTTCACCTCTTCTACCCCTCCATCACTTCCGCATATAAAAAAAATGATTATAAATAGTGACCAATTGGACTGTTCTCTAGACTTACAAAACAAAAAAGTCAAAAGTCAAAGCTGGTGAATCGAATATACTGAGCGAGTTATTCTGCGATAAAACTGGAATGAATATCTTCTTTAATGTAGGTATTTTCTCGGCAATGTGTGTGTGTGTGTGTGTTTGTGTGTTGTGTGTGTGTTTGTGTGTGTGTGTGTGTGCGTGCTGTGTGTGTGTGTGTGTGTGTGTGTGTGTGTGTGTGTGTGTGTGGAGAGAGAGAGAGAGAGAGAGAGAGAGAGAGAGAGAGAGAGAGAGAGAGAGAGAGTCTGTCTATATGTCTGTCTGTGAAAATGTGACATTGGCATTTTCTGAGCAATTACAAACGCTAGTACAACGAACTTCATACCACATTCAATATGAATAACACCTTCCAGCCATCCCCTGCATGAAGGTGTCACTGAATGGTAGTGGGAAAAAAATCTGCATTGGATGTTTTCAGCGATATTTCCAATACTAGAAACGTGACATCTTGCACTTACTTGTTTAACATTCATGAGAGATATGCTTATTGATATTTTATGTGACTGTCGTAACAAATATGAAATACATTGAATCAAAATCAGTTTTTTAATAATTTTTCGAAAGCAAGGGCGCACATATACAAAAATGTAATACTAAGAACAAAACTGAGATAGGCACATGTGAATTTAACTTGACGATCATAGGCAACACGAGATTACCATTTCTGGTGAATCGAACAACTGATGTTACATTACACTCTCAAACACATGCATACATACATACATACATACATACATACATACATACATACATACATACATACATACATGCATACAATGCATGCATGCATACATAAATACATACATACATACATACATACATACATACATACATACATACATACATACATCTACTACATATATACATACACACACATACATCTATACATCTATACATACATACATACATACATACATACATACATACATACATACATACATACATACGTTCCATAAATCGTTGTGCGACGAAAAATAGAATTAAGGCACATGTGAATATATCTTGACAAATACAGCTATGTAAGGCTACCTAAGCTTATCATTTCTGGTGAATCTATCGACTTAAATTGCATTACACTATCAAAGTACGTGCATAAATGTATTTCTAAGTATAGAATGAAGGCTCATGTCAATATGTTTTGACAAATATGGCTGAGAAAGGTTACCGAAGTTGATTATGTCCAGTGAACTAACAACTGGGGTTGCATTACACTATCTAGTCAAAAATTCTCATTGATTTCATCAGTGTGAAACCTTTACGAAATTATCAAATGTATCGCACAGTTTACACTGCTGCAAGAATGGTTCGAGGCTGCTGTTGATAAAGGGTAGATTGGCATGCGTCAGACAAAATAAGACGGGATATGCGATACATCAAAAAGATATATATGTGCTTTCGTCAGTCTTGTCTGATGACACATATCTGGAGCTAGACCGGGACTTTCAATCAAGAATATTGGAACGTAGAGCAAAGATTCTATCAGAATTATGTCACTCGCTGTATGCGTGCCTTTTTCACCCCGGAAAACTTATTGAGACAGATCGCAGACATCCCTCCCGGCGTAACACGTTATAAATACTACCCTGTATATTCCTACCAGGGGAAATTACGTGTAAGATTTAGAATAAAGGATATCCCATTTCCAAGCCCTACAGGATAACTTCCCTTTAGAGCAAAATCGGAAATGAAGTGTTTACTGTTTTTCCCTTTAGATTTAGAATAAAGGATATCCCATTTCCAAGCCCTACAGGATAACTTCCTTTAGATTTAGAATAAAGGATATCCCATTTCCAAGCCCTACAGGATAACTTCCTTTACATTTAGAATAAAGGATATCCCATTTCCAAGCCCTACAGGATAACTTCCTTTAGATTTAGAATAAAGGATATCCCACTTCCAAGCCCCACAGGGTAACTTCCTTTTGACAGAGCTTCGTTCTGTTGAATGTTAGGGTCGAACTCGTTTCAATGATTGTCGGGTTCGTTTAAATGATTGTCGGGTTCGATTAAATGATTGTCGGTTCGTTTAATGTGCGAAACTGTGCGTTGATGGGGCATTCATTAAAACTAAAACAAACAAAAAAGTCGAGGCATTTTTTGGAGCAAATTCACTTCGATCCTTGACAGAAAGTCAACACAGCACAGAGGTATTACCTCTGAAGGTGAGTAAGTGAGTGATTGCTCAGGAGTCCTGGACGCCAACTATTTCGCCACGTCGGCTGGTGCAGTGTTCATGTTAGAGATATACCGTGGTGGATTAGATTACACTCTTTATCCTATGTTCGATTTATATCACAGTGACTTCTACATTTCCATGCTTTTAATATCTCTACCAAGGAGGTCATGGATTCCTCCGTCGTGTCTGTGGGTTGATCTATCAGTCACAAAGACTGCAAAAGGTGCTGAACCGACTTGAACAATATGTGGTGGGAAAGATGAAACATCGAATGTAGTCATTTAGATTTGTCTTCTTCTTCTTCTTCTACTACTACTTCTTCTTCTTTTCCTTCTTCTGCTTCTTCTTCTTCCTATGCACAGTCGTTAAATTTGTCTCTTCTTCTTCTTCTTCTTCTTCATCTCTCTCTCTCTCTCTCTCTCTCTCTCTCTCTCTCTCTCTCTCCTCTCTCTCTCTCTCTCTCTCTCTGTTTTCCAACTCTCTCTCTCTCTCTCTCTCTCTCTCTCTCTCTCTCTCTCTCTCTCTCTCTCTCTCTCTCTCTCTCTCTCTCCTCTCTCTCTCACTCATTACTTATATTGTCTGCTTTGTCATGTTTTCCTTCTTCGCTTTCTTTCTTTTGGATTTTTTTTACCTTTTGTAGCTCCCAAACTTTTTTTTTAGTAGGCGGACACTGTGCATAATTCTATTCCTTACAATTGTCTTTTATTTTCTTGTTCCTTGGTCCTGCGTTTAAATGTACGCAGTTGGTCTGGAGCCAATTGTAAATGATAAACATCAGGGCCATTCTCAAGTATTTCATGGAACATAAAGACAAAAGACTTCGACTTAAGTATATAGTCGTGGCTATTTTCGTGTTTATTAATATAATTATGGCCATTAGATACATATGTTGTCGGGTTTTTTTTCCCTAAAAAGTTGAATTCAAGATTCAAAATCCTATGCATTATGTAATAATGAACAATAATGTGCTCGGATTCAGTATCAAGTGGGATCATTGCAACCCATGCGCTAATTGTCTCCAATGTTCCGCAGAATAGAAGAACACGCTTCGTCAATTTTCCCACCTTTTAATTCATTGTTTCACCTCTTGATTTTGCTGCTGTTGTTGTCGCTGCTGCCGTTGCTGCTGTGGCTGTTTGTTGTTGTTGTTGCTATTGTTTTCCTTGTTGTTGTTCTCGTTGTTGTTGTCGTCGTCGTCTCGTTCAATGATGTTGTATGCTAATTTTCATTTATCGTTTAATAACAGTTACTGTTGAACATGTTTTGTATCATTGTATAAACTACCTTTATACATTTGGAGAGAAGTTTGAAAGAATCTCTCATCAGACAACAGCGCCAATTTCGGTCTAGGAGAAGCCATTCCGACTCCCTGGATAAACAAACAACAAGCCGCGACATTGATACGACAACGATAGAGACATTGGCACCGGAACAACACTCCCCACACAGAGGATAAAACAGAAAATTACCACAGCGACCTGAATTCCACACAGACATCGGTCCTTGGAAGAGCGAACAACCGACTCCCCACGATCAAACAACACACCGCCATCCGACAGAAAAGATACTGTCGAGAGCGGCGATGCGGACTCCCTAGAGAAACCAAAATGATAAATAAATAAAATAAAGGCGCCGCCGGACTGAGCTAGCGGAACACCGAAACTGTGTTGGAAGAACTGACATCAAGTGCCAACCTCATACGCGTAAAAAATCTGACCGTTGCCCAGGTGTCTCAAGATCGCCAGGCGGCTGATACTGCCCCCCCCCCCCCCCCCCCCCCCCCCCCCGTGTCAGAGCCGGCTTTTTGAAAAAAAACAAAAAACAAGAGTTGGCTGGCAAGAAAATGGCGGGAAAGTGGTCATGTCACCGACATGATTGATTCTACGTGATGTGAATCATGAAGTCCTGATGGTACAACCACTTAATTTTTTTCTCTTTTTTTTCTGTTTTTTTTTTCCTTTTTTTTTTTTCTAGGTTTGGGTCACTTCGTCTGTTAACGGCGCGAGTAGTTTGGGTGATGTCCCTTTGTCTGATCCTGGTTAAATGAAACAACATGAAGAGAACACATCAAACAAAAAAAAAAAACTTGGCGACGTTTGTAGTGACAGTTTTTACCACAAAGGCTGAATGGCCTGTTGACGTTCGTTCTTCCGTGATCCATACAAATGAGACAGGACGTTTAAGACCTATGAAGCGACAGAGATAGAGAAAGGGGGGGGAGTGAGACAACAGAGAAGAGGGACAGACAGACCGAGAGAGCACACCAACACATAGAAGGGACAGACAGACAGACAGAAGACACACCATGACAGAGACAAGAGAATACACAAGAGAGATACAGAGAGAGAGAGAGAGATAGAGAGAGAGAGAGAAAAAAAGAGAGAGTGAGATGAGAGAACTGCAGGCCAGGGTATAGCTTCATCAGACCTCAGCGCTGGAAAATAATCAATTATATCGACTGGCAGAAGCAAGCAAACAGAAACACAAAAAACACATCAAAACCAACAACACAACAGGAAAGACTATCATGCAACAACACTTATACGCACAAAACACAAACGCACCGCGCACACACACACACACACACTACACACAGAGGGGGGAAAGGAGGAGGGAGAAGAGAGAGAGACAGAGAGAGAGAGAGAGGAAGAGAGAGAGAAGAGAGAGAGAGAGAGGAGAGAGAGAAGAGAGGCTGATGATGCTGCTGATGCTGCTGCTGCTGCTGATGATATTGCTGATGATGATGATGATGATGATGAAAGATGATACTATGAGCTTCAACAAGAACTGCCAACACCACAAATCCTACTAATACTGCAGCTTACCACTGTTACAGCAGCCGCCAAAACAACAAACAAAACAAACTTCATCAATACACCCACATGTGACCTACTCACTTGTTTGCCCGCCCAAAGATGAAAACGGCGCGGATTCCAAGTGGTCCCGAAGACTTTTCTCACTGTTCTTCCAGCCTGCGGTGGTGGATGAGTGAAGTGACGAGCGAGTGAGATTATGCCTAACCTGCGTCCGAGAGAGAGAAAGAGAGAGCGGCGAAGCGCAGAGTCCAGCAGACGATACTAAGACCAGAGACTCGGACAGCTAAACACCTCAGACTATGTCCCCTCGTTAGTCTCCCATCTCTGTCCGTTAGAGGCGCTGACGGCAAATCGCCGCGCTCGGCCAAAGCGGAACTCTTAAAGCCATCTTGCCCGTGTACCTCGTCCGGCTCAGCCAATCGCGTGGCCGCGCGCCGTCATGTTCTCTTGCGCTTGTGTTGTGTTGTGTTGTGAGTGTGTGTGTGTGTGTGTTTGTGTGGAGGGAGGGGGAGGTAGGGGAGGAGCGGATGTGGGAATGGAGGTTCTGGCCCAATCGGATTGCTGATGCATTTGGGAGCGCGGCAGATATGTCTGGTTTCAGTCTCTGTCACGTCTTCCCGTCACTGTCCTCCGTTTCTGTCTGTCTGTCTTCGTCAGTCTGTCCTGCATCTCGACTCTCTCTGTCCCCCCCCCCCCTCCCTCCCCCCCCCCCTCCCCATGGCTGTCTGTATTGATCAAATATTAAGTCCTAAAAGCATAGCCTTCGACTTTCTTCTGAGACAGAAGAACCAATGTTCTCTCTCTCTCCTCTCTCTCTCTCTCTCTCTCGTAATACTCCTCTCTTCCTCTCTCTCTCTCCTCTCTCTCCTCACCTCTCTCTCCTCTCTCTCTTCTCATTCACTCCTCTCTCTCCTCTCTCACTCTCTTTGTCTCTTCTTTCCTTGCCCATCAACCCCCCCCCCATTCCTCCAGCCCCCCCATGTCCGTCCATAAGCGCACACCCCAGACGCATTACCCCCCCCCCCCCCCCCCCCCCCCACACCCCGCTTCACTCATGCCCGCCTTCCTCATCACCCAGCCACACCAGACTGTTCTGATGCATCCTCAGCGCCGCAGTCCTACATGATGCCATCTGTAATTGTGTCGCCATGAGGCCACCCACCGAGGCGACACTGCGTCCGCAGCTGGTCATGCGGGCAGTGTCCCGATAGTTCCTGCTCCGATCCTGCGACGCAGGACACCAACAACGACGCATCAGCCGCCACCCCCCCTCCCCACACCCCCTCCGCCACTGCTTGCAGCAGGCAACAACGGCCCCGGCGCAATGACAGGAGATGGTGAGCGTCTCGCTGCAATGAGGTATTCTACCACGTCCCGTCCCCGCGACAGTGCCTCGTGAACCTTGTGGACTTCGACCTGAAAGTCGCTACGACATGACTCCTGGGCTAGAACCGAGTTCACCACAAACATAGCCAGAGGCGACAAGCTCACAAACCGGAGACTCTTGTCAAGCACAAGAGGAGGAGAACTATGATGACGATAAGGGTATGGAGTTCCACTCTACTCTACGGCGACATAGACAGGACTGTATTCCTCCATTTCCTTCTCAATAAGATTATAGGTTTCTGAATTTCGGGCTTCACCATTAGAAAAGTATTTAAAGACACGAACGATAAACATAAACCAAGTGGGTAATTTTTTAGCTCCCATAAGAAAACCTACACAGAGTAACTATTACAAGACTGGCACCGCCTTTTAAAACTGAATAAAGACAGACAAATACATAGACGAACAATAGTGGGGTGAAACGAGCGCAGCCAACAACTGAACTTCGCATAGTAGTACTGGACTAGCAAAGATTTGGACTTAAGGAGGGGGGGGGGAGTTGAAGATGAGAAACTGGGAACATAGAAATTAAGAAAATATGTTTACAGATATGAAAACTTGTCCCTAGCTGCATAGGAAAATCGCAAATTCCCTTTTGAAGGCAGATATATTTGTAATGCCTTGTATATGAATTTTATTTGTATTTCATGTACCCAGTTGCTCCATCTTCAACCCCCCCCCCCCCCCCCCCCCCACCCTCCTTAATTCCAAATCTTGCCAAGTCATTACTATGAAAGTACAGTTCAGTGTTGCCTGCGCTTTTTTTTCCCCATTATTAGATTGTTCGTCCATGTATTTGTCTGAACTTTATTCAAGTTTAAAAGGTCTTGAATAAAAGTTACTCTGTGTTAGGTTTTCTTATGGGAGCAAAAATCCCCCCCTATGTTTACTGTTTATCGTTTACTGTTCCCTACCTCATTTCATTTCCCCGAAAGTAGACTCAGAATCAAACTTAACTTGGAGAATATCGTACAGCCACATCATAGCAACATGAGCTAGAAGACAGGAGGGCGACCTATTGAAATCTTCTCCAAGTAAGTTTTTAATCTGAGTCTTTACTACTTTTCTAATCCCTTCTTATATTTCGTGTTCCTAAAAAAAAAAAAAGAGAAAACAGCATAATAAAATAAGACCCACACCACGGCACTAAATCAGAAGTGCAGTCAAACCACGTCCAGACCCATCGGAAGAGTAGATTGGGGGGGGGCGCAGACGATGGGTGTTGTGACTCGATCCATCAGCTCTCATAGGCACCAGCCGACAATCCTTTTCAGTGACTCGGCCACTGCAGACTGGTGAACACATCACTGGGCTCCAGACTGCCCACACTGACGACGTCCCTGTGACTCCTGGTCCCTGACACGATGGACGCAATCATTCAGGGCGTATCAACATACTATCTTCTTCGATCCAAACTAAGCCAGAGTTGGATCCTTGCAGGCTGCTTTGGGAGTAGCATCACCAAATGCAGAACTCTGGAATTCGTCATGACAAGTAGGGCAGTCCACCAGGTGCAGAACTCTGGAATTCCTCATGACAAGTAGCAGTCACCAATTGCAGAACTCTGGATTCCTCATACAAGTAAGCAGTCACCAAGTGCAGGAACGCCTGGATTTCCTCATGACGAAGTAGCAAGTCACCATGCAGACTCTGAATTCCTCATGACAAGTAGCCAGTCCCCCAGGTGCAGAACTCTTGAATTCCTCATGACAACCGCACTGAAGAAGCCCGTTACCAGAACGCATCAATGGCAAAGAAGAACACGAAGAGAGGGACTGCCTAGACTGACTGGTACGACAACCCTGTCTTCCCCTTACCTCTGCCTCCCCCTGCCGCCTCCCGGCTTTCTATCATTCTTGCTCAGATTAATCATCGATAAGCACAGTGGCATGTTTATAAACCACTTGATTCTTATGTACGCATGTATTCCCTTCTCTTCCTCACATTCCTCTGTCTCTGT
Organism: Conus ventricosus; assembly: GCA_018398815.1. Classification (NCBI taxonomy): domain Eukaryota; kingdom Metazoa; phylum Mollusca; class Gastropoda; order Neogastropoda; family Conidae; genus Conus; species Conus ventricosus. The sequence continues at coordinate 20,023,224 of CM031613.1, forward strand.
CTCTTCTGTCCAGACTGGTCTGTCTGTCTCTCTCATCTCTCTCTTACTCTCTCTCTCTCTCTCTCTTTCTCTCTCCTCTCTCTATCTCTCTCTCTCTCTCTCTCTCTCCTCTCTCTCTCTCCTCTCTCTCTCTCTCTCTTCTCCTCTCTCTCTCTCTCTCCCCTTCGATAGGAGGATCGCTTATTCCATATCAGCTGTGTGTGCCGAATCCTTTTCCTTCTTTGTAAATCAGTTTCTTTATTCTTGATTGTTGTTTAAATCGTTTTCCTTTTTTTCCTTATAAAAGTCTCTACGCCTTAAACTGTTAATGGATGAACTTTTTAAATGTTATGAAATATGTGTGTTTTTGTTAAAAGTTTGTAAGTCATAGTCGCTAGTCATACTTTTTTTTTTTAAATCAACATTTTTTAATCACACTAGAATGAATTAACATAACAATTTACATGCATACATATCAACTTACACGAACACATATATACGCACAATGGGTAATTATATCAATACAAATCATTGGGTATTAAAAACACATCACATTACATCAAAATGTATGTATCCATAAGCATGTAAACATACACATAAATTACCCACACATATACATAACAAACATAACGGCACAGTACATTAGCAAAGAACAAACTTAAGGACACAGAGAGAGAGAGAGAGAGAGATTAGAAGAAGGAGAGAGAGAGATAGAGAGAGAGAGGAGAAGGAGAGAGAGAGGGATATCGTTGTTTTGCGCTATTTACATTTGGATTCACGGTTTTACTTTTTCTTTTTTTTTCTTTTTTCTAACATTCCCCTCCTTCTTCCCTTTTTTTTTTCCCCTTTTTTTCTTTCCATTTTTAATATTTTTAACGACCTACTGTTTACTTGAAATATAAAGGTTAAGAAAAGGGTACCTTTTGGAGAAAGTCTTCAACGTTTCGAGCTGTAAGGCACTTGGTCACGAGTGAAGTGTTGAGGTTGTAAGGGGAAGCTGGCAGGTTTCTCTTGTGACCACAGTTTTCAGCCAAAAAGGTCGGGGTGGGGGTGGGAAAGGAGAACTGTATAAAATGTCAACAAAAGGGTTTACTGTTTAACTGTTTCATGCGTATTTCTGAATAGCAATTCCATATGGCATCCATATTTTATAAAAATCATCCGTTTTCCATGATAATCGGGCATTTGTTTGTTTCTATCTATTCTTGCAGAAAAGTATTTTCAAAGGTTATTATATTAAGGTATGGACTTTTCAAATTACCTTTACAAATATACAATTTACCCCAGACGTATCCTATAAATCAAAAACATGTCCGTAACTATATTATTTTTCTATGGGCCAAATAATACTATGTTTCGAGTATACAGGTATGTTAGTGCATGTTGTACATTTTGTGTTAATAACTGTTCAAGGTTTTTTCCGAAACGATTTGGATTGTGCATGACCAGATATATGTTCAATACTGTCTTTACATCACTACAGAACCACAATTCTAACTGTTTGTAATATTCATTTCTTTCAGTACAAAAACATTTGTCCCGAGAATTCTATGACAATACGCATCTGTAGCCATTTCAATTTGACATCTTGTATTTTTTGTGCACTTTTTTAAATACCTCATTCCACAGAATATCGATCCTAACTCTCAGTCCATTTTTGACCAGGAATTGAGAGTTAGTTATCATTGATTAAGATGTCATAGAACAACCTCGTACCTTAGATTATGGAATATATTAGTTTCCAATGCCCCTGGGGATATCTGTCGCAATTGTTTATTTCAATATCTTGTTAATTTTAAATATTTTTTCAAATGTACATTTAACAGACCATTAAAAGCCAAAAATGTATATTCATTCCAAATTTTCTCTAATTCAGTAATGGTAAGGAAATTTCCGTTGTGTCAAAAATGTGCAAAACAGTTGAACACCTCTTTGATCCAATTTTTTTATGCTTAATCATATGCCTCCAATTTAAATTTCTCATATAAAACACTGGTTCTAAGTATAATTCTGTTTGTGTTTTGGATTACTAGATTGGCAAAAAAATGACTGTATGCCACAAAAATAAGTTTCCAAAAGATGTGGTTATGATTTTTATTAAACCGCAGCTTGGGCCATATTTTTTCGATTCAGTAAGGAAATGTATAAAATTCCAATTTAATATTTTTTACATTTATGTTTCGTAGTTTTCAACCTTCTGATCCAACTGAGTTTCAGTGCAGCAATTTATGCTCTGATATCCGGTACATTTAAGCACCGTATTTTTACAACCTTTCGATACGTATTTCCTAGCTAATTTTTAATCTTGTTACCGGTTCAAAATAAAACGAAAACACATTTTTTTTCTGGAGATTATTCAAAAATCATCGGTGGGTTGGGAAAGCAGGATCCAGAGGATGAATTTTAATTTGATAGTATTAAAGGATTTGATACAGCACTCTTCCAAGAGGAGTTATAATTACTTTTTAATCCAATATTTGCAAAAAGCTTTATTTCTGAGATTTTTTCGCATAATATGCCTGATCACAATCTTTCATGCCATTTGTAAACCATATTACCCGATGTATTCTAATTTTTTTCGGACCCAAATTCTACTTAGAGTTGCATGTATTTTGGTTTTTGAAATCTTTTTACCTTCCAAGCCAGATTGCTTGTGTTTTGTTTTTCATTCCATAAACAGCCCTGAGACTTCCAAATTTATAAAAAATCAAACTGAATAGACTTTTCAAAGATAAATCAAATCACCATTATTCATTAGCTTGCATCATCAGCAAATTCAGATATTTTGTGTTCTTCATGGTTGATGTCAATGCCTTTTATCTCTTTGTCTTCTCTGATCATAATGGCTAAAATCACTATGCAGAGTATAAATAGATAAGGTAAAGTGGTCTTCTTGCCTAACATCCTCGTGTCTTATTGAACCAATCAGCTACTTGGCCATTGACTATAACTGCAGATTTGATATCTGTGTAAAGTTCGTAAACTTTACCAGAATACCCACTCCAAAACCAAAGATCCAGGAACTGTAAACAAAAATTGCCAATCCAAAGAACAAACAAAAGCTTTTATATCAAGTCTAAACAGAGCAAGAGACCCAGCTTATGTGTTTGTGTCAAGATAATAGATTAAATCATAAATCAATCTGATATTGTCTCCAAGATATCCGTTGCTACAAATCCATATCTGATCCTCATTGATTAATTTTTCAAGAGTTTTCTTAATCCTGTATGCAATACACGATGCTCCGATCTTATATACGACATTTAATATGAAATGGTCCCAATTCTTTATGGTGTTCATTAGATTTTTCTGGTCTGGGAATGCAAGTGATAAGCCCCCTGTTTTTTGTGTTGCTGAAAGTTCTCCGTCTTCTGAACGACTGTTTAGAGCACGCACAACGAATGGTCCCATTTTTTTCCAAAAGAATTTATAACAATCAGCTCAAATCCATCGTACCTGGACTCTTCCATTTTCATATGATGTTAAATGCATAACCTCTTCTCAAAGCATATGTCCCCTTCATAATTTTTCCCCTCTTCCTGTGATAAATGTAGGATTCTTATCTAACTAAAATCCCTTAATTTCACATACATTTAAGCTTTGTCCTTTTTTAAAGCTAAGCTTACCAGTAAAACTCAATACTCGTTTTTATTCCCGCTGTGTCAACAAGCAAATTCTCCGTTTTGAATTAGCTTTGACATACTTTGTTTACGAAGTCCTTTTTTCCAATTATCAAAAATCTTTTGTTTACCTTTTCCCCCATCTGCATCCCATTTTGCCCACCCTTTAATATCACTCCTATGTATTTTTTTTTCTCTGAGTGAAAACTACTCTTGGGGTTCGTTGCCTTTAAACAATTTTCATGTCTTCTTCTGTTTTGGATTTCTTTTTTCTAATTCTTCAATATTTTAACTAGTTTTCTTCTTTCTTAGCTTTTCCTTTTTCCTCATAGTAGCATAAGCTTTTGATCGAATTTTCATTTACTAAAAAAATCTATAAATAAATTAACAGATGACACGTTAATTCAAATCTGTCAAGATGCAACGTTAATTGTAGTAGTAGTGCATACAGGTCGAAGAATACTTACATATGACCTCGTCTATCAGTTTGTTTATTTCAACAACATATTGTTTATCTCTTCATAGATCATAGTTAACACTTCCAAAAAGTATTTCGTTTCACAGTTTTCCCACTCTTTAATGAAGTAAAAAAATCAAGAAATGATCGATTCAATACCTGGAATGATAATCCGAGTCTCCATAAAGTTCCATATAAGACTCACTGAAATTAGAAAATAATCTAAACGACTTTTGTTTTAACGGAGAATTTCTTCGCCAATAAATCGTTTGATTCCGGACTACTCTCCCTAAAACACATCTGCGAGACTTAATTCTAATATCATATTTTCCACAGCATCTTTAGCCTAGGGTTTTTATAATTGTTGTAATTTGTTGTAATCTAAATATGATCAAGAACTAAATTTCAGTCACCCACTAATATGAAATGCGAGACCTTGTAGTTTAATTATTTTTTTTTCTTTTAAATAAATTATTATAAAAATCAGGATTTCTACGTTCGTTCCATATAAGTTTATTAACAGTATGTCTTTATCCATAGTTTTTAAAGATAAATAATGTAGTTACCAAAAACAACCCAATCAATTAAATGCTGATTTTTAAATTCAAAATATTTTTTAAACAGCACAGCTACACCTCTGCGATGATCAATAAAGAGTCAAAGAGACATGTAAAATCCCATTCTGATTGTAACATATATTTCTAATTTGGGGTAAAATGGGTGTCTTGCAAAACAGTAAATGTTACAGGACTTTTTCCTAAGATAGTGGAAAACATCCCTTCTTTTCTGAGAGTCCTCCTAGTCCCAGACAATTCAAATATGAAATCTAAATTTTTTCCATGTTATCTTGTCAAGAAGGATTTATAACTTTATTGTATCGCACTGCCATAATAACTGAACGGAATAACCAGCTTCCTTTCCACAGTAATGAAACACATTAGCTTTGGGGGAAATACACAACAATACAAAGATATGCAAAACAGCAAGGTCAATAAAAAATAAAAGACTGAAAAAATAAGACAGACTACCCAACAAAAACAGCAAAACAATATGATGACCAAATGATCTTTTCCGTGACAAACAGATAAAATTTCTGCAGCAAAAAAGAAATTGCTCTATATAACACGCTTAACAAACTTACAACAATACAGTCACATCGACAACACGGCACGAAACCAAAATGTTAGTAGACTCATTACGAACGCACGCGAGCGAAATGCACAGCTATCTCTTCTCTGCGTTACTGATATCACAGCAACGAATGTGTCGAGAGATAATGAAAGAGGTAAATTCCAACACCCTTTACACCTAAAGTTGTATAAGGGGGAGAAGTAAAAAAAAAACAACTATCCTACAAATGTTTATGCCATTTTTTTCACCAACTCCAAAAGTTCAAACAATGTTGGGGGCGGGTGTGGGGGCAGGAGGAAAAAAGGCTATACGGATAAATAATACATGTCATACAACGTAGTGAGACCGCGTACATGTGTCTCCCGATAGGTGAGTGTAATGCAAATGAAAGCAAACGATTTCCCCCGACCCAACCCCCCCCCCCCCCCCCGTCCGACGCCCACTCCCCCACCCCCACCAAAACATAAAATATGTGTTTAATGTATATGTCTGCATATGAGGTGTGTTGAGAGGGAGAGGAAATGCAAAGACGCTGGGGAGGGGGGAGGGAGGGGCAGGGAGACAGAAGGCACGTCGGGGGGGGGGGGGGACGCGAGAGGCAGGACAGACAGGACAGGTGGGGAGGTGAAAGCAACCCATCTTTAAAATTGATCTACAAACCCATCGATCAAATATAAGCAAACAATTCAGTCAGTCATAAAAAGACACTCCACACTGAGTAAACAGCCACAATAATACACTAGCTAAAGATCAACAGATGTAATAAATAACTTCCACTAAACAACTTGAACATTGCCAAGTCCTTCCCTCAAGCACGATTGGCCTAACAAAATTAATCGCCTTCACATGGTTACTGACATGGAGAGGTACGTACAAGAGGGCGGGGGGAGGGGGGGGGGGGAATTGGCGTGAAGAAACAGGCAATGATTTTTGGGGTAGCAGTGAGGAGGAAGTGGGAAGGGGAGAGTCCATCGGGAAAAAAGCAACGGTTTTCCCTTATTTTTTTCTGTTTGTCACCCCCCCCCCCCCCCCATTTATATGTGGTGATGTATATGTGTATGTGGATCGGGGAGAGGAGGGTGGGAACTTTGGAAAAGAGGGTGGGGGGAAGAACAGGGGAGGGGGGGATCAGGCCAGGACAAACAGATACAGGCCGTATGCCAATCAGGAGGTATGGCACCAATCTCAATCATTTTATAAACATATCCCATCCGCACTAAATTAACAGTTCCAATCATGAACAGGTACACGACAATAATCAATCCCGATAATCAAGTAAACAGCCCATATATATCCATTAACCCACAAGAACAACAAAATGTATAACTTCCACCGAACAACTTCAACAAAGATGACAGCCAGCAAAATTCATCTTTTCATATTGACAACATGATGGGCGAGTACAAGTGGAGGCGGAAGGAGGGAGGTGTGAAGATAGGATAACAGGCAACCAGGGAAGCAAAAATGGGCAGAGGGCGGGGAGCAAAGTGGCGAAGGGTGGGGAAAGTAAAATGGCAGAGGGTGTGGAAGTAAAAATGGGCGAGGGGTGGGGATAACGTGGCGGAGGGGGGGGAATAAATTGGGCGGAGGCGGGGAAGCAAAGTGGGCGAAGGGTGGGGACAGTAAAATGGCAGAGGGTGGGGAAGCAAAGTGGGCGAAGGTGGGGAAGCAAAGTGGGCGTAGGTGGTAATAAAGTGGGCGAAGGGGTGGGGAAAGTACAAATTGGCAGAGGGTGGGGAAGTCAAAGTGGGCGAGAGTGGGAATCAAAGGGGCGAGGGTGGGGAAGCAAAGTGGGCGGAGGGTGGGGAATAAAGTGGGCGGAGGTTGAGGAAGTAAAAAGGGCCGAGGGTGGGGAAGCAAAGTGGGCGGGAGGGTGGGTAAGCAAAGTGGGCGGAGGGTGGGGGAATAAATTGGCCGAGGTGGGAATAAAGTGACGGAGGTTGGGAATAAATGGACGGAGGGTGGGGAAAAAAGTGGGCGAGGGTTGAAGTAATATGGCAGAGGTGGGGAAGCAAAGTGGGCAGAGGTGGGAAGCCAAAGTTGCGGAGGGTGTGGAAGTAAAATGGGGCAGAAGGTGGGGGAAGCACGTGGGCGGAGGGTTGGGAAGCAAAGAGGGGCGGAGGGTGGGGAATAAAGGGGCGGAGGTGTGTAAGTAAAAGGCATAGGGAGGGAAGTCAAGTGGGCAGAGGGATGTAATAAAGTGGGGGCGGAGGTTGTGGAAGTAAAATGGGAGAGGGCGGTACGCAAAGTGGGGCGAGGGTGGGGAATAAAAGTGGCAGAGGGGAAGCAAGTGGTGGAGGCCGGAGAAGCAAAGAGGGCGGCGGGTGGGGAATAAAGTGGTCCTGAAGGGTGGTGGGAAGCAAAGTGGGTGGAGGGCGGAGAAGCAAAGTGGGCAGAGTGCGGAGAAGTCAAAATGGGAATGAGGGCGGAGAAGCAACAGTGGGTGCGGCGGTGGGGAAGCCAAAGTGGGCGGAGGGTGGGGAATAAAGTTGGCGGAGGGAGGGGAAGCGCTCAAAGTGGGCAGAGGGCGGAGAAGCTAAGTGTGTGGAGGCGGAGAAGCAAAGTTGTGCGAGGGGTGGGGAAGCCAAGTTGGCAGAGGCGTATAAGCAAAGGTGGTGAGGGCGGAGAAGCAAAGTGGGCGGAGGTTTTGGGGAAGCAAATGTGGGCGGAGGATGGTAAATAAAGTGGCGGAGGGCGAGAAGCCAAGAGTGCGGAGGGTGGGAAGCAAAGTGGTCGGAGGGCGGAGAAGCCAGACAGTGTGGTAGGAGGGTGGGGAAAAAAGTGGGCAGGAGGGGGGGACGCAAAGTAGGGCGGAGGGTCGGGAAGCAAAGTGGGCGGAGGTGGGAATAAAGTGGCGGAGGGTGGGAAAGCAAAGTGGGCGGAGGGCGGAGAAGCCAAGTGGGCGGAGGGCGGGAAAGTGCTAGGGGAGGTAGAAGAAAAAGCAACGCTTACCCTCAGATCCTCTCCATCTGTCCTCCCCGCCCGTCGCCCCCCCCCCCCCCCCCACCCCCCTCAACCTCAGAGCATGAGTAATGCATGCGTGTGCGCGCGCAGCGCGTGCGTGTTGCGGCATCACCGTGTGTGAGTGATGTTTTTGTGTGTGTGTGTGTGTGTGTGTGGTGGTGTGTGTGAGTGTAATGTGTAGTGTGTGTGATGATTAATGTG
>CM031613.1:20031675-20039175 GCA_018398815.1 Conus ventricosus
ATGGACAGAAGTTACCACCCGTTCCAAAAGCCACATACCCTGTATCTATCATCAATAACCAGGGATCCAGACCAACAATCCTCTCAATGTCAGCCAGAAAACGCCTGTATGGAAGTTCAAGAAGATCTCCATGAAACACATCAGGCTGCTGCCTGCAGTGGTAAATCACAATGTCAGCCCAGAAAACGCCTGTATGGAAGGACAAGAAGATCTCCATGAAACACATCAGGCTGCTGCCTGCAGTGGTAAATCACAATGTCAGCCCAGAAAACGCCTGTATGGAAGGACAAGAAGATCTCCATGAAACACATCAGGCTGCTGCCTGCAGTGGTAAATCACAATGTCAGCCCAGAAAACGCCTGTATGGAAGGACAAGAAGATCTCCATGAAACACATCAGGCTGCTGCCTGCAGTGGTAAATCACAATGTCAGCCCAGAAAACGCCTGTATGGAAGGACAAGAAGATCTCCATGAAACACATCAGGCTGCTGCCTGCAGTGGTAAATCACAATGTCAGCCCAGAAAACGCCTGTATGGAAGGACAAGAAGATCTCCATGAAACACATCAGGCTGCTGCCTGCAGTGGTAAATCACAATGTCAGCCCAGAAAACGCCTGTATGGAAGGACAAGAAGATCTCCATGAAACACATCAGGCTGCTGCCTGCAGTGGTAAATCACAATGTCAGCCCAGAAAACGCCTGTATGGAAGGACAAGAAGATCTCCATGAAACACATCAGGCTGCTGCTTGCAGTGGTAAATCCCATCTTCCTGTCTGCACACAAAACGTGGATCCTTTCAGTGGACCTGAAAAGAAGAATCCAAGGCATGAAAATGAGATACTACCACAGGACGGGCAACATCAGATGTTCTGGTCACATCGTAAGTGAACAAGTGCACCAAACCATCAAGCAACACATCAGACCATCAGAAAATCTGCTGACCTCAGTACTGGAAAGTAAACTACGTTGGTATATATGGCCTTGTAATAAGATCTGTCGGCCCTGCTACAACCATCCTCCTGGGAACAAGTGAAAGATGGAGACAGAGGGGAAGGCAGAAACAGCGATGGACTGACAACTTTGCAGAACTGACAAGAAACATATTTGCAGAGACTTAAGCCTTGGCACACAACTGACTGAACTGGAAGAGTCTCGTGATCTGTTCTTCAACAAGGTGCCCCAGTGAGCTCACACGAAGTTAGGGGAGAAGAAGAAGAAGAAGAAGAAGAAGAAGAAGAAGAAGAAGAAGAAGAAGAAGAAGAAGGCGACGACGACGACGATCATAATACTTGTGTTCAGCTTCATAAAAGCAAAAAAGTTTTTTTTTTCTGAATCAGGAAAAACCATGCATTTCAGTTTCTCCCCTACTGTGACTCTCTCTCTCCCTACGATTTTGAATAATGGTGCAGTGTGGATCTTTGGAATGAAATAATCAAGTGAAGATCCCCGGAAAGCACACAATTACTGTTCGTACAAAAACGACCAACGACAACAAAACAATTGTCTCATAGGAAAAAACTATACCTTTGAAAAATTGTCTGTAGTAGATGAATAACACGCAGGCATTAAGCAGAAAAATGGCGTGCTATTGTAGTCTTCTCATTTTCCGGTTGTTACCAGTATTTCATCGGTTTAAGTGAAGAAATGGTGAAAAAAGAGCCACCTGTTCGTGTACCGATTTAATGTTGTTTGACCAGACGCTGGCGGTGGGGAAGTGGACCCTTGTGTGTGTAGAAACTTGACTTTACCGACTGCTAAGACCAGGCTACAGGATTTGTTTGACCCATTTGCCTTTGGTCAGTCCTTCGTACTGGCCACAAATAGAATTAGCGTGATCACTATAATTATGGTTGTGCTGTGGTGTTGCAGTCTCTCTGGAAAGAGCAGCGTATGCAAGCGCGCAGTGTTTATCTAGTGAATTAGGGGACCCAGAGGCGCAAGCTGCACTCGGTTTTCATCTTTTATACAGCTGTCTACAATTCTATTAGACACGCGTGTCAGCAAGATGCTGGTGGTGTGGGACTGTGGATATTGTATGACCAGTCGTCCTTGGACTTACCATCCGCTGAAAATCCTCAGAAGAGGTGATGGATCGGGAAGAGAAATTGATTGGGGCTGTTACTTTGCTGGCTGGATAAATACATTCAAGGTGGCATCTGGTCCTTCTACCTCTCTCTGTCTCTGTCTCTCTCTGTCTCTGTCCCTCTTTGTGTTTCCTGTCTATCTGTCTGTCTGTCTGTCTGTCTGTCTCTCTTCGTGTGTGTGGTGTGTGTGTGTGTGTGTGTGTGTGTGTGTGTGTGTGTGTGTTGTGTGTGTGTGTGTGTGTGAAAGAAAGAGAAGAGAGAGAGAGAGAGAGAGAGAGAGAAGAGAGAGAGAGAGAGAGAGAGAGAGAGAATGAGAGAGAGAGAGAGCAAGAGAAAGAGAGCAAGGAGAGAGAGAGAGGGGAGAGAGAGAGAGAGAGAGAGAGAGAAGAGAGGAGAGAGAGAGAGAGAGAGAGAGAGAGAGACAAAGACAGAGACAGAGAGTGCCTGTGTGTCCTTCAGCAGGCGTTGGCAGCGCCAGTAACTCCGCAGACGACAGGCACGTCAGCTGGAACAACAAGCATGCCATTCCTACACCTCCCTGTGTTTTCTTTAGCGGTTTCGGCAATAAGGCGAGCTGCCGAGACCAATGAACTTTATACTTCCGACACACCGACACGCCATCTACTTTTTCCAAACCACGCGAAACGCCCAGGGAAGGAAAAGGCGACAGGACCACTCTGGTGACCTTTCTCTGCGCTTCACTTGGAGGAAAAGGCGACAGGACCATTCTGGTGACCTTTCTCTGCGCTTCACTTGGAGGAAAAGGCGACAGGACCATTCTGGTGACCTTTCTCTGCGCTTCACTTGGAGGAAAAGGCGACAGGACCATTCTGGTGACCTTTCTCTGCGCTTCACTTGGAGGAAAAGGCGACAGGACCATTCTGGTGACCTTTCTCTGCGCTTCACTTGGAGGAAAAGGCGACAGGACCATTCTGGTGACCGTTCTCTGCGCTTCACTTGGAGGAAAAGGCGACAGGACCATTCTGGTGACCTTTCTCTGCGCTTCACTTGGAGGAAAAGGCGACAGGACCATTCTGGTGACCTTTCTCTGCGCTTCACTTGGAGGAAAGGCGACAGGACCATTCTGGTGACCTTTCTCTGCGCTTCACTTGGAGGAAAAGGCGACAGGACCATTCTGGTGACCTTTCTCTGCGCTTCACTTGGAGGAAAAGGCGACAGGACCATTCTGGTGACCTTTCTCTGCGCTTCACTTGGAGGAAAAGGCGACAGGACCATTCTAGTGACCTTTCTCTGCGCTTCACTTGGAGAAAAGGCGACAGGACCATTCTGGTGACCTTTCTCTGCGCTTCACTTAGAGGAAAAGGCGACAGGACCATTCTGGTGACCTTTCTCTGCGCTTCACTTGGAGGAAAAGGCGACAGGACCATTCTGGTGACCTTTCTCTGCGCTTCACTTGGAGGAAAAGGCGACAGGACCATTCTGGTGACCTTTCTCTGCGCTTCACTTGGAGGAAAAGGCGACAGGACCATTCTGGTGACCTTTCTCTGCGCTTCATTTGGGAGGAAAAGGCGACAGGACCATTCTGGTGACCTTTCTCTGCGCTTCACTTGGAGGAAAAGGCGACAGGACCATTCTGGTGACCTTTCTCTGCGCTTCACTTGGAGGAAAAGGCGACAGGACCATTCTGGTGACCTTTCTCTGCGCTTCACTTGGAGGAAAAGGCGACAGGACCATTCTGGTGACCTTTCTCTGCGCTTCACTTGGAGGAAAAGGCGACAGGACCATTCTGGTGACCTTTCTCTGCGCTCCACTTGGAGAAAAGGCGACAGGACCATTCTGGTGACCTATCTCTGCGCTCCACTTGGAGGAAAAGGCGACAGGACCATTCTGGTGACCTTTCTCTGCGCTCCACTTGGAGGAAAAGGCGACAGGACCATTCTGGTGACCTTTCTCTGCGCTTCACTTGGAGGAAAAGGCGACAGGACCATTCTGGTGACCTTTCTCTGCGCTTCACTTGGAGGAAAAGGCGACAGGACCATTCTGGTGACCTTTCTCTGCGCTTCATTGGAAGAAAAGGCGACAGGACCATTCTGGTGACCTTTCTCTGCGCTTCACTTGGAAGAAAAGGCGACAGGACCATTCTGGTGACCTTTCTCTGCGCTTCACTTGGAGGAAAAGGCGACAGGACCATTCTGGTGACCTTTCTCTGCGCTTCACTTGGAGGAAAAGGCGACAGGACCATTCTGGTGACCTTTCTCTGCGCTTCACTTGGAGGAAAAGGCGACAGGACCATTCTGGTGACCTTTCTCTGCGCTTCACTTGGAGGAAAAGGCGACAGGACCATTCTGGTGACCTTTCTTTTGCGCTTCACTTGGAGGAAAAGGCGACAGGACCATTCTGGTGACCTTTCTCTGCGCTTCACTTGGAGGAAAGGCGACAGGACCATTCTGGTGACCTTTCTCTGCGCTTCACTTGGAGGAAAAGGCGACAGGACCATTCTGGTGACCTTTCTCTGCGCTTCACTTGGAGGAAAAGGCGACAGGACCATTCTGGTGACCTTTCTCTGCGCTTCACTTGGAGGAAAAGGCGACAGGACCATTGTGGTGACCTTTCTCTGCGCTTCACTTGGGAGGAAAAGGCGACAGGACCATTCTGGTGACCTTTCTCTGCGCTTCACTTGGAGGAAAAGGCGACAGGACCATTCTGGTGACCTTTCTCTGCGCTTCACTTGGAGGAAAAGGCGACAGGACCATTCTGGTGACCTTTCTCTGCGCTTCACTTGGAGGAAAAGGCGACAGGACCATTCTGGTGACCTTTCTCTGCGCTTCACTTGGAGGAAAAGGCGACAGGACCATTCTGGTGACCTTTCTCTGCGCTTCACTTGGAGAAAAGGCGACAGGACCATTCTGGTGACCTTTCTCTGCGCTTCACTTGGAGGAAAAGGCGACAGGACCATTCTGGTGACCTTTCTCTGCGCTTCACTTGGAGGAAAAGGCGACAGGACCATTCTGGTGACCTTTCTCTGCGCTTCACTTGGAGGAAAAGGCGACAGGACCATTCTGGTGACCTTTCTCTGCGCTTCACTTGGAGGAAAAGGCGACAGGACCATTCTGGTGACCTTTCTCTGCGCTCCACTTGGGGGAAAAGGCGACAGGACCATTCTGGTGACCTATCTCTGCGCTCCACTTGGAGGAAAAGGCGACAGTACCATTCTGGTGACCTTTCTCTGCGCTTCACTTGGAGGAAAAGGCGACAGGACCATTCTGGTGACCTTTCTCTGCGCTTCACTTGGAGGAAAAGGCGACAGGACCATTCTGGTGACCTTTCTCTGCGCTTCACTTGGAGGAAAAGGCGACAGGACCATTCTGGTGACCTTTCTCTGCGCTTCACTTGGAAGAAAAGGCGACAGGACCATTCTGCTGACCTTTCTCTGCGCTTCACTTGGAAGAAAAGACGACAGGACCATTCTGGTGACCTTTCTCTGCGCTTCACTTGGAGGAAAAGGCGACAGGACCATTCTGGTGACCTTTCTCTGCGCTTCACTTGGAGGAAAAGGCGACAGGACCATTCTGGTGACCTTTCTCTGCGCTTCACTTGGAGGAAAAGGCGACAGGACCATTCTGGTGACCTTTCTCTGCGCTTCACTTGGAGGAAAAGGCGACAGGACCATTCTGGTGACCTTTCTCTGCGCTTCACTTGGAGGAAAAGGCGACAGGACCATTCTGGTGACCTTTCTCTGCGCTTCACTTGGAGGAAAAGGCGACAGGACCATTCTGGTGACCTTTCTCTGCGCTTCACTTGGAGGAAAAGGCGACAGGACCATTCTGGTGACCTTTCTCTGCGCTTCACTTGGAGGGAAAAGGCGACAGGACCATTCTGGTGACCTTTCTCTGCGCTTCACTTGGAGGAAAAGGCGACAGGACCATTCTGGTGACCTTTCTCTGCGCTTCACTTGGAGGAAAAGGCGACAGGACCATTCTGGTGACCTTTCTCTGCGCTTCACTTGGAGGAAAAGGCGACAGGACCATTCTGGTGACCTTTCTCTGCGCTTCACTTGGAGGAAAGGCGACAGGACCATTCTGGTGACCTTTCTCTGCGCTTCACTTGGAGGAAAAGGCGACAGGACCATTCTGGTGACCTTTCTCTGCCCTTCACTTGGAGGAAAAGGCGACAGAACCATTCTGGTGACCTTTCTCTGCGCTTCACTTGGAGGAAAAGGCGACAGGACCATTCTGGTGACCTTTCTCTGCGCTTCACTTGGAGGAAAAGGCGACAGGACCATTCTGGTGACCTTTCTCTGCGCTTCACTTGGAGGAAAAGGCGACAGGACCTCTGGTGACCTTTCTCTGCGCTTCAAAAGGCGACAGGACCATTCTGGTGACCTTTCTCTGCGCTTCAATTGGAGGAAAAGGCGACAGGACCATTCTGGTGACCTTTCTCTGCGCTTCAATAGGCGACAGGACCATTCTGGTGACCTTTCTCTGCGCTTCAAAAGGCGACAGGACCATTCTGGTGACCTTTCTCTGCGCTTCACTTGGAGGAAAAGGCGACAGGACCATTCTGGTGACCTTTCTCTGCGCTTCACTTGGAGGAAAAGGCGACAGGACCATTCTGGTGACCTTTCTCTGCGCTTCACTTGGAGGAAAAGGCGACAGGACCATTCTGGTGACATTTCTCTGCGCTTCACTTGGAGGAAAAGGCGACAGGACCATTCTGGTGACCTTTCTCTGCGCTTCACTTGGAGGAAAAGGCGACAGGACCATTCTGGTGACCTTTCTCTGCGCTTCACTTGGAGGAAAAGGCGACAGGACCATTCTGGTGACCTTTCTCTGCGCTCCACTTGGAGGAAAAGGCGACAGGACCATTCTGGTGACCTTTCTCTGCGCTCCACATGGAGGAAAAGGCGACAGGACCATTCTGGTGACCTTTTCTCTGCGCTCCACTTGGAGGAAAAGGCGACAGGACCATTCTGGTGACCTTTCTCTGCGCTTCACTTGGAGGAAAAGGCGACAGGACATTCTGGTGACCTTTCTCTGCGCTTCACGTGGAAGAAAAGGCGACAGGACCATTCTGGTGACCTTCTCTGCGCTTCACTTGGAGGAAAAGGCGACAGGACCATTCTGGTGACCTTTCTCTGCGCTTCACTTGGAGGAAAAGGCGACAGGACCATTCTGGTGACCTTCTCTGCGCTTCACTTGGAGGAAAAGGCGACAGGACCATTCTGGTGACCTTTCTCTGCGCTTCACTTGGAGGAAAAGGCGACAGGACCATTCTGGTGACCTTTCTCTGCGCTTCACTTGGAGGAAAAGGCGACAGGACCATTCTGGTGACCTTTCTCTGCGCTTCACTTGGGGGAAAAGGCGACAGGACCATTCTGGTGACCTTTCTCTGCGCTTCACTTGGAGGAAAAGGCGACAGGACCATTCTGGTGACCTTTCTCTGCGCTTCACTTGG
>CM031613.1:20049175-20054175 GCA_018398815.1 Conus ventricosus
GAGAGAGAGAGAGAGAGAGAGAGAGAGAGAGAGAGGAGAGAGAGAGAATGGATCTGACATGGGCCGTACGCTGCAGACAATGACCACTCAGACAGAACAGGAACACGTGCTACCCCCTTTCCTTCCCATCTCCTTTTCTCGACCGGTTTCGGCAATAAGACAAAGGAACTTAAGAAGGGTTTGGATAGCCCGAGATCCGCTTACTGTCCAAAACGCGTGGCGCCCAATGAGATAAAGAAAACCAACCCATTAGGGGCCTTTCCTGTGTGCTACGCTTGGGGAAATCAGGGGAGGACTTTTGTTGCGGCCACACATTATGTGCTATGCTTGTGCCCACCAGCCACCTCAAATTACAGAGACTACAGAATAATCAGTGCGGAAGTCAGGCGGTGGGAGAAGGGCCGGGCTGGTGCTGATGCACTGCGCATTAAAGACGAAATTGGACTAGAGAATGTTCACAGACATACAGACAAGCACAGACACAGACAGACAGACATACGCACACACACACATACGAATAGGCCACACACACACACACACACACACACACACACACACACACACACACACACACACACACACACACACACACAGAGAGAGAAGCAGCTTCTAAGAGAGAGAGAGAGAGAGAGAGAGAAAAGGAGAGAGAGAGAGAGAGAGAGAGAGAGAGAGAGAGAGAGAGAGAGAGAGAGAGAGGAGAGAGAAGAGGAAGAGCAGCTTCTAAGAGAGAGAGAGAGAGAGAGAGAGAGAGAGAGAGAGAGAGAGAGAGAGAGAGAGAGAGAGAGAGAGAGAGAGAGACAGAGAGAGAGACACACTCAAGACTCAAATGCTTTATTCTTAAAGGCCATAGCCACTTAGAATGGGGATATACATTATAAATCATGTCGCAGATTGATCTTGGTATTCTTTATGTTACATACAAAGTTCGCTTTTTGAATGCTTTATATAAATAAGTTGCTAACTGTTTAACCGTGTTTTCATTTGATGATGACATTAACAAGGTTAATTTGAAAAGGCAAGGATTATTGAAGTACTTTCGTGAGATGAATTCCTCTCTAAGTTCGTCTAATACTGGACAAGCCAGCACAAAATGAACTTATCCTCTTTTGCATTTCAACATAATGGACAGATCAGATTTCTTCAACATGACTGTCTATAACGAAAGTAATGAGTAAAGAGATCGGAAACACCAAATCTAAACTTGGTCATGATACGTTTTAAATATTTGTCCATTTTCATTGACATATAGACATGTAAAATCGTAGATTATTCAACGTTCTATATAATTCAAATCTGTCTCTGTTCTGTATATGACAGTTCCAATTTTGCTGATTGCAATTAATGAGTCTTTCTTGGATTAATACCTGGATAAAGCATTCATATCACCAACACCTTGGTTCATCCATACAAATCCGAAACCATATTCACAGTTTCATTCTCACGTTACTCACCAGTTTTTCTGACCTCGGTCGTCCAGTTCTAACAACATTCGATATTGGAAATGAAATGAGGCAGGGAACAGTAAACAATAAACAGTAAACAAGTGGGGTAACTTTTGCTCCCATAAGAAAACCTAACACAGAGTAACTTTTATTCAAGACTGGCACAGCCTTTTAAACTTGAATAAAGTCAGACAAATACATAGACGAACAATCTAATAGTGGGGGAAAAACAAGCGCAGGCCAACAACTGAACTGTCTTCATGTAATGACTTGGCAAGATTTGGACTTAAGGAGGAAGGGGGGGGGGGGGGGGGGGGGGGAGGGGGGTTGAAGATGGAGAAACTGGGAACATTAAAGCAAAATCGGAAATTTGTTTTGATTAAATTGAGGTTATTTGTATTTGTTTCTGTCCGTCTGGGAACATGAAATTTAGAAAATATATTACATGTATGGATACTCTTCACTAGCTGCATAAGGGAACCATTGTAATCCCTTTTGAAGGCAGATACAAATATATCTGCCTTCAAAAGGGATTACAATGGTTTCCTTATGCAGCTAGTGAAGAGTATCCATACCTGTAATATATTTTCTTAATTTCATGTTCCCAGTTTCTCCATCTTCAAACTCCCCCTCCCCTCCCCACTCCCCCATCCTTAAGTCCAAATCTTTGCCAAGTCATTACTATGAAGACAGTTCAGTTGTTGGCCTGCGCTTGTTTTTCCCCCACTATTAGATTGTTCGTCTATGTATTTGTCTGACTTTATTCAAGTTGAAAAGGCTGTGCCATTCTTGAATAAAAGTTACTCTGTGTTAGGTTTTCTTATGGGAGCAAAAAATACCCCACTTGTTTACTGTTTAACATTCGATTATGCTTTACATGGAAATCTGTGATCTTGCATCTGAGTAATTTTCAGCCAATATTGAACTCATTTCATAATGGAATTCAAATATATATAGGAAATGTAGCCGTTTCACCATATATCAAATCATTTGGCGCTTGCAATGATTACACCAAGAAATTTCTTGAAAGCAAACAGATGGATCTTCCACAATGTACTGCAGCAACTGCATCAAGGCCCGTGAAAGGGTCGCATGTTATCAATCATCAATCACTTAGTCAGTTAATCAGAAGGTGAAAGAGTTGCATGTTATCAATGAATGAATGAATGAATAAATCAATCAATCAATAAACCAATCAATCATACTCTCTCTCTCTCTCTCTCTCTCTTCTCTCTCTCTCTCTCTCTCTCTCTTCTCTCTCTCTCTGTTACACTGTTCTTTAATTTGGTCATTCATTTATTAATACATTTACTTTAATTTCATGGGTTTATTTTTTTTTTACACAGTTTAAAGGAGAATCTGTAACTTCAAATGAGAACAATGCAATGGTATCCGGCAATGTATTCAAAGTAATGAAAAGTGTAAGGCCATCACTTTCTTGCTAACAACAGAAACTACCTTTGCACTCTATCGGCTGACACGCAAACACGCAACGTTCAAAAAGGTGAGAAGCTCTGGGACGGTGATGGGATGGATTGGAACTGGGGGTAATAGAAGGATGAGAGCATGGAGGCGATGTGTGGAAAAATGAGAGGGTGGGGGGAAAGAGGGGGGGGGGGGGGGATTTCGAGAGACGAGGGCAAACAAATTACATTACATTGCCGCACGAACAACCAAAGTGAGCAGTTCTTATGTTTCATTTGACTTCTTCCTCCACCTGTCCCACCTCTCCCTCCCTTCACCCTCTACCCACGCCCCTACCCCACGCACACACACACACACACACACACACCACACACACACACACACACACAACACACACACACACACACACCGCATGCAGAATGCATCGCCGCTCGTGCACTTAAGCTTTGCTGCTCGATCCAACCACGAAGTGTCGTCTCCCAGGAAAAGTGTTTCCTAGACCCAGCCCTCCTACCCCACCCCGTCACCCTAGTTCCAGCATTTTTGGTTTATGTCTTTTTTCTGACAGAATCAAATCTTACGACCAGCTACTATTTCTTGAGGTTCGATCGCTGACAGTGAAACAGAAAAAAAGCAAGTTTGTTCGTCCCTTTCGCCGGACTCTTTCAAGACACCATCTTTTCCATTCTGTCTTCTTGTTCTTTGAAGAAAAACAATCGAAGTGGTTGCGTGCACGACTAGTCGTGCGATAATATTGTGCCAATATCCGGACTGGGTTGAGAGTCGTATTATCGCACGACCAGTCGTGCATGCAACCAGCCAAAAAAAAATTACCATCCAGCCTTGTGGTCATTAATCTTTTAGTTTTGAAATTCCTGTGTCTAAGCCAGTTGCACATTAGTGATTATCAATATTAAACTGATCGGAAAAGGAGCAGGGTCGCCGTCTCTCACATACAGTCAGAAACTCATAAGTGAAGATGTTTACGGTGAAGATTCTAATCATGAAAACAACCAACCACTCCGTTGATAGAGACAGGCAAACGGTAAATTATTGAAAGGAAACCTGAAGGTCACCAGAAGCTCAAAGAGTACATAATAATAAACTGGATGAATCATTTTTGCCCTGATGATAAGAAGGGGGGCGGGAGGGAGAGGGGAAGGCACACATTAACAATAAACATTAGTTCTGGGTCGAATGTTAACGGTTCGGTTCAAAGAACACGTCCTCAGAGTAGCTGTCTGCCCGAAGAATGGTCCAACACTGGAAGAGAGGAGCTGACGTCGACATTGTTTATTCTCATGAAAGGGCATCGCGGTTAATCTAGCAGATTGACCGCTTTTGAAAAGATAGCCAGACAGACACAGCTAGACAGAGAGACGAGCAGACAGTAACTGGAGTGGTGGACAGATCTTGAAAAGAGAGAGAGAGAAAAAACAATGGGAAGCTGTAGAAAGCCCTTTTCGTCACCTTGCAAACAGAGCTGGGTTCACTCAATAGCAGCTTATACAGTACAGTACAAAAATAACAATTCTGTGAAATAACAACACACACTCTTTTTTTTGTATAAAACGATGAGAAGCCTAATTGAAAATCTCTGAACAAGTGTCAAATTAACATCTGTCTCCATGGATATATTTTGTAGTTCATCACTGAACAACAGAGATAGATAGATAGATAGATAGACAGATAGATAGACAGAATTATATATATATATATATATATATATATATATATATATTATATATATATAATATATATATATATTATAGTACACTTTTTTTCAAATCTCTCCCAATGGTTTCGATGAATCTCAAGAAAAATAAGAGCAAACAAAATTGAGAGACACCAAAAGAATAAAATGAGGAAAAAAAAAGAAAGGAAAGAGTTTGAGAAAACAGGAGAAAAAAAAAGGATGGAGAAAGAACTAAATCAGTGAATTAAAGACAGTTGCCAATTTCGTCCAGGAGTCATCACTCTGTATGGACTGGTCGACATACGCTACACCTCATCTATCACAGCTTGAGGCTACAGTGTGGATGAATTGAAAGGAGAACGATAGAACACAGAATGCAAATAAGTAACAAACATGATTTAAAAAAAACTTCTTCGATTTCAGGATATTGTGTCCAT
>CM031613.1:20064175-20066675 GCA_018398815.1 Conus ventricosus
CATTGGTGATTTCAGAGACGTTTGGGACGAGGAGACCAACAAGTACAGATCCAACTTTCTCCAACGACTGTAACGTTACGTCCATTTCCGTAAATACTCAGCGTGTCACCTCCTTCAACCGTGCGTACGATATTTTTTTCTCTCTTCACCAATATACCCGAGCATGGCATTAGAGGAATAAATAATGCAAAGCTGACAGTGAAAAACCGACCAATTTTGAAAGCCAGTGTGGACCCATCTAAGGGTATTACACAATTCCTGGTGTTTGACTTTTTCAGTTTCCGTCCATTTCCTTCAGATTGGTTCTTGCAGCATTAAAACAACGATTGCTTGGCTTTAGATCCCGTGTTTTGAGTCTTTGGGCGTCGCCAATTTTTTTAATTATTTGTGTTAAACCTGAAAGGCGCAATTTGTTTAGACTTAGGTAATATTCGATGGTCAATAACGTTTCTGCATCAACCACCTGAGGGAAAGCGCTCGTGTTGTAATGACATTTTTTTCATCGCTACTCGTACGCACACTTACACGTTCGCATCATCTTAGCTGGCCTCAACTGAGGAGCATAGTCATCAATAGAAAATACAGTCTTAGAACTGCTGAGACTCATGATAGTTGGCAGTGTCTTTGATGTTATTAGATTGCATGCTGTATTTTAGTTTTGTAATATGCTCCACCTTTGCACCATTTTGCAATATTGCTTAAACAATACCAAAAATCGTAGAATGTAATGCCGCATTTTTGCTTGCTTTCTATAATTCAAGCGGGCAAACTACATGGCGAGGAGACAGAAACACACTGCAGCTTGTTACAGAAAACAAAACAAAAGACAAATAAAGATGCAAAACAAGTCAAAGCAACGCTGATGAGTGAATATGCAACAAATAGGTCATCTTCAGACAGCACAGGTAAGAGATATAAGAATGTGCAGAACAATTCTTTCCACACTGTTGTCAGCAGCTGAATGGCACACTGTTGTCAGCAGCTGAATGGCACACTGTTGTCAGCAGCTGAATGGCACACTGTTGTCAGCAGCTGAATGGCACACTGTTGTCAGCAGCTGAATGGCACACTGTTGTCAGCAGCTGAATGGCACACTGTTGTCAGCAGCTGAATGGCACACTGTTGTCAGCAGCTGAATGGCACACTGTTGTCAGCAGCTGAATGGCACACTGTTGTCAGCAGCTGAATGGCACACTGTTGTCAGCAGCTGAATGGCACACTGTTGTCAGCAGCTGAATGGCACACTGTTGTCAGCAGCTGAATGGCACACTGTTGTCAGCAGCTGAATGGCACACTGTTGTCAGCAGCTGAATGGCACACTGTTGTCAGCAGCTGAATGGCACACTGTTGTCAGCAGCTGAATGGCAATGTAGAAAAACAAAAGTGGAGAAATGAAGACAGTTCAGACAACAAGAACACAACAAGGAATGAAATAGTAGTTAGAGCATGGGGTAGGGCACCGGGGGAGAGGAATGATATGAGTTAGGACAGGGGCAGGCACTGGAAAGTGTAGAGCTGGTAGGACACTGGGCGAGTTAGAGCAGTGTAGGGCACTGGTAAAGAGTTAGAGCAGGGTAGGAGACACTGGGGAAGAGTTAGAGCAGGGGTAGGGCACTGGGGGAAGAGTTAGAGCAGGGGTAGGGCACTGGAAAAGAGTTAGAGCAGGGGTAGGACACTGGGGAAGAGTTAGAGCAGGGGTAGGGCACTGGGGAAGAGAGTTAGAGCAGGAGTAGGGCACTGGGGAAGAGTTAGAGCAGGGGCAGGACACTGATGAAGAGTTAGAGCAGGGGTAGGGTACAGGGAAGAGTTAGAGCAGGGGTAGGGCACTGGGGAAGAGTTAGAGCAGGAGCAGGGCACTGGTAAAGAGTTAGAGCAGGGGTAGGGCACTGGGGAAGAGTTAGAGCAGGGGCAGGACACTGGGAAGAGTTAGAGCAGGGGCAGGGCACTGGGGAAGAGTTAGAGCAGGGGTGGGACACTGGGGAAGAGTTAGAGCAGGGGTGGGACACTGGGAAGAGTTAGAGCAGGGGCAGGGCACTGGGGAAGAGTTAGAGCAGGGGCAGGGCACTGGAGAAGAGTTAGAGCAGGGGCAGGGCAATGGGGAAGAGTTAGAGCAGGGGTAGGGCACTGGGGAAGAGTTAGAGCAGGGGCAGGGCACTGGGGAAGAGTTAGAGCAGGGGCAGGGCACTGGGGAAGAGTTAGAGCAGGGGCAGGGCACTGGGGAAGAGTTAGAGCAGGGGCGGGACACTGGGGAAGAGTTAGAGCAGGGGCAGGGCACTGGGGAAGAGTTAGAGCAGGGGCAGGGCACTGGGGAAGTTAGAGCAGGGGCAGGGCACTGGGGAAGAGTTAGAGCAGGGGCGGGACACTGGGGAAGAGTTAGAGCAGGGGCAGGGCACTGGGGAAGAGTTAGAGCAGGGGCAGGGCACTGGGGAAGAGTTAGAGCAGGGCGGGACACTGGGGAAGAGTTAGAGCAGGGGCAGGGCACTGGGGAAGAGTTAGAGCA
>CM031613.1:20076675-20084175 GCA_018398815.1 Conus ventricosus
ACTTACCCACCCAACAGAACCTCCTCTTCCATTCCAGCAGAATGCATCACTTGAGACAGTTTGTAGATCAAATCACACACCCTATAGTAAAACACTGACAATGATGCAGAACTAAAACTGTTTATAAACCCATTGTTTACACACTCTTCCACTTTACCAACATCATGAGTCCATCAAAGTCACAAACCAATTTGTTTTATGCACTTACCACTCCTACCAACATCATTAGTCAATTGAAGTCAGGAGTACATCATTACTTAATGTGATCACCAAAGTTTCTAAATCAGTTTTACCGGTATTGAAACTTGTGTGCGGCCGTATAGACCCGAAATCTTAGGTTTCCTGTACAGCAATACGGGAAAACCGTATAGGTTGACACCTATGAGAGTCTTATTCTTCTTAATTGTAGCACAGTGGTACTGGCGGTGGTTACAGTTCATCTCGAAAGCATCCTGCCTTCCAGTTTATGAATCTAGGACGATCTGATGAAGTATTCTGGACATAAGTGTAACACTGTGTATTAGCGTAAAGCCCCCTGTTTTGGTTTGTCTGTCAGTGAGCAAGATAACTCAACCTTGACTGTTCGATGATAGGTTGACGAGCCAACCAAGGATGAAACGATTTTTTACGAACTGCTCTTAGCGGTTTCCCCGTATAAATGTAGTACCAGACATCATTGCCATAGCCCACTGTATTGAGAATTCAGCATCAGTGTCCCCAAACAGAAGCAAGCTCACTATTGGGTTCCCTTGCGTGCTAAAGCAGTGGGGGTAGCCTGGGATCAGTCTCCAGGGAACTGAGAGAAGATCGTCGGTAGTGAAGGTATGTAGCCACTGTTGAAGACTTGTGGGCTACCTTTAAAACACTGTACTTGGAGCTGAGAGAAAATCTTCGGTAGTGAAGGTATGTAGCCACTGTTGAAGACTTGTGGGCTATCTTTAAAAACACTCTACTTGGAGCTGTCAAAAGTGAATCTGTCGCAAGACAGCCCAGAAGAAGACTGGTCAACCCTGGATTAACCGAGGCATCAGGCAGCTGATCAATGGACAATAGAAATCTACCACAAGGTGAGGAATACTAGAAGCACTACTCAAGTCTCAGGTGGATTATCCACCGACTGTTTACGGTGTACTATTTATTCCCTGTGTCCAGGTGGATTATCCACCGACTGTTTACGGTTTACTATTTATTCCCTGTGTCTCAGGTGGATTATCCACCGACTGTTTACGGTGTACTATTTATATTCCCTGTGTCCCAGGTGGATTATCCACCGACTGTTTACGGTTTACTATTTATTCCCTGTGTCTCAGGTGGATTATACACCGACTATTTACGGTTTACTATTTATTCCCTGTCTAATTTAAGATTTCCTTTCATACCTTTCAAACCGAGTGGTTTGTTACCGTTCCTCTCTATTTGTTCGAGTGTATTCCAGATCAAAAAGGTTGAGCAGTCTTGAATAACTGTTTATTTGTATCTGTTCATTTCTCCAGTTGTTGTTGATATGCACACTATATGGGCGAGCTTAGAACATCCCATTTTGGGGATGTGTCCGTATTTGTTCTGTGTGCTCTCTGTTGGCATTTCTGCCAGACGATGTATTGTTGTAAGCAGCACTGGTTTGGGGTTATGACCGTGTATCATGGGATTATGAGCGTGTATCATTTCAACATTGGAGCATAAGTTACCCAACTCGTTATCTATGAATTATACAACGTCAAATTCGCCGAAGCTGCAAGAGCTACCTCAACATCGTCTTCACTGAGAAGAAGGGTACATCAGATGAGCAAACGTTCCTGGATATATCTGAAGCATCAGAAGACTTCCAACGTATGTGGGCTTGTTCCTCTCCAGACAGATGGACACTTAACTCCGGACCTCAAATAACAGGCAGAATTATCGAATGACCAACTTCAGTCAGTCGTCAGCGATAGTTTCCTTGCATCAAATTTTTCCCACCCATTTTCATTCATCTTTATGGTTTACTTTGTTAGTCTTGTCTGAAAAAGAGCACTAGCTGGAAGCTCATTACAATATCTATAGTTGTGTTTACTTGCCGGCTCACTGTTTCCTTTGCTTATTCTGTCTAATAAAAACCCGATGGGTTTAGTCTTGTGACATTTTTGTCGTGTGTGTTCAATGGACGGCTGGGTATTTCAACGTTTGTTTCGATAAATTGTGCCTGCGATCATTCAACTTTCAAATTTACATTGCAACGTCACATTCAAGCAAAAATTTCAGAACGATTATTTTTCATATGTTTTCGATCTCTCAGTGCTTCATGGCGTTGTAAGCCGTCTACTGATTTTTAAGGTGTCTGTTTATTGTATCTGTTTATCACGTGTTTTTCTCATGATCGATGGCATTTTTCATTTGCTAACACCCCTTCAAGCTGAGCAGTGGCCTTCATGAATGAAAGATTACACACTCTCTCACTCATTTTGCCATCAGGCATACCCCATTTGGGCTTTTATGCATAATGTATCATTTAATCACTTTCTGACAACTAGCCAGTTTTCAGGACTCGAACTGGTTTTATTTTTGTTTGCTTGTTTCTTTGTTGTTTCATGATTTTCTTAAACAGGCCTCACAACTTTCTCTGTTGTCCTTGAAACAGGAATGAGTGGGGAGGCGAAGATGAAATCTGAGCACAAAAAACAGACACAGTCACTGCCCCAGGCGCAGACACAGACACACATACAGGCGGGGCTGGGCCACTATTGCGCGGGTCCGCTATTGCGCGACCTAAGAACATTATAACTTAGGCTGCAGCGTATATTATACCTTAGGCGGCACTGTGTATTTATACCTTAGGCTGCATTGTGGCTTACTTTGATTATACCTTAGGCTGCATCGTATATTATACCTAAGGCTGCATCGTATATTATACCCAAGGCTGCATCGTATATTATACCTTAGGCTGCATCGTATATTATACCTTATTCCGGATTCCCGCACAAAGTTGGTATTTTTGGTTGCAAATTAGGTAGTTTTAACTAAAGTAGTCAAGGGAAAGAACATTTGAGAGAATTTAACAAAAAACCGACTTGGAACACGTTTGAATGATTGTCAGCACAGTATTCTCTAGGCTGCGTCTCTTGGCTTTGGCCATTTCTGTTACACTGTTTTGAGAGACTGGTTGAATGACAAATAGTCACCGCGCAATAGCGGCCCCACGCAATAGCGGGCCGACCGCTCTTATATTCCGCTCTATCTGTTACTTAACCTTTACTGTTTGCGGCCTTCGTCTTGCCCCTGTGGTCGACCAGACTCTCAACATCATGGTTTCAGACGGTAACTCGGGACAGAATCACCACTCAGGCTGAACTACAGAGCATGTCATGCCATTTTTTCGCCTACCTTGCTTTAGCCAGTGATGCAGCATAGGCTGGCGTGTTGTCAAAACAAATTAACTGTAGTGTTCAGATACGTGCGGATCCACCTTCTGCCTGAAATGTATGTAGCCGAGTGACAGAAAGACGATCCATGTTTGTGCATCACTGGGGAAATCAGGGCGGACGAGGTGGCCCCACGCAATAGCGGGTCGACCCCATATAAGAAAGGACTGGACAGTAGAAGAAAAGAACAGGGCGCAAAGTATATAAACGTACTCCCAGTTCATCTTCCTGAAAAACGTCACACTCAAACATGCGTCATAATGTATTTGACGTCACAATCAAACGCGCGTCATAATGTATTTGTACTTTCTGATATATTCCATAAAGAAGAAAAACCGTAAAACTGTTTTGGGCCGTTATAGACGTTAGTAACTGCTATTCTGGTAAAATAAAACATCGGGCATCATCCGTGACCTATAATGAACACACCTACAAATTCTCAAAAAGATCGGCCCAGAAGTTTTGTCTGGAGCGAGTGGAACACATATTGACCACAGACACACAGACAGACAGCCACACAGACAGACAGACAACATTTCTTCATTCCCATTGTAAAGTACTCCCTGTTCTACAGGAACTGGGAGTACAAAAACACAGCAGAAACAAAATAGCAATGAAAAGGAGAGAAATTTTCTTGCTCAGAATTTTTGGTGACATTCACGTTTACCGTTTAAATCCATCAAGGGTGAAACGGCACACAACAGGGGTAGTTATCTCCCGGGAAATAGGGCTGGAAGGTCTGCAGACCTGGTACCGCCAGCACGATAAGATGTACAGATGCGCAGCGAAAATAGCAGTTTGGACGTTGGGCGCCATCGTGATACAAACTCACGATATTTCACGGCGAGTTCGGTATTTTTCCACTGTGCAAACATGGTCAGCCTAGAATTTCCTGAAAATGGGGGTCATATTCTCAGCATCTTCAAAGATATTGTCGTTAACAGATCGTCTTCATTTAATACGATTGTCGGTTATTTCAGATGTACACGTTTTAGGATTTGTTTTAGATCTACATGTTTTGGGTTTTATTTTGAATGTGTTATGTTTCGGGTAACGTTTGCTTTTAAATGACGTATGCGCAAATTGCGTAATAATACCAGAAGTCTCCTTAGAATACTAATAGAACAAAAAGTACCAGAAGCTTCCAGAAATTGTTTCTTGAATGTTCTGAGTATTTTGCTTGGCTATAGGCCTCACGCGTGATGATTCCCGATCTTTCGGAGAGTTTCATGTATTTTGATTGGGTGTGCTACGTCATGATTCTGGAACATTCCATAATATTCCACGGTTTTATTGACTGGCTAAGCCGCACGATGTTTCCTGAACTTTCGATTTGGTGATCTAAGAATAATAAAAAGAATAAGCTGATCTGATGTGAAGGAATCTTAGAAATGGAAATGTTTGATGGGGGAGCTGTTGTGTTTGGGGACCATGGTGGAGGTCATACAGTGCTGATTTGTGAATCTTCTACTGTAATCAAAGACTTCGAACTTGTTACCAAAGTTGTAGTTTTCTCAGTTCGCTTCATCAAGAGATCAGAACCAACTCTTAGAAAAGTAGTTAAAGACTCAGAATCAAAACTTACTTGGAGAATATTTCGATAGGGTCGCCCTGTCTTCTTCAGCTCACTGTTGCTGTTGTGGCAGCGAGGCCTGGTGGGGCGACTGTTGTGTGGGGTGAGCGGTTGTCAGGATCTGATTGTAGATGGGGGGAAGTTCAAAGCCTTGATCGCTGTTCAGGCTGGGGCGTCGGGTCTTGATTTCGATGGCTTCTTTAACTTTTCTTTTCGTGAGAAAGGGCTCTGTAGATAAGATCTTGGTTTCTTGGGGGCTGAAACTGTGGCCTGTGGCTTGTAGGTGTAGAACCAGCTCTTGTCCTCGTACCTTCAAGCAGAGTTCCTCGCGTTGAGGAGTCGAAGAACAGGAGTTTAATTTAATTTCAATTTGTGACAGAGGCCACAAATATTAAAAATACCGGACAAGAGAGAGAGAGAGAGAGAGAGAGAGAGAGAGAGAGAGAGAGAGAGAGAGAGAGAGAGAGAGAGAGAGAGACACGACACATCGGCTAGAACCCTCTGTCGCCTCTTCCTGTTTCTCTACTTGACTGACAAAACCAGTGACATTCACATCGCTACCGTCGACAGCTTTATCACCTTGATCATCACTACCGTCATCATCGTCGTTCCAGTATTGCGGGACGTCTGGTAAATGATCAGGCAGTCGGTGACATTAACATTTGGACGATGATGGCGAGTTTATTGGCTGTTTTCCCGCTTGATGATCTGTTTCATCCCCGTTCAGTGGCCCTGTGTCCACATCCCCCATTCCACCAATGACCCCCACACAGTCATGTCCAGGCTCGTCCTGTTGCAGCACTGTTCCGGCACCGGGATCCTACAGAGAGCTATGAATAGGTCATCCTCAGAGCTCCCTGACGTCCTGGTTCTCAGCTACAGAGAGCTATGAATAGGTCATCCTCAGAGCTCCCTGACGTCCTGGTTCTCAGCTACAGAGAGCTATGAATAGGTCATCCTCAGAGCTCCCTGACTTCCTATTTCTCACCCACAGAGAGCTATGAATAGGTCATCCTCAGAGCTCCCTGACTTCCTGGTTCTCACCTACAGAGAGCTATGAATAGGTCATCCTCAGAGCTCCCTGACTACCTGGTTCTCACCTACAGAGAGCTATGAATAGTAGGTCATCCTCAGAGCTCCCTGACTTCCTGGTTCTCGCCTACAGAGAGCTATGAATAGGTCATCCTCAGAGCTCCCTGACTTCCTAGTTCTCGCCTAATTCGTCGTACGTACAAGCGATTGTTCAACTCAGGTCAGTGCATGTGGGATGAAACCGTGCTTGTATGGCTCCGTTCAGACACCGTAAAAGCAGGGGCGGATAAAAAGGCGTGTGCATGTGAAGGACAGAAGGAGAATGAGAGGAAGAAACAGAGCAATTGAAAGACAGAGCGTAGGAAATAGAGAAAAAGGGTGAGAAAAAAGTGTGATGAAGAGGGGGACTGAGAGAAATAGAAGTTCTCCCCCCCCCCTCTCTCTCTCTCTCTCAAAATACAGGCTATGCGACACACACACACACACACACACACACACACACACACACACACACACACACACACACACACACGTGCGCGCGCGCAAGCACGCACGCACGCGCACGCGCGTGCACACACACACACACACACACACACACACACACACACACACACACACACACACACACACACACACACACACACACACTCAATGTGTATATGGGGAGTGTGTGTGTGTGTGTGTGTGTGTGTGTGTGTGTGTGTGTGTGTGTGTGTGTGTGTGTGAGAGAGAGAGAGAGAGAGAGAGAGAGAGAGAGAGAGAGAGAGAGAGAGAGAGAGAGAGAGAGAGAGAGATTTTATTATGATTACCTATCTGGTCCTCATGACATTAGTGACTGTGGAAACGTGGTTGAGAAAGGGAATAACAGAAAACGAGAAATAACCCTTCTTTTTCTTTGTTCCTTTTGTTTCATTGGATTTTCTTTTCTTCTTCTGTATCACCTTCTTCTGTATCACCTTCTTCTGTATCAACTTCTTCTGTATTAGCGCACAGAGCTCGTTCACTACATGAGATACTGCACTATTATCAAGCGCTCATTGAAGTTAATTTTAACAAGCATTGTTATCAAAGTAATACATGAACTCAATGACAAAACGAAGCCCGAGAATTCTTCTTTTGCAAAATCAGTATTGAGAAGTGACCCAAATCCGGCATGTGATATTGATTTTTTAAGCTTAAAAAGATTGTCTTAAAGAAAAAAAAAGGAAAGAAAAGCAGGTGGTAAGGGCGGGGTGCTCGATTCTGAACATATATTGTGTTTATTCCTGTCCTTCCGCGGTGAATTTTGTCATCTGATAACTGAATTCATCAATATCACTGAGTACTTACATTGCGATAACTGAATTCATCAACATCACTGAGTACTTATATTGCGATAACTGAATTCATCAACATCACTGAGTACTTATATTGCGATAACTGAATTCATCAACACCACTGAGTACTTATATTGCGATAACTGAATTCATCAACATCACTGAGTACCTATATTGCGAT
>CM031613.1:20094175-20104175 GCA_018398815.1 Conus ventricosus
ATATGTATAAAATACTTTTCTACTTCTAATGTGCTTTTAAAGGAAAGAAACCAGTTATATTTATCGTTATCAATCATACTAGCATGCCAGGTTTGTTTGTAAGAGCATATTAAACGATCTTTTAACTCTGAAAGAAATTGTCTATAATTACCTACACCTTGGCAAAGCCAAACAATACCAAAACCATTCTAGGTCAACAATTTTTTTACACGAGAGACCCAGTTGAATTTACCTGACTCATGTTGCAAAATCAACATTTTATAAGCTTGTCTGCATAATCTAGTTTCTTCTAAATTGACTAACTTTAGCCAATATTTAACAGATCTGACACAGGTTACAATATGTAATGGATAGCGCCCAGTCTCACCGTATATCATTTTGTTAGACGCATGCAACGGTACATGCAAAATGCGCTTTAACGCATAGGTGTGTACCTTTTCCATATAAACATTATCTAGCAAACCCCAGATCTCTGATGAATATGTTAAAATAGGTTGTATTTGCGTATCAAATAATTTCCAGAAGAGACAGAAATCAGATGAGTTCAATTTTTTCATTGTTTTCAATATTTCAATAACACCTCTCTTTCCCTTCTTATATGTTTCTAACCAGCATCTGTTTAAACTTAATTTTGTTGTAAAGAACATACCAAGATATTTGTAACTATTTGTTACTTGCACTTCCGTAGATCCAAAAAACCATCGTTCATGTTGAGCTAAATATCCCCCGTTTCTAAACACCATGATGTTAGTTTTACTTAGGTTAACTGTTAATTGTAGTTTGTCTGATTCTCTTTTTAAAGCGTTTAATTGGTTTTGTAGACCAATAGGCGTATCAGAAAGAAGAATAATATCATCTGCAAAAAGCATCAAAAATAATTCTATAGCCCCTGGTAACATTTGGATTCCATGTCTCCCACTTTTTGATATTTCTATAGCAAGTTCGTTTATGAAGAAAGAAAAAAGCATCGGGCTGAGTAAACAGCCCTGTTTCACCCACGTTGGCAATCGAAATAATCCGAGAAAACACCTTTGTCACGGACACACGCACTGACCGAATCATACATTCCTCGAAGGACTGCATACAACTTTCCATTTACACCATTCTTTCTCAAAATATTCCATAAAATGTTTCTGTTTACACAATCGAAAGCCTTTTGAAAATCCACGAAGGCGACATACAATTTAGATTTTCTTAATAGGTATTTTTGGACAATGGCATACAAGGTAAATATATGGTCAGTAGTGCTGTAGCCAGATCTGAATCCAGCTTGTTCTTCTATTATTTTATTTTCTTTATCAGCCCATGCTGTCAATCTTTTATTCATAATATGCGTATACATTTTACTTAATATGCTAGTCAAAGCAATGCCACGATAATTATCAGGGTTATTGGAATTACCCTTTTTATAAAGGGGAATTATTATGGATTTAGACCATGGTTCAGGGAAGATTCCTTTATCGAACAAAGAATTAAAAAGTGTTACTAAGAAATCAATAATAACAGAGTTACCATTTTTAAACATTTCATTAATTATTCTGTCGGGACCTGCACTCTTGCCACATTTAAGATGCTTTATGCTATTTATGATCTCATTTCTTGAGATATTTTCATTAAATAGGGGTTCATCAAGACGGTATTCTTCACTGTCTATTACTATGTTTATATCATCAGCTACGTCAGTAAATCCATTGAAGACACTAAAGAAATGTTCGTACCATTGTTGAGAGCTTATCTCGTTATAGATAACTGCTTTCCTGCTGATTGATCTAATTGTTGACCAGAAGAGTTTAGTGTCGTTCACGCTAGCTTTTAGTTTCTCTAGTCGTTCTGCGTCAAATTTTCTTTTCTTCTCTTTCCTGAAATCAGTATATTCTTTTCTTTCTTTTACATAATTTGCTTTATATTCTATCCTCAGATCTACAGACTTAACTCTTTGGTAACGTTTTAACCAACTTGTTACCTTCCTTTTCTTCTTTTCACACTCCCAATCAAACCAATCATCCACTTTTTTCTTTCTTTGTCCAACAACTCTCACCATACAGGCAGCAGCACTACATAAAGCATTTGTAAATAACTCAATACACATGTTTATATCTGTAGTAATATAAAGTAAAGCTCTTTCT
This sequence comes from Conus ventricosus, assembly GCA_018398815.1. NCBI lineage: Eukaryota > Metazoa > Mollusca > Gastropoda > Neogastropoda > Conidae > Conus > Conus ventricosus. The sequence goes on from CM031613.1 coordinate 20,096,302, forward strand.
AGAGATTGTTTAAAATCATCTGAGTTCAATTCTTCCTTGTAAATTTCCTCACTGTCATCTGACCACACAAAGCGTTCTTCCCGACACACCTGTGATGATTTTTCTGTCTTGTCTACACTACTGGTTTTCCATTTCAGTTCTAAAGGCAAATGCCAAGAAAACAAGCTATCACCAACAATCACTCTGCAATTACATAGTAAATCTTGAGAAGCAATATAATAGTCAACAACACTACTACCATTACAGGAAACAAAAGTGAACTCTCCGTTCGAATCATCTATACATGTTCCATTCAAAATCCCAAGATCAACAAAAAACACATGTCTAATAAGGATTTTCCAAACTTATTTACACGTATATCTTTAGAACGACGTTTAAAGTCATGTTTTATATCAGTATTATCATATAACATGTAATTCGAATCATTGACACCATAAGCACAATCCATGTTACCATCATCATCAACAATATCATAATAACCATCACAATAAATGTCGTGATTAATATCACCATCCTCCTCCTCATCACCATACCCATCATCATCATTACCAGTATTTTGAAAATAGGAAAATATATTCTCATGCATTGGTTGCTGGCTTCCTGTTCGAGCATTAAAGTCCCCACACATAAGGATATTAGCATCCTTATTTTCTAGTATATCTAATAAAGTATCCTCTACAATCATAATTCCATCTTTAACTATTAAGTCATCATAAAGTGGCCCTCCTTCTGGTACAACATAACAACCCACCAATAGTAAATCTTTAGATGTGTTAAATAATGCTTTATTTGCTTTCAAAACAACCATATTATCACAACTAACATTAATTTGACTAACAAACTTTTCGTAAATTCTTTTAACCATGAATAAAACCCCACCAGAATTTCGACCCTTATGTGATATTTTTTTTGCTGGTGCATGGTATTTCACATAGTTAAGAAAGATACCAGAAAAATCAAACTTCTTGTCAATAAACGTTTCAGTTAAGCACACAATGTCAAAAGTATTTACATAATTAATAAATGATGCATCATTTAGTTTAGAATATAAATTTTCTACATTATAATTAAGGAAGGATATTTCTTTTTCTTGATGGTCTTGAGAGAGAGAGAGAGAGAGAGAGAGAGAGAGAGAGAGGAGAGAGAGAGAGAGAGAGAGAGAGATAAAAGATAAGATAATGTTGCTTATAGCCCAGCCGAACGCAAAGGGCCACATCAGGGCTGTGAGAGAGAGAGAGAGAGAGAGAGAGAGAGAGAGAGAGAGAGAGAGAGAGAGAGAGAGAGAGAGAGAGAGAGAGGAGAGAGACAGAGAGAGAGACAAAGACAGAGAGCTTGGTGAGATGGTGAAACACACGACAGACATGATGTGGTGCCTTTTATCATGTCCAGCCTTCTTTTTCTTTGTTTCTTTGTTGATTGATCTCTTCCGTCACCTTTACGTGGAAGAACTTTACAACAACAACAACAAAAACAACAACAAGAACAACAACAACAAGAACAACAACAGCAAAAAAAAGAACAGGAAGGCAAAATCAATAACCGTTAGATAATGTATTTTGGATTTGCATGCAACGTGCATATGTGGATGTTGTTTTTTATATCATTTTCGGAAAAAAAAGCAAAGGAACATGATTTAGAAATGGGTTGACATCTTTTTACCTGACTGCACAGGTAGTGTCGTGATGATGTCGTAGTTTATAAATGCTTGTCCATTGCCCAGGTAAGGTTTTGTGTGTGTGTGTGTGTGTGTGTGTGTGTGTGTGTGTGTGTGTGTGTGTGTGTGTGTGTGTGTGTGTGTGTGTGTTGTGTGAACTAACTCGTCATACTTTGTGACAAATAACTTGCAGTCTAATGCTGAAAAAAAAGATGCGTTTCAAAAATTGTTGATCGCTTGTGTATTAGACCTGATGTCAGTTTGACCCCACCGTTGGTTTGTTGTTGTTGTCGTCGTTCTTTTATTTTATTTTTTGTTTGTATCTGTTTGTTGTTTTTCCAGTCCCCATCGGTACGATAACTACCTCATGGAAGCTGCCAGTATCCTCATCCCAGCCTCTCCAGACACAGCCACACCCATACTCAGTCCATCGCTGTCCCACACTGGCAGTTCACAAGGAGTCAATTCTAATCTGTCGGTTTGAAATGCATTAGCAATTTGTTCACAAACTGATTTGATGAAAACAAGACACTGGCCCCTCTTTGCTAATTACTGTATGTGTTTGTTGAAAGTGTTCAACCAAAGCAGTGGCGGGAGAGAAAGGGGATTTATCTGTACCTAAATTTGCAGCTCTTAGAATTAAGGTTCTGACAAAATGTAGAATAGTCTGTTTAGACCTAAGTGTATTTACTGAATCTTTCGTTTTTAGAAGAAAGAAGAAGAAGAAGAAGAAGAAGAAGTTTTTCGCATTAACTAGGCGCTGCTGCGAGAAACGTGGGACGAAGGGACCAACCACGAAGGATTTAGCTTTCTACCACGATTGTAACGCTACGTCTATTGTCTGCAATTGCGCAATGCTATGTTTCACATCTCCCAACCATCTTCCAACAGTATCAACTGTTTTTCTCATCCCAAATAAACCCGAGTATGGCCATTAGAGGCATAGAACAACAAAACTGACACGGGAAAACACGCCGATTTTAAAAGGCATCTGGATCATTTGACAGTAATACATAATTGTGAATATTTGACTTTTTCAGTTTGCTTCTATCTCCTTTACATTGATGCGTAGAGTATTAGGCTAATGCAGCCATTTACTTTAGATTTAGCCAGCTTATGTTTTGAACCTGTGAGCGTCGCCATTTGTGTGTGTGTCAAAGCTAAACAGCATACTTCGGTAAAGTTTGACGGTCGGTGACGTTTCTTTATCAACCACCTAAATAAAAGCGTTCATATTCTAGTGACATTTCTTAAAACTGATGCCAATCGTACGCATACGCACATAAACAAAATATATTCACAGAGCGTAGTCACAAAAGAAAATCAGCCATGGAGTTTCCGTGACACATGATGGCTGTACTTCTTCTTCTTCTGTGTACGCAGGCTGATACTCCCGCAGACACTCCCTGTATAGACAGGCAAGGGTTAATCTCATCTACCCAACAAAGGGAGGGGAGTTTTGTGTGTATGACCGTTTATTTTTATCCCGCCATTAAGGCAGCCATACTTCAACTTCAGGGAATCCATACCAATGGCCAAACTGGCCTTCTCTTCCGAAAGTTGGTGATGGGACTTTACGTGTGTGCAAGATGTTATGCGTGCATTCACACACGGAACCTCGGTTTATAGTCTCATTCGAAGGAATGTATGGGAAATGCAGTCAGAAATAATGTTTACTCCGAGGGAAAAATCCCCCTGTACCGAAACGGCCCGGCGGAGATTCGAACCCGCAACCTTTGGATTACAAGTCCGGCGCTCTACCAACTGAGCTATTCCGGCCCCATGATGGCTGTTAATTTGTTTGAACTCATTAGTCTGCATTGTACTTTAGTCTTTGCTCGACAATTCAAATGAATATACCAGTATTATTTAAGCGATGCTAAAACCTGAAGAATGTAACTCTGCATTTTCGTTGGTTTCAGTGATTCAAGTGTGCGAACTGGATGAGGAGGAGAGAGAAACGGACTGCAGCACTATAGAAAACGAGACAAAAGACAAAGAAAAGACACAAAACAAAATGCACCATACCGCGTATTGACTGCACAGTACGAACCTGACAAGGGAATATCCGACGAGTTAAGTCCTTCTTCAGCCATCACAAATAAGAGACCTAAAACTTCACAAAAATCAATACTCCCCAGACGGCTGCTGAGCAAGAGAATGGTCATGTACAAAAACGGAAGTGGAGAAATGACGACAGTTCAGTTACGGAGACCAGGAAGTAGAATGAAAGAGAGGGATGGGGGCAGGGATGGGGGAGGGGGGGGGGGGGGGGGGGGGGGGGGTATGGCTACAAGTTGTCAATAACACATCGGCCTTTGCTTTTTTTGTTTGTTAGTTAATTTCCATTGACATATGACTTGTCCATTTGATAGAGGGGCAATGTGTTGAAATTGCACCACCGTAGGCAATCCATCCCTTGGAACTTGGTGTCATTTGTCTTGAATGTATGTCGACATCAGTTTTGTTTACTCTTTTCTTAAAAGCCATTCAGCTCTTCTCTATAAGGAAAAAAAATGAAACGGGAACGGAAACAAACACAGACAGAAAGAAAATGGATCTCTCTCTCTCTCTCTCTCTCTCTCTCTCTCTCTCTCTCTCTCTCTCTCTCTCTCTCTCTTATATATATATATATATATATATATATATATATATTTCCGATGCCGTCAAAACTTTCATATTCCCGACTGAATAGAATTTAAAGATTTTAAAAAATGACAGGGAACGCCAGGAAGACGAGGACATAAAAAAAAACATGGGAAAGAAGAGAAGAGAGAAGCAGGTGCGAGGGGTGGAGGAAAGGGAGGGGGGAGGGGGTCAGAGAGCATGGGGAGCAGAGAATGGCAGTAAAAGAAATCAAGATCAACACTGGAAACGATCTATCTATCTATCTATCTATCTATCTATCTATCTATATATATCTATCCATCTATCTGTCTATCCATCCATCCATCCATCCATCTTATCTATCTATCTATCTATCTATCTATCTATCTATCTATCTATCTATCTATCTATCTATCTATCTATCTATCTATCTATCTATCAACTTTGCTACATACATACCTACCTACTTACCTACCTGTCTGTCTGTCTGTCTGTCTGTCTTGTCTGTCTGCTCTGTCTGTCTGTCTGTCTGTCTGTCTGTCTGTCTGTCTGTCTGTCTGTCTGTCTGTCTGTCTGTCTGTCTGTCTGTCTGTCTGTCTGTCTGTCTGTTCTGTCTGTCTGTCTGTCTGTCCGTCCGTCCGTCCGTCCGTCCGTCCGTCCGTCCGTCGTCCGTCCGTCCGTCCGTCCGTCCGTCCGTCCGTCCGTCCGTCCGTCCGTCCGTCCGTCCGTCCGTCCGTCCGTCCGTCCGTCCGTCCGTCCGTCCGTCCGTCCGTCCGTCCGTCCGTCTATCTATCTATCTATCTATCTATTAGAAAAAGAGGAGTGGTGTGTGATCATAAGATGATGAAAGAACGCAAAAAGAATACAACAAAGCACAAGAGGAAGACTAGCAGATCAAGCACTGACATCATGAAGAAAAGAAGAAATGCCTTTGTTCGAGTTTCAGACACTTTCTCCATCAACAGACAAAACACTCTCTCTGGCTAGAAGAGAAGAAAAGAACAACGTTTCAACAGGACAATTGTCGTCTGCTTTCCCTCGCCGCCATTTTTCTCGGACGCACTTTACAAATTAACTAGACACAGAATGAATGAATGAATAAATAAATGACAGACAGAGAGACTGAACAAAAAAGTTGAATAACGAAATAACAATCCCACGTTCGGCAGCATCAGCAAAAAGTTGAAAGACGAACAAATCTTAAAAGTTTGCAAGACAGCGATAGTGACACTCTTGTTTCATTCGTAAGTCAAAACTGGAATCTGTGAATGCTGCCGAATTTCGCAATGGTACAAACTGATGATACAATGAAATGAAATGATTCTATGAACATCATTTACGAAAAAACCCCAAAGGGAACACTTGCCTTTTGTGAGTAGCATTTGTCATTTTAATCTAAAAATGTAAGATTTTTGTGTTACTTAACTTATGGGGGGCGGGTGTGTGTGTGTGTGTGTGTGTGTGTGTGTGTGTGTGTGTGTGTGTGTGTGTGTGTGTGTGTGTGTGTGTGTGTGACTGAATTTAGCTGAATTGTAAGGGACCCATATACACAACAAAATACAGCCAAGTTAGAAAATGTAGGCAACAACTCACAGCAGCAAAACTTGTTTCTGCTAAGCGTCATTTCAGTTTCAGCGCCACAACAATCTTTCAATGGTGAGAATGGACCTTATAAGAGGAGAGCAGGGTCTGATTTTATTTTTCTAATTTTGTACCGCCATTTCCGTTATTTTTCCCCATACCTTATAAATAGCAACATGGTTTGATTGAACTTTTGATTTGAGAACAGTTCATAGTTTTTTGTTTTTGTTTTTGTTTGAGAAACATTTAGGCTGAACAACGAAATATGCTATGACATTATCCCCCGTTTTCTACAGCGATTTCGGCATTTTATGCACGCTGCCTGCTCAGTCACCTCCCCTTCATTGTTTGGATTCTCCAAGATTCACCCACTTCCGCAATGGTGCCGAGTAAGCCAAGACTGTGGTGACGACACGATCAGGTGACCTTTCTCTCGGCTTCACAAGGGAAATCCAGGAATGACCGTGGAGGTAAAATGGACGCGGTGTGAGAGCCCCTGTGTGCTGTGTGTGTCCCCTAAAGGGTTTCACCTCAGCCCATAGGTCGACTCAGGTTACAGGGACAGTAGAATAGTCAGCCAGGAAGTTATGGGGTGTAAAAAGGGTCTGGAAAGTGCATTCGTGGAACTTGATCTCTCTTTTCAATAATTGATCACTTGGTGCCTTAGAGAGAGAGAGAGAGGAGAGAGAGAGAGAGAGAGAGAGAGAGAGAGAGAGAGAGAGAGAGAGAGAGAGAGAGAGACGGACGGATGGACGGACGGACGGACGGACGGACGGACGGACAGACAGACAGACAGACAGATGGACGAACAGACAGACAGACAGACAGACAGAGATTCACAGAACCAGAAAAAAAACCCTCAAAAGATCGTGAATCTGAATTCCCCAATGGATAACTCGGGACATTGTCTGAAAAAATAAGCCTGCATAAATGTTTCGCGCAGAAGTTCACTGAAAACATTCAGATTCAGATTCAGATTCTTGCCACGAAGTTGATGTTCTCACCTCCATCTGCTGATGTGTTTGTTTTGACTGTGTGTCTGCAAGATTACACACAAACCACTGAATGTAATTCTATCAACACTTTAGTGGAAAAAAACACAAAAAAACGTGGCTTGAAGACGATCCCTTTGAAGTTTGGAACGAATCCGGATCAAAAACGGATCCTGAGCCCCTCAGCAAGATGATATAGAAATATGGAAGCAACTGAAAAGAAACGTGGTGGACAGTTGAAAAGTAGCCCAAGGACAAACGGCGAAAAAACATAATCCAAGACCAACATTTCAAAAAAAAAAAAAAAAAGAAAAAAAAAGAAAGAAAACAAAACAAAACAAAACAAAACAAAAAAAGAAAGAAAAAGAATTACCCTTCCGATGTTATCGAAACTTAAATGTAAAAGGGAATGTGCTCTAACGCTCTAAGGATAAACCCATTGAGTTTAGGCGCACATTCCCAGAGTTCCATATTCTCTAGTTCTTCAATTCCATCCTCCTTCCGTCTCTCTCTCCCCCCCCCCTCTTTTCTCTCTCTCTTTTCTCTCTCTCTCTCTCTCTCTCTCTCTCTCTCTCTCTCTCTCTCTCTCTCTCTCAAGAAGTCACTGGAAGAATAGGCAATGCCTACAATCTTCATTCTTAGTACAATTATCACATGTTTAATTCCTAATTGTTTAAGCCCTCCCACACCCCTTCTTCTCTTTCTCTTTCCTCCCCCTATATCCTGATTTCCTTTTTCTCATCACTGTCGGATATTTCATTATGAACATCCTGTTTCTTAGCACTGTCGGATATTTCATTTTGAACATCTTGTTTCTTATCACTGTCGGATATTACATTATGAACATCTTGTTTCTTATCACTGTTGGATATTTCATGATGAATTTCTTGTTTCTTATCACTGTCGGATGTTACATTATGAACATCTTGTTTCTTATCACTGTCGAATATTTCATGATGAATATCTTGTTTCTTATCACTGTCGGATATTTCATTATGAACATCTTGTTTCTTATCACTGTCGGATATTTCATTATGAAC
>CM031613.1:20111675-20116675 GCA_018398815.1 Conus ventricosus
AAAACAAAACAACAATAGCATGCTTAGTTTCTATTAACGGTCTTACATTAAGGCACTGACAATGAGGAAGCAAGGAACTTGAGGCAATCATATAATCAATTACGCTAGAACCACTATCAGATACATAAGTAAAGTCACCTGAACATTTCAATGCTTTCAGACCATTAAGAATACACAGATTAAATTCATGACATAGATTTAACAAATATTGACCAAAAGGGTTTACCATAGTATCCTTGGAGATTCTCGGAAAGGGTTCCTCACTTAGGGACGCATCCATATTATATGACATATAATTCTCTACAAATACTTCTTTTACGTCATCAACGGGGTCACAATTACTCAGGTTAACTATGCCAGTTCTTGAATTTAAATCGCCACAAATTATCATCGGTAACCACCCAGTTTCTCTAAAAACTTCCAACAAGCATTCTTCTAACAAGGATATGCCTTTATAAATATCTGTTTCTTCATAGCATTTAGAACCTTCAGGTGGGAGATAAGCACCTATTATCAAACAGTCCGTGTTCAATCCAAGAAGGCGGCGAGAAAACTTCAGAACAATAATATTGTCAATTTCACTGTCCACTCTTTCAACATAATTTGCAAATTCATTCCTAATTAAGAAAGCTACACCCCCTGACAAACGACCAAAGACACTACCTGACACCTTAACACCCGGGCTAGAGAAAACTTTATGAGAAGGAAACACTGTATCTGCTTTTGTAAATGTTTCAGCCTACTGTATACAGTCATATATGTCATCTTAAGGCAAAAAGTCAGGCTCTGTGGCAATACGCCATAGACCTTCAACGTTAAGTGATGCAAAAGTCAAAAATCTACTTTTGTATGTACACTTCTGCGTAATAGAACTTAAGGTACAGTCTTCAGCTGTAACCAACGCTGGCTGCACTGCAGTGGGACTAGCGTGTTCAGTGCCCTGGCCTGCCCGTCATCTCCTGTTGCCCCTGCTGCCGCTCCGGCCCTCTTCTCCCCTTGAAGCCTTGGTATTGTTACCCTTGCCCGAAACAGGGTGCTTCTCCATACTGCCAGCAGAGGCCTGAGAGCGGCCCGTGTCATGGCTGGCGAAGGCAGAGAGCCAGACGCCGACAAGGACAGTGCCTGGTGAGAGCCACCGATACGGTCCCTCCACACAGGTGCCGTGGGACCCCTCGCCTGCTGTTGCAGACTGCTGCTGAGTGGACAGAGGGGAACCCCTGCCTCGACCCTCGCTCCCCACACTGGTACCGTAGGTCACGTCTTCTGGTGTTGCAGACTGCTGCGGGGTGGACAGAGGGGAACCCCTGCCTCGACCCCCGCTCCCCACACTAGTGCCGTAGGTCACGTCGCCTGGTGTTGCGGACCGCTGCGGAGTGGACGGAGGGGAACCCCTGCCGAAGCCTTGCAGGTGTGTGGGTGAAACGGGCACATCTCTTGACACAGCAGTGGGCCCTGACTCAGTGTGCGCTGCCTTCAGATCACAGTTGTCATGTGAAGTAGTGGTAATGGAAGCAGGCATGACAGTCTCGAGTATCCTCAGGACAGGGTCGTCCGTGGAAAGGTCATCGGTCAATATGTGGTGAGCACCAGTGTCCTTGTCTCTCTGGGTGTTCAGTCCGTCTTCCGTCTGCTGCTCACTGTGTCTGTCTTCATCTTCACGGTCACTTACAGAACTGTCCTCTTTAACCCCATTCTCAGTGTTCTCAGTGTCGTGAAAGTCGTCCATGTCGCCTGTCAGTGCCCAGTCCCCGCACAGATTAAAGATACCATTGTGTCATGTGACGTAGCCTCACATCAAGGCATGTGACGCTCCATCACATGTAGTTAGTGATAGGAATCATTTCCCCATGCCACAACTAAAAAGGAAGAATATTCATGTGGCTTGACTAGTGTAGCGGGCGTCCCTAAATAATTGTGAGAATGACTCATTAAATAAACAAACGTGGTCATTGGGTGAAAGTGACCACTGAGAGATAGTTTAATAAGGGCTGGTAAGGTGCTGGTCATGTGTTTTGAACACTGAGTATGCACTCACTAGGAGGAGGGAGGAAAGAATCAGTTTTAGCCCAGCAGATGGCCTAGAGACTCGAACCTGTCAGGACGCTGGTCCTCACAGCTGACCAGTCATTACCAGCCCTTCACCTTTCGCCCTTCACCTTTCACTCTTCACCCCGTGAGGTGGTTAAAGATGGCCATGGTGTGGGGAAAACACCGGTAGTTCAGCCCCAGCAAATAAGGACTCCAGGGAGAAGAGTCGGAATTCATCATATCTCCAGTGACGGGAGAATTCAAGGGGGCGATACGCTGTCTGAGAGAGACAGGGAATCATGACAGTATGGAGCGAGTCTTAATTCTGATGCAGGCATAGCATCAAGGAGTGAAAGAATTATTTATTCTCCTGGTCTGGATCTTGGGCCAGTGTTATGTGAAGGCCACGACTTGACAGAAACTTGTATTGATGTAAATGGGAAAATTAGTTTATCTCTCATTCTGGAAAAGAGAGATACATATATAGAATCTATTCATGAATTGTTTGATGTGATTTAGTAAAGTGTTTTTCCCCGAAGGAGAGGGGGAGAAGAAAAAACATTCGGTAGTGCGCCTTTTGGTTGATTGGAAAGATTGCGTGTGCGTATGGAGTAAATGCTGTCATGAATGCGTGTGTGCAAAAGTGACAGTGTGACACATTGGGCACCCCGCCCTCCCCTCCTGCTTCCTCGTAGACATCCTCTTGGGCACGGTCAGTGTCGTCACGAGACAACGGTCTGTCTATAGTGTCGATACCAGATAACCTGCGATGTGATGTGTATTAACACACCGTCTGTTGTCGTAGTCGTAGTTCTATCGTGACTGATTGTGTCTTCTTGACGCTGTAACGGGCACCACACGGCCGTTTCTCAGGTACCCCCGTCGCCCCTCTTGCCGGAGTCGCATCATCTCGTCACGCTGGTGCGGGGTGAGATCAGGACCAAGTCTGACGCCCTCACTCTCCTGCAGCTCACGACGAGCCCTCTGGCTGGACATCAGGACCGTGGTCAAGTCATGCCGCCTGAAGGTAACGATGACAGCTCTCTTCTGGGGCTGTACAGACATATCGTGGGTGACGGGGAAGTGACCTCCGTACCTCGTTGTAAGCTCGAAGGGCCGTTACTTGGGGATCCATATTTCGAGAGTAACCTTTAACCTCGTGATTAGCAGTGGGTGAGGGGTGGGCAACGTACAACGAGGACAGGGCATGAGTTCGCCGTGGGTTAGATCAAAACAAAGCCATTGGACACGTTCAATGATCACGAACTTCACGCAAAGTTAATATTTCGTCGTCACAACATTTCCAGCTGACAGACACTCTCCGAGAAAACATTGAATTTGATTTGCACACACTGTGACACGGAACTCGGCCTCCTGCTCTCCAAGTGTGTCTGTAGCTCCCAAGTTCGTCTGCTACGATAGTTGGCTTAGCTCTTGGTGTGTGTGTGTGTGTGTGTTGTGTGTGTGTGTGTGTGTGTGTGCGTGTGTGTGTGGTGTAGGCTAAATCAGTCTTCGTGCCTGTGTGTGTCACTGTTACTTTGTGTCAGTGTGTGTATGTGTGTGTGTGCGTGTGAGCGTGACTTAATCATGTTTATGGCCTTTTAATAGTTTTATCAAACTTGTTTTAGTTCAGCTGCTTTTTCAGTCTTTGTGTGTGTGTCTGTGTCAGCGTGTTTGCGGGCATGTGCAGAAGGTTGGGGGTTATTCTAGATATGCGCAGAAGGAGGGAATCCCTCTTTTTATCTGACCTTCACCCTTTGATCTCTGGACACTTCGTTGGTTGAAACCGAGACAAAACCCAGAGAATATAGATACGAAAGGGGGCCGATAGCTCAGTTGGTAGAGCGCCGGACTCGTGATCCTGGGGTTGCGGGTTCGAATTTCGGTTTAGGGGGATTTTTCCCTCGGAGTTAACATTGGTTCTGACTCCATCCCCCATATAGTCGTTCGGATGGGACTATAAACCGAGGTCTAGTCTGTGTCACATGCACTAAAGATCATACACGGACTCTAAAGATCCCGATGCTCATGTCCTAAGACGGGTGAGTACCGGCTACACGAAAATACACAATGCATGCAACCTGTGTGCCATAATAGTCTACTTGAAGGCTGTGAGCACGGGGCAGGTTAAACATCCCCATCTGGAAGAAAGAAAGAAAGAAAGAAAGTAGATTGCGCTGCACCCACACGGTTTGTACCCAGGAGGTCATCTCGTTGTAGAAGTAAGTTTACCGACGACATGTAACTACGGCCCCTGGTCACTCTTGCGTCGTCCCACGCGAACAGCATCTACAACATCGTCACAGTCCCACACGAATTCAATGTAGTAAGTGTTCAGTAAGGTAATGAGCGTACTGACCAGCCCTGATGATGTTTCACCTGACGGTTCCTCCAGCCCGGAAATCTTAACGTTCCTGCGACGTAGATCTGACTGTATTCGTTCAAAACTGGTTCTCCAGTCTCTGAATGTAATCTTCTGACTCATGCATTCGTCTTTGGAGGGTCTGTATATCCGTCGAGTTCCGTGTGACTGCCTGCGACACAAACGACAACCCCTGCTTGATGTCCGACATGTCATGTGCGAACTGATTCCGCATATTGACTGTCTGGTGTGAAAGGCTGGACACTAACCTCATCACAGAGTCAATCTGCTGTGACAGGCGCGCCTCACTACCCCCGTCGTAGGCGTTGATAGAATTCTGAGGAGTGGGTCCGGGATTTTCTTCCACGTCACCACATCGCAAGATCAACACTGCCGACAACCAGAACAAAAGCAAGTCTGACGGCCTAACTTTCAGTCGAGTAAAAATCAGCGTCCTGGACTTGTGAGAAGTTACCGCTACTCTCGCTCTCTTTGCATAAAGAGGTAGAGGTAAATACCCACAATGTTGGCACGCAGAATTGCAGATCGAGCAAGCACATTCCTCAGTAGAAAACACCTAGACATTTTCTAGTCCAAAAATCAGTTCACG
>CM031613.1:20121675-20127928 GCA_018398815.1 Conus ventricosus
TCAGCCCCCCTGGGGGTAACGATGAAGCCTTTTTGGGGGTTTACAGACATACGTGGGTGAGGGGGGAATGCCCCCCGTACCTCGTTGTAAGCTCGAAGGGCGTTATTTGGGGGGATCCATATTTCGAGAGTAATTTTTAAAAACCCTCGGATTAGCAGTGGGTGGGGGTGGGCAACGTACAACGGGGACGGGGCAGGGTTTTCGCCGTGGGTTAGATCAAAACAAACCCATTGGACAGTTAAATGATCACAAAATTCCGCAAATTTAATATTTCGTCGTCAAACTTTCCCCAGGACAGACACTCTCCAGAAAACTTTTAAATTTTGATTGACAACTGGACCGGACCGGCTCCTGTCCCAAAGTGTGCTGTGCTCCCAAGTTCGTCTGCTACAATTTGGGTTTAGCTCTTGGTGTGTGTGTGTGGGGGGGGTGTGTTGGTGTGTGTGGGGTTGGATTTAGCTAAATCATCTTCGTGCTGTGTGGTCACTGTTACTTTTGCTGTGTGTATTTGTGTGTGCGTTAGCGTGACTTAATATGTTTATGCCCCTTTTAAAAGTTTTTTTCAAACTTTTTTTAGTTTAGCTGCTTTTTTTGTCTTTGTGTGTGTGTCTGTGCAGCGGTTTGGGGGGATGTGCAGAAGGTGGGGGTTATTCTAGATATGCGCAGAAGGGGGAACCCTTTTTATTGCCTTCCCCTTGACTCGGACATTTGGGGGGGGTTGAAACCCGGACAAAAACCCCGAGAAATAGATCGAAAGGGGCCCAAAGTCATTGGAGAGCGCCGGATCGTGACCTGGGGTTGCGGGTTCGAATTTTTGGTTTAGGGGATTTTTTTTTTCCCTCGGAGTTAAAATTTTGGTTCTGATCCCTCCCCCTAAGTCGTTCGGATGGGACTAAACCCGGGGTTTGTCGTGTCACATGCACTAAAGACATACCGGGCCAAAGCCCCCTGCTCAGTCCAAAGGGTGGTACCGCTACACGAAAAAACACATGCATGCAACCCTTTTGCCATAAAAGTCTACTTTAAGGCTGTGAGCACGGGGCGGTTAAAATCCCCCCTGGAAGAAAGAAAGAAAGAAAGAATAGATTGCGCCACCCACCGGGTTTGTACCCCCGGGGGTCTCCTTGTAAAGTAAGTTTTCCGCGACATGTAACTACGGCCCCTGGTCACTCTGCGTGTCCCCCGCGAACAGATCTACAACTCGTCACGTCCCACACGAATCAATGTAGAAAGTTTTCATAAGGTAAAAGAGCGTACTGACCAGCCCTGAGATTTTAACCCGCGGGTTCCCCCAGCCCCGGGAAAACTTAAGTTCCTGCGACGTAGATCGACTGTATTCGTTTATGGTTCTCCAGCTCTGAATTAATCTTTACTCATGCATTTGTTTTGGAGGGGCTGTATTTCCCGAGTTCCGTGTGATGCCCGCGACAAAACGACAACCCTGCTTGATTCCCCACAGTCAGGCGAACTGATTCCGCAATTGACGTCGGTGTGAAAAGGTGGACCAACCTCATCACAGAGTAATCTGCTTTTTTTTGGGCAGGCGCCCTACTACCCCCTCGTAGGCGTTTTATTTGAAATCGGGAGTGGGTCCGGGGTTTTTTCCACGCCCACATCGCAAGATCAACCTGCGACACCAGAAAAAAAGCAAGTCTACCCTAACTTTTTGAGTAAAAAACAGCGTCCCGGACTTTTGAGAAGTTACCGCACTCTCCCTCTTTTCCATAAAGAGGTGAAAGGGGGTTGAAATACCCACAAATGTTGTGCTGCAGCGCGTAATTTGGGATGATCGGGGCAAGCCCAAAATTTCCCCAAAAAAAAACCTTTACATTTTCTAAGCCAAAAAATCAGTTCACGCTAGCTACAGGTGAAGGACGGGGGCTCGTCAAACACGTCCGACCCGAACGGTGACCGCGCGTTCACTCCAAGAGAGAGCGAGGAGAAGAGAGAGAGAGAGAGAGAAACGAGAGAGAGAGAGAGAAGAGAGAGAGAGAGAGAGAGAGAGAGATACTGACAATGACACAGTTTTATTGCCAAGAGCAAACAAGCCCTGTTGGAAAGGGGGTTACAATTACTGCATTAAGAGATTGAGCCAAGTAGCTGCAAATGAGAAACATAGAATTAAAATAATTTAACTAGAAATTCAAATCTATAGACGGCAACATATACCTACACGGATACAAACACACTCTCACACAACCAACGCACGTGCACGCGCGCACACGCACCCACACACACGCGCACACACACAGGCACGTGCGCGCGAGGCACACCACACACACACACACACACACACGCACACACACACACACCAATCACAGACACCCCCCCCACACACACACACACCACAGACAACCACACACACACAAACTCACTCACTTACCCGCACACCTGAGTGCTCCATTGTTTTGACCATCAAGCCATGAAAAATACATAGCAAGCCCTGACGGTGATTTCATACATCGTCACACATTTTAGCTCAACCATTTAATTCGTAAATATTCTTTCTACGAAAATCACTAGCTTCTGCTTCAAATCTTGCAAATGATAAGGTATTTTGTTCATTCTTGCTGGATAGAATTGCTGTGATATCTTTTCTCTGTGCAGCTGGCTCCCTGAAATTTTGCATCTACTTCGAATATCTGCGTAGGCAGGACAATAAAAAACAAAAAAGTGACAAGAAGAGAGAGAGAGAGAGAGAGGAGAGAGAGAGAGAGGAAGAGAGGAGAGAGAGAGAGAGAAGAGAAGAGAGAGAGAGAGTAGAAAGAGAGAGAGATGGAGAAGAAGAAGAAGAAGAAGAGAAGAAGAAGAAGAGAGAGAGAGAGAGAGAGAGAGAAGAGAGAGAGAGAGAGAGAGAGAGATGGATAGAAGAGAACAGAGAGAGAGAGAGGAGAGGAGGAGAGAGAGAGAGAGAGAGGAAGAAAACAGAAGAGAGAGAGAGAGAGAGGAGAGAGAGAGAGATGGAGTAGAAAGAGAGAGAGAGAGAGAGAGAGAAGAGAGAGAGAGGAGATAGAGAGAGAGAGAGAAGAGAGAGAGAGAGAGAGATGAGAGAGAAGAGAACAAGAGAGAGAGAGGAGAGAGAGAGGAGAGAGATGGAGTAGAAGAGAAACACAGAGAGAGAGAGAGAGTGACGAGGAATGGAGGAGAGAAGAGAGAGAGGAGAGAGATGAGACATAGTTACAGACGGAGAGAAGAGAACAGAGGAGACGAGGAGAGAGAAGATGCAGTAGAAGTGAAGAATAAGAAGAAGAGAAAGAAGAAGAAAGAAGAAGAAGAAGAGAGAAGAGAGAGAGAGAGTGGAGGCGAAGGAGAGAGCGAGGAGAGAGAGAATGAGGGAAGAGTGAGAGGACGGGGAGAGAAGAGTGAGAGAGAGAGATGGAGTTAAGTAGAAGAAAAAGAGAGAGAGAGAGAGAGAGGAGAGAGAGGAGACGAGAGAGTTGAGGGAGGAGGAGAGAGAGGAGTTCTGAGAGAGAGACAGAGAGAGAGACAGAGAGAGGAGAGAGATGGAGTTGTAGAAGAGTAAGAGAAGCGAGAGAGAGAGAGAGAGAATCGAGAGGAGAGAGAGAGAGGAGAGAAGAGAGAGGACGGGAGAGATGTGAAGAGAGAGAGAGAGAGGATGGATTCGTAGAGAAACAGAGGAGAGACAGAGAGAGAGAGAGAGAAGGAGAGATGGGAGAGAGAGATGAGAGAATGAGAGATGAGAGAGGGAGGTGCGGATGGAGAGAGATGAGATGGAGTCGAGAGAGACGAGTGTCAGATGAGAGGAGGGGAGGAGGATCTGAGAGAGAGAGTGAGAGACGAGAGATGGATTAGATGAGAGGAAAGAGAAAAGAAGGAGAGAGGAGGAGAGTGAGGGGAGAGAGAGAGAGAGGAGGAGAGAGCGAGATGCGAGAGTGAAGGACTGAGTGAAGAGAGAGAGGAGAGATGGAGTAGAAGAGATCAGAGTCGAGAGTCAGAGAGGAGACGAGTAGAGGGAGACCCTGATAGATAGACGATGTGGGTTGAACGAGGAGTAACGAGAGCGAGAGAGTGGAGAGAGAGGGAGAGAGAGAGAGGATGATGATGATGTTGATGTTGAGATGATGTTGATAATCTTTATTTTCCAAGGGTATGAGATGGATAAGCAAAACATTATGCTTGTTTCATCCGGCCTGGGCCCCGTTTAAAGGGATAAGTATGAACTAGCGAATAAGACTTAAAAAACATTTAACAAACACAGAGACTAGGTTTTCGTTTTGTTCCCCTTTATTTTATTTTTCGATTTTCTAGTGTACAGCATCCTTTAGAAAAAGTGGTGAGAAGAGAGTCGATGATTGGTGACATAATATGGTGCTTCAACCAGTCTCGGAACTCTACAAACTTGATAATTATGTTTATTTATTGGCCCTCAGGATTCTTCCTCCATCCTGCCCCCCCCTCCCCTCCTTGCCTCGGTGCGTTCCCCCCCCCGCCCCCCCGCCCCCTCCCCTTTCCCTCTTCCTGCTGCCCGCCCTCTCCTTTGCTTTGATGTGAACCTCCTTTCCGTCAGCCTTTCACCATGGAGTCAGTTGTGGGGCGGGATGGGAAGTCATCTTATTTAGAGTGCAACATATTGGATACTCCTCAAAGCTGCTGACACTGGATGGAAACGTGGACAAAAAAATCATGTATATTAGGTATGCGGGGTTTTTGGTGTGGAGGGCGACTATAATGATTAAGATTCTGTCATGTACCCTTTGTCATCTGCCCCTTTTTCACTTTTTTTTTTTTATTTATTTTTTATTCTTTTAAAAATCATTTTCAAACATGTGTTCTCTTGCGCACTATTTTTGGCTCTGATTCTTTTTCTATATCTGCTGACAGAGAAACCATTATGATAGGGTGCCTTATCGTTCTTTGTTACCGTCTTCCTAATTATTGTTGCTGTCATCCTATATTATTGGTTGCTGTCATCTTATTATTGTTGCTGTCATCCTAATTATTGTTGCTGTCATCCTTAATTATTGTTTTCTGTCATCCTAATTATTGTTGCTGTCATCCTAATTTTGTTGCTGTCATCCTAATTATTGTTGCTGTCATCCTAATTATTGGTCTGTCATCCTAATTTTCGTTGCTGTCTTCCTAATTATTGTTGCTGTCTTCCTATTATGGTGCTGTCATCCTAATTAGTTGTTACTGTCTTCCAAATATTGTTACTGTAATCCTAATTATTTTTTCTGTAATCCTAATTATTGTTTACTGTCATCCTAATTATTGTTGCTGTCATCCTTATTATTGTTGCTGTCATCCTTAATTAATTGTTGCTGTCATCCTATTATTGTTGCTGTATCCTAATTTATTGTTCGGTCATCCTTTTATTGTTGCTGTCATCCTATTATTGTTGCTGTCATCCTTATTATGTTGCTGTCTGCCTAAGTATTGTTGCTGTCATCCTAATTATTGGTTACTGTCATCCTGATTATTGTTACTGTCATCCTAATTATTGTTGCTGTTCATCCTAATTATTGTTGCTTCATCCTAATTATTGTTTCTGTCATTTGATTATTGTTACTGTCATCTAATTATGTTACTGTCCCATTCCTAATTATTGTTGCTGTCTTCCTAATTATTGTTACTGTCCTCCTAATTATTGTTACTGTATCCTAATAGTGGATACTGTCATTCATAATTATGTTTAATGTCATCCTTTTTATTGTTAATGTCTTCCTTATTATTGTTAATGTCATCTAATTATGTTTCTTGTCATCCTAATTATGGTTACTGTAATCCTAATTATGGTGATAGCGATCATGGTGGTTTTCCCACACCGCACCGCACTGCTACGCAGAATCATTGCCCGCCCTGTCTACCTCACCCCCCCCCCCCCACCCCCGTCCACCCATTTGTAAGTTATTATTATACATCTGTGGAGCTGTGCTGAATGTAGTATTTGCCCCTGTCTTACTTGGGGGGGAATTTGTATTAGCTATTTTTTGTGTATGCTTTTTCAATGTTGAATTGTAAGTTATTATTATACATCCTGTTGAGCAGATTTGTTTTGTTTTATTTTGCTGTTTCATGATTGTAAGCTATTTGTGTGCATGCTTTTTCATGATTGAAGTGTTTCTTTCTGAGTGATGTAATTATAGATCGATTAGGATTGGTGCATCCATCTCCAGACTAGTGCCACCCCACTGTTCCTGTTTGTCCCTCCCCCCCCCACCACGCCCTGTTTCCTCCCATTCCCCACCTCACCCCAACATCTTAGCTCACCCCTCTCCCCCTTCCCCGCCAA
>CM031613.1:20129239-20141739 GCA_018398815.1 Conus ventricosus
AATCATTGAGTGAAAATTACAGACTGGGATCACACCGTGCGGTGTTAATCTTGTCAGTCTTGTGTCTTTGACCGTCTCACGTTGTCTTGTATAATTTTCTTATCATGAAAAGATTTCACTGTCTGAAATATTATGCACACACCTGAAACAGCATGATGTCAAATTCACTGTCACTTTCATTTTTTTTCCTATTTGTGTATATAGTACTATTTTTTTTATCCTTTTTTTCCCCCTAAATTTCGCCAGGGACAGTTCGCTTGATGCATGGTGTTTTTTTCATTACATGCTGAGAGTGTATGATGCATAGGGAACATCAGTGTATGATTTCATGTGAAAGACAAGAACTCTGACCATTACTTATGGTCAAATGAAGGGGGGGGGGGGGGAGAGAGAAGCCATGGCCAGCACAAATGTTCAAAGCATGGATCAAAAATGTTGTAGCTTCATGCGTGAATGTGCTATCTCTGATTGGCCACATTTCTAGCGCAGGATTTTTTTTTTTTTTGGCTTAATAGCAAGTACCAGTCTCTTTTGAGCATGGTTTGTACTGGGATACCTGATGTAAGGAAGCTGAGAAGACAGCTTTGTCACACTGTCTTGAATTCAGCTGACTCTGCACACTGTCGTCATTGCCATTCTGAGTGGTTAATTGGAAACAGAGGAGAGAGGAAGACTCCCTGATAGAGGAGAGAGGAAGACTCCCTGATTTGCTGTCCCTCTCTGCCCTGCTTTCTTCATAACCTTCATCTTTCTCATTCTCTGTGGCTCCCTCAGTAACAGCACTAGGAAGACTCCTGATTTGCTGTCCCTCTCTGCCCTGCTTTCTTCATAACCTTCATCTTTCTCATCTCTGTGGCTCCCTCAGTAACAGCACTAGGAAGACTCTTGACAGCCCTGATGTGGCCCTTTGCGGTCGGCTGGGCTATAAGCAACATTATCTTATCTTATCTTATCCCTGATTTGCTGTCCCTCTCTGCCCTGCTTTCTTCATAACCTTCATCTTTCTCATTCTCTGTGGCTCCCTCAGTAACAGCACTAGGAAGACTCCCTGATTTGCTGTCCCTCTCTGCCCTGCTTTCTTCATAACCTTCATCTTTCTCATTCTCTGTGGCTCCCTCAGTAACAGCACTAGGAAGACTCCCTGATTTGCTGTCCCTCTCTGCCCTGCTTTCTTCATAACCTTCATCTTTCTCATTCTCTGTGGCTCCCTCAGTAACAGCACTAGGAAGACTCCCTGATTTGCTGTCCCTCTCTGCCCTGCTTTCTTCATAACCTTCATCTTTTTCATTCTCTGTGGCTCCCTCAGTAACAGCACTAGGAAGACTCCCTGATTTGCTGTCCCTCTCTGCCCTGCTTTCTTCATAACCTTCATCTTTCTCATTCTCTGTGGCTCCCTCAGTAACAGCACTAGGAAGACTCCCTGATTTGCTGTCCCTCTCTGCCCTGCTTTCTTCATAACCTTCATCTTTCTCATTCTCTGTGGCTCCCTCAGTAACAGCACTAGGAAGACTCCCTGATTTGCTTTTCCCTCTCTGCCCTGCTTTCTTCATAACCTTCATCTTTCTCATTCTCTGTGGCTCCCTCAGTAACAGCACTAGGAAGACTCCCTGATTTGCTGTCCCTCTCTGCCCTGCTTTCTTCATAACCTTCATCTTTCTCATTCTCTGTGGCTCCCTCAGTAACAGCACTAGGAAGACTCCCTGATTTGCTGTCCCTCTCTGCCCTGCTTTCTTCATAACCTTCATCTTTTTCATTCTCTGTGGCTCCCTCAGTAACAGCACTAGGAAGACTCCCTGATTTGCTGTCCCTCTCTGCCCTGCTTTCTTCATAACCTTCATCTTTCTCATTCTCTGTGGCTCCCTCAGTAACAGCACTAGGAAGACTCCCTGATTTGCTGTCCCTCTCTGCCCTGCTTTCTTCATAACCTTCATCTTTCTCATTCTCTGTGGCTCCCTCAGTAACAGCACTAGGAAGACTCCCTGATTTGCTGTCCCTCTCTGCCCTGCTTTCTTCATAACCTTCATCTTTCTCATTCTCTGTGGCTCCCTCAGTAACAGCACTAGGAAGACTCCCTGATTTGCTGTCCCTCTCTGCCCTGCTTTCTTCATAACCTTCATCTTTCTCATTCTCTGTGGCTCCCTCAGTAACAGCACTAGGAAGACTCCCTGATTTGCTGTCCCTCTCTGCCCTGCTTTCTTCATAACCTTCATCTTTCTCATTCTCTGTGGCTGTCCCTCTCTGCCCTGCTTTCTTCATAACCTTCATCTTTCTCATTCTCTGTGGCTGTCCCTCTCTGCCATGCTTTCTTCATAACCTTCATCTTTCTCATTCTCTGTGGCTGTCCCTCTCTGCCCTGCTTTCTTCATAACCTTCATCTTTCTCATTCTCTGTGGCTGTCCCTCTCTGCACTGCTTTCTTCATAACCTTCATCTTTCTCATTCTCTGTGGCTGTCCCTCTCTTCCCTGCTTTCTTCATAACCTTCATCTTTCTCATTCTCAGTGTGGCTGTCCCTCTCTGCCCTGCTTTCTTCATAACCTTCATCTTTCTCATTCTCTGTGGCTGTCCCTCTCTGCCCTGCTTTCTTCATAACCTTCATCTTTCTCATTCTCTGTGGCTGTCCCTCTCTGCCCTGCTTTCTTCATAGCCTTCATCTTTCTCATTCTCTGTGGCTGTCCCTCTCTGCCCTGCTTTCTTCATAACCTTCATCTTTCTCATTCTCTGTGGCTGTCCCTCTCTGCCCTGCTTTCTTCATAACCTTCATCTTTCTCATTCTCTGTGGCTGTCCCTCTCTGCCCTGCTTTCTTCATAACCTTCATCTTTCTCATTCTCTGTGGCTGTCCCTCTCTGCCCTGCTTTCTTCATAACCTTCATCTTTCTCATTCTCTGTGGCTGTCCCTCTCTGCCCTGCTTTCTTCATAACCTTCATCTTTCTCATTCTCTGTGGCTGTCCCTCTCTGCCCTGCTTTCTTCATAACCTTCATCTTTCTCATTCTCTGTGGCTGTCCCTCTCTGCCCTGCTTTCTTCATAACCTTCATCTTTCTCATTCTCTGTGGCTGTCCCTCTCTGCCCTGCTTTCTTCATAACCTTCATCTTTCTCATTCTCTGTGGCTGTCCCTCTCTGCCCTGCTTTCTTCATAACCTTCATCTTTCTCATTCTCTGTGGCTGTCCCTCTCTGCCCTGCTTTCTTCATAACCTTCATCTTTCTCATTCTCTGTGGCTGTCCCTCTCTGCCCTGCTTTCTTCATAACCTTCATCTTTCTCATTATCTGTGGCTGTCCTCTCTGGCCTGCTTTCTTCATAACCTTCATCTTTCTCATTCTCTGTGGCTGTCCCTCTCTGCCCTGCTTTCTTCATAACCTTCATCTTTCTCATTCTCTGTGGCTGTCCCTCTCTGCCCTGCTTTCTTCATAACCTTCATCTTTCTCATTCTCTGTGGCTGTCCCTCTCTGCCCTGCTTTCTTCATAACCTTCATCTTTCTCATTCTCTGTGGCTGTCCCTCTCTGCCCTGCTTTCTTCATAACCTTCATCTTTTTCATTCTCTGTGGCTGTCCCTCTCTGCCCTGCTTTCTTCATAACCTTTGTCTTTCTCATTCTCTGTGGCTGTCCCTCTCTGCCCTGCTTTCTTCATAACCTTCATCTTTCTCATTCTCTGTGGCTGTCCCTCTCTGCCCTGCTTTCTTCATAACTTTCATCTTTCTCATTCTCTGTGGCTGTCCCTCTCTGCCCTTCTTTCTTCATAACCTTCATCTTTCTCATTCTCTGTGGCTGTCCCTCTCTGCCCTGCTTTCTTCATAACCTTCATCTTTCTCATTCTCTGTGGCTCCCTCAGTAACAGCACTACGGTGCCTCTCATTCCTGTCACCTCGTGCATAGCCGTACCTAGTTTCGTCCTGCCGCAGTCCAGCACCAGCAGTGAAGGGAGAGCAGTCAGTATCATGTCATCATCATCGTCAGGCAGCCTGCTGAGGAGACACTGGACTGGTGCCCTTTGCAGAGGATCCAGCCTGTCCATTCACGGACAGTTCTCTTGAACTTGCTGATGTGGACTTCTGTGAGGAGAACTGAGCACACACATGGGTATGGGGAGGAGGAAATCAAGACTGAGGTCACTGAGAGAACAGGGCTTGAAGGGTCACCGAATTTAAGACTTAAAATTTTTTTTTTAGATGGGGCTCATTAAGAATGAAGGTGATAAAGATGATGATGATGTGGCGTTCCATTCTGACCTGACACTACATGACAGTCATGCACTGTACGCTTCCTTTCATAACAGTATACTGTAACATCAACTGGACTCGAGAGATGGAGACATCTGTAGTGTCGGTCAGCCATTTTGAGCATTGCTCTCAGAGAGTGTTAGACCGTTGTCTTCCAGCGTTTTACAGCCCATACCACACTCAGCTGTGAGTAGAGATGTCGGCAGAAACAAATATGTCTGATGGGACACACACACATAACCTCTCGGTTGGTGATGGCCCCCACTGAACCCACAGTGGCTGGTTGGGTGTCGGTGTTGATTTGGCCTCTGCACCCCCGCCTGCAGTTAGCTCATGACAGGGATGTGGTCAGATTCATGGGCAGTATCGATGGGAGAGATGTGATGGTGATCCTTGTCCCAAGAGGAAAATCCCCACAGTGTCCCTCTTTGACTGAGCTGGCAGTGTGATCATGAAGTCTGGCAGGTAGAGGAAGAGGAGGTGAAGGGGGAGGGGTGGGGGGGGGGGGAGTAGGAGGTGGCATCTTGTGAGCGGTGAATGAGAACAGACACAGATGAACTTGACTGTAGCGACTCAATTGTGCATGCCACGATACAACACTCGGTGTGTACTCATGAAGATCTTTTTAGATGAAGATTTTTTTGTTCAGTGTTTTCTAAAGCTGTAGAATTAAGTTTTTAAAAAAACACCTCAGATTCAGATTTTTGTTCAACTCACCTTTTATTTTGTGACAATGCACATGAAAAATGGCATTATCATGTTTCTGTGTGAAAATTGTTGGGTGGTTTTATTATATGTTTCATCATGGACATCTTAAACAAAATAATGCACTCTTTTAGGCAGATATTACATGGTTGCAGACGTTAGAAAATAGCAACTAAAAAAAGAAGAAGAAATTTGACATGTATTGAGATGATCAAGAACTTTTGAACTTGAGGTGTTTGAGGCCTCATTGGAGGCCTGTTCACCTTCGAGACTTGTAGATGTAGTCTACACCTAAGAACTTGTATGCGTGGGGTTTCTATGATTTCTTTTATTAATCCACATATTATTCATTTAGAATCTTAACTTCTACCTCTGTCTCAAGGTAATGTAAGCTTGTATTATTTCTTAGGAAAAAGAAAAGAGTTCCATTTCTTAACATTAACTATTTTAGATGAACTGAACAACACCTTATTTCTTACACATTAGAGGCATGCATAGTTAAGTATTGTTTGTTTGAAACCCTAGGTGCCAATTTAATGTGCCATGTACATTGTACAGCGTTCGGAGCTTAGTTTAAACCCTAGCAGGACAAATGTACTGATTCAATGGGCATTTATTTTATTTCATAAAGCAATATCTGTAGGCACAAAAATTTGACAGGGTTCAAATATGCATTTTCTTGCATTGTTGAAGCCACGACGTATGAGTGTGTTCTTGCTACAGTTTAATGATACATTTCCAAATGATGGAAGTATGTGTGTGCATGAGCATATAAGATAAGATAATGTTGCTTATAGCCCAGCCGACCGCAAAGGGCCACATCAGGGCTGTGCATGAGCATATGCCTTATTAAAATCTTGCATGTCTGGAAACACGAAGTTTGAGTACATAATAAGTTAATACCCACTCTGCACCTTTCAGTTTTTGTGAATTGTTTTTTTAGCATTTTTTAAAATTTCTGTGTTCTTTTTGATGTTGTGTAAGCTGTATGATTTTTTTTTTTTTTTTTTTGTAAAATAGTATGACAAAGAAATGTTTCGAAAAAGAAAAAGAAAAGATGGATGTGAATTAAATTTACTCTCTCTGTCTCTCACTCTCAGTGCCTCGCCCTCTCTCTGTCTCTCTCTCTCACTCTTTCTCTCTGGACCAAATATGAAGCAAATTGTATGATAGTGTGGATCTTGGTTAAAAAAAGATGCAGGATCTGTCAGCAAGATTTCGCAAAAATAACAGAACTGATGAAAAAAAAAAAAAAAGAGTTAATGGAAAGATGGAATTTGGCCAAGGAACAGTTCCATGAAATTTTGGTGTAGATCCAAGGTGCAGATCTGGATCAAGGTGAGGATCCATGACCTTTCAACTCTGACAAAGCTCTGTACTCTTCCAAGCATAATTCTCAATTATTTAAATTTGAGAAGATAAGTGATCGCTTGTTCTTCGTTTTCATTGTCCTGAATGTTGTTTATCTTGCCTGCAGAAGACCTAACAGGTCAAAACATGTCGTGTTTTGTCTTGCAGTTTGTTTTTCCCTGTTATCTGACAGATTAACTGTAAAATTCTTTTTAAAAATTTGGTTCAAATTCCACCTGCAGTTACTTCACTTTGAAACCTACCCTCTTCCGAGCATGTTTGAAATTTTAGGAACTGGCTTGGTTTTGGAAATGACCTTGACTTTTTAATTTGTTCACAATTCTGATTTTTTTTTTACTAGATTCCAGTTGTTGTATAATATGGCCTCTGGACATCTGCTCGACTGTCAAAATTTGACCTTCGCTGTGGGTGAAAGTTCAGTCTTTGTGAGTCCAGGATGCAGAGCACTCAGGGCTGTTGCCGTGTGTACTTTATCTTTGTGGTATCACCATTTATTTAAAGGTATGTAAAGAAAAAGGTCAGCACTATAAATGATGACAAATGCCCGTTTTCCTGCAAGATTCAAGTGATGACGGGTTGCCATGTAGCAAGCTTTCAGTCTGTGAATCCTCCATCACTGTGCATGCTGATTGATGTCTGAAGATGGGATCACCCCTATGGCAGTACTTGATTTCAGTAACAAGATTAAGTAAAGTAAAAAGTTGAAAGTCAGAAGTGCTGGACCACTGAGACCAGTGCAAACTGTAACAAAGAATTTTTTTAAAAATCAATCTGCAGTCAGGATGTGCTTATTTACTCACCCATTTTAGAGCTCCCTCTGCAAGAGTTAGTGAAGAATTTCATCTGGCCTTCTTTGTCAAGGCATAGTAACGTTTGCAGTCACCTGGATGAATAAGCAAAGGATAATCATGATAATGCATACATGATAAGTCCCAATTCAGTTAAGTGTAGAAATAATAATTTTCGTTGTTTTTTCTTTATGACCTTCAAAGTGTATAAAATCTACATAAAAATCAAAGTGAACATAGAATTATGATAAAGGCTGAAGATTGTGGAGCAGGCTTCATTGGAAACTGTTCATTTTGTCTTTCTAGTCGATCAAAACCATACTGAATGACAGCTCACAAAGTGTTGTCAAAGTAAGCGTGAGAAAGAGTCTGAGAGTGAAACTGAAAGCATGTGAAAATATAAAGCATGGTCAATACTGCAGGTAAAAGATGCTTTCTTTTGTGAAGAGCATAATCAAGAAGGAAAACAGTTTGCATGCTTTGACTGGAGAGTTGTGTTCATGTTTGTTTCCCTTTGTTTGACAGGAAGTTGTATTCATGTTTGTTTCCCTTTGTGTGACAGGAAGTTGTGTTCATGTTTGTTTCCCTTTGTGTGACAGGAAGTTGTATTCATGTTTGTTTCCCTTTGTGTGACAGGAAGTTGTATTCATGTTTGTTTCCCTCTGTGTGACAGGAAGTTGTATTCATGTTTGTTTCCCTTTGTGTGACAGCTCCATCTGTTTGAATTCAAGAAGCAGGAGGATGCCCAGTTCTTCGTCAAGAGGAATCTAGAAAGGGTGAGTATCTGTACACAGGCCTCCATTCACTGGATACTGAGGTCGCTTCTCGTTCACTAGACAGCAGTAGCGTAGACTTTAGTTATCTCCCTGAAGGAAATTATGTTTTCACCCACCTGAATTGTGGATGCTTTGTCCGTCTGTCAACATGATTGAATTCGAAAAAAAAACAAAAAATGCTGCTTAGGCCACAACATCCAGTCCAGCGAGTCAATGGCCATAACTGGGACACGTGATCTCGCCTGCAAAGGAAGGAGTGAAGGGCCAGCACATGCAGGGAGAGAAGATCGGCCATTGCTGCTGAGCTGCTCACTGACATACCCCTGCTGGCCATTGCTGCTGAGCTGCTCACTGACATACCCGTGCTGGCCATTGCTGCTGAGCTGCTCACTGACATACCCTGCTGTGGCTTTAGCCAGTTTCAGTGAAGTCAGTTGAAAGACGGAATGTTAAAAGAGGACAAGCTTGGTCAATTTTGGCGTGGAATTACATTGTGGATCAGGCTCACAAGGATGGATTCAAGGACCGATTAGCAAGACAAGGCTGAAACAGTTGAACTGAG
Organism: Conus ventricosus; assembly: GCA_018398815.1. Taxonomy (NCBI): domain Eukaryota; kingdom Metazoa; phylum Mollusca; class Gastropoda; order Neogastropoda; family Conidae; genus Conus; species Conus ventricosus. The sequence goes on from CM031613.1 coordinate 20,137,663, forward strand.
TTCAGTGAAATTCGGTGGACAGATGGAATGTAGCCCGAGGACAGACCTGTTGTTTTGGTATGTAGCTATGGCACTGACCGTGAGCAAAGCGTATAGACCTAGGATCCATTTGATCTTGATCGAGGTCTTCAGGCTTCTGAGCACTCACCTAGTTGTTGCTCTTCTCATTCTCTTCTCCATCATCTGTACCCCTTTCTCTTCTCTTTCTTCCTTTCTACCAGAATATTTGTTACGCTGTTTTCATGAGAAGTTTATGCCTTTACTGTCAGCACGCAAACAACACAGCAAATTTGCTAGAAATAGATCGGAATGTGTTAAATGTATGCTGCAAACTGATGCTCACACCAGATCGGGCCACACCATCGCTAAGCCTGCCTTCTTTCTCCATCCCTCCACCCATCCCCACCTCTCAAACAAAGCAGATTCTTACGATTAGCCTACAGATACAAATGGACAACCAAGCACATATGAAACTCCCGAACATCGCCAGCAGGTGTATTATGGTATCAGCAGGGAAAAGAGCTGTTCAGGGCTGATGTGAGGGAATTGATTTCAAAAGAAAGGGCTTGAGAAGCAGAGGAGTGGTGACCAGTAGTTTCAGGTCAGACAGAGGGAATGAAGAAAAGACAAGAATAATACAAAGACTGGAGTTGATGTGACAGGGTACACTGGTGCAACAGACCTATCAGATACTGAGCACAGGAGATTAAATGGATTCACAACAACCAGATGCGACTTTGCAGCTCCATTATATGATAAATTGACTATGTCAGGGCCACCTGTATTTGTTTCTGTTCACCTGTGTGACAATGTTCAAGTCTTGAATCACTGTTAACTTACTGTTGTTGTTGGAACTGTCTGGATGTGTCAGCCTGGAATCTCCTTTATGTTACAGACGATGCTTTGTGTGCTCCATGTGCCTCTTATCTGTGTGTGTGCAGGTGCAGGACTATTTCTTTTTAGTTCTGTGCATGTGATTGTTTGAGAACAAAGTTGACTTGAATTGTGTATAGTTCATTAGTTACAGTTCTCAGAGAGCAGTATTCCCAGAAGTGAGTGGTCAAAGAACACCCTACAAAATTAAATGTTATAACCCAAAGATGAATGCAGTCCTTCTAAATTACTTTCAATTGATATGTGCACACACACACATGCATGCACGCACACACGCATGCATGCATGCACGCACGCACGCACGCACGCTCGCTCGCTCGCTCACTTGCTCGCACACACACACACACACACACGCACACGCACACACACATGCATATCTACATCAATCGCAGCATTTTTCAAATACTTTTTTTTTTTTTAGTGGATTGATTTTCTTCTCAGATTTGAACACATCAATTGATTTGGAGCTGATGTGCCTATTATGTAAGTAAAACAGCTTTGAAGCAGTGGAACAGTAGATGTTCGGTAAAGTTTGTGATAGGGGGACAAACAAACTGTTTTAAAGAATCATATGAACAGTTTGAAGTGAACAATGCTCATGTGCTATCAGACTTCAGTTTACATATGCACATGCATGCATGCAGTGCAGCGCCACATGACGCTGCGCCCACACAGCATCGCATTCCACACCCACATGCGCACACAGATATGCGTGTGAAAGATTCTTTTGCATTGATAGTTCAGTCGAGTTGGAAAGATATTGTTCATCGAGCTCCTGGGTGATTTTATGTAAAGAAAAGCAAAAAAAAATCTGAAGTCATTATTGTATTGACCGTATAGCAAGTGCCACTGTATGCTTTGATTAGTCAGTACGTTTGAATGGGGATGTTACAGTTGTGTTGACTGGCTTGACAGTTTCAGGCAGAGAATGGCTGTGGACTGATTCAGATTCTATACAGCCTGGTGTTGTCCCGGACGATTGCAAGGTGAGTGAGCACATTGTAGTGGTTAGTATCCATGTATCCCAGGGTGTTCCATGTGAGACAACAATCAGTGGCATTAATCCCCAGTTTGTTCCAGCATCATTGTATTCATCATATACCCAGAATGTTCCAAAAGAGAATGGATCCATTATCCGAAAGTGAGCCTCTTTCAAAGAGAGCATAGTAAATGGGTATTATCCATTTACCATTGACACCTCAAAGAGAGTAGACTGAGTGGAAAGCGTCCATTATCCCAGACTTTTGAAAGAGAGTGCCCAGAACGTTGAGGAACTGTCATCCTGGACATTTCAAAGAGAGTACATGGAGCGGATAGTGTCCATTTTCTAAAGCCTTTCAAAGAGGGGACTGTGGAATGAAGTTAGGGCAGGGGAAAGCCACAAAGGAAGATGAATACCTTTGTTTTGTACTCCCAGTTCTTATAGAACAGGGAGTACTTTACAATCGGAACGAAGAAATGCTGTCTGTCGTCTGTGTGTCTGTCCGTGGTCAAAATGTGTTCCACTCGCTCCAGACAAAACTTCTGGGCCGATCTTTCTTAAAATTTGTAGGTATGTTCATTATGGGTCACAGATGATGCCCGATATTTTATTTTACCAGAATAGCTGTTACTAACGGCTATAACAGCCCCAAACGTTTTTTCTTCTTTATGGAATATCTCCGAAAGTACTTAGACAGTTTATCTCAGTGACGAAATACATTATGACGCATGTTTGATTGTGACGTTTCTTGACATGTACATGTGCATTCAAGATAAACTGGAAGTATGTTTATATGCTTTGCATCTTGTTTCTTTTTAATCGAGTAGGTTGATAAGCTGAGAGCTTTTTTCATCATGCACTCAAAAGAAAATTGATGAAAAGATCATCCACAAAAAGTGAAAGACACAACAAATCAGAGCAAAGGGTTATCAGTGGCAAAGACAAACTTGACAAGAGAACAGAAATTTAGAGAATTACACAAGTGATATCAGTAGTCATGTATACTGAGAGAAAAGAGGAGGGGAGAGACACAGAGTGAGAGAGAGAGGGCTGTATGCAAACGAATTTAAGAGTGGATGTGTGTGTGTGTGTGTGTGTGTGTGTGTGTGTGTGTGTGTGTGTGTGTGTGTGTGTGTGTTTGGAGGTAAGGGAGGGGGGCAGTGGTAGGAAGGGGGACTCAGAAGAATTGTTGGGAAAGGAGGGGACGTGTGCAAATCACACTTTGAAGAACTCAGATGAGGTTTGTGCTGATAAGTGAAAAAACAAAGTGTCAGTGGCATACTTTTGCATACATGCTCAAGAGTAACATTTTTATAACCAGCTGCAAGTTCATTTCCCTCAAGCCCCCTCTCACAACACCACCTCCCCCCCAGGCCTTTGAATCCTGTGGTAAGCCATTTGCTCCTCACTCTTCCTTCCCCACTTCCCCCTCCTCCTCCCTGCTTCCCTTCCTCCAGGCATTTGAATTCCACTGTGAGCCATCTGCATGACACCCTTGATCTTTAGGAATGTGCAATCTTATGCATATCTCTCTCTCTCTCTCTCTTCTCTCTCTCTCTCTCTCTCTCTCTCTCTCTCTCTCTCTCTCTCTCTCTCTTTTTACATCTATTGTACTTATGCTTCTGTTGGTGTTTTCAATGTAGTTGCTGATCATGTTCTTGTGTGTGTGTGTGTGTGTGTGTGTGTGTGTGTGTGTGTGTGTGTGTGTGTGTGTGTTTGACAAGGACAGGCAGATACTGGAGTAGCCACATGGATAAATAGAACAGTAAAAATAAAGCAACCTCATGAATAAAACAATGAAAATGTGATAAAATCTTTCTGTCGACATTCGGCTGTGCAGTATATTGAATGAGAGAGAAAGAGATGATAATATGAAGAGTGCTAAGCTCAGTCACTGAAGATCCGTTACAGCCAAGAAGATTGATCCAGCTGCCAAAGAGCCAGCAGTAAAACTTTAAAAAGAAGATAGATCATGGGCATTATCAGCTAAGAAGACTTCACAAAATGTATGCATCAAGGAGTGCAAAATGAGTTGCAATCTAAACCAATCTTAACAAGTGTTTGAAATCACTCTGCCAAACAGCATGGACAAACGAGTCAACGCCCAACATTGCACTGAATTTGACAAGATAAGTGATTGCTTCTTCTTGGTTTTTCGTTGTCCTCAGAGTTGTTTATCTTGCCAGAAGAAGACCTAAGAG
>CM031613.1:20146739-20151611 GCA_018398815.1 Conus ventricosus
TGTTTTCGAAATTGTAAAAAAAAAAAGTTTGGTTTTTTCTCTGGTTAATTAAATTTTTAACCTGGCCATTCAAAAATTATTTCCAAATTCTTTCTTTTTATGCATCTGGTGATGCGGTTGTCGGGGGGATGGGAGAACGGGTGTTCAGGTTGGAATTTCTGGTCTCGCCGTCCGCCCCTGTCAAAATTGGGGGGGACTCTTATCCTTCGCCACCGTCGTTTGTGTGTGAAAAGGAAACGATTTTTATGTTCGCGGCGGCGTAGCATGTTTGTCTTTGGGAGCGGGGTTGGGATTTGATTGTTTTTAAAAATGTGGCTATAAAATGTAAAAATTATGCCAGAAAAAGCAAATGGGGTGGCAGGTCAAAGCGGGGGCGCGTGTGGTTTTTTCCTAAGAAAGGCAAATTTTTAAAGGAGTGAGAGAAGGGTGAAGAAAAATTTTTTTGTTTTATCCCGGTTGTTTTAAAATGCATTCCCTTTTTACCTGCACGGGGGGAAGACCCTAGTAAACTTCCAAATTTGAGGGGGTTTTACTGTGTGCGTTTAGATTTTTTCCCCCGCCCTTTTCAGCGAGTGGCTGTTAAATTGACAGCATGGGTCGACTGTCTGAAGGGGGGTTCCATACCTTTTTCCCTTCCTCTTTCCCCCTTCCTTCCCCCCCTTTCTTCTCTCCTCCCAGCTACTTTCCCCCCCCCCCTCCCGGGGTTCCCCGGGAGTCGGACGGGAGGGTGCCCGTGCTGGTTGGGGCCACGCTCTGGCTGAGACCAGGGGGACGGGGAGGGTGCCACGTGCTGGTTGAGGCCCGTTTGGGCTGAGCCACGGAGGGTGTCCACGGGGGGGTCAAAGACACCCCGGTGGGGACCGCGGAGGGGTAGAGGAGCCCCCCCGCTTGACTGGCCGGCCCGCCCCCCGTCAGGACCTCCAGAACAGCGCCCGTTTTCCTTCCCCCCCCCCCCCCCCCCCCCCTCCGGGACGCGCTCTTCACTGCCTGCTTGTGGTCGAGGGCGTCGGCTTTGAGCGACCCCCTGCAAAACCCGACCCGGGTTCGGAGCACCTAGTCGGGGTGTCCCATGGGCTGCAGGGGCAGGGGTGGGACGCACTCCATGGTGTTAGAAGGGATCGGGGTGCTGGAAATGTTCTTTATAATTGGTATATGTTTAAAAGGGTGGAATGCTGTAATTGTGATTGTTCGTCGTAAGGTGAAATGTTTATTTTAAAGGCATGTTTGGTGTTGGGTGCTTGATTTGAAAAGGCTGTGTGTGGTTGGATGCTTGATTTGATTGGCAGTTGTTGTGTTGGAAAGCTTTTTATATTAGTGGTTTGGAAAAATGGGGTGTTGTTGGGAATCTTTTTTGTGTGGGCTTTGCGAGGCATGTGAGGGCATCACTCCCTTCACTCCCCCCGACGACCTGTCGGGGCAGACCTCCCGGGGGTTTTGGTCGTGCAATTGGGGGGGCTCGTCCGGGAAAAGTGAGGGCTTTTGGTTCTCCCTTTGTTTTGCGAGTACCCGTTTTGTTTTGTCTGTTTTTTATATGTTTTTGCAGTTGTTGTGTTTGTTCGTGGGTGGGTTTGGGTGGGTGACTCTAGCGGGAAAGGGGGTCCTGTTGTGGCCCGAGGGAAATCCGGCGTGACCGGGGGTCGAGGTGGGGGACCGGGGGGGTCGACCGGCCAACCTCTTCCCGGGTACCTCCCAGGTACGGCCCTTTTTGTCTTTCCTTTCTGTTGCCGCTCGTCTTTCCCTTCCTGTTTTGTATTTTGCCATTCTTTTTTTTTTTTCTCTACCGGGTTTTTGATACGGGGGTTTATCGGACCTTGGGCCTTTTTTCTCCTCCGGGTTCCGTTGCCATTTTTTTTGTTTTTTTTTTTCCCCCAGCCCCCCCGCACTGTTCTCGTGCGTGGAGCGCGGTGTTGCCCGAGTGGGGGCAGCCGGAAAAGTTTTTGTTTTTTTTTTTTTTTTCGGGAGCCCCACCCCACTGTTGCTCTGTGTAGAGCGCGGTTTGCCCGAGGGGGCAGCCGGAACTTGTCCCCCCCCCGCACACACACACATACACACATTACCACGCCCTAAAATATTTGTTTTTCAGTGGAATGTCTTTTCCCCCCGTATTTGATAACTGTGGTATAGTTGTCATGGGAAAGCCGGGCTGGTGTTTTTGGCGACGGGGGCGCGAAGAAGAAGGGTATTCAAAATGTTACTGTGTCCCTAATTAGTCCCGTCTTCGACTACGAACTTTACTTTTTCCAGTGCTATAGCATTGTCCGCGAGTACTGTCACTTTTCTTTGCTAGGGGGTTTTCTGCTGACCCGACTGGGACTTCCGCTCGGAAAAGGGCGGTATGCGAAGCAACTGTGGGCTTCGGTAGGGTCGCAGAGACCGAAACCTTCTCCTCTCCAGGCTTCCCTCGTAAAGGGGCATGCCCCAGAAGACTTTCCTTATGGGAAAGTCGAGACCCAAGGGACGGGTCAGATGGGTCATCCTCCCGTGTCGGGAGTGTGAACCCCACCCAGGACATCACCTCCGTCCTGATGTTTCTGGAGCGACAGCGACGGAGGATGAGGCCCTCCGTAGGGAAGAGCGCAGGGAGGAGGCTGCTAGACAGGAGGCCCAGCGTAAGGAAGAGGCTGTCAGGCGGAAGCCTCCCGTAGGGAAGAACTAGACAGGATGGAGGCTCTGCGCAGAGAGGAGACTGACAGACAGGAAATTCTGCATAGGAAGAGGCTATTCTGCGCAGAGTAGGAGGCCGCCAGACAGGAGGCTCAGCGTAGGGAGGAGGCCGCCAGACAGGAGGCTCAGCGTAGGGAAGAGGCTGCCAGGCAGAAGCTCTCCGTCGGGAAGAGTTGGATCAGCGTATGGGAGGAGATGGAACGACTCTTTCGCAGGCTCCCAACCTGTAAGTCAGGGGGTTAATCACCGGGCAGGTGATAGAGTTAGAGGCCCAAAGTTAAAGCTTCCAGAGTTCAGACCTAGTGAGGACATTGATATGTTCCTGGAACATTTTGACAAGGTTGCTAGTTCATACCAATTGTCTGAGAACAAAAGGCTATGCACCTTTTTTCTGGATTATCTGGTGCTGCAAGGAGTGTGTGCTCACTCTAAATGAAGGCGCGTCTTATGCAGACATGCAGTTGGCTCTGCGTAAGCGTTTCCACCTTACCCCAGAGACGTACAGGAGGAAGTTCAGGTCCATGAAGAAGAATAACGACGAGACCTTCGTGCAGTTTGGTGATAGGGCGCCAAAACGCTAGGGTACTGGCGTCAGTTGGCTAAGTTGGAGCTGGAGGATCTGATCCTCATTGAACAGCTCACCAACACTGTGTCCCCAGAGTTGAGGATCCGGATAGGCGAGACAGCACCTCAGGATTTTGGGCGCTGCGATTCACACAGCTGAGGTGTTTGCTGAAGCTCGCAGGGCTTATGGGCATCGCCCAGATACGGACAGGAAGCCTCCACAGGAATTTAGCGGCAATAAGGCGCCGACGACTGCTAGCGAGGTGAACAAGGCAGGCAGTTCATCGGGGATTCAGCACCCCGGTTTGTTTTTCTTTGTGGTCGTCCTGGCCACACTCAGGAAAGATTGTCCTAAAGCCACTGGTAGTCGTGGGGCTGGTCCTTTCCCACGTCCTCGTGCCTCGGCTAACGTGGGTTCCATCCCAGCTTCTGGTGATTCAGATGTGCCCAGTTGTTTCTCTCTGTTGTTGGTTCCCCCTTGGTCGACACCATCAGGGATTCGGGAGCATAACGATCTTTGGGGATAAGAAATTTTGGTTTCCCTGAGGCCCGGCGGGCGCTAGTTATGATGGTGTGCGGGTTTTGGAGGCTGGTTTACCTCCACCCGTCCTCTGGGACTTATTCCTAACTCCACCCCCTACTTCTGTGGCGAAGTATGGGCCACGCGGGGGAGCGACCTATGTATTCCCTTCTCATAGGGAATACTGTCACCTTTGCTGACGGACGCAGTCAGTCCGTGTCTACGGATCTGCCCGTACAGGGGTGTGTGGGAGTCACCCCACAGCGCCAAAGCTAAGAAGCAGGAAAAGGGGAATTGCGTCCCGTTCCCAGCCGATCCTGACGAGGTTCTGGCCAGGGCCGATTCTGCAAACCCTGGTCCGTCTTCAGCCAGGGACTTGGATGTCCAACGCCTGCGACAACTGGTAGGTCGTTCCTGCTCAGTCTGCCCGACACGCCAAGGTGACTTCAAGCTCCACAAAGGGGGTCCTCTTTAGGGGTTTTTACCCAGGCAATCGTGTGGCCAAGCAGCTTGTGGTTCCCCAAAGCCTGAAGAGTCTGTCCTCCGGCAGGCCCACGATTCCCCCATGGCAGGTCATATGGGCTCCAAGCGGACTCTCGAGCGAGTAAGACAGGACTTCTTCTGGCCAGGGATGAACTCGCAGGGTTTGGGCAGTACTGCCGCAGTTGCGATTCTGGCCAACGGACAACGCCTAAGGTCGCTTGAAGCGTGTTTCCCCTAGGGTCAGTGCCTCTGGTTGGGGAGCCATTCAGCAAGGTTTTGGGGGGTTTACCTGGTGGGGCCCATTAATCCACCATCCGATCGCGGGGCACCGCTACGCTTCGGTAGCGGTAGACTCGCGAGTCGGTACCCAGAGGCTGTCCCCCCTAGGACTATCGATGCCCCTACTGTTGCTGAGACTCGCTGGGAGATTTGGACGCGCACGGCGTGCCCAAGAAGAAGTACGGCCGGAAGTTTGGGACTGGAGAGCGATCATCATCCTCTCCAGTGCCTGGACCGGATCCGGCCAGTCAGTTCGTCGACTCATGAGTTAGGCAGTGGAACTGCAGAGTCATGCGTTCACTTTCCGTCATATCAAGGGGTTCCTGTAATGGATTGGGCTGGAATTTTTTCTATTTTGACTA
>CM031613.1:20151711-20169211 GCA_018398815.1 Conus ventricosus
AGCGAAAGAAATGATTTTATGAGAAGGGAAAGACTATTGACTCCCAACGCATGTCCCCCTGCTAAACGCAGGAAGAGGTTGGGGCTATCAGTCCTGGAAAGGGGACAAAATTCTAATCCTTTAGGGAAGGACAACGACTCCTCAACGCCCTGCCCCCTTGCTGCCAGGTACGAGCAAGAGGAGGTTGAGGCTATCGGTCCTGAGGTGGGAAAGGGTCAAAAGGAAATCCTACCAAAAAAAAAACCTTAACGGAGTAGAGCAACCAAAAGAAATTCTCAACCACCCAAAACACATATAGAAATAGCAAAACAACAACAAATGCAAATATTATACACAATCAATAATCAACTAATTTCTTTTTTTTTCCTTCCCTCAAAACCTTGAGGGTACAAATAGAAATCTTTCCTTTTTTTTTTTCTTCCTCAAACCCTTGAGGGTACAAATAGAAATCTTTTTTTTTCTTCTAAAAACCCTTGAGGGTACAAATAGAAATCTTTTTTTTCCTCTTCCTCAAACCCTTGAGGGTACAAATAGAATCTTTTTTTTTTTTTTTTTTTTTTTTACAGGGGAAACAAAACGGCAGCTACGTCGGTGAAACTGGAGTCGGGGTCACCACTGTCACACTGTCACTTTTGCATACCCGCATTCATGACAGCATTACTCCATACGCACACGCAATCTCTCCAATCAAACCAAAAGGCGCACTACCGAATGTTTTTTCTTCTCCCCCTCTCCTTCGGAAAACACTTTACTAATCACATCAAACACGTTATCAACAAATTTATACATGAAGCTCTCTTTCCACTGAGAGGCAAACTAACTCACTCAAGACTTCATAAAGTCACGGCCTTCACACAACATTGGCCCACAAACTTCAGACCAGGAAAATAAATGATTCTCTCACTCCTGGATGCTATGCCTGCATCCGAATTACGTCTCGCCTCATCCTTTCAGGATTCCCTGTCTCTCTCAGACATCTTCTCGCCCCCTCGATTTCTCCCGTCCTGGAGATATGACTTCCGACTCCTCTCCCTCGACTCTTCTTGTCACTGGAGAGATGAGTTCCAACTCCTCTCCCTCGTCTTCTCCTGTCCCTGGAGAGATGACGAGTTCCCGACTCCTCTCCCTGGAGTCCTTAATTCCTGGGGCTGCCTACCGGTGTGTTCCTCACACCATGGCCATCTTCAACCACCTCACGGGGTGAAAGGTGAAGGGTGAAGGGCGAAAGGTAAAAGGGTGAGGGCTGGTAATGACTGGTCAGCAGCAAGGACCAACGTCCTGACAGGTTCGAGTCTCTAGGCATCTGCTGGGTTAAAACTAATTCTTTCTTCCCTCCTCCTAGTGAGTGCATACTCAGTGTTCAAAACACATGACCAGCACCTTACCAGCCCTTGTTAAACTATCACTCAGTGGTCACTTTCACCCAATGACCACCCTTGTTTCTTTGCTGAGTCATACTCACAATTATTTGGGGACGCCCGCTACACTAGTCAAGCCACATGAATATTCTTCCTTTAGTTGTGGCACGGGGAAATGATTCATATTACTAACTACATGTGATGGAGCGTCACATGCCTTGATGTGAGGTACGTCACATGACAGGAGCCATTCAGCAAGGTCGGTGTCGACCTGGTGGGACCCATTAAGCCACTGTCCGATCGCGGTCACCGCTACATCTTGGTAGTGGTGGACTACGCGACTCGGTATCCAGAGGCTGTCCCGCTTAGGACTATCGACGCCCCTACTGTAGCTGAAGCTCTCTGGCAGATATGGACGCGCACTGGCGTGCCCAAGAAGATCCTTTCGGACCAGGGGACCCAGTTTCTGTCCGAAGTCATGCAGGAGGTTAACACTCTGCTCAATATTCACAAGGAAACAACGTCACCCTATCATGCGCAGGCCAATGGCCTTGTCGAGCGTTTCAACGGGACGTTGAAGCAGATGTTGCGTCGCCTTTGTGCAGAGCAACCTCGGGAGTGGGATCGCTTTCTTCCTGCTGTACTGTTCGCCTACAGGGAGGTTCCACAGGAAAGCATGCGGTTTTCCCCATTTGAACTCCTGTATGGCAGAACAGTGCGAGGACCCACCAACATCCTGAAGCAGATGTGGACCCACGATGATGTGGAACCTTCTGTCAAGGAGGAGAGTCGTTATGTGGTCGATCTACGTAACCGCATCGCTGACACTTGCCAGCTTGCTCAGCAACATTGCAGTCGGCAAGAACCAAATGCAAGGCTTTATGACCGACGCAGTGTTGAACGGTGGTTTGAGCCAGGTGATGAGGTGTTGCTTCTCCTTCCCCAAAAGAGGAAACAAGCTGCAGCTTGCTTGGCAGGGTCCGTTCGTGGTCTGCAGTCGGGTGGTGACTGGGACTACCGGATTCGTGTGCGTGGGAAGGAACGCCTGTATCACGCCAACCTCCTGAAGGCGTACGTGCGACGGACTCAGGGCCAGGCAGGTTACACCCCTGTCGTTGTGGAGAGTGGCGATGAGCACGCGTGTCGGTGGCTCAGGACATCCCCACCGTTCCTCTCGTCGAGGAAGAGTCGTGGCAGGATGTTTGCTTCGGTTCTAACCTCTCCTCAGCACAGACTGACCAACTGCACGGCTTGTGCAGGAGTTCCAGGACGTGCTCACAGATCGGCCCCTGCACAGTACCCTTGGCGAATGTACACTGGCATTGACCACCGAGACCCCAATTAGGGTCAAACAGTACCTCTGCCTCACTCTCAGGCGTCTGTCATCCAGCAGGAGGTGCAGGCCATGTTGAGGTTGGGGGTCATTGAACGTGCGAGTTCTCCGTACTCATCCCCATCCTTCTGGTAAAGAAGAGGATGGCAAGATGAGGTTCTGCGTCGATTTTCGTCGGCTGAATAAGGTTCTCCGGTTTGATGCTGAACCTATGCCGGATGTCGACCAAATCTTCGCTCAGCTGAGTCGGGCCAACTATTTCTCTAAGTTCGATCTCGCGAAGGGATACTGGCAGATTCCATGCGCAGAGAGGACAAACCCAAAACGGCATTCACGACGCCTGAAGGACAGTTCCAGTGGAACGTGATGCCTTTTGGCCTCAAAACTGCCGGAGCAATTTTCAGTCGCGTCATGCGACAATTGCTTCTCCCTCTCGATACGCCAGATCTGAACAATTTCATGGACGACCTGCTACTCAGCTCAGTAGATTGGAGCTCGCACGTTTCGCTCCTCCGTCGTCTGTTCCTTCGTCTGCGCGAGGTTCAGATGTCGGCTCGTCCTTCCAAATGTCAGCTTGGTCAGGACGAGATTTCCTTTCTGGGGCATCATTTGCGGCGGGGTTTGATTGCTCCGGAGGAGGACAAGGTGACCAAAGTTGCGGGTGCCAAACCTCTGGTACCAAAAGGGAATTGCGGTCATTCCTTGGACTTGCGGGATACTACCGCAAGTTCATCCATGACTTTGCAAAGGTTGCCTTGCCCCTCACTGACCTGACGAAGGGGAAGAAGCCAGAACGTCTGATTTGGGATGAGAGTTGCCACAGGCTTTTGACGCCTTGAAGACGGCCCTCACTACTCGCCCAGTCCTGGCTCTCCCGATCCTAGTCTCCCTTTTGTCCTGCGGACTGATGCTTCTGCGGTGGGGATTGGGGCTGTGTTGCTACAAGATCAGGGGAAGGGACTCCAACCGCTTGCTTTATGCGAGCAAAAAACTCACTGACGCCGAGACTAGGTACCACACGATTGAACAAGAGTGTTTAGCAGTCGTGTGGGGCATCAGGAAGTTTTACCCCTACTTGTACGGCCGTGAGTTTGTGCTGGAGAGCGATCATCTCCTCTCCAGTACCTGGATCGGATCCGGCCAGTCAGTCGTCGACTCATGGGTTGGGCAGTGGAGCTGCAGAGTCATGCGTTCACTTTCCGTCATATCAAGGGTTCCTGTAATACGGATGCTGACTATCTTAGCCGAGCTCCGTAGTCAGCACATTGGAAAATCAGTCAGAGGGACACTTCCCCTCAACCAGGGTTATATCCCCTTTTGGTCTCTGTATTAGGTGTAGTGACAGTTTTCACTTAGTGATGTTAACGGTAGTGAATCACCAGTGGTTCGGATTGTTACTTTCATGGTTGGAAGGTTCGCTTAGTTGTTTGATAAATGTAGTATTATGTATTTCTCGGTGTGATTCTATCGTAGAATGTTTGTATTGGATTCCTCGTACTCTGTCGAGCACAGAGAGTTGGGTTCGGTCCCATTGTTATGAATTTGCACATGCGTCAAGGTTCAAAGGAGCACTGTATCTCAGAGAAACAGATGCTTTTAGAAGGGGGTTTGTCACGAGTTTGTCACGAGGCCTACGACGTTTGACCCAACTGGGGTGGCGGAATTTATTCATTTGTTTATTATCGTTGTTGTTGTCATGTGTCCGTCCCTTAGTGTGGCTTGTGGTGCGGTTGCACCTTGGTGTAGTTCAGCTCAACTTCGGTTTGCTTTCTCTCTCTCTCTCTCTAATTCCACTGCCCGTGCTATTCATCCTGTAGGTTCACGGGTGGCTGGTACCTTTCTCTCGAACTTGCTGTCTATCGGCCTCTCGCCTGTCTTTTTACCTGTCGCACGTGCTTCATTTCTTTTAGTTTGAAGTATGCTCACTCTGTGACGCAGCATGGCATGTTGGCCGCCATTGCTGAGGGAGGTTAGCTCTTCACTCGAGCGGAAGATGTCCTCTGGGAGCGCCTGCTCCAGTCTTGGTTCTTCACCGTATCATCGAAAGTACAGTCTGTACTTTCAATTCCTGCAGTCGGCCTGTAGGAGAGGGACATCACTTCTTCTTTCTCCGCACCTGTGCCTCTGTCCTCTCGACTGGACAGAGGGCAGAGAGAGTCGTTTGACCCGCCTCTTCTGGGTCACCCACGGGTAGCTGGTAAGCATCAGTTTCGTGGTTTGTTTGTTTTGGTTTGTTGTTGTTAGTCGGCTTAGTCTCCTCTTTTGCGCAATTTTCTTTTGTTTTCGAATTGTAAGCGAAATATTGTTTGAGACCTTTTCTCTGGTTAATTCAATCTTTAACCTGGCCATTCTAAATTACTTCCAAAATTTCTTTCTCCTGTTTATGCATCTGTGATGCGGTAGTCGGTGGGGATGGGAGAGAACCTGGTGATTCAGGGTTGGAACTTGCTTGGTCTCGCTTCGTCCCCTGTCACGTTCGCCGGACTCTTATCCTTCGGCCACCGTCTGTTTGTGTGTGCAAGGGAGAACGAGTTTTATGTTCGCGAGCGTGCGTACGCATGATTTGTCGTTCGGATGCGTGGTTGGAGATTTGTGTTATTTTGAAATGTGTTTATAAAATGTGACAATTATGCCATTGAATTATTATTTGCAAATGTGGTGGCAGGTATAAAGCGTGGTCGCTGTGTTGGTTATTTCCTAAGAAAGGCAAATGTTAAATGTGCGTGAGAGAAGGGTGAAGATAATTCATATTTGTTTTATAACCTGTTGGTTTAATGCAGTCTTTTACCTGCATCGTGTGAGAAGACCCTAGTGAACATTCTGATTCGATGGGTTTACTGTGTGCGTTTAGTAGACTTCCCCTCGCCCATCATGCGAGTGGCTGTTAAGATTTGACAGCATGGGTCAGACTGTACTGACGGCGGGGTTCAGTACCCTTCTTCCTTCCCTCCCTTTCTTCTCTCCTCCCAGCTACGTTTCCCCTCCCCCCTCCCGGGGGCTTCACCTGGAGTATGGACTGGATGGTGCTACGTGCTGGTTGAGGCCACGCTCTGGCTGAGACCACGGACTGGATGGTGCCACGTGCTGGTTGAGGCCACGCTCTGGCTGAGGACCACGGACTGGATGGTGCCACGTGCTGGTTGAGGCCACGCTCTGGCTGGAAACCGCGGACTGGATGGTGCCACGCGCTGGTCGAGGCCACGCCCTGGTCGGGACCGCGGACTGGTAGAGGAGCCCGCCGTCTTGACTGGCCGGCCCTGACCCCATCCAGGACCTCCAGTAACAGCGCCTCGTTTTCTTTCCCCCCCCCCCCCCCCCCCCCCCCCCCCCCCCCCCCCCTCCGGGACGCGCTCTTCACTGCCTGCTTGTGAGTCGAGAGCGTCGGCTTTGAGCGACTCCCTGCGAGAACCGACCCGGCTCGGAGCACCTAGTGCGACAGGGTGCTCCCAGTAGACTTTGACAGGGGCAGGGGTGTGGACGCACTCCATGGTGTTAGAAGGGATCGATGCTGGAAATGTTTCTTTATAATTGTGTATATGCCATACGTGCTGAAATGCTGTAATTGTGATTGTGTTCGTCGTATGGTGAAATGTTTATTTATAATCGTGCATGTTGTATGTGTTGGAGTGCTTGATTGTGATTGTGCATGGTTGTGTGCGTTGGAATGCTTGATTGTGATTGTGCATGTTGTGTGTGTTGGAATGCTTATTTATTATTGTGTGTGTTGTGAATAATGGGGTGTTGTATCGTAATCTTATTGTGTGGTCTCTTGTGGGGCGTGTGAGGTCAGTCACTCCCTTCACTCCCACCTGGACCGATCCTGTCAGGACATACCTCCAGGGGTCGGTCGTGACATCCATGTTAAATAACGTTCTTTTAAGGTTTTCCAGTGGAACTGTCGATCCATCTCAACTAGTCTTGATCAGCTAACTCAGCACCTTGCCGAAGAAAAATATAATGTATTGGCTTTACAGTCTCTCAATGTGAAGAGGAATAGGTTACCTAAACTCAGTGGCTGTATTTTTCCACCCATTACTCAGCAAGGAGCCACAGAAGATAAAACACGTGCTATTTACATAAAAGAAGGAGGAGAAGTATTACCCATGTACTAGTCCTGTTCCACCAGACTTACTAGATGCCTATTCCTGTGCAGTCAGGGTCCGAATAAACACTGACACCACATTCACTGTAGTGTCAATATACCTACCTCGAGGGCCTAATGAGAGAAATACCGAATGGCTTCGATCGCTACACCTAAAATCAGATCAGAATAGCAAGTTCATATAATAACTGTGATTTCAATGCTCATTCGCCATTCTGGGATAAAGATTGTCAATTAATACTAGCAGTCGTTTCGTTGAGAACATTGTTGACTCGCCTTTATATCTTTTAAACGACGGGAGAATAACACGTGTTCCCGATAATCCCAATCACAAGCCCAGTGCAATAGATTTAACCTTAACATCTCCAGATCTAGCACCTGTATGTGACTGGCAGACCTTAAATGACACTCTGAACAGTGATCATATTCCCATTATCACCACTTTTAAATCTATAAGGCCTGACCAAAGATATGTCGCAAGAAAAAGTACCAAAATATAACTATAAATTAGCTAACTGGGACAGCTTCACAAACTTACTTAAATCGTTCAATGTCGACATGAATGAATTCAACTACCTAACTGTTGATGAATTGTATTGTAAATTTCAAAAAGCCATGCTATCTGCTGCAAATCAGTCAATACCCAGAATAAAATAATCAAGCCAAAGTTAAATAAACACATTGGGAATGTCTGGTGGAACGAAAATTGCGAACAAGCTAAAAAGGAGAAAAACGTAAAACTAAGAGCGTACTTACGAAGTAAAGGAGAAGAACGTAATTCAAAACTACTTGAGAAAAAAAAAGGCCAAAAATCATTTTAACAAAGTGACGGCACAAGCTAAACGACAATATGGTCAAACTTTTGTAAAATGAAGTTAGTAGTTTCAAAGATATCAAAAGGTGTGGGCAAATCTAAGATAATGAAAAACGGAGTATCTCTACCAACATGTCCGATCAAGCTCCCTAACTCTGATTTCCCCTCCAACTCAGAGAAAGCTGTAGCATTCGCCACATATTTTCAAAAATAGCAGCACAGACAGTCTAACAGCAGAAAAGAAACAACACAGAGAGCAAGAGGAAAGAAAGCCATTTACAAACGACCCTGACCCTGTAACAGACCATTACCTAAATGTTCCCAAAACATTACAAGAAGTGGAAGAATGTCTCGGTAATCTAGGAAATAAAAAGACATCAGTAGGCTTAGATGGCATTTCAAATGAAATGCTACATCATATCCCTTCGAATGTAAAACATTTCATATACCTTTTTATTAAAAAATGTTGGAACGAGGGAAATCTGCCTTCTGTGTGGAAACATTCTATAATTATTCCCATTCACAAACAGGGAAAACCTCGATCTGATATAAAACAGCTGCCGACCAATCGCCCTAACGTCTCATATGTGCAAACTGATGGAAAAAATTGTTTCTAAACAGGTTAACATACTTTTTTAACAAACACCAGGTAATCCCAATCAACCAAGCTGGTTTTCAAAAGGAAGATCATCAGTAGAACACTTAGTTAAACTAACGACTCAAGTTAAACAACAATTTGCGAGACGGAAAAACATCCTCGCAACTTTCTTTGATATAAAAAAAAGCATATGAACAAGTATGGCACAAACGACTCATGTATAAGCTCAAAACTATTGGTATAAGTGGAACAATGTATAACTATATCAAAGTTTTTTTTTTGAAAATAGAGTGATTCAAACAAGAATAGAGCATACATATTCTAGCACTAGACCATTAGAAATGGGGCTTCCACAGGGATCAGTATTATCTCCGATTTTATTCAATATTTTAACTGCAGATATAACAAAAGGATTATCAAAAGATGTAATATTAGCACAATTCGCCGATGACTTATGTTTGTGGATGAAGGTCACTATGAAAAGAAAGACTCCATTAAGATCTATCAATTACATAAAATAAAATATCAACATGAACTAAACAAAATCAACGGACATTATTACATGAAAATGGACTTTCACTTTCAGCAGAAAAAAACGAATTTAATGCTTTTTAACTCTGGATATGACCTAAAACTTCTCAATTTACTCTAAAACGGGTCACTACTTACATACGCTAGTTCTGTAAAATTTCTAGGCGTTTATCTAACTCCAAAGCTTTCATGGAATCTACATATTTAATACATTTTGAATAAAGCGAGGAAAAGTTTTAACTTTTAAAAATCATAACCAAACAAAAGTGGGGACAAGACAAAGATAGCTTACTTACTATCTTCTGCGCTTGTGCGGTCAAGATAATTTACGCCCAAGAAGTATTCTTTAGCGCCGCCACAACACTTACTCAATAATTACAAAGTATAGACTGCAAATCGTTTATAACTGGCATTGGAGTTCCTATACATACATGTAACATGGGAACATACCATGAAATTGTGTATTTGCCCTAATGAGTTTCGAAAACGTCTGCATCTAAATTTGTCTTAAAGAACTCTTCACAAAATACTTTTGTGCTAAAGAAAGTATAATTAATTCAAAACAGACTTTGCAAAAAGCTAGAAGCATAAAATTCAACTTTATCCATTCAGGACATATACTTCTACTCTATTGAAAGAATCAAACATAAATCAAACTAAAATCGCTCGAGCCCCTTTCTATGCACCCATTCCCAAATGGAAACAAAATAAAAGCTAAATTTTGATACAAATTACACCATACTAAGTAAAAACGATTCTCCAAAAACAATTGTCATTTGGAAAAATGTGTATAAAGACCACTTGAAAGTTTTTACGGATGGTTCAGTACTAGATGATCGTAACACTGGCGCAGCTTTTATCATACCAACCTTAAAAGTGGAGAAATTGTATCATCTTGGGAAATACTTGTCGATTTTTACCGCAGAATAGTAGCAATTCTAATGTCTCTAAAGTATATTCTAAATTCTTCCACTAAAATTGTCAACTTCTACTTTGTAGTGACTCTAGATCAGCGCTTTCTGCTTTACAACTCCAAATTCCAAAGATTCGAAATGAGATAACAACGGAAATAAATTACGTAACGCATCTTCTCTCAATGAAGAGAGTCAATATTACTTTCTGTTGGGTGCCCTCTCACTGCGGCATTTCATCCAATGAGAGAGTTGACCAAGCTGCTCGAAGAGCAGCTCGCAACATTGAAGGCACAACTTCATTCAGTATAGATTTGGATTTGTCAGAATGTTATGCACTGATACATAAAGCATCAAACGACAGATTTCAACATTTATTGAAAAACACAGATTGTCTGTATTATAAAACGTGTGTTAAACCAAGCCCTGATATTAACCCAAAACACAATTAAGAAAAATCCCAACTCCAATTACC
Organism: Conus ventricosus; assembly: GCA_018398815.1. NCBI lineage: Eukaryota > Metazoa > Mollusca > Gastropoda > Neogastropoda > Conidae > Conus > Conus ventricosus. Next base: position 20,161,834 of record CM031613.1, read on the forward strand.
AGAGACGTAGAAAGCTTAATTCATCGCATGCGATTAAATTCACCTCGAACTAAATACTGCAAAAATGTCTCATGTATGTGTGGGGACCTCTCAGTGTAAGTCATCTGTTATTGAACTGTGCAAGAACAAAACCAGTAGTGCAAAGGGAAGGTGCTGAAATTTTATCTGATGGATCGACTTCATTGAACTTGCCTTACATGTTAAATAACTGTTTTTTTTCATGTGTTTAATTTGTAAACATTTATTAACAAAGCCCAGTTGGAATATTCCTTTGAATTATAACTTCCCCCCCAAAAAAAAATAAAAACAACAACAACAACATTTGAACAAACATATGCTCATCTTAATCAAATCCAATCATTAGTATGATGCCGCTTACAAATAAGATACAACATAAGATTGTATTATCTACACGCTTAACTGAAGTGTTCAAAACTGGAAAAATATGACCACGTCAACACTGGAAAATGTGCTGAAACGAAGACATCATTCAAAGGACTGCTTCCAACTTCATCAGATACACCTCTAGTGCAGAGACACTATTGAAGAACAGAAAACTAGTTCCACTGGACATGGTGAAATTACTGTATTTCTTTGAAAACTGTGGCACACTGAAAACCGTATCATAAACTTATCTCTTAACACACTCACTCAACACACACACACACACACACACACACACACACACACACACACACACACACACACAACACAACACACACACACAACACAACACAACACAACACAACAACACAACACAACACAACACACACACACACACACACACACACACACACACACACACACACACACACACACAACACAACACAACACAACACAACACAACACAACCACACACACACACACACTCACACACACACACATTTTCACACACACACACACACACACTTTCACACACATACACACACACACACACACACACACACACACACACACACCACACACACACACACACACACACACACACACACACACACACACACACACTCACACACACATTTTCACACACAAAGACACACGTACACACACACACACACACACACACGCGCGCGCGCGCGCGCGCGCGCGCGCGCGCACACGCGTACAAATGGTTGCACACACTCATTCTTTTTTCACCATACACTCTATCACTTCAAACTGTCTGAAATCATTTTATGTGGGAAGACGTTAAACGGAAGAACAACAACAACACACCATGAAAGGTCCCCAAGATGTCAATTTTAAGAACGGAGAGTGGGAAATGCATAACTTGCTAGATAACTTGGAAAAAAAATGTGTGTGGGTGTGTGTGTGTGGGGGGGGGGGGGGGGGGGGGGGGGGGGCGGGACCTCTACCGCAGAAAATGTGAGAGTAAAAGAAAAAAAATGAACATACATAACATAACTTGGCAGCAGCAGGCTGAAATGTTGCATGGCACTGGAAGTCCATGCCAGTGTCAGTTAGGTGACTTTTTTTTCTGTTCAATATTGAAGACCGTGTTCTCATGGGCGTCGTTCCCATGCACGTCCCAAGCTGGTGGTCATTATTCACAAGGTCGTTCCCATGCACGTCCCAAGCTGGTGGTCATTATTCACAAGGTCGTTCCCATGCACGTCCCAAGCTGGTGGTCATTATTCACAAGGTCGTTCCGTCGCAGTTCCAGCCGGTAGTGATAGTTTACACATAGAGATTGTTTTCAGGTTGTCCTTGGGCTGCCTTGGTTACCTGAGTGTGTGTGTGTGTGTGTGTGTGTGTGTGTGTGTGTGTGTGTGTGTGTGTGTGTGTGTGTGTGTGTGTGTGTGTGTGTGTGTGTTGTGTGTGTTTTGTGTTGTGTGTCTGTGTGTGTTGTGTTGTGTTGTGTGTGCGTATGTGTGTGTGTGTGTGCGTGCGTGCGTGAGAGAGAGAGAGAGAGAGAGAGAGAGAGAGAGAGACAGACAGACAGACAGAAGATAGATAGACGGACTGACAGACAGATAAGACAGACAGACAGACAGACAGAGAATTAAACAGTTCTACTGAGAGTGACTTTAGTTTGTGAGTCAACGTCCAGCCGCTGAAGTAAAGAGATTTTTGTGAGAGATCCCCCAGCGAACGGCACTGCAATGCTAAGTGACCGCTGCTTTTGTCGCGTGGTAAAGTTTGTGAGTGAACACTTTGTGAACACCTATTAGCCGTAGTATAGTGATTTTTTTTTTTTTTTAATGAGTGAACACCTGGCTACTGAAGTGCTTTAATGTGCAGTAATGTTTGTGAACGAACACTCAGAAACTGAAGTGCTGTTAATTCTTGTGAGTGAACATTCTGCCGCTTTAGGTGCAGTAATGTTTGTGAATGAACACCCGGCCGCTGTAATACAGTGATTTATGTGAGTGAACGCCCAGCCGCTGTAATACAGTGACTTTTGTGAGTGAACACCCAGTCGCTGTAATACAGTGATTTTTTGTGAGTGAACACCCAGCCGCTGTAATACAGTGACTTTTGTGAGTGAACACCCAGCCACTGTAATACAGTGATTTATGTTAGTGAACACCCAGCCGCTGTAACACAGTGATTTATGTTAGTGAACACCCAGCCGCTGTAACACAGTGATTTATGTAAGTGAACACCCAGCCACTGTAATACAGTGATTTATGTAAGTGAACACCCAGCCACTGTAATACAGTGATTTATGTAAGTGAACACCCAGCCACTGTAATACAGTGATTTATGTAAGTGAACACCCAGCCACTGTAACACAGTGATTTATGTAAGTGAACACCCAGCCACTGTAATACAGTGATTTATGTAAGTGAACACCCAGCCACTGTAATACAGTGACTTTTGTGAGTGAACAAAAACCGCTGCAGTATAGTGCTTTTGTTAGTGAATTCCCAGCTGTAGTACGTCACAGTAGATTTTGTGAGTGAACATCCAGTCGCTGTAATACAGTGATTATGCGAGTGAACACTCAGCCGTCGCACGACAGGGATTTTTGTGAGTGAACACCAAGCCGCTGTAGTGCTGTGATTTTTGTGAGTGAACACTCATCTGCTGTAATGCAATGATTTTTTTTTTTTAACAGTCGCCTTCCTGCTGTAGCACGGTAATCAAGCCAAATGGCGAAAGCTCCGATCAATGAAAATTTGTTGGTGACAGCAGGAACCAGACCTTTGAATACTGTTTGTTGTTGTTGTTGTTGTTGTTGTTGTTGTTGTTGTTTGTTTGTTTGTTTGTTTTGTTTTGCTGACATGTATCTGACGGGTTGTTTGGCTCATCACTGTGGTGCGGAGCCCTGCTCCTTTGGAGGACAGAACGTTTTGACCTATAGATAGACAGACGGCCACACAAACGGACAGATAGATATATAGATAGATGAACAGACACATTCATACATACATACATACATACATACATACATACATACATACATACATACATACATACATACATACATACATATATACATACATATAATTATACATACATACATTGACGGATAGATAGATAGATAGATAGATAGATAGATAGATAGATAGATAGATAGATAGACGACCCTTCTGAAGACTGAACGTTTCGAACTTACTACACTATACATGTCGACAGAGAAACACATCGCAATGACTTCAGAATGTGGCATGATGTGCCTCCTTTAAACCTGATGTGGGGCAGAATTCTGTTCTCTGTGTGCGTGCGCGTGTGTGTGTGTGTGAGAGGGAGAGAGAGAGAGAGAGAGAGAGAGACAGAGGTAAAGAGTTTGCTCGTTTCTTTGTTGTTGCCTTTCCCATGGCTCTTCCTCTGACAGATGTTTGATGCAGCTGTGAGTGTGATAATGAACACATAGTGTCACGCGCCCTCTCTGTACAGAATGATGGTCTCTAAACGTGGTGAGAGCGAACACTGAACGCATTTACAACCATAGAGAATGAAAATTCCGCCCCACCTCGTTTTCCAATCGGAGAACCTCCTTTTCCAATCGGAGAACCTCGTTTTCCAATCGGAGAACGTAGCAATTTCTGGTGAGCTGGGTCAGAAATAAGAGCTAAGCATAATTTTAAAGGATTTTGAAAAAAAAAAACTCTAGCTCTTAAGACAACATTTATCAGCAAAATCTGACTTCAAAGGCCCTCACTCTCACCCCCACCCCACCCACACTCCCACCTCCATTGTCACCTCCCCCACTCAATTCAATTCAATTCAAGACACTTTATTTTTCTTTCATAAGAACTTTGTGTTGTGGTGGGAACACATAAACACATGACATATGAGTACACAACATTGAATAATATAAAATGTGCAAATGCACTCACACCTGCACATGCGCACAAATTTAAAAACAATATAAATAAAGTAAGGCTTATTTTCACATAAAACTAATCAATAACTCTACCCAACATACACTCCATTTTACATCCAGTCAATTTAATAAAAATCAGCTGTACGCTAAAATAAACCGTAAAAAAGGGGCGCGCACACACACACACACACACACACACACACACACACACACACACACACACACACACACACACACACACACACACACACACACACACATTCTACACGGCATGAGAACTGAGGTAATTTTAAAATCATTGTCACTTGATTATCATCCCCCTCCCCAAAACATCTACACTCTCATTCTCTCCCCACCACCCTCCCCCACCCCCATCCCCACCCCTCTCTCTCTCTATCCAAGTCTCGCCCTCACCCTCTCCTCTATCTTTATAACGACAGCATTAAACATTTACTCAGGATGGTCAGGTCAGTGATTATTCAATGAACGGATTGAAATAGGCAAGAAACTACGATTCAGTCTGTTGGTTTCACATTTCAGTTGCCGGAATCGTCTATCTGAAGGCATCTTTTCATAAAAGGGGAACAGAGGATGGGTTTCATCACATACAATCTTCTGAGCTTTCTTAGGCACTCTTATTTCAAACATTTCTCCTAAACTTTGTTGCTTTACACCAATAATCTTACCACACCGTTTCACAATCTTTTCCAGCAAGCATTCGTTTTTCACATTTAATCCACCATACCACACTAAAAATGAAAAAGTGATCACAGATTCAATATTGCTTCTGTAGAATGCTTTTAAAACGTCACAGTTCACTCCAAGGTATCTCAATTTCTGTAAGCAATGCACTCTTGACTGACTTTTTTTTATACACAGAGAGAGAATTAGAAGTGAATGTAAGTTTGTCATCGATAACAGAACCTAAGTACTTATATTCAGTCACCCTTTCAACCTTGCTACCTGAGATCAGTAAATCTGGAATAGGATCAGCATTTCTTCCGAAGTCAATGATCAGCTCCTATGTTTTCTGGACATTAAGATCAAGGAAATTGGTGTCACACCACTGTGTAAAACTGTTCACAGTTTCATTAAAAGCTCTATCTGAGTTGGAGATATCTGTGACTGCAGTATCATCAGAGAATTTGATGATAAGGCTGTCATTATTACCTCTGCAGTCATTAGTGTAGAGAGTAAACAGACAAGGAGAAAGAACTATACCTTGGGGAGCACCCGTTGATGTATAAGAAACGGATGAAACAGAGTTATGAAACCGAACCCACTGGGGCGATTTACCAGAAAATCGATAATCCAGAGAATGAGATAAGAGGAGATGCCAAGTAGCTTTAGTTTACTGGCCAAAAGATGGGGCTGTATAGTGTTGAAGGCAGAGGAGAAGTCACATCTTTACTCCAACCTCTTCCCTCCTCTCGTGCCTTTGGCTCTTTCCATACAAAAGAATGTCCCCATTAATCAGGGACTGAATAGCTTTGAAAGGAAAAGCAAGGTACAGGGAGGGGTGGGAGCTTGTCAAGTAAAACATTGCGCGTGTATTTATTTATTTTTTGTTTGTTTCGAAAATGAAGCGGTTTTCAAACAGAAAGAAGTAGAGGCTAGACTGTTTCATAATATAAGTCTCTGTTAGTTATCAGAGTTGGTGCGTATTAGGCTAAGTGACACATCCATTTGGTACGTATTAGGCTAAGTGACACATCCATTTGGTACGTATTAGGCTAAGTGACACATCCATTTGGTACGTATTAGGCTAAGTGACACATCCATTTGGTACATATTAGGCTAAGTGACACATCCATTTGGTACGTATTAGACTAAGTGACACATCTATTTCTGTACAATTTTTTGTGTGTGTGATGTGATATGAGAAGAGCATGGAACTAAGCCGCTGCCACGAACAGAATGCTGTTCAGAGAGCGAGTAATTCCTTCTGATGTCCACAGAGAGAGAGAGAGAGAGAGAGAGAGAGAGAGAGATCACGTTAGCTTCACGACTAAGCCAATTATTGTCGTCAGTAGGAGGCTTATTCGGTGGTGTCCTGCATATGTTCGATCAGAAGAGGCGCCACAGAACACCACTAAAAATAACTCGGCAGCAGTGCAGTGTCACCTCTGGTGGGTTGCCTCTTGATGACTTCGACATTGACTGTTCCCTGTGGAATGCCAGTGCCGTGGTTATGGCGGGAAAGGTCAGGGTGTGACTGGTGGACGGGAGGTTGAAATGAGCGGCGTGGGTATAATGCTACTGCCGTGGCACAGAAGGTGTGTTAAAGGAAAGAAAAAACAAAGAAAGAGGAAAAGAAATTTGCTCCGGGACAACTAGTCCATTGATTTCCGATTGCAAACGGGTTAAGCTGACCCTTTTCCTGGTATTTTTTTGTATGTTTGTTTTGTTGTGTTGTGTTTTACTGTCTTTTGTTTGTTTTTGTTGTTGTTTTTCTTTTCTTCCCTTCTTACTGTACTTCCAGCCTTCCCGTTTTTTTTTGTAATCATTCCCATCTTTTCTCCATTTCCTTGGGGAAGGGTCACTTTTAGGGGGGAGTGGGCCTTCTTTCATTCATTCTTTCTTTTCTCTACTCTGTTTTTTTTTTTCTTTCTTTCCAGTTTTCTATCTCCCTGTTTCGTCTTGCCTTAAGCTTTCTTTTCCTTTTTGAAGCTTCTCTTTTACTCTCATTCGTTCTCTTTTCTTTGATTTATATCCTTTATTCTTCTGTTCATCCATAAATTCTTGCTCCACGTTTCTCTGTTTTCTCGTCGTTCTGTTCTGTTTGTTTGTTGCTGGGTTTGTGTGCGTGTGTGTGTGTGTGTGTGTGTGTGTGTGTGTGTGTGTGTGTGTGTGTGTGTGCGTGTGTGTGCGTGTGTGTGTGTGTTTTCTTTTATTAAAGCTTTGGGCCAAATTCAGTGTAAACAACGTTGTGTAGTTCATTACTATGTTTTTTGTGTTTTTTTTTTTAAGGTTCACTCTTCTTACTGCTTATGAGAGAGAGAGAGAGAGAGAGAGAGAGAGAGAGAGAGAGAGAGAGAGAGAGAGAGAGAGAGAGAGAGAGAGAGAAGCAGCTTCAATGAAAACCCCACAGCTATGTGCCCTCGT
>CM031613.1:20174211-20241711 GCA_018398815.1 Conus ventricosus
TAATCACATTTTTGTTTTGTTCTGTTTGTTGTTTGCTTGTATGTTTTTTTCTTTTAGTTTTATGCAATCTATGGAGTTTTTATTTCTCCCTGTATCTGTTGGTCTGTCTGTCGGTTGGCAAAATGAGCCCCAAACCACTGAACTTATTTCATAGAAACATGGTGGAAAGATGCTATGAGGCATAAGACCAAATGAATTAGATTTTTGGTGCCGATCTGAATCCAGAGGTGGATCAGAGAATTCTGTTTCCCTTTCTTTAACACTACCTGATAGGGCATTGATATCATTTTCGTCATTTTATCAACAACAACAAAATAAATAAATAAAAGCATACAACCGGGGGGGTGGGGGTGTGGGGGGGGTGGGGGGGGTGGGGGGGGTGGGGGGTGGGGGGGCACTGGGGGGGGGGGGGGGGGGGGGGCTAGGCTATAGGTGCAGTCCTCTGTCCCCTAAACAGTGTGCTCAGTGACCTGCTGTTCGTTTGTTTTGTGTGAGATGGTGGGGGGTGGGTGGGGGGGGGGGGGGGGGGGGGGGGGGGGGGGGGGCATGTGTGTGCCTGGTGATACCAGCTGCCTTCACCTGCCAGTGAGGAAATGAAGAAAAATTACAACAGAAACATACATCTGTTGAAAAAAAAAATAAATAAAAAATAAAAAAAATAAAAAAAAATAAATAAAAGCATAGTTCTAACAAAACAAAACAAACAAACAAAAACCAGGTTTATAAAAATATATTGATAGCAACACAACTTTAACCTTTTGTGCAAATCCGTATTGCAACCTAGATCCAGTGACCTAAAGAGACCTACCACACTGACCTGGAAGTTTTATCACAGTGACCTATAGAGACCTGCCAGTGACCCTTCCCCCTCCTCACCCCCCCCCCCCCCCCTCCCCACCCCCCATCATTTGGGACGCAAAGCTAGTGAGCCTGGTGGGGACAGAAGCCATGAAAAGAGTGCAGCTCCCTCTCAGGTCATGGCTTGGCTCGTAAGTGAGCAGAGCACTCCTGTTAAAAGATAAACGGTCCAGTACAATGCAGGTAGAATTATCTATTCAGATGCAAACACTCTCACCCCCCCCTCCCCCCCCCCCCCCCCCCCCCCCCCCCCCCCCCCCCCCCCCCCCCCCCCCAAATGAGCAAAGTATTAATGAAAGAAGTAGTTCTGTACAACACTTTGTAATCACTAAAATTGTTAAAAATTAGGAAAGGTTATGCTAAATTTCTGTGGCAGTTAAACTCGAATCCTGTAAAATCTATGGCAGTTTAGTAGTCAGATCAACAGCCATAGTTTCACTTTCTTCAACAGCAAAGCTAGAATTCCGATCCGAATACGGTCACAGCATTCTCAAGCAGAAAATCTGATCAAATCAAAGATATTCACAGTCATGGCTTTCGTTTCTTGAAGACCTGACAAGGCTGTAAGGTTGTCTACATGAAGATGCAGTTTACATTTTATTATCAACATTTTATTATCAAAGGTATCACTGAAATTACAGACCATCTGAAATCTAGTAGTGTGCCACATATGCATATGAAGGGGTACGAAAGGGAATCCTTGATGCCTGCTTCATTGCGTCCTTTCATCTTCGTTGTTTTCTTTTGGTGTCTGAGCATTCTTTTTCCTTTAAGTTCTCTATCTGTACTGTGCGCTCACCTGGATACTTTTTTAAGCGCTCTGCAAAAAAATCTATACTTTGTCATTTATTCAACAACAAAAACTAATGCAAAGTAACAAAACCTGTGGCACAGGGGGTCCTCTTTTTCTTCACTGCCCCTCAATTTCAACATACAGCAAACAAAAAACTGGAAAAAAAAAACCCAGAGCCTAGAGGGATTCTGACAGGAACTCATAGATGGTGAGAACCACTATCACAGATTCTGTTTTCTTTTCTGAATTCTTTTTTCTATGATTAATACATATCAGAATTCTAATGTTGAAAAATCCTAGAACTAAAACAATCACAATCCAAGAAATATTTTCACTCTTGCATGAAACAACTCATCGTGAGAACGCTTACGATACTCCGTCAACTGTGTAAACTCACACATGCACTGAATTACACATCCATTGAAACAAGAAAAGGAAAACTCAAACAACCCAGTTTTTGATTCAACTTAATTGTAATCCAATCAGGCCATTTTTTTTCTCTTCACCAACAATTACCCCTCTGTTCCTGCACCTAGTGCACCATAAATTTTCCCTCTCCAAACTCACTACCGAAGTTTTCTGACTCAGCTTCTCCCCAATAGTCACGACAGATGAAAAGACCATCATCTCACTGTTTACACTCTTATCACACACAGCTCACAATACTCCCATCTACCACATTCTATACAGACAATCACCTCAAGAAGCATTACTGGAACACTTCAGCCTGTGCTTGAAATTTGAAAAAAAAAAAAAGAAGATAAGTTTCCACACATTTCAGGTTATACAGCCATGTATCAAAGCTATCAATTTCATGCCCCAACTCAGCCAAGCCTTGTAATTTCAAGTCACATCATTTGGCAAGCGTCCATAAAGTTTCTTGTTGTCCTGCTAGCATGGCATGTATCAAAGCTATCAATTTCATGCCCCAACTCAGCCAAGCCTTGTAATTTCAAGTCACATAATTTGGTAAGCGTCCATAAAGTTTCTTGTTGTCCTGCTAGCATGGCGCGAAGTTCCACCTTCCACATGAACAAGTGCTGGGTCACTGGCTTTTCACAGTCCGCATTTCCCCAACACAACTCACCACAGCATCTGAAGTATGTACAACACTCATCCACTTTCTCCCTGTCCCCACAGCAAACGAAGTAAACGTTTCAATGTACAACAACCTCTTCCATAAAAGTTTTAATTTGTATATAGTTATAATGCATTCATACACACCCACATACACACCCACACACACACAACCTATACATACTTCTATACATCAGACACACATCTGTTTTGACAGTCAAATCTGAGCATCATACCAGCCACCGTGGCCAAGCGGAAAACGCGGCAGACTCCTGGCTGGGTGGATGTGGGTTTGATTCCCATCAGAGCTTTGTATCTGTGGGATTTTTCTGCCCCGACCGGATCCTACCCAGAGCGGAGTTTGCTATGGACTCAGTTGGGAAGACTGGGACCACACAGTCAAGTTTCATCCACTTAATGGATGCATCTCTAAGAGTGTTGCTCAAATTTCCTGACCAACACTGCAGGCGTCTGTGTCTCTTCGGCCTGGTTGACATGGGGATATAGTACGAAAGTAAGCGGAGAGTACAGCCCTGTCACAAAGTCTCAAACCTGAATGGAAATCTGCAGAATCATCTTCGTCATCCCATCCTCACTGATCAATACACAAAAAAAAAAAAAAAAAAAAAAGGAAGTCTAAAATGAAATTCTGTGGCCCCTCATGCCCCGCTCTCATGGTGGCCTCAGTTTTCAAGTGTATCTCCACGTCTATGACTATGCTTCGATTCTTCAGGGTCACCATCATCAGCAAATTCATGGGGACTGTTGCTGGGCAGACATAGATAGCATTGTCCTCCGGAGGAAGACCTCACTCATGCTGGCTCCAATCCTAAGCAGTTATTGTCATGAGTCTGGGGCTCAGTAGGTGGTGTCCTGTGTATGTTGAATCAGAACATGCAGCACTGAACACCACTGAAGTGACTCGGCAGCAGTGCAGTGTCTCCTCTGATGCGTTGCTTCATGGACAACTTCACATTGACTGCCTTTGGTGCCAGGGCTCCGGCGGGTCAGACCGGGCAGTGGATGTGGACCAGGTGTCGGACAGAGTGGCGTGGGTGTACTGCTACTGTGGTGCCACAGAAGATGGGACAGCATAAAAGAAAAAAAAAAAAAATCTTAACATCATATGTCTGTTCCTCTTCATGCTTCTGCGTGCGCATATGTGACATCTGCCCCTGCGACCACTTCAGATAGTATATATATATATATATATATATATATATATATATATATTATATATATAATACAGGCACAGAGCACACACCTTTTGTCCTGTCAACATTTTTAAATCAGCACAAACAGAACATCTGATCTTGTGTCTCTCCTTCTTGTGCACAATGTTAACTGAATAACTCTCACATACTGCGAGTCAGCCTGTAATCCACTTACTTGCAACACCCCTAACACACACTGTGCTTCTGGATGTGTAACATTAACAATCACAAACCCTCTTTGTACAAAATACATCAAATACTGAATTCATATTAATCTGAATCCCCACATTTCAGAACACTAGAACAGATTAATACAGAAAAACATAATCTGATTATGTCCCCCACCCCCACCCCACCCCACCCTTCCCTCCCTTTCTCCCTCCCTGTTCCCCTTCCCCCTGCTACCATCCTCCCCCAAGTTCCTCTCTCACACAAGAAATGACAAATATGCCAACACCTCCATCTCCATAACCACCACCACCTTCCCTATTTAACCCAGCCTCTACCCTACACCTTCTCACTCCCACCATCTCTTAAAAAAAAAAATTAAAACAAATTTTTAATACAAACATAAGCAGCTCACACACTCAGCTCCTTCCTACCTTTAAGTCTCTTGAACCCCTTTCCAACACCACACCCTACCCCACCCATCTTCTCCCTTCTCTATTATTGTCTTTTTTATTCCTCTCTCTCTCTCTCTCTCTCTCTCTCTCTCTCTCTCTCTCTCTCTCTCTCTCTCTCTCTCTCAGACACACACACACACACATACACACACACACATGTACACACACAATTACATGAAAACGTGTCAAAATCAGCAGGCTCAATATTGTTAATGATTACATCCAGCTCTACCATTCGATATAACTTGGGCAACACGCAAACTGAGCTAGCCAAATCAACACAAAAAGAACCCTCGACACTTTTTGACAACAGAAACAAGGTCAATCAACAAGGTCAATCAAAGGAAGAGAATTGTCCAAACTGGTGATCACACACAAAACAAAGATCCATCAAAATAAAACATCAATCTCTAAACCTGTGCTTACACACACACACACACACACACACACACACACACACACACACACAAATGAAGTCAATAAAAAAGGAGGAAAACGGTTTTGAAGTGCTCAGCAGCAAGTTAAGATCCGAGGAAAAGCGCTCAGTCCAGCTAAACATGACCATCCCATAGAGAAGCTTGACTCCAGCAAGTATTGTCTGTTAATGTGGTCATCAGTTCCTTCCTTGTTCTTCCCCTTCTCCTTCCTGTTTCCAAGGAAAGGTCTGTGCCATGAATGATACATGTGGCTGATGTCATGCCATTATTCTTTTTATTATTCTAAATGTTTACTGTGAAGACATGCTTGAAAGATAGCAGAGTAGCTACCTGTCACGGTGCAGCAGGTAGCGTCAGTCTTGGTTTGTCAGAGGCTGCAAACTCGAAGTGCCATCAACAGCATATTTTGAGGGATATTTAAGCCCCTACCATCTCTTATGCACGCAGTCTCCAAAATTGAAAAGAAAAATAAAACTCCCTCCGTGAAAGCGCGATCTCTTTTACCTAAATGCCTGCGACTGTCTAGAAGCTAGCCTTTAATCCCTCGTGGCCTTTCCCACTCCCATCAACCCTGATGCTGTTGTACCTAAGAACTTTGCCCACTAGGACCCCTGGGTTTTTGTTGTTGTTTGCTCTTTGTGCCTGCTACTTGCACTTGCAGATGTCATAGCAACCAGTGCTACATGGATCTGAAATACTCTCACCACTAACCTATGATTCTTGTTAGGCCCCCCACCCCCACCCCCTACTCCCCCACTTCCCCTTCCTCACTATCCCATTGAATAAGACTGTCATATGTTTTTACCCAGTTTGATTACAATGGGACAAGAAAGACAACAGGATTTGGAGATTTCTTCCCCAACTTCCAGAGAAGTGATCTCCCTTTACCGGATATCGGTGAAGTCCGCTTTTTCAACTTTTTTTTTTTTTCACTTTACCTGAACAATGGAGTCTTCTTGTGAGGTGTTGTCTTTATATCCATTCATAACTTGCCTTTTCTTTGTCGATAAATTCATGAACAACATCTGACGAAACCACATAATTCAGAACCCAAAAATTATGATCATTGTCATTCCTCTGCCTCTCAAACACACACTGTTACCTAATTCATATGCACTCAAAAAATGGGTCTGCATCTTGTTAAAATGCTTTCCAGCCACACTTTACGACTTCACTGATTTATTTTTAATCATAAATCTATTGATCAAATGCTAGACAGCAGATTTCAGAGGACTGCTTTCCAGAAACACAAACCTGTCTCCTAATTCATTGTACTGTCCAGATTTACACTTTTGTTTACATGTTGTAAACCTGTTTTCAAAAAACACTCTGTCACAATCCTACGAATCCGCATCTTGATGGAGATGAAACCAAGCATATGAATACATAAAGCCAACAACACCCAAATAAAGTAAACGAAGCAGACAAAATAAAAGAATGTATGGTCAAATTGGCTTAGGCACATCACTTTTGTCAAAAATTACTCTCTTGAAAAAGCAGTGCTGTCTTACACACACACACACACACACACGCACACGCACGCACACACACACGATATATTTTTGTGACCAGGTTTTGAGATCATGAAACTCATAATCTTCATCGAGAGAGAGTTCTCATAATATCCGCGACACATTCCTCACATGGCATGAATATTTTTTACCAACTGTGGTGAAAGATGGTTACGCTCGGTGAAAAAATGACAGCGCACCTCAGCATGATTTTGTAACGACTGTTCCTCCTTTAGATGACCGAAACACACACATAATGCTGGAAGCCAGTACAAACACAACGTTTATCTGTATTTAGCAAAGTCCGCCACATTAATGGCTTATGTCATTATTGAGAATTTTTAGCATGTATCAAAATACCCCGAAATAAAGGTAGGGGCCGCTGAGCCCGTGTAGTTATACCAGCAAAGCAACTCGGGTAACAGAAACAAAGGTCATCTCCTCGGCTCTCTCTTCCTCCACTGCTTCCACTCTCTATTCTGCGTGTGGCTCAGAATACTGCAACTGAATCTTAACTTTTGAACACTCCACTTGGCTGTTTCTGCCCAAAGTGAACCATCTTGTGTCTGTGCCCTGGTTCGCCTAAACTCAACACAAATGTCTTTTGTCATCATGTTCATGAAGAAAGTAAGAGCAGCTTTCTCAAATTAACCAGTTCTACAGCTGAACCAATGAAGTCTCAGGAAGGATGTCACGAATGCATTAATGCGAGAACGTTGTCAAAACAACACAATGTGCACTAATGTAAACGATTTTTCAACAGCTGTGTCCACATTGAAACAAAACCAGGTCAAATTGAAGCTCATAAGAAGTTCAAACCTTAAAATGTACAGTGCCCCCTGTTCCACTCGAAGACAAATGTATAAACAACTGTTAATATTTCAGCCTCAGAACCTCTGCATGTCTATGAATATAACTATATCAGTAGTCTGTAAATCGTGAGTGTACTATAAGATGCAAACTGTGCATCTTCCAATCTACTGGTAATGCTTATGAGGTTCAATGGACAGTATCTGCTAGCAGTATCGCATAAGATTTGACAAATATCAACACTAGCAAGCATTTTCTTTTCCCCATATTTTACATTAAGTGAGATCATCATTTGTTTGATGACTTCGAGAGACTGAGTCTGACACTGGCAAAGCAACAACTGCAGTCTCTTAAATGAGCACTAATCCCAGAACGCACCACAGCAGCCATTCTGAAAAGAACCAATCAAAAATGACAAAACAACTTTGCCACTATAAATGTGCGATCATCAATATTGCTAGAACAGTAGTGTTTTACGCAAAAGTGAGAGAAAAGTGGGTCTGTTTTTTCACCTCTGTATTCAAAAAGTCAATGACAGAATATTTTGCTTGCCAGGCAGTAAGAGAAGGATTGTGTTAAAACGCTCGCATTCACATGAGCATATTAAAGAGAAAAGAGATTTAGGTTGGGAATGTGAAATTTACTTGAGCACATCTGGTTACCATGTAATTAAGACTGGTGTCAACCGAACTCCACCTCAGTTACCAGGAAACGACTGGAGGTTGGGTCCCCTGTTGTTAGTTTAGTTGTGCTGGAAGGTAGCAAACCTTTTCATCCAGCAATCATCTTTCCGATGGGTGCTTGTACGAGTGAAATACAGACTCTAACCACCTCGGTATGTGCTTCTTCTAACCCTTTCCCATCTCACCAACAGAGAAACTAATGGATATCAAATGCTGGGTAACAAACTATTCATCTAAAAATTAAGCACAGCAGCTGCTACTACATCTTCCACTTGCACCACTAGTTTCCAAAGTTTACTATACAATGCCAAAAACCAATTATCTACAGAATCAGTCGCTGAACTAGCACCATCTCCAATGGTTAAAAAAGGGGAGTTTGTATTATACTCCCTGTTTCGCTAGTATACTTACCATGTCAGCATTCAATGGCAGTTAGTTAGCTCTGAAAGGCCGAATTTTTTGTGGCTAATGCAGCAATAAGACCATCACGTGACGCCCACCCTACTTCCGCCAAGGAAGAAAGCCGATGCCAACTTCCTGTTCCTCATTCAGCGAGGCATATGCGCAAGGTAACCCCTAGAACCACAGCGCTAGAGGGGAAGGTAGGGCGGGCATTAGAGTCTGACATGGTAAGTATACTAGCCAAACAGGGAGTATAATACAAACTCCCCATTTTGGCGTCATATACTTTACCATGTCAGACCGTAGCAGAATTTAAAGGAATTGGAGGAGGGCCGAGTGCCCTAATGGTTCTTGGGGTTAGAAGGCGGAATAGATATGGCTGTGTTAGCCGCAACAAAAGAAATCCCTTAGAACCATCAGCCCAGGTCATGCGGATATCCCTTAAATAAAAGTTTATGAAGTGATTTTCAAACGCCAGTAGGCTGCCTCCAGGAGGTGGCGCAAGGGGACAGAGCGCTGGAATGCTGCGGAAGTGGCCAGCGCTCTGACCTCATGGGCCCAAGGAGATACGACGGGGAGATCCTTATACACCTGGGCGTAAGCAGATCTGACCGTCTTGGAAAGCCACCTAGAGATAGTGCCAGCAGAGAAGTTTTTATGATGCCTGGGGGTGGTGGAATGAGGAGACGCCTCTGGGAGGAGTGCCTGGGCGCGAGCGTTCCCAGTAGGATTTCAGACACCTAGGAGGGCACAGGTCCATTCCCCCGCTTTCCCCTTTTCCCCAGATATCCGCGAGTGAGCGGATGACGAGGAGGGAGAGGCTATGCCCGGTTCCTGATTCTTAGCTGAGAATTCGGGAAGAAACCTGAGAGAGACAAAACCGTCCCTGTGGAAGGCAATATCTCTGGGGTCCCCACTAAGGGGTTTTCTGAGAGCGTCAAGGACAATGAAGAGGTCCCAAAGGGGGACCCGCCTAGGGGACTGTGACTCACGTAGAGCTACCCCCTTAGAATCTCTCTGAGAAGGGAGTTATTCTCAAAAGGGGGGCCGCCAAGTTGGCGAATAGTGGTACAAATAGCTGACCTGTAGCCCCGAATGGAGCTAGCAGGAACGCTTTAGGGAGAGGGGTGGTGGGATAGAAAGTTGCCTAACTAGATATTGGAAGGACGATCATGGGGAACAGAGTTATCTGAGCACCAGGAGACCCACCTCCCCCAACGGTAATCGTAGAGAGACTCAGTGCTGGCTCTGCAAGAGGCCGTAGGTAAGTCCTGAGGGTCTTGCGAGGCCCCTGCCACAGAGAGGATGTCTAGGACGGACTGGGATCTGTCCGGTTGGGAGGAAAGAACAGATGTTCGCAATTGGGCTGGCACAGAAGCCAGGCGTGCAGGCAGAGCATCTGGGGTTGGACTGGGGGCGACCCGGGCGAGGCTGTCTGAGCATGTCCAAACGTGTGCCCAGCTGGAGAGGGGAACATGGGAGAGAGACTTGGGGTCCGGGAGGCAGGACTGGACAGATGGCAGATCGAAGAGACCGTGAGGAGTACTCGATCGCCGAAAGCTACAAAATGAAAAAGTAAAACGCCAGGCGTAGGCCTCACGCGACCATAGTACCAGGGTTTAGCATAAGCCACAACAGAACAAGTAAGAAGGCAAACACAGGCAATCTTTACAAAAAAGAAGTATAGGCAAGACAGAGCAAGAAAACCTGTCCTTGTCAGGTGGAAGGCCGAAGCTGAATGAGGAACAGGAAGTTGGCACCGGCTTCTTCCTTGGCGGAAGTAGCGTGGGCGTCATGTGATAGTCTTATTGCTGCATTAGCCACAAAAAATTTGGCTTTTCAGAGCTAACTAACTGCCGTTGAATGCTACGGTCTGACATGGTAAAGTATGTGACGCCAAACTGACAAGGTACAGAATCAGCCTTTGAACAAATCAAATCAACAACAATCTGTTTTAGCAGCAGATGCTTTACTACATTAAAACAAAAACCGCCACTCTCTGTGGCATCGACAACTCCATACACCAGTGGAAGACTATGTCAGCTAGCGTGTCATGTCATGAAGTGAGAACGTTGGTACAGTTAGAGGGAGCTAACAGCCTACAAGGGGAGGGGACTTCCAAAACAAAGACGCATTATTTGCAAAAGACAACTCTACTGCATTCTGAATGGAACCAAGGCCAATAATTTTCTTGCAAATGTTTCTTACACTGTACCTTCGGAATATTAAATACAATACTGCAGTTCAACTGATGAATTGGGCTATGTTCAGTGAAAGAAAAATTCAAACATTGGGGAAAAAAAATTATATATGCATATATATATATATATATATATATATATATATATATATATATAAAACAAGTTAAAAGAGGAATCTTAAAACTATCTACAAATTTGTTTCAAGCGTGTTGCGCTGTCATCAGGATGGTTTTTGGTTTGCCCACCGCCGATGTTATATAGCGTGTGGGCTCCCGTTTGCGGTTGTTTGCACGTGCCGGTTGGCTGCACGTGTTTTTTGGGGCTTTCAGGTTTTTATTTTGGGTGTGTTCACTAACAACGATTTCCATTTATGCCTGCAGTTGTTTACTATTTCTGTTTTGGTGTTTAAAGTTGCTAAGTGCGGTTTGCATAGTATTAACCATTTTTCAGTTAAACATAGGTTGCACCTTTTTGAAACATTGCTGTATGGTGATGCTCTTTTTATGATTTTCCAGGATATATTGTAGCTTGTTTTTGCGTCTTTAAGTTTACAGATATATTTGCTCAGTTCTGTTTGGTTTTTATATTTTTCTTTATTAAATGACTGTTTGTGGTTTGCATATCTGGTTTTGAAGTGGTTTTCAGTGATCCCTATGTATGTTTCTTTTTCATTTTCTGATGTCACAGTAGCCTGGTATACAATGTTGTTGTGAAGACATTTATTGTCTAGTGGGCACTGCTCCTTTCTGGTGCAATTGCAAGGTTTCCTTTCTTCACCCTTCTTTGCTGTGTTGATTTTCATTTTGTTGGATGCGTCAATTAGGTTTTTGAGGTTGGGCATACATGAGTACGATAGTTTGACAGTGTTTTTGTTAAATATTTTGGACAGTTTGTGTTCTTTTGGAAATGAAGTTGTTAGGATTTTGAAGAATTCTTTCCCTGTGTTTGTTTTGAGTTTCCCGTCGTATGGGGGGTTATACCATATGATTTTTCTTTTCCTATTTTTCTTGCTTTTATTTGTGTTGTTGTCTGGGTTGTATTGTAATTTGTAGTTGTATCCACTTGTTTGTAGTGCCTCCTGGTATTCTACTGCTGCATTGTTGAACACTCTCTCATTGCTTGACAGGTTTGATAGTCTCTTGTTTATGCCATGGGGTATGGTCTTTAATATAGATGGTGGATGGTTACTTTTGGTGTGTACATAAAGAGGTGTATCGTTGGGTTTCTTGTATGGTTTATATATGTGATTGTTGAGATCCAGTGTTATGTCTAAGTAGTTCACTACCTTTTTGTTTGCTTCAATGGTAATCTTTAAGTTGTGGTTTTGGAAGATTTTGCATAGTTCTTTCTTCTTGTTTTCGATGGTTCTTGGATTGTTGGTCAGTGCAGCAAGGCCATCGTCTCTGTATAGTCCGACTTGTTTTCCGAGTTTTTTTCTTGATGTTGGACAGCATGAATAGTCCGACCAGTTCACATGTTTCTGCACCATCATATGATCCCATGGTTACGTCGAATGTTGAGTTTCTGTTGGTACTACACAGCAAAAATGAAACCTGGATCAGGAAAACCAACAGAAACTCAACATTCGACGTAACCATGGGATCATATGATGGTGCAGAAACATGTGAACTGGTCGGACTATTCATGCTGTCCAACATCAAGAAAAAACTCGGAAAACAAGTCGGACTATACAGAGACGATGGCCTTGCTGCACTGACCAACAATCCAAGAACCATCGAAAACAAGAAGAAAGAACTATGCAAAATCTTCCAAAACCACAACTTAAAGATTACCATTGAAGCAAACAAAAAGGTAGTGAACTACTTAGACATAACACTGGATCTCAACAATCACATATATAAACCATACAAGAAACCCAACGATACACCTCTTTATGTACACACCAAAAGTAACCATCCACCATCTATATTAAAGACCATACCCCACGGCATAAACAAGAGACTATCAAACCTGTCAAGCAATGAGAGAGTGTTCAACAATGCAGCAGTAGAATACCAGGAGGCACTACAAACAAGTGGATACAACTACAAATTACAATACAACCCAGACAACAACACAAATAAAAGCAAGAAAAATAGGAAAAGAAAAATCATATAGTATAACCCCCCATACGACGGGAAACTCAAAACAAACATAGGGAAAGAATTCTTCAAAATCCTAACAACTTCATTTCCAAAAGAACACAAACTGTCCAAAATATTTAACAAAAACACTGTCAAACTATCGTACTCATGTATGCCCAACCTCAAAAACCTAATTGACGCATCCAACAAAATGAAAATCAACACAGCAAAGAAGGGTGAAGAAAGGAAACCTTGCAATTGCACCAGAAAGGAGCAGTGCCCACTAGACAATAAATGTCTTCACAACAACATTGTATACCAGGCTACTGTGACATCAGAAAATGAAAAAGAAACATACATAGGGATCACTGAAAACCACTTCAAAACCAGATATGCAAACCACAAACAGTCATTTAATAAAGAAAAATATAAAAACCAAACAGAACTGAGCAAATATATCTGGAAACTTAAAGACGCAAAAACAAGCTACAATATATCCTGGAAAATCATAAAAAGAGCATCACCATACAGCAATGTTTCAAAAAGGTGCAACCTATGTTTAACTGAAAAATGGTTAATACTATGCAAACCGCACTTAGCAACTTTAAACACCAAAACAGAAATAGTAAACAACTGCAGGCATAAATGGAAATCGTTGTTAGTGAACACACCCAAAATAAAAACCTGAAAGCCCCAAAAAAACACGTGCAGCCAACCGGCACGTGCAAACAACCGCAAACGGGAGCCCACACGCTATATAACATCGGCGGTGGGCAAACCAAAAACCATCCTGATGACAGCGCAACACGCTTGAAACAAATTTGTAGATAGTTTTAAGATTCCTCTTTTAACTTGTTTTATGTTGCTCCCCAAGGGGTTGAGCACTCAAAAAATTGTTTTAGGCATCTTAAATATACTGATCTCTCTCTCTATATATATATATATATATATATATATATATATATATATATCCATTTCACTTATTGACAGTATAAGAAGTTTAAAATGCTTCAATGGTTTCCAAATATTCCGTCGCCGCTCCAGTTCCAGTCAACATCCAGTCAATGGGGTGAACACTTGTTTAGCTTAGGTTTCTAAACAGTTTTGTGAACTCGTTTTCACCATCACGCTCTGTCAATACGACAATTTCACTTACCAAGTCCAGTTTAATTTTAATTATGATCTTTTACAATGCTCAACAGTTCAGTAACAGTATGTCCAAAAAAAACCTCTTCCTCAATCTCTCGTCTTACACGGATGTCCACAAGCGCGGTCCAAATGCACCTGCATGAATGCCCACACAAGTTTATGAATGCACAGGCAGATACATGCATCACACACCCATGGATATCCAATCCTTCATCTCTCAAACTCTCTGCACACACACACACCCACACACACACACACAGAACCAACATGTTCACGGCTGTGACAGCAGGAAGTCAAACAGGGTCTGTATCGGCACAAAACCCTCGTTGCCCCTCCCCCGTCCTCCCTCAGAGCCAACGGCCAAACCGTCGCCCCAGCCAGCACCTGCATTCACTTCATCCAAAAGGAGGCTGCAGTAGGCTCTCACCGCCCTCATCAGCTGACCCACTGTCCAGCGTTGCCGCGACATCATCTCCACCACCATCGGCAGCTACAACAAGAGCAAGAACGTAAATGTTACTGACAAAGCACAAGAGCAGGAATACACTGAGACATACTGAGACTAGTGAGAGGTAAAGACATAAGAGCCCATAATCACAGAGCTAAAGGCTTTACCTGGAGTCTGATTTTTTTCAGCTTGAAAAACCCCCTCTGTCCACACGGCAACAGATTTATACCTGATTCAGGTCAGGGAATGTAAAAGGCTGCAGAAGGAGAGGGATGGGCTCCACCTTTCAACATACTATGCCCTAAACATGGTGAATCTCTTAAGGGTTCAATGCCCTTGGGCCATTAGACTATGGGACTGTTAATGTTGCTGTTTAAAAAGTCCTTGCCTCACTAGGTGTAAGAAAATAAATTAAGATGGTGCTTAATTTAAAAGGGAAAAGGGGGAGGCAGTGGAGGGAGAGGGACAAAGCCAGACCACCTCACACCCCTGGTGGAACAGAATGAGGCTTTGGCAAAAGCCCCTCAGGGTAGGTATAGATCAGGTTCACACTGAGGAGTTTCTCACTGAAAGAACCATACTTTCTGCTCACTGAAAGAACCATACTTTCTGCTCTCTGAAAGAACCATACTTTCTGCTGAAAGAACCATACTTTCTGCTCACTGAAAGAACCATACTTTCTGCTCTCTGAAAGAACCATACTTTCTGCTCACTGAAAGAACCATACTTTCTGCTCACTGAAAGAACCATACTTTCTGCTCTCTGAAAGAACCATAAAGAACCATACTTTCTGCTCTCTGAAAGAACCATACTTTCTGCTATCTGAAAGAACCATACTTTCTGCTCTTTGAAAGAACCATACTTTCTGCTCTCTGAAAGAACCATACTTTCTGCTCACTGACAGAACATACTTTCTGCTCACTGAAAGAACCATACTTTCTGCAAAAAAATGTACAAGACTGAGTTCACGTTCAGATGTTGCATGTTCAAACCCAATGATATCAAACACTGTAGCATGTCATTCTGCTTGTATAACATCCTAAGAACTAAGAAATGTCATAAATTTATAAGTAACTAAAAGAGAATCATCTCAAAAGATAAAATCGATGCCACTATACCACAAACCATCTTCTATCTAAGTATAAGAGTATCAAGAAGTAGGGGAAGCACATCTACGCAGAAAGGAAGAATATGAGCCATCACCACCAAAACAAACATTGACTTTTTTTTAGGACAGGCACTGCACAGACTTGTGGAAAATACCAGGACAGCTTCACCATACAGGGACATTTTCAACTGATAAAGAGTCACAAGTGACTGTGTACATCCATCAAACAGGATCATGGATGCAGAAACACTTAGGATCTCTTGAGTGTGCGTGCGTGTGTGTGAGTGTGTGTGAGCGAGTGCGTGTGTGTGTGTGTGTGTGAGTGTGTGTGAGCGAGTGCGTGTGTGTGTGTGTGTGTGTGTGTGTATGTGTGTGTGTGTGTGTGTGTGTGTGTGTGTGTGTGTATGTGTGTGTGTGTGTGTATGTGTGTATGTGTGTGTGTGTGTGTGTGTGTATGTGTGTGTGTGTGTGTGTGTGTGTGTGTGTGTGTGTGTGTGTATGTGTGTGTGTGTGTGTGTGTGTGTGTGTGTGTGTATGTATGTGTGTGTGTGTGTGTGTGTGTGTGTGTGTGTGTGTGTGTGTGTATGTGTGTGTGTGTGTGTGTGTGTGTGTGTATGTGTGTGTGTGTGTGTATGTGTGTGTGTTTAGTTGTCTTTTCACATGGTGTGTTCTTAGACGAATGTGTGTGTGTGTGTACATGCGTGCACATGCATGCATATAAGAGTGTGTGTGTGTGCGTGTGTGTGTGTGTGTGTGTGTGTGTGTGTGTGTGTGTGTGTGTGTGTGTGTGTGTGTGTGTGCGCATGCGTATGTGTGTGTGTGTGTGTGTGTGTGTGTGTGTGTGTGTGTGTGTGTGTGTGATGAGTGTGTGCACGCATGCATGCATACGTATGAGTATTCGCACTGTTGGGGTTGTGTAAATTCTGTCAGCACACACACACACACACACACACACACACATACGCACACACACACAGCATGCAAACTACAGCAGCAGCAAAAAGTTCAGAGATACTTTGTGGAGGTCATTACTCAGACACCAACTGTAGCAGAAAGCAAAAGGCACACTCTGGCAAGCAAAAGAACGACCAATTCACCTGCTCCAAGCGGGGGTCCTGGAAAGTGAAGTACAGAAGGCGAGGGCACTGAGCCAGACTAGCGGCCACCCACTGCAGCGCCACCTTCAGGCAGGGGTCTCCACAGAAGGCACCGCAGCCCCAGTTGCCCGTGGCGATGGGCAGGCCTCGTGACACCACCTGTGCACACAACATATGTTCTACACTGCATCAAAGTGTTGTAGCACTGACCGCTATGTCTGACAGCAAGAGCAGGCAGAGGTTAGTACATAAGGTGGCTTAGTTTTCAAACACTCTCTCTGAATCTGACTGCTTTTAAAAGTAAACAGGATGCAGAAATCGACGCACAAGAAAAATGAAACTTGGCCTATCAATTTATTTACATCTGTTACAATCAATACGATTTGAGTCAAACTACCAGCATTCAAAAACCCAAATGGTGGAAGTGAAAAGTCTCACTCTAACAGTAGCACACAGCAGAATCATCCCACCATAGTATTTATAACACCTAAATTATTCAATCCAGGAAAGTTCACAGTCACTGCCTGTATAAGCAGACTTGTTTACCCTAACATTGCTTTTGGTGTACTTTTCAACGAAAACGAGCGTTTTTTTTTGCAAAAAGTGTGTACAAAAATTCCAAATTATTGTAAAAGCAGGAGGGAAAAGGCCTTCAATTTGTTTTCACCTGCCAACACGCTGCGAACGCTTCTTACCAATAGTGACCACTTGATCTTGCACCGACTTATTATTGACTACAGTACAACAAGTCCTTTCTGATACAAATTACTTTCAAATCTGATTCATCAGCATACTCTGGCACACACTCATGCTCTCTCGCTGGTTTTTCAACGTTACAGGGCATGTTGTCGAAGAAACGGACACTATAAAACGCGATTTCGCGAGCAGAAGTTAGCAAGAGTTGTCGCTCTTTGGTCAAAGCCTCCGCCGCAGTTATTGTCCACAAGTTCATGTACCGGTCAAGAACTTTGTCTCCAGAATTTTTTTCGACGTTTTTCTTTTTTGATTCTTCGTATTTTCGCCAAATATGAGTACAATACGGCGAAATCGTATGGGTAAACAGGTCTGTATAACCTGACAGCCCTACACCTGCACGTCAGTGCCAGTTAAAATGGCAAACCATGCTGAATTTGCCAAATTATCACATACTGTGGAGGCGAGGTGAGGCCTAGATGATAGGACTGGATGAGTAGGTGATGTCTTGAGGTGAAGAGGGCAGGGTAACAGGCCAGGTGGGAGTAGAATGGTGGGAAAAAAAGACAGAGATTCTGGTCTGTATCCGAGTGGATTACCTGTTTTTTCTATATATGTCCCCCGTGAAAGCTTTTCTTACTTTTTACCTATTGAACTACTATCATGAGTTTCTTATTTCTTGAACATTCCTCTGTTCATAAGAACATAGTTGTTAGGAAGTGAGTATCACTGCTTCATGAGTGCTTGTACACAGAAGTAAATTACGGTGACAAAATCTGCTAAGCAGATTGGGATTTTAGAGCAGCTAAGCACTTGTGGAAAGATGAAAACATGTGGAGCATTCAAACTAAATGTAGTGTTAAAGATACAAGGGAAATTCATTATTCTGCAAGACTAACATTAACTAGACTTGGATATTTGCACTTTCCTGATAAAGTTGCAGACAATTCAAACTTTGAAAGACTTTTTGGAGAAGTCATAAAGGTTTTCCTTTTAAATTATGCTTCCAACATGATCAAGGTAAACATAGTGCAACAGCACTCAGTGCACAGCAGTATGAGATCCACCTGTCACTGATGGTTCCAATTCCTGTTGAAACCATCACCACTAACCTGTGACGACTGCCCTCCACACTCCTGCAGTGCTTCAGTCAGCACGGCGTCTGCCAGACTTCCAGCGTACACCTCCAGGCTGCTGTAGGACACGTCCAGGGCATCCTGGAAGTCCGCCAGCCGATCTTCCAAAGACCTCCCTGTCAGGTCGTTGGAACTGACAGAGAACTCCAGCTCCGAGTCAGACACAGACTTGGGCTTTCCCCTTCGCCGCCTGACCTGCGCCTCAGCGGCGGTGACCAGCCTTGCCGAGGCGATCAGCGCCTCGCGCATCACCTGGTCGGCCAGGTTTTCCGAGAAGATGTTGATGTCGTCATCCTGAGGCATCGCCTCCTCCATGTCCTGGCACAGGATACCCACCGCCTGCTGAAGAATCGTCGTGGCAACGAAATCGGCGTAGTCTTCCACTTCGTCCATGCTGTAGTGGCGATGAACCCGCTCCATCTGCTCCTGAAACTCCTGCCCGACACGACGCGGGATCGGGAACCACGTTTCCGTTTCCGAGCTGTCTGACTTGTAGAGGCGGGACTCACGACTGTGGCTGCGCTGAGGCTGCCGGTGTCGTGGGCTGGTCGCCGACTGGCTCAGCGTGAAGCTGGAATTGAGCAATTCACTCTCGAACGTGGCCAGCGTTGTGTCACGGAAGCCACTCATACTGCTGCGCCGAGACCCTGTGGTGCTGGCAGTGGACCCAGAATCCACCAGAAACAGCTGAGGGACCGAGGTGTCAGCCGTGATCAGCTCCTGAGCAAATCTGGAGAGGATTGGGTCTTTGAAACCACAAGAACTACGACGCCGAGACAATGATATACTGTCCAGAGAGCCGCGCCTCCAAGAATTTGCTTTTACCCTGTCTAGATCGTCATCAGTGCAAGCATTTTTGCGTTGCTGATAGTTCGCATGGTCAACCATGTAACCGTAGTGACTGGTGTTGAAGGCCTGTAAAGACAGTGCCACACTTCGCTGACACGGTTCGCTACTTCTCCGTTCGTAGCTCTTCAACGACGGCCTGCTTTCCACTTTCACAAACGCGTTGGTGAGAGTCTCCCAGTTGAGTCTTTTGGACAGCCAGGAAAAGCACGGCGACTGGGAGCGCGTTCTCCGGGGGCTGCTGGTTTCACTGGTGGTCACCCCGGTGACCACCTTGGTCACCATGTAGCTCTCACTCACCACGTTGCCCTTCTCCGACGCCCCAATCACAGCAGCAGCCGTCTCGTAGCTCCCCCTGGGGAAAATGCTTTCATACTTCCTCCCTGATAATAGAAGGAGGTGGGGCTCCCACGCAGACTCTGCAGTTCGGACGGCGTGAGATGGTCAGGTATGGACTGAAACACCTGGCTGACAATGGCCGCGGCGGCACAATAGTAGTCCAGGTTGAGGTCTTGGGCAGAAAGGCTGGATGCGGAGCTCTCCTCCCTCACGGTTTTCACGTCTGATGACATCACCTGACCGACCTGAGAGCTTCCAGAAGCGACCTGGGACGTCCCGGTGTTCAAAATGGATTGGAAGGCGCTGGAAGAGGAGGGCACTAAGCGTGGGTTGTCTTCCCTGGACTGTTGACGACCGGCTGCGCCGAGAGAGGGAACAGCAGTGGGTGCAGAGGCTAAGGAAGGCTGGCGCAAGGAATCAGCAGATTGACTGGAATTATCACATAACCTGGAGGTGGGGGGGGAGGGGATGGTAATGACCAATGGGGACTGGGAAGGGCTGGCTGAGGCTGTGCACTGAGACACTGGAATGCTGCTGGCTGCACTGGTAATGAAAGACAATGAAGAAACAGCACCACTTGAAGCGTCCGTCACAGCCAGGTCACTGCTGCCAGACCTCGAACCTGCCGTCGCCGACCTTGAACTTATGACCTCTGTCGTCGTGGCCTTCGAGCTGGCAAGTGACCTGACTGTGGTTTTTGAGAAGGGCACAGGAACGTCTTTGACGACAAACCACTGGCTGCTTTTCAAATCTGCACTCCTGGCGCGAGATGGGGACATGGGTGGAGCCGACAATGCCCCCAACTTGGGCACACTCCTACCAGGATCGAAGATGCTACCCCCACGCCCTTCAGACCATGTTCTGTGCCTCTCCCTATCCACCGTAAATGTCACACTCTTTCGCTCCTCCCTGCGGTCTCTGCTTTCCAAACTCTCCGAATCTGACGACTGTGAACGTGTCCTTCTCAAAGGGCTTTTCCTCTTTGCTACCTTTTGGTCAGCCGATTCCACAGACAAGGAAGAAACATGCAGCCGTCTGCTCTTCTTCAAAGGATGACTGCCTTGACTTCCTTCACTGCTAAAAGAGTCTGAGTTACCACCATGCTGTCTCTGTTTATCCCTTCCTTGGTTAAGAGCAAATTCACTATGTACATCTCCGCCGCTTTTGTGCGTGGACCCAGAGGCGGTGTTCAGGTCTGAACTGGCGTGACGAACATCACTGGAACTGGACGAAGAGGAGATGGAATCGGAATCAGACAGGTCAAGCCTCTGGTGAACCCCTTCCCGGTTCACTGGCAGCTCCGCTCGCCACCGCGAGTCAGAGGTGAACCTCTGGAAGTAGAGTTCATCGACCACATGAGCAAAGACTTCCTGGACAATTTTGTCGGCGAACCAGCGGTACACATCATCTGGAATGTTGTCGCAGGCATCGCCCACAGCGCTGCGGACGCAGGAGACAGCCTCTGCCATCCCACTCTTCAGGCCCGCATTGACCAAGGCATCGGCATAGGCCAGCACAGCGTCCGACACCTTGGCCTCACCCTCCTGAGTCACATGACCACCCTCCTCCTCACAGGCAGCAGGATCATCCCCATACTCTTCAGACATTTTAGCATCACCTCCATACTCTGTCACAGTGGTTCCATTTGAAGGGAGCGTCTCCACACTGATATGTACAGCCGCCGGCCGAACCACTTGCGGCCTCACAGTCCCAGAGGGCAGTTCCCCTGCTGGAACTCCTGGAGGCCAGGTAGCATCTGAGCAGCGACGGCGGTTCCTTCCGACATGAGGGAGGTGACAAAGTGCGCAGCATAGTCCGACAGAGCAGCTCCGTAAGTCTCCTCCTCAATAATCCCGTGCTGAGCTTTTTCAGCCTGCACCAAGGTCTCGTAAATCTCCTCCAGGTCGGAGGAGAACTCGGAGCTGTGCTTGGTGCTGGAGCTGCTTCGACGGGATGTCAGGTCGCTTAGCTGGGAGCTGCGTCGTCGGAAGTTTGCCAGCCATTCTGAGTAGTCCACCTCCAGGATGTCACTGCTGCCATTCTGAGGTCTGGGCACCACTACCGGTAGAGAGAGACGTTCCCCGTTCCCTCCAGCCGCATGGCCGTGTGCAGCATCGTATCGAGCACCCTGGATATCAAAATTAAAACAAAAATACTGAAATGAACCTGCCCTAGAAGCACCCCTCAATGCATTATGCATCCACATCATGTCTTCCAATCCACAGCTTCTTCTCTGAATGTGAGCACAAGTTTTATCATGCATGCATCTGCATGCCACACACACACACACACACACACACACACACGCACACGCACACACACACACACAAGTCGAGATGGATGTGTTTGTGCATATATGTGTACAGACATGTGTATGCATTATATCAAACTAAAAGCATTCATGCCTTCTGCCCTTTTCTTGCATTCTACTGAACATTTTCTTGTTCTACTCATGTTCACAGCCTGCAAGCATGACACTACAAAAAAAAACCAAAAAAAAAACCTACATATTGTTGACAGCAGTAATATCCTAGTAACTGACAATCAAGGAGAAAAATTACAACAGAAAACATTCAAGCAATCTGACAAACACTGATTAGCATACTCTGACCATGACGTTATGATTTTGTCCCAAAAACGTAACTTTTCTTTGGGTTGGGCACACACGTGTACACACTCGCGGACACACAATCGTTGTGACCCAGCTTTTGTTTTCAATCTGCTCATATTTCTGAGGTTTTTTTTGTTTTGTTTTTTAGTGCAGACTGGCTCAGACAATCAATTAAGACCACAGTCATATTTTCATTATGACAGTTGTGTTAGTACATTTACCTGGTTTGTTGTGAAGGGAACAAAGCCACACTGAAATTCATATGAACACCAGGAGGTTGATTTTTCACAACTGCTTCCCACATCCATTCAAACAAGCTGATAAGCAATGAAATTTTCCACCGGTCAATGGTCATTTCTTCATTTCAAACTGGTCATAATCTTGACCCTTCTACTCTAAAGATACCCCTGATGTAATCCCCTCATCCAGCCCCCACCCCCACCCCCCAACCCTCCCTCCCCCTGCCTCACCCTACCCACCAAAAGTTGATGTAGTTCACTAAAATATGCATCCTCTCATGGAATGATGGGCACTTTCAAATCTACCAGAAAAGGGCATGATTTTGCAACAGCAGCAGACAGCGTGTCTTTCAGGGTTCCCAGGTGCTGGACATGAAGCAAAGAAAGGACCTTTAAAGAACTTATATGTACCTCAGGTCATTTTAAAAGGACCTTCACCTACAGGACTTTATAGTATAAACTGCAGAAAGAAATTCTATCTTCCACCCACTTGCTTCACAGCCTGTCCGAAAGGGATTGTGTGTGCACAGTGTGTAGGCCACAGCTTCCAACATGCAGCAAGGAAACCTCATGGTTATCTTTGAGGTCACAGCTGATGGTGTTACAGACCGTCCAGTTCACACTGGGTCCATCCATGCCAAGTTGTAAAAAGTCACTCTTTTTCAGATTGAGATCTTTAGAAAGGGCTTAAACTTGTCTGTCATGTCCTTTTCCTTAGTGTGGCCCAAAAACTCTGATGTCAAATAAAGCATTTTCACAACAGAATCCTGACAGCTGCGGATCATAAAGTCCATCTGCTTCATGTTCTGCTTGTTCAAAGACTCATCGAAGAGCAAAACATATCCAAGTTGAGAGGAAGTCTTGACATTCTTTTGCAGCAGTCCAGAAAATCTGGGTTCAAGCCCAAATGTTGTCAGGTATCGGCATCTTGTTTGCCCACATTTAAGTCTGGCAGCTATGTCACAGCCTGGGAACATTGACCTCAACAATTCTCAACTCTGTTCAGGTTATTCATGACTGAAGTGGCAGGCAACAATTTTCATTCCCACATCACTTCAGATTTAATCGATCGTTGTTAAGATTGCTGCTAACCCTAGATCGCTGTGGCTGGACTTGAGCTGATGGGCATTCACTGCTGGCTCGACTACTGCTGCCACAGGCACTGGAAGTGAGTGTACTTGACACACTACTTTTTTGTTGAAA
Source organism: Conus ventricosus (assembly GCA_018398815.1). Classification (NCBI taxonomy): domain Eukaryota; kingdom Metazoa; phylum Mollusca; class Gastropoda; order Neogastropoda; family Conidae; genus Conus; species Conus ventricosus. The sequence continues at coordinate 20,197,774 of CM031613.1, forward strand.
CAGACGTAAAAGGAATGAAAAAATCTGTCAAGCTGTATCTAGTATCTGCCTTGAATTTTCAATCATTTTTCTGATGTCTGTCACTCTTAACGTGCTGCCGTAGAACGCTCTTGCCCATCGATGCCAGTTTGAATGAACTCCACAAAAAAGGCAGCGTGCAGTATGCTTGTCAATTGCATCCTTTCTAACCCACTCACAAAAATCCTTTGAAGTTAACGACACGTCTTGAAAGAAACACTTCGATGGCATTTTGAAATATCACTGCAGCATATGAACACCATCTTCCAGACCATAAGATACACATCTAACAGTGCAGCATATGAACACCATCTTCCAGACAATATACGCATCTATCAGTGCAGCATATGAACACCATCTTCCAGACAATATACGCATCTATCAGTGCAGCATATGAACACCATCTTCCAGACAATATACGCATCTATCAGTGCAGCATATGAACACAATCTTCCAGACAATAAGATACACATCTATCAGTGCAGCATATGAACACCATCTTCCAGACAATAAGATACGCATCTATCAGTGCAGCATATGAACACCATCTTCCAGACAATAAGATACGCATCTATCAGTGCAGCATATGAACACCATCTTCCAGACAATAAGATACACATCTATCACTGCAGCATATGAACACAATCTTCCAGACAATAAGATACACATCTATCACTGCAGCATATGAACACAATCTTCCAGACAATATACGCATCTATCAGTGCAGCATATGAACACCATCTTCCAGACAATAAGATACACATCTATCACTGCAGCATATGAACACAATCTTCCAGACAATATACGCATCTATCAGTGCAGCATATGAACACCATCTTCCAGACAATATACGCATCTATCAGTGCAGCATATGAACACCATCTTCCAGACAATAAGATACACATCTATCACTGCAGCATATGAACACAATCTTCCAGACAATAAGATACACATCTATCACTGCAGCATATGAACACAATCTTCCAGACAATATACGCATCTATCAGTGCAGCATATGAACACCATCTTCCAGACAATAAGATACACATCTATCACTGCGGCATATGAACACAATCTTCCAGACAATATACGCATCTATCAACAGCAGGTTAACCACAATGCAGGAGGAGGGCAAAGTCAAAACTTTCTTTTCAAGTGCTGAGACACGAAGGCTGTAGCTGTTGTCTGATGCCATTCGTTATACTGGCAAGCTCAGAAGCCGTCATGTTATATACCTAAAGATATTAATCATAAACAGTTTCTTTTTTTTCTTACTTTTTTTTTCATCATAACTCTTGTGCACTGGACATGACATTTTCACGATAGAATTTTTTAACAAAAATTGACTCGGCAAAATGCCGCAAACATTAGCACGGCAACTTTGTGCCAAAAGACTCCAGATCAGCCTCAGAGAAATGTTCCAGCCTATGAGTGACGTCAGCCACTTTGCAACATCATGCTAGGCTAGCTTTTTCCTCTGCTGCAGTACTTTACAGCGCTGGCTGCAACTTGCTGAATTACGTTTTTAATTGTCAGACTTCATTTCAGTTTCTTTCTCTCATTGTTTCATTAAAAAGCACTGAACAGTACCCTTCACGAATTAAAAGGACCTCCTGATAATTCAAAAGGACCAACTCGCTGAATTAAAGCACTTAAAAGGCCTGTTGACCAAAATCCAATTCGTAAGGACTTAAAAGGCCCTACAAATACTGTTTCTGACAAAAGACTTTTTCTTAACATCAGATGTTTATGCCCATGCACAGTTCCATAATAGAGCTCTTAAATCGTCCTTTTTTTTCAGTTTTTCAAGGCGGTGTGTTTGTTTGTTGTTTTTTTTCTTTTTGAAGAAAAAAGCCACTATGGGCATTTCTGAAGGGCACTCAAGAGAGAACAGATCTTCATCAAGGTCAAATGGATCTTGGAACGTCCCTTTAATCTGGATCTCCAGGTCAGCACAATAGATCTGTGCACTGAAATCTGATGGTCTGATGGTCCTTGGGGGCTGCATACCTTTTTCCCCACCAAGTATGGCTGAAATGGGTTCAGCAGTTTTTGCCTAGTTCTGCAGAAACGATCCTGAATCCACCAGGATCTGCATCATTTGCGGAATCACCACAATGTCATGGGTTCCTCTTACGGCCACACTTCATCTTTTTAGCAAGTTCCTTCAAAACTCGTGCACCAGTCCTCGCTAACAGACAGAAAAACCAACAGACGCAGGTGAAAACATAACCTCCTGGGTGGGGAGGTATCCCAAATTACACGCTTGTGTCCCTCTCTCCCCTGAACTCAGACCGAAAGCAGAACGACAAACGATCGACCTAACCTGTGACCCTTGACCTTCGTCCTCTCTAGGCGTACTGGAACTCTGCCCCACAGCGGCCTGGTCAAAGGAAGAGCTCAACAACGACGCGTCATCCAAGATGAGAGGCTCCACCTCCTGCAGACTGGGCGAAGCCTCGGCAAGGCTGACTTCAGGTGGCCGTCGCACAGCCTCCACCATGCCCTGCGACAGCAGACGTTTGGCTAGCACCTCCGCCATGTGGAACACCGCAGGGGACATGCTCTCTTCATCTGAAAAGAATGACATCATCGTCATGCAAAATTGCCATTCAGATTATCGTCACCTTTGGAGGAATAAATGAGATAAATGAAAATGAGTGACTGATATTTGAATGGTACGGGGAAACGACTGAATGAGCGCCAGTAGGCTGCTCTTCGGCCGGCTCTACCTGGGTAGGCAGCCCGTTGAGTGGGTGCGGTATGTGTTTATTGTAAAGTGCTTAGAGCTTGGTCTGTGACCGAGGATAGGCGCTATATAAATACCCAATACAATATAATAATAATAATAAACCTTTGTCATAGCCATCATGATCATCATTTTCATCTCCTGACAAATACCTCACCAGGATTTCCACAACAGACACATAAATGATTTTGCTGGGTTTTTTTTTCTTTCTTTATTAATTTCAATTTTGTTTTGTTTAAAGTGTTTATCACTGCATTTCAGTGAGCATGCCGCTCATAATGCTGTGATGTGCCAAAGCAATTGCACAGGTGGAATGCTGAATATCTTTTGATGCACAAAGTGAAATTCAATTGTGGGAAACTTACACTGGCCATTTGTCATGTATCTCTAAGCAGTTCTTTTCGCCTGTCTGAAAGCAATGCATTTTTTTCTCTGACAGACCCCATTGTTTGGGAACAGGTGAAAGTTCACAATGGTAGAACAAAGGCAGAGTTCATTGTAAAAGGCAATGGAACTTGTGAAAGGTGAAGCATCTAACACTAAGAGTGTTTACATGACTAGGGGAACACTACTTTGATTGAAAAATCATCAAGTTATTCAGATGAAAAAACTAAGCCTCAAAACCCATGAGTAACAATATTTCCATTTATTCAATTTAACCTTTTTGAAATGGCCAAACTCTTACGACACAAAAACTAGAAGTTGAGAAATGTCCACTTCAAAACAGGAATCACTACCACCACCATTACAAAACCAACCAAACAAATAAACAAAAAAGGTGGGAAATGGGGTGGGGGTGAGGAAGAGAAGACAGTTTGGGAAAGGAAAAGGTGCGAGGGAGATGGAGAAAATGGGACGGGGAGGGGAGACGCATTTGCTGCTGAACAGTACAAACATTCTATGACAAGCACATATTCTTCTCACAAGTTTTTCTTTATAAGTAGTTACTACCACAATCTTACAACCAAAAAAAAATTTAAAATTTCAAATAGCACTCACGAAAAAAAAATCATTTTGGACATTCTGAAAATACATATACATAAAATTTCAAATCAGATATAATTTGTATGCTTTCTCATTTTTGTATATCGGTTGGATTCTTAAAATGTGGCAAAAACAAAATGTTATAACATAATGACTAAGTCAAAGTATTTGTGACTTCATTGAGAAAACAATGTTCATCATCATCATCATAGCTAGCAATCTGATCCATAAACAGGGCAGGTCCTTTTTTCATCATCATCACAGAGGTGCCAAGGCCAACACCACCAGGCATCATTACGTGAGGTTTCAATCTGTACTCACATTCTTCCTCCAAGCTCTCGGAGGCTGTGACGAACTCCTCCTCCCACTCTGAAGACTCCCCCCGCATGACGGAGCAGAGTCGCAGCGTGCGGTGCTGGTCCACACGGCTGAAACCCACCAGCGCCTTACTGACCTCCCGCAGCAGAAGCACATCCTGGTACTGCCGGTGACGTCCGCCCCACCGAAAGGAAGTGGCATCGATAGCGCACAGAGTGTTCAGAAGGTTCCCGGAAGGGTCTCGCTGAGGACAAGGGGGCATAAGGCTGTTAGCTTCATACAATTTAGTGCAGCTGGCCATGTAGTGAAAATAATGGCATTTAAATCTAAAGGGCAAGAACCTTTTTTCTTTCACAGCTAACTTGGGCCAACTACCTCCAACAGTTTAATGAATTTGTTGTTGTTTCTTTGTTCATTGCTCTGGTTCATTCTTTTGATTCCTTTGCTAAGAAAAAACATGTTTATACCTGTCAGGAGTGATTTTTTCTTCATCTTTCTCTTTCAAAAAAAAAAGAAAAAAGAAAGAAAAGAACAACGCACAGTTATCTTTTGCAACAGCATCTACCGCCTGATCAATGGGTGCGAAGAAGGGCAACTGCAGCTTCAAAAAAATGTATGTCACACTATGTGACTCCTATCATGTTTTTTCTTTGGCCATAGCCCCTCACTTTTCCACACACCAAACGCCTCTGGCATCAGAGCCTGCAGTTGGATGGTAGCTACATAGAGTTTTACAACAAGTGTAAGGAAGATAATGACAGTCACAACCTGGCTGATCAATTGATTTTTCTTTTTATTCAGACACTGGAATGACACCTCTTTTCTCAACTGTCCTATACTCTGAGCTTAGTCAGTGGCACTGCCCTCATGCTGCTCATTCTGGCTTCCTGTCTAAAGCCGCACCCTGGAGTGTCCCGCACCACGCCCACTACCAGCGATCTATAGGGAGCCGTCAATGTCCAGCCGTCTTAGGGCAACCCTTTAGAGGAGACACTGCACGGCAGCCATGTCACTTTGGTGGTGTTGGGTGGTGCCTGTTCTATCATACACAAAACACTGCCCGCTGAGCCTCCTGCTGATGACAGTGACTGCTCTGGTGTGGAGCTGGTGTGAGTGTCCCTACCCAGAGGGCCCTTCACATCCCACCAATGACAATCCTCATGAAGACCTGCGATGGAGTCTCATTATCCATGGTGCTACCATTTTTTTCTTCAATCCCTGTCTGCAGTCAGTTTGAGAATCATGAAGTAAGAACATTGAGTTTTTTCAGTCACTGCCTGCAGTCAGTTTGAGAATCATGAAGTAAAAATACTATGAGTTTTTTTTTAATCCCTGCCTGCAGTCAGTTTGAGAATCATGAAGTAAAAATACTATGAGTTTTTTTTTAATCCCTGCCTGCAGTCAGTTTGAGAATCATGAAGTAAAAACACTATTTTTTTTCTTAATCCCTGCCTGCAGACAGTTTGAGAACTATGAAGTAAAAACACTGTGTATGTGTGGAAAAGTATGACGATAAGGACTATGTATCACAGCTTACTGTTCTTGATTTTCATCCATTTCACTAAATGGGGACAGAGATTACTGTAATGCACATCCACAAATCAACAATTTCCTTTTTTTTCACAATGGCTAAATCAAGCAGTTTCCGCATCCATGACTGCAGCCAAGAAGTTCAACATTTACCTTTGCCTTGTCGTAGAAAGGGCCAGCAAACTCCAAGGAAGCAGCGTATCCTCTACAGGTGGAGAACTGTTCGAAGCCCTGGATGATGATCGCTTCATTGTCCTCCATCTTCTCCATGAACAACATGGCTGCAATCAGCTCGGGACAGGTGCTAAATCGAATTTCTTCCTGCAAAGGGTAAAAAAAAAAAATAAATAAAGACACAGCATTATTAGGCACGTCATTTAACGCATCAGGAAACATTGAAACACTACATTGTATTGTTTTGTCCTGGTTTGTACTGTTTCATCATCACAGAAGATTTCGGAGAGAAATTTGGCCCATCCTCCTTGGGAGCAGCACGTCATTGACACTACAGTACAGTGCAACCTTTCATTTTTCTGCCTGCAAAATTTTGTTTACCTACCACACAGAACTTTCATGAAGAACTTGCAGACTGAATCCCTTGTTGTCAGGGGTTGTTTTGCATGGGCTACATGCACACTGCATACAGGACCTCAGCTTACTTTCTCAACCAGCTGAGTACGCTGTCGACGAGGCCACCTTTCCACTTTAACATACTTCAACCCACTTTCAATGGTAAAGAACCATAACCTAAAGGCCATACAGAGAAGTTCATCATGTCTAGGATATGGAACTGTGAAAAATGATATCCAACCTACTCCTTCTGCCACTCTGATCCGAGTCGGGCAGCCATTTACCGCTGGGCGGACAAAGATGGTGTTCAAACTCTAAACCCAATACTTTGAGTGGTTTTAAGCTCACAACATACAGCAGTCGAGTGCCCTTGCCATTTGCTTGTCTGTCCCCTAATTACACTAAACACTGTTAACTTTCACCACTCTGTCAATAGACAACTTCTCTCAATCAGTGTACATTGATATATGCTCGAAAGTTTTGCTTTTCCATGCTTTTTTTTCCCCCACAGATCGTGGAAAGTCTACAGCCTAAAGAATAATTTAGAATTACATTGTCTCAGTTCTGTTTAAGTCACCCCAAGGCTATGAAGTGCATCTTTTAATCACTTTTTTATATTTGGTTTTGCTGGCACAGTATTTCATCACAAAGTGGAGCAGCACAGCAAAATGTTGTCAAATCAACCGTAGGAAGCATGCATCATCAGAAGCATAACACCTGTCAGCTCTGTGCTCCGTGGTCCCCGAAACATACAGTGTTTTATGAAGGTTTATTCTGCCTTCTTCTCTCACTCGAGCCTGCAGATCTAAAGTAGGAATGCTTTTGCACAGGCACGCACACGGCACACACACACACACACACATCCTTCCATATCTCCCTGCCCTCCCATTTCCCCTGCTTGCCCAATGTGCACAGGTACATGCGGACTCACCTGCACTCTGCCTCTTCCCAGCACACCGCTCCGATGGCCGCATTGGCAAAGTCCACCTGCACATCAGACATGTCCTTGTTTGTTTGTTTTTTGTTTCTATCACATAAACATCAGTGTTCTAAGTACAATCCTACAGACAAGGCTGCCAGCAGTTTGAAAAGACAGGGCTTGAAAACCCATTACAGACCTGTTTACCCAAATTCCTGTACTTGTAATATCTCAGACAAAACCTGTAATTTGAAAAAAAAAAAAAAAAAAACCCGTAATCTTCATAATTGCAATACTTTCGCAACTTTTGAAGATTTGGAAGAGCCAGCCGCTGGCACGTAAGACTGATTTGTCGCCATCTTTGACAAGGTAAAGGACGCAAGGCAAGCTGGGAAATGTCTTCTTACTGCTTTGACCGAAACGGTAGCAGACGAAAATTCGCGTTTTACAATTTTCTGTCTTTGATTTTTTTCCTGTAATTTGGGGGGGGGGGGGGGGGGGGGGGGGGGGGGGGGGGGGTGGGGGGGTGTGTAATTTTCCCGTAATTTACTTTTTTTTTTCCCATAAAAATTACGGCAAAATCGTAAGGGTAAACAGGTCTGCGATTATCAACATTTTCCAGGTCTGGATGTACGTGTAAGCTGGTATGATGGCAGGCGTGGTTTGAGGTTGCTTTTCATCTTCCAAACATTTGTAAATGGATGAGGTGGAGAGGCAGGGGAGGGGTGGGGAGGGAGGGGGGTTGGCTGTGCCCATCTTTCAATGTTCGTAAAGTAGAATTGGATAGGAGAGGGGGGGAGGGAAACTTTGACCAGATCACAAAGTAGTGTTTAAAACTATTTCAACAAGGTGCCAACAGGGAAGTGGCTGTGTGGTATTCCAGAAAGTCAAGAGAGAGCATAATGTTCATTGAACAGTGTGGTAAGAATGGTGTCGGCACATGTCGCCATCTGGACAGTGTGATACAGTTAGATATGCAGACACAATTCCATGTGGTAGCTACAAACTTACCAAAAAATACCACATATGAACACACAAGTTATAATCATGTACACCAATTCATCACATAACAGCCAAACTATAACACACACACACACACACACACACACACACACACACACACACACACACACACACATCCACACCCACACACCCACATCACATAAAAAATATATAAAAAAACATCAAACTTCCACCAACAACACATTAAAAAGGACAGCTATGTCCACACTAGAGTCCCAGCACCTCGTTGTCAGATCAGACCACAAAAGCTGGCATGTCAAATTGAAACAAGGGGAAAAGTGTGAAGACTAACTCGACCAAAGACAGGAGAACAAGTCACAAAAACTGAAAAACTGTAGACAACAGTCAAAAAAAAATGAAATAAAAATTCAAAGTCAGAGAGAACGACTGAAAAGGAGATATAACTAACACACATTTTCCAGAAGGTGGGGATACGATTTATACTGAAACAGACATGCCTACCCCAAAATCTTACTATCAGGAATAGATGTTATTAAAACCAGGAACAAATTGAAAATTTCAAAAATTTTCAGGAACACTCAACCTTCCAACGGCGATCTTGTTTTTGTCACGGCTGCCGCTAGGGTCCATTTTCGGTATCTTCATCATCTGTCTCGCAAACTTGCTTCGCAGTCTTGATGCTAGCCATGTTTCATGGTCGAGCGCGCTTTTTCTGAACCTCAGCTCCGTTCGGTATGTTTCGCCTACGAATATGGCCATGTGAGCATGCGCACAGCGCTTCAATTCAAGCATCTTAACCGTCATCCGGTTTGTCCCTCTGTGAAAAATTGTCCACTCGTTTGATTTCCTTTTGGTTTTTTTTTTTGGTTTTTTTTCCGGAACACACGATCCCTGACCGTAACGTCCGGAACAAACCTCGATTTTGATGTTTTTCCGTAACAAATACGGCTATTCCGAGACAGTAGGCATGTCTGCTGAAAGCACCCCTACCCATAAATACCGGTGAACCTCATAAAAATGAGAAGAAAAAAATGGTCAAAACATTCTGAAATGCAATGACTATTTTCATAAAATAATGAGGGAGTTTCTGCCCTGTCTTTCAGTGTAAAAGCTAGCAAAAAATCTATGTGATCTTGCAGGTCAGTTTTGACAATAACAATCTCCATAAGGTGTCAAATGTGGCAAAGGCCAACAATCCAGCAACTAAAAATGCTGCACTTCATTTTTTCAACAAAGTAAATCTAAAGAAAATAAATGAACTAAAATAAAGCTAGATCTAGTTGCAACGTCAGACAACTGCAGGCGGAAATCCAAACAAATCTGAAATAAATGTTAGCAACCTTAAATAAAAGGAAGTCTGGATCGAAGATCCAAATGATAATGTTCTTGCTTACTTATGACAATTCATCTAGTATCTGACTTCAAAGATCCAAATGATAATGTTCGTGCTTACCTATGACAATTCATCTAGCATCTGACTTCGAACATCCAAATGACAATGTTCTTGCTTACCTATGACAATTCATCTAGTATCTATCATGAGTGTTGACCTCGGTATCAAAAAATGAAACCCATCAAGGAACAGACACGCTGCGACGATAGTGACCATTGCGCTTTAGCACTGAGCATGCTCAAAGCCTTACTAGAAGCGTTCTAGGCAGCTTTGCGCAAGTGCCATGACATACACTGTTTTGTAATCTCAGTGACCAAGCTGCGGCAAGCAGCTTTCACAACAGAACCCTCGGTATCTTGCATGTCATGGTCCTTCCCTGTCAAACCCCAGCTGCACACACCAAAATGCAAGATGCTTTCTTCATGCAGTTTGGACTGCAACTGGACCTGGTCACCAGCGACTCACCTGCATGGCAGACGAACCCACGTCCTCTATCACGCCATGGGTGCGCACCAGCAAGGGACACAATGACACCTGGGACCTGCTCATCTCCTCCAGCGTCGGCAAGAGGTTTCTGTCCACCACCTGTGCAGACAACTGCTGTTACTGCTTTGAGCATGTCTTTTTTTTTGGTTGTTTTTAATAGTTCCAAATGTACAGACAATACACTGCAAACGTCACAGCTGCCAACCTTCTGTAAGTCAAAATCATGGAATCAGGGGAAGAAGGGAGTGGGGTGGGCTGAAGAGAGGGCTGTTCAGTTTTTAACTGAAAAAATTTTCTAATCGCCTTACATTTCTGTTGAGAAATATGAGTTTTAGAAAGGAAATGCAGTGTCCATACCCATAATTGCAGACATCCACTTCAAATCATGTGGGCTTCAATCTGCAATGCTTTATCATCCTTATTCAAAAATGACCCCCGAACTCCATGTTTTCACACAAAATTGTGAAGCTCTGGATTTTTATTCACGGAATTCAGGATTGTGTGAATACTTTCTATATCAGGGAAATTCTAGAAAAAAAAATTTTGGAAGGGCTGGTAGCTATAAGACATTCTACTGGAAGTGGGTGTTTGAGGGCATGCAAACCACACACACACTTTGCCACACTTCTTGTATTTCCCTTCATTCTAACAGTTCACAGTATTTCTTGTCTGTTAATGCTTTTCTCACACATCAATACATTTTTTTCACTCTTTCTCTCACTGTTCAACAGCAGCCATTTCCTCACTATCAGTACACCTTTCACCAAACATACTTCTCACATATACTTGTTGTAAACAGTTTTCTAACGTCATAGGATTTCATTCACTTCTCACAGTTCTTATGTCAGTACCACATCTCTCATACCTAACCACACCTCACTCTGTTCAATTTTTGCACATTCTACATTACATTTCTCAAATATCACTATATTTTACCAGTACATTCTAATACGCATTTCAACCACCTCACATTTCTCAAGTTTCAGGATGTAACTTAATACAATCATTTTTCAACAATCCACATCAAGCAGAAGCGAAATGATAAAAACAAAAGCTTACTGAACATCAGAACACATCTTAACACACAAGCCAAACAAAGCGCAAATGCCAACAAACCTGTCTAGAGAAGGTAATAGACCCTTGGTGCTCCAGACCGGACTCCACTGTACGTTCAAAATAGTGGATCACACATCGCATTTTGGCTATCTGGGACAGCCTACAAATGCAAAGACAAAACCAACACATGCAGAAATGACAAACTGATTATCACTTACACTTAAAGTGCTGAGACCTCTGATATATTCAGAAACAAACCAAAACAAGTGACTAGGAAAAACATAAATACAGTTGGTCATCTCCATAGATCATTACCAAGAGATAACCTGAAATCTTTAACAGCATATGTAACACTGTTTGAAATCGCAAACAGTAAAATGTTAAATTGTTTCCATAATTACTGGAACACAACTTAAGCAGTCCTGTAAATCTGAGAATGCCATCAACCCTGAAGGAAGGACATTAAAAAGCAAATATTTTCACCACCTCTGATGCATATAAGGGAAATGATTCATCAATAACGTGGCAAGAATGCATTAGCACTGGCCTGTACCTCTGACATGCAAGGAGAAGAATAAATAATTTTCTTAGTCTCGTCGTCTGAATCTATCGATGAAAAGGGAAAAAGGGTTTATTGTATCAAGCGACATTCAAGATATGACACAATGGGAGAAAAGACCAAGAGCTTCAACGCCCCTGTACAGCACTCTTTTCTGGTCTTCCACAAACCTGACAGCACGGACCGACACTACGATGACTCTTGGGATTCTCATTCAGAGGCTACAGTTTTTGGACAACTAATACACAGCAAGAACTGCATACTTGATACCGTGGTTACAGTAAGGATCGCAAAAACGTTAGCAACAGCTATGTGTCTGATTGAAAGGTACAGTATGAACCACTAATTCCACAGTAACAGCTTTGTCTCTCTAACATGGAGCTTACAGCATGAACTACTAACACTTCAGCAACATATTAGTATATACTTACATCACAACAACAGCTGTGTATCTTGTTGGAAGATACAGCAAATGCTGTGTATTTTATTCAAAAGCACAGTATGGACACAAACACATCAGCAATAGCGAGTTTCTTATTCAAAGGTACAGCATGGCTTTTGAACACTACAGCAATTAGGACTTCATATACTACATATAGTAGCTGAGTCTCTCATTCAAAGGTACAGTATGAACTACTTTCACCATGGCAACTGCTGAGTATCTTATTCAAAAGCACAGTATGGACTTCAAACACTACAGTGATAGCTGAGTTTCTTATTCAAAGGTACAATATAGTTATCAACACCACAACAAAAGATGAGTATCTTCTTCAAAGGTACAGTATGGATTTCTAATACCACAACAACAGTTGCCCTTCTTGTTCTGAGATTATAGTATGAACTATCAACACCACAGCTACAATCGTGTATCTACTATGGAGGTTACAACAGGGATGACCGACACCACAGTGCCTTCCTGTCTACCGACAGTCCCCCACCCCACCTCCACCGTATCTCTCCTCCATACATCCTCCAACACCAATCCTCCCTCAGGCCTGTTCAGAATCATGTACATCTTTATTTTCTTGTACTCCTTGTGTCCACACCTGTTTCATTCGTATGCTTGTTTTTCTGCTTTTGTATTAGGATGGGTCTGTTTCAAACTGCTGTCACAGAATCCAGTTTTCTACCTGAACATGAAGAACCACAGGCAGCTCTGAAAGGTGCGAGGCTCAATCATTTCCTGCCATCCCTGCCAGGATCTTCTATCCTCCTTCCTCTCTTCTCACCCACCCTCGTCCCAGCCCTCACTCTTCCAACATCCATGAGATTTGTTTTTCAACACCCATCAGTTTTGGAGGCCTAACCAGCTTAACTCAATGCAGACGCAGCTTTCTGCCACAACCACGACTCGCTGTGGATGCACTATTTTGGGTATTTTTACAAAAATATCAGACAGAAACAAACGAATAAAACAATAATTATTATGTTTTTGAAAACTTCAAATCATGTTCTTTTAGAAAAAAAATACTACAGTCCTGTGCTCAGTACACACTTCACTCGCCACTGGTTTGAAAAGTGCAGGCAAACAGCTATCAGCAAAAACTTTTTTCTCACGTAGGTATGGATGAAAAATCAATGAGTAAACACAATGATGTAGCAAACACATAAAACAACGCATCTTTCACACACACAGCTGGGTGCATGGTCCAGACTTCAGAGTGCTGCCGTCACATATTTGAAGAAAAAATGCAAAATGCAAATTTCATCATCTTTTGATATGTGCAACTCACCATCGGTACTCATATCCTCTCTGTCTGATTCGGCAAGTTCGGAAAGTTCGACAAGTTCGGAAAACAGTTCCAGGTCTTCATCTGATCCTTCTCCATTATTCTTTCAATTACTTCTTGAAATAAGATGTTTCTGTTCGCTACGACTCGCTGACGCTTCGGTGCTGACAACATGATGAACACAGGCAGCCAGAGTTATCACAGCTATCCCATAATATGAGTGAAAAAGTAGAATTAAACGCGAAATATACACCAAGGGAGAGTACCACCTAAGAGAGGAAATCATCAGCTTTCTGTAGATACAAGATTGCTTCCCTTAGACAGCACAGCTACATGTGAAAATTCGAGTAAATCGTCGATCACCTGGCGGGCGACATGTCAGTGCCAAGCACTCAACCGTCACCCGCCAGGTGATTGACGAGTAGACCTTGGACTTTTCAGAAGAAATGAATAAACACTGCATGTGTGCACTGAGCTGAGACTGACAATTCAGAGACTGTGATCTATTCATCGGAAGAACATTAGAACAGTATACATTCAAACTTTGTACAGCAGAAAAGCACTGCTCATGAACATTTGCTGAAAATCATTCACATCATTAACTTCTTTTATTAACTACGACCTCCCCCCCCCCCCCCCCCCCCCACCCCCACCCCCCACTGAAGTAAGAATTTAAGGTTTTCTGTGAAAACAGCAAACTTCGATCCTTCCCCACCATGTTGTTACCTACCATGACAGAAAACTGATTGAATATCTATTTCATCATTTAAAAAAAGTCAAAACTATTTACAATGAACCAAATGAGTCAACAATATTGCACACAAAATCAGGACAATGTGTCAGCAAGGAAGCAACAACAAAAAATTATTTACAAACAAACAAACAAACAAACAAATTGACAGAAAATGCCAAAATGTTGTTTCCAAGATCTCTCTTTCCCTCCGCTCCTTTCCCAACCATTCCAAATTCTTTTCTTTTTTAATGTGTTAATCTTACTGTGGCAGCTGCTTAAAGAATCTGGTGAAGTTGATGACATTCAGCTTGGACGTTCTATTCACGACCCGCTCAGGAAACAGACACAGAAAACTGCAGGCCAAGATGGATGCTATCAACTGTCGTTGACAACATGGTTCTGTCCCTGAGAACAAAAACAAAAAGACAGCAAACATACTGAAGCACAAAAAAAATTCCAGAGACAAAGACTATGACAAGAATTTGAATAACATCGAAAAGAATAAGAAGAATTTTTTTTTTCATCACAGATAATGGCTGAAACCACAGAAAAGTATCCGTCATTTCATGGCTGGCATCACTATTACTGAATTAGTATCAAGACACTGAATTAGTATCAAGACAATGGCTTGGAAAGAGTTTTTTGCTTGCTGTGTATGTCAACTTGTTATTCTTCTTGTCTTTTCTGTTTTTCCTTTATTTTTCATTAACTAGAGCAAGATGGGCTTCAAAAATAAAATAAAAACAGAAAAATAAAGGCCTCTTTATACTTATGCTGTATACCCTCGATAAACAAGATTTTGATCATTTTAACATACACGCACCCACACTGCATGCACGTACACATGCAACCGTACACATACAAGCGTGCACGCACACACCACACACACACACACACACCACACACACACACACACACACACACACACAACCACTTCCACCACACCACCACCAAAAGCATGCCAAGCAGCAGACCTCTCTGCTGCTGACTGAAGCAAAGTGGGACAGAAGGCATGTTCTCTCGATCCTCAGAGCCAGCATCGATGATGTTGGGCAGGATGGTGAACAGGAACCTCTCTTCCTCCTCTGGTCCACCTTCTTCAGGAACATTGAGCAGACCGAACCAGAGGTACGACTGGTCCAGCTTTTGTCGGGCTCCCTGCCGCGCCTGGCTGCTTGTCAAATGCTGTCGCTGAATCCATCGATCGTCCAGAGCTTGTGGGGCTTGGCAAGCCTCATACACCACTAAGCAAAGCATTATCTCAATTTCAGTGTAACCCATTTATTTTCTTCACTGCTCAGTTACTTGCTTTAAATAATCATGAAAATGACAGCTTTTATTATAACGCGCACACACACACGCACACACACACGCACGCACGCACGCACACACACACACACACACACACACACACACACACACACACACAACACACACACACACACAGGTGACTCCCACTCACTCTCCTTACATCAAAATAATATGATGCCATATAAGTGAGCATCTTCTCACATAATACAAAGGTGATGTTAGCATTACCATTCTTAAGGAAATCCCACTGCATATGTACAGTAAACGGTGGGTACCGCAGGCTTAAGAAGACCAAAAAAGCCCTGGAATGACACTGTAAAATCACTGACATGGCCTCAAAACCTTCCCTGCCGTGTCAGTGTGTGTGACCATGAACACCGAACTCCAAAAATGTAGATCCTTGCTGATCTGTCCTAGCACCTCTGCAACCTATTCATTGTACAATGATGATGATCTTGAAGTTGAATACAAATTTAACACAAAAATTCCGGGAGTAAAATCACACAAGAAAAAACAGCTCTTCAGATACCTGGATATGTAAAGCAGCATCCTGGGCTGTGATGGTTTCATTCAAAAGACGCTCTTGCAGCTCTGTGAGGAGGTCGCGCACCAAAGCCCAGTTAGGGCAGTCCTGGGGAAATGGTACCTGCTCCTGCCCCATTCCCATCAATGTACAATGCCACTCCTAGTGTGGCATCTCACCGCCCAGGCCTGAATGCAACAGTAAGGGTTAAATTTTGTAACATGTTGTTCCTTGATCAGTGACAGCAAAGGAAAGACATACATATAATTCCTGAAATCTATCTTGAACTCTTCAAATATTCAGTGTTCAGGCTTCAAGAAAAAGTAGGATATGACAACTTGGTAAACTTCTCAATTCTGTGTCTGCCTAAGTGTGCTGTGTTATTTTGTTTTTGTAGTGCATGGATCATAAACAATTGTGTGAATCATGAATACAAGTTCAATTTTGACATTGTAAAACATCTTTTTCTGGTCATTAACCTCTTCACTGCACTGTTGACGAACAGCATTCGTCATAAAAAGTGTCATCTGCCGTCATGAGTCAACACTCTTTCTGTTTCGTCCAGCATGGGACTTAGCAAAAGATGATAGCAAGGAAGGGGTTAAGAATATAGATCAACACCAGTTCCTTTTAATTTTCAGCTGATTACAAATTCACAGTTCCACAAGCATTCAAAAAAAAATCTTACTTTTGTTACTAAACTCTCTGGTTGCCTGTTTTTCTTTTGTCTGTCGGTTTGTTTTTTGTTTTGTTTGTTTGTTTGTTGTTGTTGTTGTGTTGTTTTTTGTTGTTGTTTTTTTTTTGGGGGGGAGGGTTGTTTGTTTGTTTGCTTTGTTATTGTTGTATTTTGTGTTAATTTTAGTACATGTATACTTACCCATTTTCAATATATATATATGTTAATAAACATAAAAATGGACATAAATATAATATTAAATAACTTCTCATGCAATACACTGCATGATCAAAATAAAATTAAAAGACTATCTGACACACGTCCTATCTAATCTTTAAATTCCAGATTTAAAAAGAATATTGTTATCATATTCTGTGATCACGCTATGAATTTTGCAAACTAGTCGTAACACCAACTTCTCTGCATTTTCTTTCAACAACCAATAACGGAATCAGACCCAGAGAAACAAAAACAAATCAAATATAAAAAGTCAAAACTGAAAAAGGGCTCCAGGATAGTCCTATATTTTGTCTCAAACTGTTCAAAGTCCATGGAAAACTCTCACCTTGTACATTTTCCAGACTGTCACTGTCAGTGTCACTGTCAATCTCACTCTACTTGGTAGCTAAACAAGAAAACATTCATTTTTGTTAGTTTTCAGCTCATATTTAAGACCATGAGATATTAGTGACACCTGACACTGTGACAGCAGGTTGTTGTTTTTTCCGAAATGAAGAGTGTGCAAATTCATACCACCAGTTTTGGAACCAAAAGAATATGATGCATGTTTAATCAAATGTGACATGACATGATACTAAATGAAACTGCCACAAAGCTACACATATTGCAACAGATTTTGCATCTGATTTTTTTTTCTTAAGCAATTCTTTCAGTGTATACTATATCATTTGTCATGAAGTAACAGTATACACTTGGACAGGTCATAATCAGCATTACTTCTTAAAACACAAGTTTATCACATGTGTGCCTTTGTAACATTACCCCAGCCCTGATGTGACCCTTTGCAGTCGGCTGGGCTATAAGCAACATTATCTTTGTAACATTACCGCATCATTTTGTGCCAGATTTTGTAATCGTTGTGTCTTTTCAGCACCAGTAAAAGTTCCATAACCTATGTGTGATAAAGGAAGGCAGCATTTAAAATATCTGTCCAGTCAAAAAAAAAAAAAAAGAAAAAAAAAAAACCAAAAAAGAATTTATCATGATTCGTATTTATAATGCTATTTTAAAAGTCATGCATACATTGTCTTCTTATACCGTCTTTAATTAACCTGCCAGTCCGACCAAAATGTAATCAGTCCTTGACACTGGCATTACTGGCAGCTAAAAAGCATTTGATATTCTACCTATAGATGCAAACAGTACTTTATCAGCAATTGCTGCATATCACTAGGTACTGGTGATTGTATGTTCATTCTCATGCTTTCTTATAGATCTTTAAAGTGACCTAAAAATGTACTGGTTTTGGTCAAATGTAAAATACACTCACTATAAACTTGACAAAAACCTAAATTTACACTCACTATAAACTTGATAAAAACCTCAAGTTGTACAATTGTACTTACAACATCAAACATGTGTCACATGTAAGTTCAGTAACTGTTATCCTCACAGGGCTCATTGACTGATTGAGCAGATAGGAATAGAAAGATACTGACTGCCTGACAGACAGACAGACTGAGATTATATAGTGCCTATCTTCAGTTAGAGACCAAGCTCTGAGCGCTTTAAAATCCCTGCTCTAGTTTACATGATAAGCTGCTACCTGGTTCAAGCCAACTGAATATATACCTGCTGGCACTATATTCAGTTTTGTTCTTTCATTCTGCTGGTACTGGGGATCTTTACAGACGTCTTCTAAACTGTGTCGAGTTAAACTGATTTTGCATAATTTGAATGTGTAGAATCTAGTGTTTCATATAATAAATCTGTGATTTGGGGGCATTACAACAATCAGACTCTCCCCCCAAGATAAAAATGGTCATATTGTATCGCTGTGGGCAACTAAGACTTGACAACACTTTGCTCGTTCGAACTTTCAATATTCTACGTGCCACTCAACAGGTGAAGATGCAACAATCTTATCACGTTTTCAAAATATTCAGGAGATTAGAAGTTTCCGAGTCACAGCCTTTGCACAAAAATGTGCACAATGTGAGATGGAACAGTTTGGCTCAAAATAACATGGAGCAAACATGATTGATGACTTCTCTCTTCCTCAAGATGTCAAAGTGAGAAATCTCTCTGCCATGGCCATGGTTAAAACCTTGAAACCATGCGAGACAGCACAATTTTTCTGAGCTACTCTTTTCCACAAAACGTATGATTTTACACACATGTACTCACCCAATCACTGTCTCATCTTTAATTTTTATCTGGTGGAGAGTCAATGTCATTCGATGTTGAAAGAAAATCCATTAGGTCGTACTCCCATCTCCTTCCATGTTTGTTGATAAGTGCGCACGCATCTGACAGCTAAAGGGGAGGACACTCTTGATGGTTTGCATTCTCGGCACTGACGTCATCCTGATTCCACCTCACCTTTGCAACAAAGCTGAATTTGAAAGGAAAACCTAACACAAACTTCGGTTCATAGCAGCGGCAAACTACTCTGGCCAATATAATACCCATAAATTTGCATGACTCACAGAATTTAGTCTGTTTTAATTATTAGTTTTCAACGCGCCACAGATTCGCTTTTCCCTTCCATACGTTGATGTAAACACACACACACACACACCCCACACACACACACCGTGTGGTTCTATATCTTAATCAACATCACTCCATGGATGATCGCGCTGTGTTTAAAACATCCCCATATCAATTAAAATGTTCATAAAGTGACATCTTTTCGTGGTCCTTGTTTTAATTTGTCTCTAAAACGGTCACTGAAAAAAAATAATGTCCTCTGTGTGCATGCGTGCTTCGTACGTGCTCGCGCGTGTGTATGTGTGCGGGTGAGTGTGTGTGTGTGTGTGTGTGTGTGTGTGTGTGTGTGTGTGTGTGTTGTGTGTGTTGTTGTTGTTGTTGTTTTTGTTATTCTGTTTAACGTCTGTTCACTAAAAGTGATATTAGACGATGGGAAAGGATGGGGGGAAAGGGAAGGGTGGGTAGAGTGGGAAGGAGTTGACTGCATGTTAAGTTTGATATGAACGTACGTGTATATGTCGGTACTTCCATGGGTGTGTACAAGAGCTCAAGATACAATTATTGCATTGGGAAAATGGGTAAAAAATATTTCATAATTACCAAACAATGAGGATCAAAGCTATGGACATATGAAAACCAGTGAGGATCTACCAAATATGAGGGAAAAAAACAAAAAAAAACAAAAAAAAAAACGCATTAATCCTTTAACATCGAATTAGCAAATAACACACTAAGAAAGCAACAGCCAACACATGCATTTGCATGTCATTAAAAAAAAAAAAAAAATATATATTATTTATATATATATATATATATATATATATATTTTACGTACGTTACATCCGTACTTGTGTACGTGCGTGTATGTGTATGAATGTGTGTATGTGTCTGTGTGTTTGTGTGAGAGAGAGAGAGAGAGAGAGAGAGAGAGAGAGAGAGACGCTGCGCGCGCGCACGTGTGTGTGTGTGTGTGTGTGTGTGTGTGTGTGTGGTGTGGTGTGTGTGTGCATGCGTACGTGTGTGCGTGCCTGTATGTGCATGTGTATTAAAAGCGACATTACTATCACAAAAGTGGGGTTTAGGATGATGGAAACTGAGTCAATCACAGGAATATACCAACTGGACAATTAATCAAACACTCCGAAAAAATGGGGAGAAGTGAATAACTGTTCAAACATTTTCAAGAGAAATGGAAGACTCGGATAAAACTGTCGTCCCACTCTCAGAGATACTAGTTCTTTGACTTTGGAGCAATGAAAAGTAAATGACTAATCGTTATTTCTCTTCCGCACATGCACTGGACATTTTTGCTGTATTTTGTGCGGAGTGCATTTAAACGAAACCTATACATTCAGGCTGGAAACAGACCTCGGATAAGTTCCGGACAAGAACACTAAAAGAGGTTTAATATTTCTCTGCTCTTAGCATTTATGCAGTGCTGACTGTAGTGACACTTTAGATTTTTAAGTTTCTCGTCAAACATTTTGCATGACGCGTTTACTAAACATGCGTAACCTTCTTGTAAATCTAACCGCATCTTAACTGGAACTGAACCATCATGATTGTTTGCTCCTTTTCTTGCAGCTCGATCAGCCCATTCATTTGAAACGATTCCACAGTGGGAAGGCACCCAACGAAGTGACGCTGGTTCCTTTCAATGATAAAAGATGAACAGTGTGTTTAATTTCAATTATCAATTCCGATCGCATTTTCTGGTTTAAAGATTTAAGTGCCTGTAAGACCGATTTAGAATCAACACACAATAAAATCTGAAATATATTTTTGGGAAAAATCAGAAATGTAATTCGGGGCCTTCAATATTGCAATTAATTCAGCAGTAAAAATAGAAACATTTTCACATATGTGAAACCGTTTCTCTATTTCTAAGCTGGTTAACGAAGGCAGCTCCTACTTTTATGTTCCCAAGTACAGACCCATCTGTATAAATTTTTAAATGTTCAAAAATACTTGTTATCAATATGGAGCTGACGGAACTTTTCAGATATTAGGTGAATCATTTTTGGATAAATTTGTGTGGTCTATGTCAAGCTCCAGAGTGTTCATCTCGCATGTAGGTATTGGTGAGTAGGAAGGTTTTGTCGCTATTTCCTTTCTGTTTAATTTTGATTTTTCTAAAAGATCTGAAGTAAATGTGTTTATGGATTTTATGATTGGATGGATTTAGCCCTTTTACAAAATGAAGATCTGACCTCATGCAAACTTGGGCCCGCTGTGAAATTTTCGAACGAGGAGCTTCGTAAAACTATTTGGCAGCAGAAAGATGTCTTAGCTCATCAAGAGGTAAAACACCTGCTTCTTAAATTATAGGTTCCTAAATTTGATGCATGAAATGGAACTCCTAGGGAAAGTTTATAGGCTTTGCAGTCAACACTTTGCATTTTAGTCAGTAAATGTTGTGGAGCACTAAAAAATACTTCCTTTTGCATACGTCAATTTGGAACGCACAAGTGACGTTGACAGTAATATCAATATTTTTGTATCCTGTCCCCACTTTTGTTTGCTAATGATTTTAACCAAGTTTAAGCTCCTTCTTGCTTTAGTTAGTATATGCTCAATATGGCTGGTCCAGGAAAGTTTTGACGTGAGAAAAACTCCCCAAAACTTAGTTGTTTGAGTATATCGTAGCCTATGACTGACCCATGGATAGAAAATACAGGAAGATTTTCAGGGTTGTATCCTGAATTGAAAAGCATCATATTGGTTTTTTTCCAGAGATAATGAAAGACCATTTTCAGTCATATATTTACTTATTTTATCGAGTTCGTGTTGGTATAACTTCTTGGTGTAATTCAGAGCTCTGGTTGGGGTTTTTTTTCATTGATACTTTCATCCATAAACAGATGTCGTCGGCATATTGAACTACAACTGCATCTTTCGATAACCCCCTAGGAAGATCTGACATTAGAATATTGAACAAGATGGGGCAATCCCTGAGGAAGGCCCATATGAAGAGATCTAATACTGGAGTACGTATTCCCAATCCCTTTTCTGTATTGATCGATTAAAAAGAAAGCTTTTGATAAAATCAAACATATTACCCACAATACCAACTTTTGGTAACTTTGTCAGTAGTCGATTGTGCCACATTGGTCGTAAGCCTTTTGACGTCAAAAAAACGTAGCAAGAACATTCTTTCGTCTGGCAAACTGTTGCTTAATTTGAGTAGCTAGTTTTATCAGGTGATCAATGGTTGATCTACCTCTTCTAAAGCCTGCGATTAATTGGAATAACCTTGTACTTTTCACAATAGTGATTAAGTCTCCTTAATATAATTTTCTCCATAAGTTGCATGTGTGTGACGTTAACGCAATTGGTCTATGCTGTTTTTATTTATTCCGGGATTTTCCTTGCTTGTGAATGGGTACAACAATTGACTGCTTCCATACGTTTGGTAGTTGTCCACTTTCCAGCATTTTTGAAAGATAAAATGTAAAAAAAAATAACATATTTAGTGATAAATGACCTAACATTTCGTTAGAAATTCCATCCAGCCCAACTGATGTTTTCTTGCTGCCGAGATTAGAGATACATTCTTTTAATTCTCCTATCGTAATTGCAGCATTAATAGATAGATTTCTGGTCTGTTCCGAGTCTTCATCACTAAGCTGTTACTCATGTTCTGCTCTGTACTTTCTATCTTTGTCCGATAGTCCATCGCTGCGACTGTTATTTGCAAACATATCACAAAGGCTTCGGCTTTTCGTAATTAGTTGGCAAATCACAACGAGACAATTGTACTGGATATTGTGGCAATTTTACGCCATTCTTCATTGTTTT
This sequence comes from Conus ventricosus, assembly GCA_018398815.1. Classification (NCBI taxonomy): domain Eukaryota; kingdom Metazoa; phylum Mollusca; class Gastropoda; order Neogastropoda; family Conidae; genus Conus; species Conus ventricosus. Next base: position 20,220,784 of record CM031613.1, read on the forward strand.
CAATTTTTCCCATACTTTCTGAAATCGTATGATTTGAAACTTCGTTTGTACAAAAAGATGACCAATATTCTTTTTTGGCTTCATCTATTACTCTGTTACATTTATTTTTGGCTTTTTTCATTTCCACGTGATTTTCAATAGATTGGTGCTTTAGATAAGCATTAAATTTTAACTTTTCTCGTCTTTTGCTCTCTGGCAAGCTTCATTCCACCAAATGTTACCGACATGCTTTTTGATGTTATTGACTTATACTTGGGAATGGATTCATCAGCGGCATGCAGCACAGCTTTGGTAAACATCATGTATAAGGTGTCTACATCCTGATCAGAATTTTCGAGCCCATCATAAGAAAGTAATAATTATTTGAAAATTTTGTTCCAGTCACACGTTTGTAATTACATTTTGGAACCTTGTCTTCTGTTGAGTCTGTAGCGGAAGGTTGATCTAGTTCAAACCTAGTCACAAGTGGTATAGATCACTGTTCAGAGGGTCATCTATTGGGTTCCAGGTACAAAAGGGTGTTAACTCAGGTGACGCCAATGTTAAGTCGATGGCGGTGGCTCTATGATTGGGGTTTTTCGGGTATGCGTGTGATTCGCCCATCGTTTAGAAGACAGAGGGGGAATCCACAAGATTTTCAACAAAACAGTTGCTTGTAATTGTTTGACATTCCTTCTCCCAGAAAGGTGAGTGAGCTTTATTAAGATTTTTTTTATTTTGTTCTGCTTGTAGCATACGAATCCATTCAGTGTTCTGCTCATTTGGACCCAAAGGGGTAGGTAGACAAAAACTATGGTAACAGTGAAGAATTGAATCCGACAGTAACAGCACAAGAATTTAAGTTAGGTATATCAGATGGTTCAGGACTGGGACAAAGAGTGTAAGAAACCCCCTCACGTACATAAATAGCCGTAGAGACTTTTCCAGTGGTGTCATCCTTTTGATGGATGGTGGATAATAGTAATTATGTGTGTGTGTGTGTGTGTGTGTGTGGTGTGTTCTTCAATGGTTGTACAAGCATTCTGTGTTTAACTTTCCGAGTGACTGCATGGAGACTTAAACCATTACAACAACATCAGTAGACGAACTGATCATTCCCTCCACAGAGAGAGAGAGAGAGAGAGTAGGCACCGACACACCAATTGTTCTGTGTAAGATAGAGGACCAAGCATTTTATTATAAATCTTTGAAATGTCTTTGTACAGAATCGTTGGTGAAAACAGTAAATGCCCAGTTCCCTGCCAAGTTGTACCATGCCACATTTTATGCCAATATTTGAAAAGATACGTTAACAGTAGAAAGAAACTCGTGGAGAGCGTGGCAGCAGAGAGTCCTCAGAAGAGAAGCCCCCTTCAAGCAAGTGTTTCGGCCCTTATCTCCTGACACTCTAGGGGGGTTGGGCCACACCCGGTTCATGACTCCGGACGTCCCTCTGCTGCCCCCTTTTTTTTTTCCCCCATCTTGGGACGAGCCATGGCTGGGATTCGAACCCATGACCCTCTGGACATGCTCATTTTCTACTTAATGACTCGCGCTTTAACCACTGAGCCACAGGGACACCTGATATTTGTAGGGAAATTAAACCTTATGAAGTTCACTTTTGTTCCTCCTTGACCAGATCCAGCTTGAACACCTCTCTGCCGCTTCTGCCATTGCTTTCAGGGCTCTGGTTTTTTCCTTCCCTGCAACTGAGAGCTATTTTATTGTTCATTGTTTGTTTCCATTGTTTTGAATGTCGGTTGTCCTCTCTGAAGAATTAATATCCCACAGGTCAAAACGCGTAGTGTCTGTTTTCTAATTAATTTTGTTTGTTTCTTCGTTTCAGCAGTCCCACTTTTGCTTTCATTTTGATTCTATCTATCTAAATATGTATAAGCCTATACATTTCATTTCATCTAACTAGACATATATTATAATGAAAATGCTGAATTATATAGATAGATAGATATATAGATAGATAGATAGATAGATAGATAGATCAAAACAGATAAGTACATGGCAATGACACCTCGTAGAGAAGGCCGGGGGCTTATTCCGATTTTTTTTTTTTTTAACGTTTGAAACCTTTGCCGAAGTTCAAAATCGAAAGTAGATCACTTGGATCACGCGAATTACTTCCCTGAATGTCCGAGGAAAATATTGCGGCTGGCCAACCAATCACCATTGAGCTTGTGTCAGAAATCGAAATCGTGAAGGAAAGGTGGGCCTGCAGACCATCGAAACCATGAAAACGAATTTCTACATGATGTGGAACTGTGCATTCATTGTTTTTCTTTTGATTTTATTCATTTATTATCTGTATTCAATATGACAGGTTATCGAAAACAATGCAGCTTTCTGCAGCTTCTGAAAATTGGAAACGATCAGACACCTGAAGAAAGCAGAAAGGAAGTAGAAAATCCGCGCGACAGCACACCGGAAATGACGGCTGACGGCGTCTCGCGACCATAGTGATCGGTCAGCCGAGACTCATTGATTGACTGGATGGCACACCAAAAAATATTACAATCGCAGAGATAGTGAGATTCGTAAGTATACTAGTGTGCTGGTAAAGTGCAGTTTTAATTTCGGCTGGCACTACTGTTATTTTGACATTCTGTAAAGTTTACACTGTTGAAACACGAGCAAAAACACTGCTAAAACCTGACTTGTTCAGTGTTCTAGTTGACATCGAACCCCTGCAGGACAAACGAGAAAATATAAAAATGTGTTTTCAGTGTTGATCTACCTGTCTATCCATCAGTCTGTCTGTCTGTTTCCTATCTATCTATCTGTGTGTGTGTGTGTGTGTGTGTGTGTGTGTGTGTGAGAGAGAGAGAGAGAGTGTGTGTGCGCGTGCATGCATACGTGCGTGCGTGTGTTTTGAGTTGAAAATGTTCAGTTGCCCAGTTCACGTTCATTCAGCATATGGTTGCAAAGACAGAAAAATAATACTGTGACATGAAGGGCTATTTTACAAAGTCATGGTAAAATATAGGGAGACAATAATAACGTTCTGCAATATCCTGACCCAAAAAAGAAAGAGATAAGATAAGATAATGTTGCTTATAGCCCAGCCGACCGCAAAGGGCCACATCAGGGCTGAAAAAAAAAGAAAGAAAAAAAAAGAAAAAAGAAAAAGAAAGAAAAGAAGATAAGCAGTCAGAGAGGGAAAGAGAGAGACGTTATGTTGCTCAGAGCCCATCCAACCACAAAGAGCCATTTCAGGGCTGAATTCTCATCGAAAAACAAACAAAACATGAACTTTTGTTTTTATGTTAAGTCACATGATGAGAGAACAAAACAGGCATTCCATACAGTATGGGTATGATATAATTACAGTGACAGACACTATCAACAATCATGCCAATCCATGTGCAAGTTTCTATTTCTCTTTTTCTGTGTGTGTGTGTGTGTGTGTGTGTGTGTGTGTGTGTGTGTGTGTTTGGAAGGGATGGGGTGAGGGGAAAGGGAGACGGTGATCTCAATTTTCATGAACACTTCATGTGACCTAGTGTTGTTCTGATAACATGGACAAGTTTTGCAGCTTTTCCTCTTCACATTAAAATGTCAAAGTATTTTGTTTTGTTTGTTTTAAGCTGTCATCTTTTCAATGGTTGATGGCACTTACTATTGACAGACGTGGCTGAGGTACAGTTATTGAATGTTTACTCACATGTGTTCAACCAAATACAGAGACTGAGTAAGATTGTGCTGCAGCAGAATCATTTCAAGCCATATAAAGGTCTGTAAACTGAATTGCACACAGTCACATTTTTAGGCGTGCTGCCACAGACTTTTTTTCCCTATTCATTGAGGCACAGTAAAACAAACAAACAAAGGCTTGAAACATTTCACACTTTAATCCAGTCTTGAAACTTGTCTTCTTTGGTCTAATGACTTTCAAAGTTTGAGCTGGTTCAGTTCTGTTTCATCAAGGAGGCACTATTAGTATTACATTCTTAGGAGTCCACATACAATGCATCACATTTGTTAAACCAGGAGGCTATAAGTATAATGCATAGGGTTACAGCAACATTAATAGATTAATAAATTTTGAACAAAATGGTTGGGAAGTGGAGTTCATGGATAAGACTAAGCAGAAGCCTGTGCTTTGCATTAACCCTCTTGTATTCAGATTCTCTGAGGCCAAATTCCCCCTAGTTTTCAGATTCTTTTGGTGCATTTAGCCTTAAAATGGGTATGTGCAGTTCAGGCTTCACCACAACCAAGAATAAACCTCTAGAGCTACGAAATTCTGCATGTATGGTCACAAGGCTTTGTTCTATACTGTGAGCAAGATTTTGTGTGTCTCGAGGTGAAAGGTCGTGTCACTGTCACCAAAATGTCACCCAATGTGTCACATGCGATGGTGACAATTCTAATACAGCACACCAACATGCAGTTATCCCATGCACATGCATGTTAGTGTTGTAAAATGAAAGTTGGGGCCTACCTGAGATGATCTGTCTTCTGTCCACCCGTTCAGTCCCCACAGGTAATCCACAGAATGTCACACACAACTAGTGAATTGTCACTACTGAACAGTTACTGTAAGTAAACTCAAGCACGGTTCATCATTAGCTGCTTGTCGTTGTTGAGCGTACCTGTTGGTTTCTACTGCTGCTAACTGAAAAAATGTGAGGGGTATAAACAAAAAGAAATAATCGAGAGGGGTGGCAGTGTTCGGCAGTGAATGCGCAGGGCCTGTCAGCTGTTGGAATGCGGCCACGTTGGCAGGATGTGTAGCCGGTCGCCATGTGGTTTGCAGAGCAGCGAGCGGCACGTTGTCTTCGGGGTCACTTTCAACATTTTCCTCTCCTTCATCGGTGCCAATTTCAACATCACTCTCTTCTCCTAACTCTCCATTTTCAAACTTCTCTACTTCATGCAAAATTTGATCCCACTCCTCCGCAGAATAATCAGGAATATCATCAAACTCGCTGTTGTTAGCAGACGACGCCATTGTGAAAATCGGTCAGTCTCACGCTCGACTCTTCGCTCGCAGTTTCTCCTCTCTTTTTGTGAATGGAAGTGGTGCCAGCATCCAAAAATAGTGCTGCCACATTACTGGGCTATAGTGGGAAATCCCCAACAACTTTTAGTGGCTCTCAGAGCATTTTCACGGCGTCAGCACGTGATGGAAAAGTACCGTACACATGCGGCCCCGCTACTCCCGTTTGCGCCCGTTATGAAATCTAGCGCGCAGTCTGAGCACTCCCGTCTGCGCCCGTAAGAAAACTAGAGGGTTAAGCAGTATAGTGCTGAAGCCTTGTGGGCCAAAGTAACATGGTCTGCACTCTTACAGTGGTGTGTGTGTGTGTGTGTGTGTGTGTGTGTGTGTGTGTGTGTGTGTGTGTGTGTGTTTGCATGTGTGTGTGTGTGTGTGTTTGTCTGTGTATTCATACTTGCATGTTTTGCACACATGTGTATGTGTTCAAACGTGTGTATACTTGTATTTGTCTTTGTTTATATGTATGTGTAGAGAGAGAGAGAGAGAATGATGATATGAACAAGCCAAACCAGAGACCTTATCAGTCTGAGAAGTAATGGTAGGCTGGGTTTGTTTTTTTTAAAGGTAGACTGACTTACTGCTCAGAAAACATCATGGTAGGGTGCAAATATAGGCATATGCAAAGCAAAACTAAAGTAAGTCTGGCAAAGCGATACTTCAGTACGTCTCATCTGACTTCACTTAGGCAATTTTTTTTTTTTAATGAGGAAAGATGGTACATGAAGCTGACCATTGAATTCTTGCTTGTCTGACTCTCTCAGCAGATGTGTGTGCATGCGTGTGTGCATGCATGCGTGCGTGCGTGCGTGCGTGTGTGCTGTGTTGCGCATGTCAGGGTCTGTGCTCAGAGAACAGAATCTCTGCTGCTTAAAGGAATTTTCAGGTCACCACCTGGGCAGTGGGAACTGTGTCTAAAACTGAATTCACTTGACACTGGTTACAGGTGCACTTAGCCAGTTGGCTGAGGTTCAATCTCAGCCTTGATATGTGTTTGTGTGTGTGTGTGTGTGTGTGTGTGTGTGTGTGTGTGTGTGTGTGTGTGTGTGTGTGTGTATGCATGCGGGTGCGTGTGTGTGTGTGTGTGTGTGTGTGTGTGTGTGTGTGTGTGTGTGTGTGTGTCCTGTAGGAATGCTTGAGGAGTGAAGAGTTTGGAGTGGAACAATAGTTGTGGATTTTATCTTTTGTGACACGATGATGAGTATATATACTGACTTCCATAAAAAACGCGAAAACAAAACAAGCTGAAGATTGGGGGTGAATTTTATTGGTCACAATTGTACAGAGTGGAAGCGAGAATTCAACGTGATTTGATTCATTACACCGGTAATGTGTGAAAATGTCATCAGCAATATGTCTTTTGTGTGGAAAATCCAAGGTCATGTGACAAACCAGCTGAGCTTGAAGTCCTAATACCGTGTGTGGCCACCATTTGCGTTGACAATTGCTTGACACCTGCAGCTCATTGAGTGGACCAGGTGGTTGATGCGTCCCCTTGGCACACCATCCCACACATGGACGATGGCCTGGTGAAGTTGAGCCGCTGTTGCTGGTCGTGGACGCAGGAGGTCCAACCGTCTGCCAAGTTCATCCCAAAAAATGTTCTATTGGGTTTAAATCGGGACTGAGGGCTGGCCAGGGCAGCACATTGACGTTGTTATGCTGAAGAAATTGCTGGGTGGCCCTGGCGGTGTGTGGTCTTGCATTGTCCTGTTGGAATGTCCAGTTTGGGTGTTGCGCAAAAAAAGGATCGACATGGGGTCTGAGCACCTGGTTGATGTAGCGCTGTGCATTGACACCCTGTCCGCGACCAGGACCAATGTTCTGAAAGATGACTGGTCCTATGGCGTGGTTAATGCCAATTGCACCCCATATCATAACGTTCGGGCCTCCCCAGGGGTTCCGCTCTACCACACAGGAGTCAGCATAGCGTTCACCAGGTCGACGCCATATTCTGACACGACCGTCAGCCATGTCAATACAAAAACGGCTCTCATCTGAGAACAGTATGCGTCCCCACTGCTGCCTGCGCCAGTTGATTCGGGCTTGTGCCCACTGCAGCCTGTCCTGCCGGTGTCTTGGTGTCAGTACCGGACCTCTGTGAGGACGCCTACATGCCAGCCCGTTCTCCTGAAGATGCCGCCGCATAGTGTTGAGGCTGATTCGTTGCTGGAGATTCCCAGGCACCTTTCGAGCAGTGTTAGCGGCTGTTTGCCACCTGTCCCGCAGATGGGTTCGAACAAGATGGCGATCCTCTCTTTGTGTGGTGACCCAAGGACGGCCTGGCCGGGGACGATCATCAGTGGTACCAGTGACTCGCATGCGGTGCTGCAGATGATAGATGGTTGAGATGTGGACGTTAAAGATGTTGGCGACCTGCCTGGCATCCACACCAGCCTCCAGATGGCCTAGGGCACGATTGCGTTCCTCTGCTCGTAGTCTTGGCATCTCTGTAGCGCTCAGACGGCAAGTCATTACCTGAACCTTGTAGCGCGGCTTTATAAAGGCTGCATGCCTGCGTACTTGTCGCTGGTTAACTTTGTTCTGCATGGTGTGCACGTGCCTCACATGCAGCAACCAGCTTGCCATTTTTGTTGACCCTCCAATGCCGGGAATGATGTGTTGCTCATACAATTTTTTCACTGCACGTGAGTCTTGGACCCAAACAACTTGCCACAATGGTTCAATATTGTATATTCACCCCTTTTCACCCGAAAAATAGCCTTTCAATTTTTCGCTTTTTTATGGAAGTCAGTATATATATGGTGGCTCATAAGGTTCGTTGACATGACATATGTACTGTATTCGTATATGTGTGTATATGTCGTGTACGCATGAGTTTCGTCTTGGATGCGTGTGTGCACACATATGTGCTTTCATGAAAACTGTGTCTGTGATCTACAGTAATAATACTGATAATAGTATTCCTTTCATTGAAAAGTTTTGCGTCTTTTGTGCAGAAGAGCCAAGAAGATCTGGCAATCAGCACCATTTTTTACTGTTGGCCCAGCACATACAATATGTCACTTGTCTGAATAACTACTGGGCGGACTACTGGTGAACAACAACAGCAACAACAACAACAACAACAACAACAACAACAACAACAACAATGGAATCGCCTGTGCCAGAGCCAGCTGAACCACAGCCTCCCATGACAGAGACACAGGGAACTGTTGCCATGGGGAAAGAGACCAACTCATGCGTCTCTTGAACTTCATTGAAAAGGATAAAATCAACCTCGGAATGTTAAGGTACCTGGAAATTGTTGCTCTTACTGCTGGCATGTACAGCATTCAGCATGTTGAAGTTGTTTGGTTGAATACCTTGGGTTAATATCCATTTTTTTGTGGGGAGGGAGGGGGGGGGGGGGTTGCAGACTTTTGGATGACAAGCTATACAAATCGTGGAAGGGTGGAGAATCTTTTTTGGAGGAGGTAAATGTAGACTGTAGTTGTGCAGGTCAGTAGACGAGAATGACCAGGGACTAGTAAGATAAGTCTTGGAAGGGAAGGAGTCTTCATTTTTTTTTTCTCAGAACAGTTGTTAAGTAGAAGCTTTTACTGCTTTTTCTCAGAAATGTGTGTGTGTGTGTGTGTGTGTGTGTGTGTGTGTGTGTGTGTGTGTGTGTGTGTGTAATAGGCTTACGTATAGAGCGTGCATGCTCGCATGTTTGGGGGTGGGGGGGTGCGCGCGTGAGCACGCACATTCTTGGTGTAAATGTGTGTGTGTGTGTGTGTGTGTGCGTGCGTGCGCGCGCTCATGAGAAGAACCTGTGTGTGTATGATTTATTTACTGTGTGTGTGAGTGTACACCTATGCCTATGTGTTGCACATGTGTTTGTATGCATGTGTGTGTATAGGCACGAGCGTGAGCATGCATTCATGCCTGAGTGCATGCATGTGTGTGTGTGTATGCGTGTGTGTGTGTGTGTATGTGTGTGTGTGCGTGCGTGTGTTTGTGTGCAGTACGCTTGTATGTCGATACATGTCTTTGTGTGTGTGTGTGTGTGTGTAGGGATACACATAGTACATGCATGTGTGTGTGTGTATATGTATGTGTGTTTGTGTGTTTTTGTATGTGTGTGTACGTGTATTAGTGTGTCTGTGTCTACAAGTGTCTCTGTGTTTCTGTACATGTATACACTCTGTGTGTGTGTGTGTGTGTGTGTGTGTGTATGTGTGTGTGTGTGTGTGTGTGTGTGTGTGTGTGTGTGTGTGTGTGTGTATGCATGTATGTGTGTGTATGTGTGTGTAATATTCTGAATGCTTCATTAATCATAAAACTAAGTTGATTACGATGATTGGTTTGCAGAGGCGGCAGCTTGAACCTCTTGGGGGTTCATTTAGGAGTTCTTTCACTCCTCGTGTAAGATATTCTGCAAAGTATTTGATAATCAGAGACATTAACTACTTCCTTTACTTTGGCTCTATGTCTGTCTGCAAGTATGGCTTGTCACTCTTCCTTACTTTTTTTTTTTCTTTTTGCTTTTCATTAAATTTTGGGTCTGCATCTTGCTTACTCTTTCTCTTTCTTTCATTGTTTTCTTTGTAAGACAGTTGGACATTAAATTCCAGGTAAAATCTTTGCTTTTCTGTCAGAGTGACATGAAAAGGTTTAAGCACGGCATCAATCTGCGCGTTGGATTCCCTCAATGCAAACTTACATTGAATGATTACATGATCAGGGTTACAAAAAAATTCTTTTTGTATGTTTCTTCCATTCATTTTTATTAACCTTCCTTCCTTCCTGTGTTCATTTCTTTGTTTCTTTCTTCCTCCCTTTTCTTAATTTCTTTCTTATCTCCCTTTTCTTAATTTCTTTCTTATCTCCTCTCTTTTTAGAGTCTTTGTTTTTCACAATATTTTTGTATCCTCCTAACTTTTATGGTTTATGCTTTTTCCCTTCTCTCATTTGTATTCTTGTTTTATTTGTTTAACACTTTATTCTTAGACGATGGACGAGATCATTTATGGAGGAACAGATATCAAGTCAAATAGATCAACAGAATGTTTGGACTGGTTGTCAAGCTCGGGGCAGAAGAATTGGCTGACTTTTTGAGAATGGAATAGGGCGATGGTGTTAATGATTGTAGTCTCCTGTTTTCAAGGTCAGAAATGGGTAGCTCTCAAACTAAACTGTTGTGCTGTCACCTAGTTCTTGAGAGCTAAAAAATGACAGGAAATATACCCAATTGCAGGTGACAATTTCCTGATGCAAACATGAAAAAGCAAGTTTATTAAGTTATTAAGTTTTTCCGCCCATCACGCAACTCTTGGTAAGGTTTATGCAAACACAAACATCTGCCTGCATTTGACCAGAGGGTGGATGTCGATTTCATTTCAAATGAAGCACAGACACCTTTTGACCTGAATCAATCTTGAGCAAAGGGAGAAGATTTTGAAGCGAGATCTTTCTTGTGTATCGTGCTACTTTGTGTGATGAAACTGGAATGATTTGGTGAGGTTTTTGTCAGTTAATTCCATGACACTGTGAGCCAGTGAAGAAACGTTATAATGAGTTTGAGGTGTAGGTTAAATCTTTGTGGTTCATCTTTGCAAGTAACTCTAAATCTTCAAATGCAGAAGCCAAAGGGATTCACATTTTGGCAGAAAATATGTTTTACTATGAGCAGTCAAGTCATATATTTTATTACAATGTGATGATACAGTATTTCTTAATGTAAAGTGACAATAAAGTGTTACAAAATCTGTTTGATTCATCAAGAACTGAGCACACTGGATGATTCTAATACAATGACAATATGAAATGTTGTCAGTCTGTTCATGTACCTATATCTTTATGGTGATCTATCTATCTATCTATCTATCTGTCTGTCTGTCTGTCTGTCTGTCTTATCTATCTATCTATCTGTCTGTCTGTCTTATCTATCTATCAATCTGTCAGAATTTTTTTTTTAATTCCTAGACTGTTTGAAAACCTTTTCAATTTGAAAAAACTTTTGCTTTGCTCTCTGCTGCTTAAGGTAAAATTACTAGCATATTTCAAACTTAATTTTGGGCTTTTTTTTTTTTCAATCTCCATGGATGCGGGTCATTTGCTTGAGCTGTTTATATCCATTTGCACTTTTTTTTCTTCTGCCTGACACATTTTTGCACTCCTTTACCAGCAATAGAGCATGCATTACTCGTATTGAGTAGCGGGCCTTAAGGGTGCGGGAGGTTGGGATGAGAAAGGATGGGTAAGGGGGAGGGACAGAGGGAGACTGTAGAAATTTACTGATCAGAGCAAAAAGCTTGTTATGTTTGTTATGGTGTCAATGTGGCATGAGTCCATCAAAATGATGGGTTAAAAAAAAAAATTTTTAAATCATTTATATTTCATCACCATTTACAGTTGGTTTGTATTATCTCACTGTTCTTACTTTTTGTTCTCCCAGTTCTTATAGAACAGGGAGTACTTTAGAATGGGAACGAAGAAATGCTGTTGTGTGTGTGTGTGTGTGTGTGTGTGTGTGTGTGTGTGTGTGTGTGTATGTGTGTGTGTGTGTGTGTGTGTGTCTGTGTGTCCGTGGTCAAAATGTGTTCCACTCGCTCCAGACAAAACTACTGGGCCGATCTTTCTGAAAATTTGTAGGTATGTTCATTATGGGCCATGGATGATGCCCGATGTTTTAGTTTACCGCTATAGCCGTTACTAACGGCTGTAACGGCCTGTAACGGTTTTTCTTCTTTACGGAATATCTCAGAAAGTACTTTGCCGATCTTTGTAAAAATGAGCATTTATGTTCATTATGGGTCACGGATGATGCCCGATGTTTTAGTTTACCTTGTTATAGCCGTTACTAACGGCTGTAACGGCCTGTAACGGTTTTTCTTCTTTATGGAATATCTCAGAAAGTACTTGGCCGATCTTTCTGAAAATTTGTAGGTATGTTCATTATGGGTCACGAATAATGCCCGATGTTTTAGTTTACCGTTATAACCGTTACTAACGGCTGTAACGGCCTGTAACGGTTTTTCTTCTTTATGGAATATCTCAGAAAGTACTTGGCCGACCTTTATGAAAATTAGCAGGTATGTTCATTATGGGTCACGGATTATGCCTGATGTTTTAGTTTGCCCCGTTATAGCCGTTACTAACGGTTGTAACGGCCTGTAACGGTTTTTCTTCTTTATGGAATATCTCAGAAAGTACTTGGCCAGTTTGTAAGCGGTATGGATGATCTTGTGACAAATCGGATCCTCTGTCCATATGTAAGTGATGTAATGCTGAAAATGGATTAAACAACCGTTAAAAACCGTTATTCTGCCGTTATTTCGATGAAATTTGATATGTACACAGGCTTTAGCCCAGTGAGGACTAAAATACCGGTTTCAAAAGTGTATATCGGTTATATAACCGTTAAACCGTTATTTTGCCGTTATTTTATATATATTGGTTGGTTTTAATGAAATTTGGTATATAGAAAGGTTATCACACACATATGGCACTTCCATGTAGTGTTTCAAAATTTGACCGTTAAAAACCGTTATTCTTGACATATTGTCCGATTTGGATGAAATTTGGTATGTAAACAGGCTTTAGCCCAGTGAGGACTAAAATACCGGTTTCAAAAGTGTATATCGGTTATATAACCGTTAAACCATTATTTTGCCGTTATTTTTGTATATATTGGTGGGTTTTAATGAAATTTTGTATATAGAAAGGTCATCACACACACAAATGGCACTTCCATGTAGTGTTTCAAAATCTGACCGTTAGAAACCGTTATTCTTGACATATTGTCCGATTTGGATGAAATTTGGTATGTACACAGGCTTTAGCCCAGTGAGAACTAAAATACCAGTTTCACAAGTGTACATCGGTTAAATAACCGTTAAAAACCGTTATTTTGCCTTTATTTCTTATCTCACAAAGCACTTGGCCGATTTATAAGCGGTTTGGAAAACTGGGAGTACATTTATATGCTTCGCATCTTGTGCTTTAGATCTGTTTGCAACTTTTTACTGCTTTTTTTCTGTCTTTTTATACGGTCTTACCACATCTGATTTTATTAGCACTAATGGCAGTCTGCATGGATACATGCGTATTGTCATGTACTGCATTGTGTGTTGTTGAAAGAAGGCACATGAGTCAATAGATAAATATACTGACATACCAGAGAGAGAAAGAGAGTCTGTGTGTTTCTCTGAACCATTGTGTAGGATGTTTTGTGTGTTAAATTCTCAGTGAATTATGTGATGACATGTAGCAAGTAATTTTTTTTAAGTGAACCAGACAGTCTTGTATAAAGAGCTAAGCATAGGTAGTTTGCGTCTGATTTATTGGTATTTGAAGTATTTCAGTTTCTTCTTTTCTTTTTCTTCTTCTTTTTTTTTTTTTTTTTTGGGGGGGGGGGGGGGATGGGGAGGTGGGCTTATTCTTAGTCTGTCTTCTCTGTTTCCTCTGTCTCTCTCTTAATGTCCGTCTCATCTCAATGTCTGTCTGTCTCTCATTTTGGCAATCCTCATTCTCTCCCTCCTACCCTCCCTTCCTCTCTTTTCCTCTTTCCTCCTCCTTCTGTCAGATCCCTCTCTCTCTTCCCCTCCTCAGTATGATGACAGATGTGTGATGTGTTTGGCTGTTTTCAGTTTGCAGATAACCTTTGTTTTGTTTTTCAGTGTTGATGATAGGTGTCCGGTTTATAAAGTCCTTTGGATTTTGTTTGAGTGATTATTATGTATTTGCTTAATTCGTATTCTTCCTTTGCTGCTTCTTCTTCTTCTTAAGTTTCTGTCTCTTTTCCTCTCTCTCTCTCTCTCCTCTCTCTCTCTCTCTCTCTCTCTCTCTCTCTCTCTCTCTCTCTCTCTGCTTCCCTGTGTCTCTGTCTCTGTCTCTGTCTCTCTCTCTCTCTCTCTCTCTCTCTCTCTCATTCATCTGCTCCGTCTGCCTGTCTGTCTGTCAGTCTCTTTCACTTTCTCTCTCTCTGTCTGTCTGTCTGTCTGTCTGTCTCTCTCCTCTCTCTCTCTCTCTCTCTCTCTCTCTCTCTCGCTCTCTCTCCCCCTCTCCCTCTCTCTCTCTCTTTCTCTCCTCTCTCTCTTTCTCCCCCCCCCTTTCTCTTTCTCTCTCCCCCTCTCTCTCTCTCTCTCTCTCTCTCTCTCTCTCTCTCTCTCTCTCTCTCTCTCTCACTCTCTCTCTCTCTCTCTCTCTCTCTCTCTCCAAGTTATTTTACATTGGTAATAAATGTATCATATAGTGTAGCGTTCTTACTGTCTTACCACAAGAGGTTTGATTTGGATTGAATTGAGGCTGCTCACGCCGAGAAGAATGCATTGCTAGAGTCAGACACCATCTGTTTGTCTTTGTTTTCTTCTTTGAATCTGTCATTTTTGTTCACTGATGAAAGTTGGTTCATAAGCAGAATTGTACCGTTCGAGAAGCAAAAAGATTCTCGTTTAATCTTTTCCCTGTGGATGCGTTTGTCCACCAGAGACGTTTAGCAGAAGTGGACAGCCGCAACTCCCCTTCCTCGGCTCCCGTGACAACGGGCCTGCAGCAGAGGGTGAACACCTTTTACATGGACAAGTGGCCGGATCTGCAGGTCAAGCAAGGTAACTCCTCACAGGGTCGCCGGCCTTTGTTATCTCCCCTCTCTTGTCCCCTTGCCCCCATCCTGTCCTTTATCCTTCCTCCCGCTTGGTTCCCACGGCTGTTCAGAGCAAGTTACTTAGTTTTGAGTCGCAGGGGAGTTTACAGCTGCAGAGGCCAAGCCGTGAATGCAGGTCAGGGAAAGGGGTGTTTTCTGCAGGCCGCTCCCCACCAGCCAGCTAACCGCATTGTATTCGGCCAACTGAATGTCATCTGTGCATAGCTGGTCTGGCAGTAATGTGTTCGGCATGGTTGATTGGCCATTACAAATGGGGCTACAGGTTTGATAATTAGTTATTGTCATGAAAAATGTAATATATCTGCACTCTTGAGATGACTGAATTGGCGAATTCCCAACAATTCTTTTAATACCAAACTCGACTGGGTTTATTTTCCTGTAGATAACGTAGATGCGGCATGAAAGCTTGTACGCAAGTGGTCAGGCAATATTAGAACAATGACAAAACACACAAAATTGTGCAAAAATGACGTCATCACTTCTGGGAAGTTAATTTTCCATAGTTAAGTAGTACACAAGTTTGATACATGCCTCTGCTGAGACTACAGCAACAAAAATATTGGATTACAAATGTGTAAAGCCTTGTTTGTTTGCCCTTTGACTAAGTGTCTCATGCAGGACGGAAAAATAAAGCTGTGTTCCAAATGTTGCCTCCCAAAAGCTGGCAGTTATGTTTTGTTGTCGTTTGTTATGATCGATCATCTACTGGCCAGTATTTGCATGGGGTCAGAGAGTCTGAAACTTAAATGGACATCCCTAGTATTAGTTCTTGTCTTATGTCTTGATCCAGGTGGGTCATCGTGAAAATTGAAACGATTCACACAAAAAAAGAGAAAAAAAAGAAAATGACAGAAATATTGATGAAACAAACTGATAGAACACTGTGGCTGTTAGTACTCTTCTCATGTGATGTTGTCGGGTTCAGTGTCTCTCTCATGATGATGGTGGTCAGAGTGCGTGTTTTGCTGTGCTTTTGCATTCATGGGGATTACGGCTGCAGTGAGGCAGAGCTGTGGGCAAGGTTCCAGTTGTGGCAATAAAAAGGATAGTGAGGCTCAAACTTTTTGTTTTAATTAAACCCCCTTTCTTGATGACTGGTTCTCACAGTAACTGACACTCTGTGCTGTTCACTGTGCACTCGTACGTCTGTACCTTTATTCAAACACATTTACTCTGTATTGACACGTCTGTACCTTTATTCAAACACATTTACTCTGTATTGACACATTTCACCCTGTAAATGCCTATCGATTTTCTTGTCTGCAAATTCTGCAGTGACGGTAGCAGCATTTAAGGGAATACTTTCAGGGATAATGGTTTAGATAGCATTGTCATCATAGAGCAGAAGACTTTGCTGGTAGGGTTATACGTTCAGTTTCAGTTTCATCAAGGAGGCGTCACTGCGTGCAGACTGGTCCATATACGCTACACCACATCTGCTAAGTTTTGAGACCACACTGCGCATGATTTTAAGCTGATGGATAAATGAATTAGCAACTAAGATGAGAGAATTGAAGAAGAGGGTCTCGTGACTACGACTTAGCAGATGCCTGGCCTACGTATTAGCCCAATGCGCTGGTCAGACCTTTAGTGCCTACTTAACATTGGTTGTCTTTTTGTTTTCTTTTGGTATGTGTGTGTAGCGAATGTACACGTGTGCGTATGGATGTGTGGGCACAAGCTCATGTGTGTGCGTGAGCGCATGTGTGTGTGTGTGTATGTGTGTGTGTGCATGTGTGTGTGCGTGCTTGTGTGTGTATGTGTCAAGTCAAGTCAAGTCAAAATTTTATTTAGAGATGGAAACATTGAATAAGCAGCATATCTGCTTTTTTACATCAAGCCATCAATGAAAAAAGAAGTTTAAAAACAAAAACAAAAAACATCACATCGTGTACAATGCCTTGGTTTCTTTGAGTTCTTACATCAATTGTGAATTAAAACAGGCGCATACGTGTGTGTGTGTGTGTGTGTGTGTGTGTGTGTGTGTGTGTGTGTGTGTGTGTGTGTGTGTGTTGCAGGCACGCATGAATGTTCAGAAGATGACTTAGGATCGAAAACAAGAACAAGACCATCAAATACAACATATACGTGCACACGCACACATGCATGCACGCATACACACACACACACACACACACACACACACACACACACACACACACACACACACACACACACACACACAATAACAATAAGAACAGCAACTCCTGCCTCTCACACATCCCCTCCGCACACACATACATACACATACACACACACACACACACACACACACACACACACACACACACACACACACACACTCACTCACTCACTCACTCACTCTCTCACACACTCACACACTCACACACCAATGCTTGCACACTCATGTCTGTGGACTCTCTAATTAACATGCTGGCATCACCCCACTGATGAACACACACCAGCGCGTGCACATCTACAGTATGCGCTGGGGGACCTGAGAGATTCAAAGTCTTATCTCAGTTGACATGTGTTTCATCTTTTGTGTCTGTTATTGGAAAGGCCCAGTATGAGTTTGCACCAATCTCTAGGAGTCTTTGCAGTGTTGGCCTTGAGATTATTCCAGTGTTTGTTTGGTTGGTGATGTTTCTTGCTCTTCCCTTAAGTCTGGATGTGCGGCCACTTCCTCTCTTGATGTTCAGATCTGAAAGATGGTCTGTGGTATAGTGGCTTTGCTCTTGTTTGCTTAAGTGATTCTTCAGATTTCTTATCACGTCAGATCGGCCAAGCAGTAATCCAGTTCTTATCGTTGTCTTGCCAGCCAGAGTGCCTGCTCTCTTTCCTTTAACTCCAGCATGTCCAGGGCAGTACATCCATATGAGTCTCTCCAATGGAAGGCTGTGCATTAGTTCATTCCAAGCAGGGCTTCCCATTCCACTTTTCACTTTCTGAAGTAGGTTCATGGAGTCAGTCAGTATCATGGCTTGTTGAGTTTGTAACTGGGTTGTGGATGAAAGCCAGTGGAGTGCTTGTGTCTTTGCTTCTACCTCCAATGTTAGACTTGAAGTTGTTAAACTGTGCGCACCATTGTCTTCCTGGATAGTTCGGCCATTTTGCTTCACTGTGTATCCCCAGCCTGACTTACCTTTGGTGACAGAAGCGTCAGCGTATATTACAATATCATCTTTTGTGCAAAGGTCTTCTACCTGCATCTGAATTTCTACAGCCCTGATATGATGTGGCCCTTTGGCGGTTGGCTGGGCTATAGGCAACATTATCTTATCTTATCTGAATTTCTGCGTTGGTTTTGCCTTCTGGCCATTCTTGACAATGTCTTCCAAGTTCTGGAGCGATGGCAGTTTGGTAGAGGTGTTTCAAGTGGTCTGGATATTTCTCCCATTCCTTGGTTTCTTTGAGTTCTTACATCAATTGTGAATTAAAACAGGCATGACCTACCTACCTAGAACCCCAGAAATGACTGACAGCAGCTGTGTAAGATCTATGATGGGCAGCCTCCTGGTGTTAGACACTGTAAGGTGATGGTGTGAGGACTGTGACAAAATGAACCTGGGGTGCAGAGAGGATAGGATTGCAGGATGTATCACTGACTGTGTGGACTGGTTGGCGTACACTGCACCCCATCTCATCTGCTGAGCTGTTAGTCAACAGTGCACCGCAGTTACAGATTGCATACAGTTTGTTATGTTCGTTTTTTCTCCCTTTTTTTTTTCTTTCTTTTTTCTTTTTTTTCTGTTTTTGATTTTCTTTGATTTTTAAAAAAAAAGTTCTGTCTATGCTTTGACATACACACAAATGAAAGTTTCCAATGGTGTTGAACAGGGGAGACCATCATAGCGCCCCGTCGTTTAGGGTCGGCCAGACAGCGCACCATCGGAGGAACTCCCATCATA
The DNA here is from genome assembly GCA_018398815.1 of Conus ventricosus. NCBI lineage: Eukaryota > Metazoa > Mollusca > Gastropoda > Neogastropoda > Conidae > Conus > Conus ventricosus. Next base: position 20,239,256 of record CM031613.1, read on the forward strand.
CTGGAAACAGCCATTGTAAGTGTTTCTCCCCCAGCACCTCCCTGCTCATCATCTGCCTCATGATCGCCATCCCACCTTCTGTGCCAGAAAAAAAGTTTTACATTACTTCTTAGAATTGCTTGGTCAGTTCCATCCAGGTTAGGCGTCCAGTCCTATGAAGGGTGACATGGCAGATGGGGAAAACCATGCTTGGGGAGTTGTGGGGGAGAGGACGTGTTGAAAACTACACTGACACCATCGGTATGACTATGCATTCAGCTGGGCTATGACAACGATTTTTTTTTTGTTTTGTTTTTTGTTAGGCATCAGGAAGTCCACAAAGTTGGAGGTTCAGTGCAGAATGGTCATCCGTCAACAGCAGCCTCATGATTCGGTACCCTCTGGAACAACATCTCTGTTAGCACAGCAGCCTCATGATTCGGTACCCTCTGGAACAACATCTCTGTTAGCACAGCAGCCTCATGATTCGGTACCCTCTGGAACAACATCTCTGTTAGCACAGCAGCCTCATGATTCGGTACCCTCTGGAACAACATCTCTGTTAGCACAGCAGCCTCATGATTCGGTACCCTCTGGAACAACATCTCTGTTAGCACAGCAGCCTCATGATTCGGTACCCTCTGGAACAACATCTCTGTTAGCACAGCAGCCTCATGATTCGGTACCCTCTGGAACAACATCTCTGTTAGCACAGCAGCCTCATGATTCGGTACCCTCTGGAACAACATCTCTGTTAGCACAGCAGCCTCATGATTCGGTACCCTCTGGAACAACATCTCTGTTAGCACAGCAGCCTCATGATTCGGTACCCTCTGGAACAACATCTCTGTTAGCACAGCAGCCTCATGATTCGGTACCATCTGGAACAACATCTCTGTTAGCACAGCAGCCTCATGATTCGGTACCATCTGGAACAACATCTCTGTTAGCACAGCAGCCTCATGATTCGGTACCGTCTGGAACAACATCTCTGTTAGCACAGCAGCCTCATGATTCGGTACCCTCTGGAACAACATCTCTGTTAGCACAGCAGCCTCATGATTCGGTACCCTCTGGAACAACATCTCTGTTAGCACAGCAGCCTCATGATTCGGTACCATCTGGAACAACATCTCTGTTAGCACAGCAGCCTCATGATTCGGTACCGTCTGGAACAACATCTCTGTTAGCACAGCAGCCTCATGATTCGGTACCCTCTGGAACAACATCTCTGTTAGCACAGCAGCCTCATGATTCGGTACCCTCTGGAACAACATCTCTGTTAGCACAGCAGCCTCATGATTCGGTACCTCTGGAACAACATCTCTGTTAGCACAGCAGCCTCATGATTCGGTACCATCTGGAACAACATCTCTGTTAGCACAGCAGCCTCATGATTCGGTACCATCTGGAACAACATCTCTGTTAGCACAGCAGCCTCATGATTCGGTACCCTCTGGAACAACATCTCTGTTAGCACAGCAGCCTCATGATTCGGTACCATCTGGAACAACATCTCTGTTAGCACAGCAGCCTCATGATTCGGTACCATCTGGAACAACATCTCTGTTAGCACAGCAGCCTCATGATTCGGTACCGTCTGGAACAACATCTCTGTTAGCACAGCAGCCTCATGATTCGGTACCGTCTGGAACAACATCTCTGTTAGCACAGCAGCCTCATGATTCGGTACCCTCTGGAACAACATCTCTGTTAGCACAGCAGCCTCATGATTCGGTACCATCTGGAACAACATCTCTGTTAGCACAGCAGCCTCATGATTCGGTACCGTCTGGAACAACATCTCTGTTAGCACAGCAGCCTCATGATTCGGTACCCTCTGGAACAACATCTCTGTTAGCACAGCAGCCTCATGATTCGGTACCCTCTGGAACAACATCTCTGTTAGCACAGCAGCCTCATGATTCGGTACCATCTGGAACAACATCTCTGTTAGCACAGCAGCCTCATGATTCGGTACCATCTGGAACAACATCTCTGTTAGCACAGCAGCCTCATGATTCGGTACCATCTGGAACAACATCTCTGTTAGCACAGCAGCCTCATGATTCGGTACCCTCTGGAACAACATCTCTGTTAGCACAGCAGCCTCATGATTCGGTACCATCTGGAACAACATCTCTGTTAGCACAGCAGCCTCATGATTCGGTACCATCTGGAACAACATCTCTGTTAGCACAGCAGCCTCATGATTCGGTACCATCTGGAACAACATCTCTGTTAGCACAGCAGCCTCATGATTCGGTACCATCTGGAACAACATCTCTGTTAGCACAGCAGCCTCATGATTCGGTACCATCTGGAACAACATCTCTGTTAGCACAGCAGCCTCATGATTCGGTACCATCTGGAACAACATCTCTGTTAGCACAGCAGCCTCATGATTCGGTACCATCTGGAACAACATCTCTGTTAGCACAGCAGCCTCATGATTCGGTACCATCTGGAACAACATC
>CM031613.1:20254211-20273618 GCA_018398815.1 Conus ventricosus
TGTATGCCAACAACAAATCACTCACAGTGTATGCCCACAACCACTCACTGACAGTGTATGCCCACAACAACTCACTGACAGTGTATGCCCACAACAACTCACTGACAGTGTATGCCCACAACAACTCACTGACAGTGTATGCCCACAACTCACTGACAGTGTATGCCAACAACAACTCACTGACAGTGTATACCCACAACTCACTGACAGTGTATGCCCACAACAACTCACTGACAGTGTATGTCAAGAACTCACTGACAGTGTATGCCCACAACAACTCGCTGACAGTGTATGCCCACAACAACTCACTGACAGTGTATGCCCACAACAACTCACTGACAGTGTATGCCCACAACAACTCACTGACAGTGTATGCCCACAACAACTTACTGACAGTGTATGCCAACAACTCACTGACAGTGTATGCCCACAACAACTCACTGACAGTGTATGCCCACAACAACTCATGACAGTGTATGTCAACAACTCGCTGATAGTGTATGCCCACAACTCACTGACAGTGTATGCCCAGAACAACCCACTGACAGTGTATGCCCACAACTCACTGACAGTGTATGCCCACAACAACTTACTGACAGTGTATGCCCACAACTCACTGACAGTGTATGCCAACAACTCACTGACAGTGTATGCCCACAACAACTTACTGACAGTGTATGCCCACAACTCACTGACAGTGTATGTCAACAACTTACTGACAGTGTATGCCCACAAGTCACTGACAGTGTATGCCCAAACCTCACTGACTGTATGCCCACAAACTCACTGACAGTGGATGCCAACAACAACTCACTGACACTGTATACACAGTGTATGCCCACAACAACTCACCGACAGTGTATGCCCACAACTCACTGACAGTGTATGCCAACAACTCACTGACAGTGTATGCCCACAACAACTCACTGACAGTGTATGCCCACAACAACCCACTGACAGTGTATGTCAACAACTCACTGATAGTGTATACCCACAACTCACTGACAGTGTATGCCCAGAACAACTCACTGACAGTGTATGCCCACAACTCACTGACAGTGTATGCCCACAACAACTTACTGACAGTGTATGCCCACAACTCACTGACAGTGTATGTCAAAAACTCACTGACAGTGTATGCCCACAACTCACTGACAGTGTATGCCCAAAACTCACTGACTGTATGCCCACAACAACTCACTGACAGTGTATGCCCACAACAACTCACTGACAGTGTATGCCAACAACTCACTGACAGTGTATGCCCACAACTCACTGAGAGTGTATGCCCACAACAACTCACTGACAGTGTATGCCCACAACTCACTGACAGTGTATGCCCACAACAACTCACTGACAGTGTATGCCCACAACTCACTGACAGTGTATGCCAACAACTCACTGACAGTGTATGCCCACAACAACTCACTGACAGTGTATGCCCACAACTCACTGACAGTGTATGTCAACAACTCACTGACAATGTATGCCCACAACTCACTGACAGTGTATGCCCACAAACTCACTGACTGTATGCCCACAACAACTCACTGACAGTGTATGCCACCAACAACTCACTGACAGTGTATACACACAACTCACTGACTGTATGCCCACAACAACTCACTGACAGTGTATGCCAACAAAAACTCACTGACAGTGTATGCCAACAACAACTCACTGACAGTGTATACACACAACTCACTGACAGTGTATGCCCACAACAACTCACTGACAGTGTATGCCCACAACAGCTCACTGACAGTGTATGCCCACACAACTCACTGACAGTGTATGCCCACAACAACTCACTGACAGTGTATGCCCACAACTCACTGACAGTGTATGCCCACAACAACTCACTGACAGTGTATGCCCACAACAACTCACTGACAGTGTATGCCCACAACACCTCGCTGACAGTGTATACACACACAACTCACTGACAGTGTATGCCCACAAGAACTCACTGACAGTGTATGCCCACAACAACTCACTGACAGTGTATGCCCACAACAACTCACTGACAGTGTATGCCCACAACAACTCACTGACAGTGTATACCCACAACAACTCACTGACAGTGTATGCCCACAACTCACTGACAGTGTATGTCAACAACTCACTGACAGTGTATGCCCACAACAACTCACTGACAGTGTATGCCCACAACCACTCACTGACAGTGTATGCCCACAACAACTCACTGACAGTGTATGCCCACAACAACTCACTGACAGTGTATACCCACAACTCACTGACAGTGTATGCCCACACCTCACTGACAGTGTATGCCCACAACAACTCACTGACAGTGTATGCCCACAACTCACTGACAGTGTATGTCAACAACTCACTGACAGTGTATGCCCACAACTCACTGACAGTGTATGCCCACAACAACTCACTGACAGTGTATGCCCACAACAACTCACTGACAGTGCATGCCCACAAAAACTCACTGACAGTGTATCCCCACAACTAACTGACAGTGTATGCCCACAACAACTCACTGACAGTGTATGCCCACAACAACTCACTGACAGTGTATGCCCACAACTCACTGACAGTGTATGCCCACAACAACTCACTGACAGTGTATGTCAACAACTCACTGACAGTGTATGCCCACAACAACTCACTGACAGTGTATGCCAACAACAACTCACTGACAGTGTATGCCCACAACTCACTGACAGTGTATGCCCACAACAACTCACTGACAGTGTATGCCCACAACAACTCACTGACAGTGTATGCCAACAACTCACTGACAGTGTATGCCCACAACTCACTGACAGTGTATACCCACAACATCTCACTGACAGTGTGTGCCCACAACAACTCACTGACAGTGTATGCCCACAGCAACTCACTGACAGTGTATGCCAACAACAACTCACTGACAGTGTATGCCAACAACTCACTGACAGTGTATACCCACAACAACTCACTGACAGTGTATGCCACAACAACTCACTGACAGTGTATGCCCACAACAACTCACTGACAGTGTATGCCCACAACTCACTGACAGTGTATGCCACAACAACTTACTGACAGTGTATGCCCACAACAGCTCACTGACAGTGTATGCCCACAACAACTCGCTGACAGTGTATGCCCACAACAAGTCACTGACAGTGTATGCCCACAAACAACTCACTGACAGTGTATGCCCACAACAACTCACTGACAGTGTATGCCAACAAAAACTCACTGACAGTGTATGTCAACAACTCACTGACAGTGTATGCCCACAACTCACTGACAGTGTATGCCCACAACTCACTGACAGTGTATGCCCACAACAACTCACTGACAGTGTATGCCAACAACAACTCACTGACAGTGTATGCCCACAACATCACTGACAGTGTATGCCCACAACAACTCACTGACAGTGTATGCCCACAACAACTCACTGACAGTGTATGCCAATAACTCACTGACAGTGTATGCCCACAACTCACTGACAGTGTATGCCCACAACAACTCACTGACAATGTATGCCCACAACAACTCAGTGACAGTGTATGCCCACAGCAACTCACTGACAGTGTATGCCCACAACAACTCACTGACAGTGTATGCCCACAACAACTCAGTGACAGTGTATGCCCACAACAACTCACTGACAGTGTATGCCCACAACAGCTCACTGACAGTGTATGCCCACAACAACTCACTGACAGTGTATGCCCACAACTGATTGACAGTGTATGCCCACAACAAGTCACTGACAGTGTATGCCCACAACAACTCACTGACAGTGTATGCCCACAACAACTCACTGACAGTGTATGCCCACAACTCGCTGACAGTGTATGCCCACAACTCACTGACAGTGTATGCCCACAACAACTCACTGACAGTGTATGCCAACAACAACTCACTGACAGTGTATGCCCACAACTCACTGACAGTGTATACCCACAACAACTCACTGACAGTGTATGCCGACAACAGCTCACTGACAGTGTATGCCACAACAACTCGCTGACAGTGTATGCCAACAACAAACTCACTGACAGTGTATGCCCACAACTCACTGACAGTGTATGCCCACAACAACTCACTGACAGTGTATGCCCACAACTCACTGACAGTGTATGCCCACAACTCACTGACAGTGTATGCCCACAACAACTCACTGACAGTGTATGCCAACAACAACTCACTGACAGTGTATGCCCACAACTCACTGACAGTGTATGCCCACAACAACTCACTGACAGTGTATGCCCACAACTCACTGACAGTGTATGCCAACAACAACTCACTGACCGTGTATGCCAACAACTCACTGACAGTGTATGCCCACAACTCACTGACAGTGTATGCCCTGAGGAGACTGACTGTAAGGGAGAGAAAGATTCCCATCCTCTCCTCCAGCCCCCCCCCCCCATGCCCCCACCCTACTGCAATCTCTCTCCCATCTCCCCTTTCCTCTCTTCTTCCTAACTTCTTCCCCTTTGATCACATGTGGATAGCAAGTTGAAATAAGCAATTGCCTCCAGAGAACAGGGAAACCTTCATTCTAAGCCACTTTCACCCTCCACCGAGTTTTTGGGCAAAAGTGGCTTAAAAGCAGCCTTTTCCTGTGGCGGAAGAGAGAGAGAGAGAATCACCGGCAGACAGACAGAGAAGAGAGAGACAGAGAGAGACAGACAGACAGACAGAGAGGCGGGCAGACACACACACACACACACGCAAGCGCATATTACTGTTCTCTGACAAGTAAGACGTCAATAACCAAAAAATAACGATTATCTACAAACAAACTACTGTGCAGGGTTATCCGTTTTTAATACTAATTTACTAAACTTTTCAGATTTTAGTTTTTGTTTAATCCTATGTTTTTCCTGGTCATTTTCAATAACATCATTTTCGCGCAAACATTCTTCAAATGAGTTCTGTCTTTCATGTGAAATAAAACTACAGTCTTTAACTGTTCTCTAAAGTCTTTTAAAACCGAGTTATATTTCTGGCATAAAATCCACACACTTATTCCAGCATGTCTTCGCTGAAAGCTAGTTTCGACAAAGTGTTTCTCTTTTTAACTATGTCTCTTTCTGCTGAACAGTCATCTATAATAAATAGTGTCTGCGTTCCTTCAAACAGTCTATAAAACTGTTCTAAACACTCACTCAGTTTATTGCTAGGATTAACTAAATATATGTCATCATCTGTCCATATAAACCTTCTATTATGATATGCTTTGTTCCATTTAAGTGTTGGACAGAAAACCACAATATGATTAAAATTATAACGATAAACTGTTTTTAACAGGTAAAGGAAAAATATTTTTTTCCCACAACCAGTTTGTCCAAAATTTTAATGAACAATGGGGGGTTTTTTCATAAAGTTTAACTGCCCCATATTTTAAACGAATTTATCTAACCCTTTTTTTTATCATCTCTCTTTTAAAAATTTGTTCAGAAATATAAAACCCAAAAGGCTAAATGGGAATATTAATCCAATTCAGTTCTTTTAAATTGTTTCTATTTAGACAATATGATTTTGGCTTTTTTTTAAAACCTTAAATCCTCACCTTTGTTAAAAACGACGAGGAAATTTTTAAGTTTTAAAACGTCAATTTTCCCGCAATTAAAAACCTTTAAAAGGCGTCACTGACGCCCCACCCCTTTTTCCTGCCCATTTTTTAAGACAAAAATTTCAAATTCATTGTGAACGCATCATCTAATTTCATTTGGGGAAAAGAACTGAATTTTGTAGAAGGTCACAATTTTTCTTTTCTGGGAGGAAACGTTTTTTCCATAGGGTGTTTTTCAATTTTTTTTTCCGACTATTGTCGCGGGCATAAGACTTACTGTAAAGGGCCAGATTTTGGAATCTTTTCTGAAACTTTTTGACGGCAAAATATGTAAAGGGGCTTATGAATTCAAATTTTTTTTCCCCATTCAAAAATTGGTTCAATGCCATTTGGGGTCGGTTTTCGAATATTTTATTTATACTGGCCACATTTTTTGCCTCTAGTTTGCGCAGTTTTTCAGTTTAAAAAACTTTTTTTTGCGCCAACCTCTTGCGTTTTTAATCCCCTTTTTTTAGGACCAAACCCATAAAAAGCGCCACCCTCACCATCTTCAAGTCCGCAACGTCTGCAAGGTCTTTTAATTCTAAATTATCCCCTTTACAGGCGCTATGTAACTCCTGGTTTTTCGGGGCCCACGCGACATTATTTTTTAGTAACGTATTATTTTATTTCCAAAAACAATGTGCAGTTATCCTTTTACGATTTTCCCTTTTTTTGGGGGTTTGATTTTTAATTAAATGACCCAAACCCCCCCACAAACTAACTTTTAAACTGAAAATTTAGGGAATTGTAAAATTTCATAATCGCAATTGCAGCTTCCCTGACGGAAGAGCTCTTAAAACTTGAGGGCCTTTCCCGTTATATAATTTTTCATGTGCTCAGCCACCCCAAATGAACTAGGAATGAATGTAATCAAGATCGGGGGGAAACTTCCCCCTCTAAGTATTTTGGTTTGGGTGAACTCTAAATCTATAATTGTTGCCGAAAAGCCAACTTTTTAGCTAGCTCTTTATCAAAATATAACCCCTTCTTTCGGTTAAATGTTAAAACTTTGTTTTTAGTTTTGCATTGTTAATTTGAGAGAATGTCAAAGTTACCAGGGCTTCTTTAGGGAGAAACCCGTAATAACCACGGGTATGGTTAACTCGCTAATTTTGGTCCCTTTTGTCAATTTTTAACCTTATTTTTCCCGGCTTCGTTTATTTTAAAACCATACGATTTTTGAAATATTTCGGAGCGCGACCATTTTGGCCCCCAATCGTTTAACAGCAGTTAAAAAACAAGGCGTTTGGGTTGTTATTGTTACAAACATTTTTTAAACGAAAAAAAAATGGTGCATTCAAATTCGGGCGCAAAATTTTCTTTTTGGGCCGCACTACAATTTAAAAAATATGCAACTGTACTTTTGACATTGCGTGACCCAGACTCCCTTTTTTCAAAAAAAGGGTGATACTCCATTAAGCAGATATCAAACCCCCCTTTTGAAAACACCCATCAAAAAAGCGTGGTTTAGTCCCCGATGCATTTTCAGAACCAGTTAAACTTTGCTGTTTTGCGCACATGGTGTGGAGTGTCGTATCTGATCATTAAAAATCACCAACCCCTTTTGGGAGGTCATTTACAGATTTCTTTTTTTACACTTCAGATATTTTGATGAACTGCAAGCGCCTTTAACCAAGAAAAACCCTTTTTAAATCCACTAGCAACAAATAGACATGAAGGTTTTTAAAAGACTGTAACGTTTAAATATTAACAAAAGACAGCCTTTAGACAAAAGTTGGGATCAAAAAGGGCCAGGCGACCTTTATTTTCGGGCACCACAAAAAAGTTAAATATGACGGCATCCTCCTTCAAACTTTCTTTTTTGGCACAACTGTTACCCCGGGGCCCCCTACAGCAAGACTAAAACACGGGGAAACATTTATTTTAGACACTTTAAGGTAACTAGAGGGGGAATAGAACGAATAAACGACTCTTTCGTACTTACGTTTGGTGTTTGCTGGGGTCGAAAGCACAAAGTCGGCAAAACTGACCCTTCACGGCTTTGACGAAAAAAACATACTTGAAATTTTTAAGGACGCTTTAAAATTTACTTTTGATTTCCCTTTCAAGTATTCAAAGGTACCAACAGTTTTACAATATGAAGATCGAAAGGGTGTTTTGCTTTTGGCCTGGTTTATAACGCCTTCTGACCCAACTCCAGATAGGTACAATAAAAAAACTAAAATAAAAAATTTTTAAAGAGGCAATGAACAAAGGGTTTGGGGAAAAACGACATAAATTCGGGCCCAGAAATATTGCAAACAATAAAAACCCCCAAGTTTAAAGGGCATCTAACCCCCGAAGCCCAAACCCCCCCAAATTATGAAGACCAGCAAAGTCGCGGCTTGTTCGCGATGACCAAAATATAAAAAGACAGCGCTTTTTTTGGTTTAAACTGCAAGGATTACTTGTCTTTATCTTACTAAAATATTCCCCAACTAAAAGAGACTAATCCCCTAAGTGCTGGCCAAAAAGCCAAATTTTGGGGGTAAACAAAGCCAGCTGACAAACCCCCCAATATTCCGGGAAAGCGTCCACGCTTTACAGTTTTTTTTTTAAAAACTTGAAAGATATCAGCGTTTTTTTCCCCATGATTTTAGGGGAGGCGATGGCGGGGGAGGTTTCTGAACTTTGGCCGCCGCCCCCCTTAATACCATCACCAGTGTACTTTTTGCAAATCCTAAGGTGTTTTAACCTTACTAAGTGACTCCTTGCTCCTAAACAGTTTTCGATTCTTCTGTAGTGTTGTGTCTTCAAAAAAATTTTTGGGAATTTTTCTTTTTCTATTCCTTGATTCGTAATTGTCTCGGTTTAGTTAGCACTTCTTTCTTTGATCTTTCTTTTTTAAAGATCTTTGTTTTTCTTATTTTTTTAAAATTCAGGCCCTAAGTTGGCGATCAGCCTCAACGAGTTTTTCTTTTTCCTTTTTATAGTCATCTATTTCCCCTATTTTGCAATTTTGTTAAATTCGCCTCTAAGGGTTTTTAAAGCTTTAAAAGGGCCGTTATTTCTCGCAGGACGGTGAGTCGTGTATGTCTTTAATGCTTTTTCTTCTAAAAAAGGTTTCTGCTTCTTTTGCATTTATTTTTTCATCTCCCGATTGATTTAATTTTCAAGTTCCATTTTTTTGTTTTTGGTTAGCTGTTGGGAGTTCCGCAGGTGTTTGAATTTTAAAGCAACTGCATCCTTATCTAATTTTGGGTTAGCAATCCCCAAGGCGATTTTGATTTTTCACACTGAGTCTTTGTATATTGTACTTTTGGTAAAACTTTGATGGGGGGGTTTATTTGTAACCGAACAGATTCTCCTTGACCCCCCTTAAAAAAAAAAAGACCCTCTAATTTAAAATCATTGGGCATAAATTCGGGGGGTTCTTGCCTAAACTTTTAAAAATGCCCCGACCGCACTTCTGTTAATTCCGCCGCTTTGAGGCCCCGAGCGATGCCCCCCCAAAGGGGGAATACTCTGTCGTCTCAAGACAAAAACACAAAACTTCTGCATCTTCAACCTGCCATGGTTTTAAATTTAAATTAATTAATTTTTTATTTTTAAAAAAAAAAAAGTCAAAAAGCACAGGGCTTGATTCTTGCCCCCATAAAGACGAAAGAACCCTTTTGGCGTAAGGGAAAATAAGGGGACTATTACTGTTCCAAATACCTTACTATTGATGCAGATCAAATTCTTCGCAAATTTTCCACCCCCCTAGGAGAAAAATGACGTGAGTGCCGGGCTCTGCGCGTCTTACTTTCAAAAAAAGCGCCTTTTCAACAACCCCCAAAAGGCGGGGTTCGCGGGGGGCAACGAAGAAAACAAAAACTTACAAAAAATTTTCTTTCAAATCCATAAACCATTCTAATCACAAAAAAACACTTTCCAAAAACAAAATAAAACACTAAAACAAAAAACCCCAAATTTAAAACCCAAAAAATTTCCTTTAATTTTCTTAAACCTTTTCATCCAATTTTATTTTAAAAAAACCAACTTTAAACTTAAAACAATTTCATATAATAACTTTAAAAACAACCTTTAAAAAACCCTCCACCAAAACAAATCCAAATTTAACCAATTTAATTTTTACACCCTTTTTTAAAACATTAAAACAATATAGTCAAAATTTTTTCAAATAAAAAAAAATTCTCTCCAAACCCAAAACAAACACTAATTTTATTTTTTTACCCCAAAAATTCCAAATATTTTAACAAATAAAACCCAAAAAATAAAATTTTTTTAATAAAAATCCCAAAAATACAATGTTATTGAAGTCCTAAAAATCATCTAGCGGTTTAAACCTTATCATCTTTTTAAAAAAGAAAACTTTTATGGGGGTGAAAAAAATCCCCTTAACCTTGTTCAAAAATCTCCCCTTCCATTTAAATTTAAATTTACAACAAAACGGTTTTGGATTGCCAAGCAACAAATATCATTGAGGGGCGGGACGGGGGAAACTTAAAAACTTAAAATTGATGAAAAAACCGAAAACCCTTTTTGGTACATTTTTTTAAATATAACCGCTGATATTGAAAATAAAAATTTAAAAGTTCAATACTAAATTATTTTTTTTTATAAAAAGCATGTCTGTTAAAGACCAAATTTACCGCCGCAAAAAAGGTAAAAAACCCCTAAAAAAAAACCTTCTTAACCAACTTTTACACAAATGCAGCAAGTATAGAAAAGCCCTTTTAAAAAATGCAAAACCAAACGAAGGTATTCTCTCCCTTTTAAATGCTTTTTACATATGTTTTAGGGAGCTTCGACTAAAGCGCTCTTCAGCGGGAACGGTGTTGGTCTTAGCAACGGGCAAGGGCGCACCCCCCTTTTACCTCAGGGGGTTTTGTCTTTAGTTGGCCTGTTTTTAACCCGTAGGTGCGGCAAAAAAATAAAAACTAAACTAAAAAGACCAGTATGGTTCAACAAAAAAGGCTAAACTAGCTCGTTAAATGACAAAAAATAAAGCCTATTTTACTCAAACATCAGGAGAAGAATTTAATCGTTTACGGGCCCGATTTTATGCTAAAAAAAGACAAAAGTTTGATTTTCAAAGAAAGGCGGGACAATTTTTTAAACAGCCAGCCCCCGAAGATAAAAAAGGAATGCTTAAAAAAAAAAACGGACATTAAACTCGTTTAAAAGTCACTTAACAACACCGAGGGTTTTATACTTTATTTTATGATCCAAGCGCAAAAGCCCTTTGATTTTGTTTCGTTTAATTTTTTTTTTTTAAATTTAAATAAATTTTTTGAGTTAGAAAAAAGCTAACATGGCAAGATATATAAAGGGCAAGACGAATTTTTTAAAAGGAAGCTTAGAAGGCGTTTTTTAAAGAGCACTGAATGTTTATTTGATCAGAAGTCATTGACCACAAAGTCAAAAAGCGTTGTAATTATTTTCAGTTTCCAATAAACTACAATAAACCCCCAGTTAAAAAACGTTTTAAACAGAACAAAAATGGAAAATTTTAAAGTTGGGCTTCAACTAAAACAAGACTTTTTTTTTTCCCCAAAACGACTTCACCCGGTTGGGCAGCGCGCCCATTTACGGGGGCTAAGAACCAAAGGAGGCTCTGGTTGGTCAGAGGCAAAGGTTTTGAGATCAGTTTAAAAAGGCTAAGTTGCGCGTTTGTTGGAAAGGCTTCTTTCCCCCTACCCCAACATTAGTTGCAAAAAAAGCAGTTTAAAACAAAAGAATAAGACAAAAATGTTTTTGGGTTTTGTTCTTGAAAGGCTCATCACGTCCGAAAAAAACGCGAGAGAGTGCTAACTACCCCCGTAATCAATGATCTAACTTTTTGGGGTGTCCTTTTCCTGTTAGTGAGACCAAATTGATCTTTTTTAAGAACAAAAAAAACCCAATAACGTTAATTATAAAAGGGGATGGGGGAAAAAAATTTTGGGTCCATTAATGCCCAAGAACAGCCCCAAAAATTGGCAACCAACAAAAATCTGTTGATTTATACGATGTTTTCCCCCGGGGGGCTCCCCCGCATTACAATTAATACAACAAGAGTAAACAAGCGCTACTTCAAAAGATGGCACAAACAAGAATTCTGTAGAAAATTTTAACAAGAATGCCATCGTTAAACCGAAAGCGACATAAAAAATTGTATGGCCCTTGACTTAATCAAAACTAATTAGCCCCCCCACCTGGTTTTAAAGTTTTTTTTAAGAACGGAAAAAACTGCAAATTCTCATATTTGTTTCGCAGACTTAAATCACTCATTTTTCCCCTTAGAAGGGCCACCCCCAAAAAAACTACAAAAAAACAGTCTTAATAGTAATCATCAGATTTGTTCTTTCCCTTTCTTTGGCAGGTGGGATGGCGCCCTCAGCCCCAGAATTATACAGAGGCCCAAGCGGCTAGAAGTTTTTTCGCGCATGCGCAAGTGCCAATGTGTTCTAATAAATTTAAATTATCTAAACATAATGGCGCCTGAAGACCAACAACGTAGACTCAGCCACACTGTTGGATTTGCGGTTGGTCCCCCCATCGACGCCGAGAATCCAAAAATAAGGACCATGACCATTAGCGGGAAAATTCAGAGGAGCGGCGCATAAAAAAATGCAAACTTCCTAAAAAGTTTGATCCTAAGACATGGAAACTGCCCGTATTCTTTTATAAATTGCGAGGTTTTTGACCTCATCTTATAAGAAAGCAGGGGCGTGCCTTTCAGGGGGTCATGCATTGCACAGTCCAGAAAAGTACATGTGCTTTTAACTAAATAAATGTCTTTTTATGACTCATGCAACACATGATGGGTTCATTAGAGCCCCGGCATGTCCTTAAATCCCGCCCAAAAACAGAAGAAAATTTTTTTACTCAAATCTTGTTAAAAGGGCGTTTACCCTTATAGTACATGAACAGTTGGGAAAGTTTTGAGAAATACACTTCCGCCTAAAAAGGGGTTTTTTCTAGTCTTTGGGAAAGGACATCAGGACTCCCTTACCAAATTTTCCAAAATGCGTGGGAAAGTTTAGGTGTAAAAAACGATGGGGGACATCGACTCCACTTGATGGCAATGTGTTTGTTAGGGAGTCTTTAAAATTATAGGAGACCGCATGAAAAAATTACAGCCTGGATCCCGCCATTATATTTTCGCCCCGGGGTGATGGGGTGTTTCTTAAAGTTTTTGGAGTACAGATGATTTTTTCGGATTTCCAATGATTCGATGATTGGGGAAACGGATTGCTGGGGGAATTAGTAGGGGTCGCACATTACTGTAAAGCAAAAAAACAAATCTTGGAAAAAATGATCAAATAAAAGGCTAACTATTCATGTATTTAGGCCCAAAAAATCTGTATGGGTTGGGGATGGCGCAACACTTCCATTACGTAACTTTAAAAGTACAAGGACGAATAATATTTTAAAAAGGCATTAAAGGGGTTTAACAGTTTAACGCCTGACAGCAGCGCGTTTATTCAGAAAGTTTACTTTGAAACCTCATGAACTCCCTGACCAGCATAATGCCTATCCTTAGCAAGAAAGTCAAAATCCAAACCGCCTAAACTTGTGTAATCTTCGAGGGAAAAAAAAAATTTTGTCTGTCATTACAGATTCTACAATTTTATTTTTAAAACATGGGGTTTAAGTTGCAGCTTTTTTCGCATAAAAAGCTTTGATCAAGACATTCATAAAACCCTACACATGAAGAAAAACTGCCTCAAACTAAATCCACAGTCTTCGAAAAGACTTTTCAAGCTGATGAACAAAAGCTGTTTTGGAAAGACTAGGGAATCCCCACAACGCAAAAATGTTAGTTAGCCCAAAGGAACGAAGCAATTAGCTGACTTCAAAAACCCCTTACAGGATTTAAAGATTTTTTGTCACCTTTTTGGATAAGATGAAAAAAAAAAAGCAAATTTAAAAACTGTATTTTTTGGGGACCGGTTTTTTTTTTTTAGAATTATCAAAGCTTTTTATGTTAAGTTTCTTTTGACTACTTTTAAAAACCCCCGTACCCGAGTCCAGGTATTACCAGATACAGATAGTTTTTTTTAAGATTCCCTATGAAGACATCTATAAAGACTGGAAAAGGAATAGCTAAAAAGCATGGCGGGATGGTATACACGTCCCCATACCAAAGACTCCCTTTACATTTAATTATAACAAAAGGTTTTAGGGAAAAATAAGGATGAATTATCTGAAAGGGATCAAGGAGTATGTGGGTTAAGGCAAAAATGTACAGTATTTCGAGCCAGGGAAAATCATTAAAAAAGCAAAGGGGGAAAACTCGCAGCGTTGTGCAGTCAAACATACGCATGACAACTACAAAGAAACATTTTTTTGGCAAAAAACTTTCCATCATGAAACGTAAAACTGCGATCAATCTAATGAGATCAACACAAAGTTTTAACAAAGAAGTCGTTAGATAGAACAAACAAAAAAAGTGTGTTTGTTAATCCGGGGTTTTCATATGCAACGGGGACGGGGACCGCATAAACAGGGGGTTTATATTTTTCATCAACTTTTATATAAGACAAACATAGCTTTATCCAATTCATTTAACTTTTTCTCAGTTTCTTGACGATTCGAAAATTTTTTTTTTTATTTTAAATATTCTTTTCCAAGGGGGTTTGGATTGTAGGTTATCTGGGGATTTGATGCTTGATTTTCCTCGAAAAAGTTTCCTTTTAGCTTACACGCAGAAAGATTCCCGTATCTTTTTTATGGTCCTTTTCCTTTACCATTTTGTTTTTTCTGCGCTTCTTTTGCTTCCCTTTTAACCAAAATATGTTTTCGTAATTAACTAACAAATGGAAAATGTGTCTGGTGGGATTTCTGCAGTTCTTTTTCCAAAAGTCTTTGAGGACTGGTTGTTTTTTTGTGTCAGTTTCTCGTAAAAAAATAAAAAGGGGGGATTCATCTTTACAATTTTTTTTTTTTTCATACGGGGCAACACTCCAAACTGGATCGGTTTCCCGATGCAGGTCCCCTTCTCTTTTCCCCCGTAAAAAAGGTACCCCTTTCTTTTAAAACCCAAAAGGGGAAAGTTTGCCGGGGTGAAAACTCTATTCAACAAATTTTTTGTTTTTTTCTTTTGATTTTCTTTTATGGTTTTAGCCCTTTTAAAATTTTTCATTATTTATTGCGCCAAATGAGGGCAGTCTTCTAACCCCCTTTTGGTTGCGGAATTGTCAATCAGCTCCTGTGATATGGTAGGAAAAAAGTCTTTCAGAAAGTTTTTTAAAGTTTCACTGCCTGTGATCTGTGAATCCGGGGGTGCCCTTTTTTTAGTCTCGTGTTTTTAACAATAATTGATTCACTTGGCCCTTTAAAATTTTTTTCCTCATCAAATTTAACATGGAGGGGAAAATTAAGGGGGCCCCGTTGGTTATAGTTGTTAGCGACAGCAACAGCAAAGCACCTTTGGTAATGGTTCCGCATCTTTTTATCTTGAAGCTATGTCGACTGTGAGTGCGTACTTTTCTTTTGTCTAACCCATCAAGGGTAAATAGAAAATCCCTTTGATGGGTGTCGTTTGGAGTTGTATTCACAAAGTGCGGTCTCTGTATTGTCAGGGCAGGGAAAATAAATTTGCCAAATTGCTTTTTTAGATAACCATTCCTGGGTGTTTGTTCCGCTCCTCCCCTTGGCCTTTGTTTTGTATTTGCGATACCCCCCCAATTCCTTTGGGTGAATATTTGATTTTGTTTATTTTTTTCAGCCAAAATTATGTGCAACAAAAACACGACGGTCATACCAAAGAAATAAACCCCATTTTTTGTTTTTTGTTTTTTTGATGGTTGAAAAAATCACTGAATTTTTGGGGGCAATGTCTGGGGCCCGGTTTGCCGTTATAGATAATATTTTTTATTTCTTGACAAATTTTTAAATATGTAAGCTGCATGCCCCTGTTTTTTTAGTGTGTCATTTAAAAAAATCTAACGCCAAATCTCTGCTTTTTATAGGCTCTTTGTGCCGCTAGTTCCTCCTAGCTTTGTTTTGCTTTTTATCTCGCCGTCTCCCCTATTTCTAAATGCAAATTACTTTTGCTAAAAGCAAGCGATTAACCCCAGCGCCACCAAACTCTTCGAGTGAAACCTTTTTTTTTAAATGATTTTTTTTCTTTTCTATTTTTTATTGTCGGATTATCCTTGCTTTAAATGAAAATCTTTCGTGCAAACCCAAGCTGCAAAGATGCAAACACTTTTCGAATCTCAAGATTTTCCAAAATCTGGGTTTAATTTAAAAAAATTTTTCCCAACATTGATATCCCACATTTGCCCCCAATAAAAGCGAATGGTATACAATTAGCAACATTTTTTTTGGGGCCAAAAAAAAAATAATTATAATTATTTAAAAAACATGAACAGTGATGATCTCCACGCTCAAGGGAGCCTAAACCTTCCTGAACTTATGAATGACCAAGCGATGACCCAAACATTTTTCCCAAAAAGGAGAGGCTGTATTTTTGGCACATGTGGGAAAAAAAAAACAGTTCCCCCGGACTGAATTAGCATTGAACAAAATTTAAAATGTCGCCGCAAAATTTTAAGTATCAACAGGTAGAAGCCAGCTGGGGTCTAGAATGGTGAAAAGGTGGGGCAAAGGTTTAGTTTGTACCTAAATAGTCATAGATTTGCTCCCATTGAATTCTAACAAGATCTTACGTTGATTTTAAAGCAAGATCCAGTTTTAACAAAAATCTTAGGTCCTAGGCTGGATTTTAATAGATTTGGAACTTTTTTATCGCCTTTAACATGGATTAATAACTTTTAAACTATAGATTTTATTTCCTTCAAAAAAGAACAGCTGGGAAAAACTCAGAACCAGAAAACCTGAATCAGGGGAGAAAATAACCAAGCCCAAAAAACTCAGAAAACGCTGAATCAGGTGGAGACCTAAAAATCCCGGCGTGTTGAAGAGGGAAAAAAAATTTGCAGAGTGGAAAAGACAAAAAAAAAAAATGTTACAAATATACCCCTCATGAAAAAAATAACACCGCCAAGCCCGAACAAGTTGATTCAATGCCAGCTATAAAAAAACCAGTGATACAAGGGGCCCCCAAATTTTCATGGAAAATTGAACTTAAAACTGTTTTCCCTTTTTGGGGCCATTGCTCTGTTGGGGGGAGTTTTTTTGCGGCTATAAATAATAACCGAGGCAACAGAACAAAAACAATCAAAAAAAATCTAGCCCCTAAAAGCAGAAAAAACACCAGCACGCCAAAAACCCCCAATAACAAAGCATCATTTTTTATCCATTTTAAAAGGAATAAAATTTTTAAAAACTTTAATTTTTAAATTTTTTTTAAAAATTGATCATGGCGTATTATAAAAAGTGAAATCAATAAAAAAAAGACTGGAGTCTAAAAAACTTTCCAAGACCAGAATTGTAAACAATGCGGTTGCTTCGGTTGCAAGAACTTCATTTTAAAATCATGCGGAGAAGCTGAGCAAGACATCCTCAACAATGACGGTTTTTTTTAGGGGTGTGTCTTCTTTTGACTTTACTATTTAAAATAAAAAATAGCTTGTATTTTTTTTATTTAAAAACTTGGTTGTACTAGAGGATACTTTGTTAATCTTGAGGAATTAATCAAGAACTTAATCAAGAATTATTAAAACTTGAAGTAACTTGGGTGACTTTGGGGGTGACTTAAGGAAATTGAGAAAGACTTAAGTAAGAATAGGGGGGATTAGAAGGGCTTGGGCAACTTCATTAAGAACTTGTGGTACTTGAGTGTGCGTGCGTGGGGGGGGGGTGGGGGGGGGGTGGGGGGGGGGGGGGGGGGAGGGGCGTGCGGGGGTGGGGGTGGGGGGGGGTGCGTGCGTGGGGGTGGGGGGGGGGGGGTTGCTCGTGGGGTAGGACAAAACACACACACACAAACAAACAAAAAACACAAAAAAACAGGACAGTGCTTGTAAAACTTGGGCCCGTTTTTTTCCCTCTTTTCCCCAACCAGGCTTGCAACTGGGTTGGCAGAGTTACAGCATAATTTCGTAGCCAAGCTTTTATGGGGCTCTAATCGCCAGTAGTTTGACATCCGTCATGTATATTTGGAGCTTTTATAAGATATGGGCCCACATATTCCCCCTCCCTAGGAATGTACTAAGGGCTGCCTAACCTATTTGTATCCAGTTGCATAAGGCACACGCGTTTTTAAACAAACAAACACCGAAGCAGAGCAGGCGCAAAATTATATAGCAGCAAACCCTTCCTGCATGAGCATATCTAAAAATAGTCTTACTCATGGTAGGCCCGCAGTGGTCTTACAGTGGCGCGCCCCACTGTTGCTAAAACAGCCAACTCCAAAAAACCCCGCCGCTCCGCAGGGGCGGGATCAAAAAAAAGATTTAGTCGTGGGAGGGCTGCAGTGCGCGCGCACTGTTGCTAAAAAGCCGACCAAAAAAACATGTATGGCTAGGGGGTGAAGTTGAGGTTCACGGGGTTTTTGGGAAATTTTTTACCCGTAGTTTCTGTATTCTTTAACGTAGCATGTTTCAATTTTTTCTTTTAGTTTATCATGTAAAAATGACTGGGAGACCAAAATTGTAAAACTGTGGAAAAAGGTTGAAGACTTTGCAAGAGTACGTAGCTTGCGTACGTAACATCGATATCCCGTTTTTTCTTTTACCCAGTGTTCCCACGTTTCTTTCATTTTTCCCTTTTTTTCTTTCTTTCTCCGCCGTTTTTGCACAAATCAGAAAAGCCCCAAAATGAATATGAAAAATTATTTTTTGGGCGCCTGCTTTTTTGTTTCAAACCCTTTTTGCAGTTTTCTATAATTCATTTTCGCCTGCTAGCAGTCAAAAAAAACAGAATCTAAAAAGGCTTTTCTTGATATGCCAGCACTGGGGTCAGCTTCATTTTCAACAAATAATTGTGCAAACGTTGGGAATCAACTCCCCCCCCTTTTTCTTTTTTCCTTGTTTTTTTGAATAAATCTTTATCTTTCGTTTTGGGCCTTTTGGTAGTTTCATTGGGCCCACTGGGGGGGCCTTTTCCCGCATGTTTGCCATTTCTTAGAAAAAGCCTGTTTTCCCCTTTAAGTACATTTTTTTCTTCTTCGGCCCCAATTTGTTGGGTGGGGGGTGGTAATGGAACATTGCAAGCTTTACCCTGTCAGTAAAATTAAATTCGCCGCCCAAATAATCTAAAAATTTGATGAGCAGCCCGTGATTCAAGAATTTCTCTACCTAATTCGGGAAAAAATACTATCCTTTCAGACATTTTGACATTTCGCCTTGTTAAAAAAAACCTTTCTCACTGAAAAAGCACCACAGCACAGCCTTCCCAAGTAAAGACAGACGTAAGGCCAGTTAAAAAACCAACCTTTTTTCGAAGTAAACCGTGAAAATGGGGGAGCCGGGGCTTGTTGACGTGGCGGCCAGGAAATGGGAATACACGTGACGTTTTAGAACCTTTGCTTTTTGCAGTTAAAGGGGCCCTCAGGTGTGTTTATTTATTTTTTGGTCGCGGTTTGTGGGAGCCCTGCACTGTTGGGGGGGCGCTTGTCTCGCGAGCCACGCCCTAAAATGCTGTGGGGTGTTGCCGCCCCTCTGCTGCTGCTGTCTCTCTCTGCCCTCTTCTCTGTCTGTCTGCCGGTGATTCTCTCTCTCTCTTCCGCCACAGGAAAAGGCTGCTTTTTAAGCCACTTTTGCCCAAAAACTCGGTGGAGGGTGAAAGTGGCTTAGAATGAAGGTTTTCCTGTTCTCTCCTCCCCTGTTTCATATTCATTTCTTTTGGTTTTTCAGGTGTATAGCTAGCTGCACTTCAGATTAATCTTTCACTGTTTCTTTTTTAGTGTCATTGTCTACATTTTTTTTCTTCTTCTCTTTTCTTATTAGTTTCTGCTTATTGCTGTATTTATG
>CM031613.1:20273718-20326218 GCA_018398815.1 Conus ventricosus
TGCCTGGGGTCTTTTTCGGGCGTCCCCTGTCGCCCTGTCTGTCTGTCTTCTCTCTCTCTCTTTCTCTCTCCTCTCTCTCTCTCTCTCTCTCTCATGTAAATATGCGGGTTCAAGACCACCCATGTTATATTGGCACGAAAACCCCCTTTTTCACATACAAATCACGTCCACCTCATATCAGTTTTTAGGCCAAAATCAAACACCTGTTTCACACTAAGATTAACACCCCAAAACCTCTAAAATCGACGTAATCGCCAGTTTAAAACGGGGTTTCCGTGCAGAATAGGATTTGGTGATCGTGAACCCGCATATTTACATTCTCTCCAGGGACATAAAAATCAACTAAACATTTATATGGTTTGACAGTCCTATCACCAGACTGGTTCCAATCAATATGGTGCAGCAACTGCTTTTGCACGCTCCGCCTGCACATAAACCTGCATTATTAATCATCACGCGATAGCTCGCCTGTCACTCGATCGGCGGTACTAAAATCAGCCGTCCATGTGTTTGGAGTAATGGTAATTCAGAAATAGAGAGCGTGTGCGCGTGTGCGTGGTGCATAGTGTAATGTGTGTGTGCGAGCGTGTGTGTGTAAGATTGGGGTTTTGGTTAAGGTGGAAGGTTAGGCTAGGTAGGGGGCTGGGGAAATAAGACATACAATATTCTTGAATTCCAATCTTCACATTGTTAGAGGGATGGAAGCGGGAGGTTGGTTTCGTTCCCGATTGTTACCCTTTTGTTATTTTTGTTCTACACCAGAGAAGGCGGGGCAGGATATCGGCTGTTGTTGGTGTTGTCAAGTCTGTGAGTTGTTGTGGTAAATTGTTGTGTTGTTGCACGAGCAACAACTAGTCCGTTGGTCAGGCGTGTCAGCTCTGCGGAGGATAACGCTGCTCTGACCAATCGCTGTTTTGTGTTGTGAGTAGAGTTCGCTTGAGTCTGACCAGGGCGAATGCGTTGGGGTAGCTTCACTTCGGTCCCTGGTGTTCGTAGGAGTGGACGTGCCTTGTAGTGCGGCTGAGCGCCGTTAGTCGAGCTAAGTGACTTCGAGTCATAGTTAGGGCCAGGTCCTCCGTGGGTCTGGTGTACCCCTTGGCCTGTGCCGGGTTCTGGTGTCGTCTCTGTTGGCAGCCACTTCCAGCCAGTTGCAGAACTGGTGTGGTTGAACGTCTGTTTTGTCCAGTTGTATCAGCAGGTATCCTGTTTCCGTCCTGAGGCTGGGGCCAGACCGCCGTAGTCTACTGCCGCGTGCCGGCAGGTGAGCGGGCGGTTTCCCGTTGCCTGCTGCTTTCCGGGAGAGGGAGACCATCCAGGCCGTCTGCTGTCTGTGGGCAGCTCTCCTCCTGCTACCGGGGTTGCTCCGGGATGTTCTCCAGCCACCTTTCTTTTTTCCCTTCTGTTCGGGCGTCCTGTGAGAGGGCGCTGCAACCAGGCCTTCCCTCACCCTCAGTGTCTGGTGGGGCCTTCAGAGGAGGAGGCGTCGAGCCCGGATCCGTCGAGAGGGCGTCTGGTGTGGGTGTGCGTTGGGTGTCGCGCTCATCGCAGGGAGGAGTTCAGTCTGCGAGGAGCCACGGTCAGCGCCGGGGTGCAGAATCTTCCGGAGAGGTGTCCAGCCTGTGAGGGGCCACGTACAGCGCTGAGGACTGGAGCTCTCCGGGCCGGGAGGGGTTGTCCCATGGGTGTGGTAGAAAGGGTGTAGCGTTAGGGAGTAGGGTTAAGGGTGTTAGCTACTGCCTTCCTTTTGGGACGTAGTGGCCAGCACAGTGTAGGGTACTTGTTGTTGCCTCCCTTAGGGACGCAGTGACCAGTGCGGTAGTGGTCCCGGGTCAAAAGAGGAGGGTGGGTCCTGGGAGAGGTGTGGGTGGTAGTAGTTTAGAGATTAGAGTCCCTTGGGTTTTTCCTTGTCCCTAGTAGTTAACCACCACGTGTGCGGGCTATCTCTGCGTCCCTAGGTCGCAGTGATATACCGCAACTGGTGCTTTAGCATAGGTTAAGGTTCTCAGGGTCGTAGCAGTAGTGTGGGTCAGTGAAGAAGTGGGATAACCGTGTGTGGTGTGGATGGACGTGAGTGGTGGCGCCATAGTGTGTGTGTGTGTGAAATAAAGAAGTGCGCATGATTGTAAAGCTGTGTTAGTGTGCTGTGTTGTCTGCTATAGTGTGTAATAGGCGTGGATAGGGGTGGTAGGGCCGTCCGCTTAGCGACCGTGACACTTTGGTGGGAGATGCGGGGTACTTAGATGGTTCTGGGTAGGTGATAGGTAGCTAGAAGGGAGGTAGGGGGGTTGTTGTGTCCGGTGCGTACGTTGTGTAAGTGGGTGGTTGGTTGGAGCGTACCAGTACCCTGGGAGGTGGTACGTAGTGTCCTGTTCACTTCAGGCAGGTTTCCAGTGGCATTGGGCAGGGCACTTGTGTTGGTGTGAATGGTTGGAGCTACTGAGTGAGTGAAGTATGAGTGGTTAAATAAACATTGAGAGGTTGTTGGAAGTGTGAGTGATTATACCGTACTGTGTAGGTGAGGTGCCGGAAGGGAACCAGGCGTCTGTTGTGTTCCTTATATGTGGTATACCCCAGTGAGTAGAGTGGTACCCAGCCCGTGACTGTGCACGCTGTGTGCTCGGATATCCGTGGGGGTTAAGACAGGGTAAGCCCAGGTGACTGTGGGGAAGCTCGAGGGTGCGCAGTGTTGTGGCATAGGGTATGCTGTGAGTGTACCTGGACTTGAGGGGCGCAAGTGCAACTGTGATCGTGTTGGTGCCGCCTACCAGAGACAGTGAGGCCTGTGACTGTGGGTAACTGGTGCGCATGCACAGTGGACGGGTGGACACACAGGGTCACGTGACTCAGTCGTGACTAGACAGTGCATTGTTAGTATTGTATGGGTTGGAGCCCATGTCGGTGTATGTATGAGGTACACAAGTGTGGGTGGAGTTATGCTTGTTGCATGACTTATTGAGAGTATACTGTACTTGTGCTGAGTTGCTTCAGGGCTAGTGCGTAGTCGGGAACCTCCAGTTGCGCTCAGATCGCATACTTTTGTTGCTAGCTCTGTGGTGTAGGGTACCCTATGTCAAAACACACCCGAGCCCATCCGCAGTACGAACCCTGATAGTGTCATGGATCCACAGGCCCCTACGGCGGATACCAAACCCAAGGTTAGTGACCAGGATGCGGGGGTGGATCATGAACAGGGGATGGGGGCGTAATGCAAAGTTTGCCAAGTTGGGAGCGGCGATGGGTTTGGCTGGGGGAGACCTCGCCAAGTTTGTCACAGACTCGGTCCGTAATGAGGATGAGAAGATAGTGAGAGAAGCAGACTTGGAGCTCCGGATGGAGGAGAAAGTGAGGCAGAAGATGAGGGATGAAGAAGAGAAAGCTGCTAGCAGAGGGAGTTAGAGAGGCAGAAGATGAGGGATGAAGAAGAGAAAGCTGCTAGGCAAGGGAGTTAGAGAGGCAGAAGATGAAGGATGAAGAAGAGAAAGCTTGCTAGGCAGAGGGAGTTAGAGAGGCAGAAGATGAAGGATGAAGAAGAGAAAGCTGCTAGGCAGAGGGAGTTAGAGATAAAGCAGAGGAAGATTGAAGAGGAGAAGCTGATAGCAGAGGAAGATTGAAGACGAGAAAGCAGCGAGAACAGATGGAACTGGAACTGCAGAGGAAGAAGTTGGAGGAAGAAAGAGCGATAAGAGAAGTAGAAGCTCAAGCACGGCAGGCCGAGTTAGATCTCAAGAGACGAAAAGATGAAGCTGAGTTAGAGGCAAGAGAGCGAGAGCTAAACATAACAAGAGAGACAGGCCTCAGATGAAGCAGCGCACAAAAATCGCTTGATTGAGGTGAAGGAAACGAAGCGTGTCCACCTTGTAGCCGTTAGGAGAGAACGACGATGTGGACGCTTTCATCGCCCAATATTGAGTGTGTAGCCCAGATGTGCAAGTGGAGCGAGACCTCATGGCCCAGACGTCTGATGTCTCTGCTGAAAGGAAAGGCTAGAGAAGCAGTGATGCGGTTAAGTGTGGATGAGTTGGGCGACTATGATCAGATAAAGAGCGCCCTGTTCAGCCACTTCAGGCTAGATGCTGAGGTCTACCGGGAAAAGTTCAGAAGCATCAAGAAGGACGCTGCTGAGACTTTCGCCCAGATGCTGGGAAGGATGAAGCGGTGGTTTTCCCTCTGGTGTGCAGCAGCGGCAAGGATGAGAGTGTGGCAGAGGATGTAAAGGATCTGCTTTTTTCAAGAACAGTTTTAACCACTGCTGTCCCCATAGTTCACGATTGAGGTCCGGAAGACATGCCCGAAAAATGTTGAACAAATGGCAACGGAAGCTACTGTTTTAGCAGAGCCAAAAGATTGGGGAGGAAGGCGAAGCAAGATCGAACAGTTAACCAGCTCAACATGGGTAATAGGCGTGAAACAGTAGGAGCCAGCCCACACAGAATCCCAACAGAGTGATGGTGCACTGCAGCAGCCGAACAGGAGATCAGAAGGGCCTAGATCGACCATAATCTGTTTCAACTGCAAGAAGCCAGGCCACATCGCTAGGAAAATGCCCTGAGCCCCATTCCATTGGAGCTGTTCATTGTTGTGACCAGCCCCAAGCTCGAGTAGTCCTACGTTGTGTCGCCCATGCGCTGAGCAGCGGTACGATCCTGCGTGCATTGTAGAGGTCAACGAGCTCCCCGGCCAATGGATTACGAGACACTGGTGCCGGATACACCGTAGTGGCCAAGTGGTTGGTACCAGCAGACGAGTACACAGGAGAGACAGTTCCGGTAGTGTTGGCTGAATCCAGATGTAGTCTCTGTTACCTGTGGGTGGTAATAAGTTGAAGTCACCATTCATCGAAGGGAAGTTGGAGGTTTGGTCATGAATAGCCCTGTGCAGGAAGTCCTGATCGGAAACTTCGCAAAGAGAGTTGGAGATCCCCGAATGGACACGTGTGCCTGTAATACGCAGACCTGGCGTTGGTAGGGGCAGTGTGCAAGACACCGCGCGCAGAGAGCCAGGGAGCAGCAAGAACCAGTACCACTGCCCGTCGAGGAGTGCATTCTGAACACATCCACCCAGCAGTTAATTCAGATGCAGGACCAGGATGAAACCTTGAGGAAGGCCCGGAGTGCGTGTGAGGCAGGGACGCACTTCCACACCAAGTTTTGGACGAGTCGAGTACGCTCGGAAATCTGGTGTACTGGTCAGGCGGTTTGAGGGTCCCAAGGACGTAGCAAGTCAATCTGCATCCCAGCTGAACTACGGACCACGGTGATGAAGCTAGCCCACGACGTACCCATGTCTGGACACTTGGGTACCACCCGAACCAAGGAGCGAGTGGTCGCCATTTTTATTGGCCAGGCATGCATGCTGACATTCTGTCGGTACTGCCAGTCATGTTTCCAGTGTCAGCGTACTGTTGATAATGAAGAGTTTCAAAGATACCCGTCGAGAAGATGCCACTGAATGCGCGAGCCGTTCGAGCGGGTTGGGATGGATATCATTGGTCCCATCGTTCCAGCATCCCAGAATGGTACAGATACGTGTTGGTGATGGTTGACTTTACGACAAGGTATCCTGAGGCAGTCCCTCTTCGCCAGATCACGAGCGAGTCGGTGGCAGAGGCAGCTTTCAATATGGGACACGAACGGGAGTCCCTGGGTCGGTACTGACTGACAGAGGAACCCAGTTTACTGGTCAAATCATGCAGGAGGTCTACCGACTATTAGCCATCGAGGTCTGACTACCACACCATACCCATGCGCAGTGCAATGGATTGGTGAACGTTTTCAACGGTACTCTGAAGCGGATGCTGCGCAGACTGTGTCAGGAGAAACCAGTTGATTGGGATCAGTGGATACCAGCACTGCATGTTTGCCTACCGTGAGGTCCCACAAGAGAGTACCGGTTTTCCGCCTTTGAACTGCTGTATGGACGCCAGGTGCGTGGGCCAATGCAGATATTAAGAGATCTGTGGTTACAACCGGAAAGACAAGAGCTCCGTACAGCGGCAGAATAAGTCGTCAACTGAGGAACAATATAGCTGAGTCGTGCGAGATGGCAAGGGAGAATTTGGCAAGGGCAGCGGATAGGTACAAGCGACATTTTGACTTGAGGGCGAAACCCAGGAAGATAGACTGTGGGGTCCCCGAGTGTAGTTACTTCGGCCGACCAAGCAGAACAAATTGGAACTGGCATGGAGAGGTCCATATACAGTACTGGAGAGAGTGGGTGAAGCCGATTACCGCATAGCATAGGGGGAAAGACGAAGATTTTCCACGCAAACCTACTGAAGTCATTCGTCGAGCGCGCTGCAGATCCAACAGCCTCGTGGCTGCGATTGTTGTGCTGGAGGAGCCTGATGAGGAAACAGTAACTCCCTTGTTGAGTAAGGACATTTCTACCATTCCTTGGAGGCCACAGAGGTCCTGAAGATGTGGTAAATACTCACTGTAGACCAGCACTTTAGTACGAAATTGCACGAGTTAGTGGCCGAGTTCAAGAAGGTACTGACTGATGTGCCCTCATGCACAAACCTAGAAACGTGCAGCATCAAGTTATCGTCAGACATCCCTATCAGGTCGAAGCCATACCCAGTGCCTTTTGCGCAACGAGAGACGGTTAGGGAGGAGGTCAAGGCCATGATCAGGATGGGTGCGATTGAGCCGTCGACATCGCCATACTGCTCACCCATCGTACTGGTCAAGAAGAAAGATGGAAGATCAGGTTTTGCGTTGACTTCAGGAGGTTGAATCGCATCGTGCAGTTTGATGCTGAACCCATGCCGGACATCGAATACCTGTTTGCCAAGCTTGGAGAGAAGAAGGTGTTCAGCAGAATCGACCTTGCTAAGGGTATTGGCAGATCCCGATGAGTAGAGAGGACCGCGCGAAGACAGCTTTTGCTACACCGGAAGGACAATTCCAGTGGAAAGTTATGCCATTTGGACTGTGTACTTCAGGGCAGTATTCACGCGCATGATGAGGAAACTGTTGCAGCCACTTGAAAGCCCAGATGTCGATAATTTCATTGATGACATCCTGGTGGCCACAATTGATCAGGACAGCCATATAGAAGTTCTCAGGCGTGTGTTCCAGAGACTCGGGAATGTTCTTTGTCAGCCCGACCTTCAAAGTGTGAGCTGGAGGAAAGGAAATTACCTACTTAGGGCACAAGATAGTGCAGGGAAAATATGGCCTGAGCAGGGTAAAATGACCCGCATTTTTGGATGCGCCTAGGCCTGAGACCAAACGGAAAGTGCGGGGATTCCTGGACTAGGGGGGTACTACGGGTGTCACGGTCGTTTAAGCCGGACGGCCCTCCCACCCTTCCCCACACCTATTACACACTAAAAGCAGACAACACAGCACACAAAACCCACAGCTTTACAATCATGCGCACTTCTTTATTTCACAACACACACTATGGCGCCACCACTCACGTCCATCCACACCCACAAAAACCGGAATCCCACTTTTTTCCCTGACCCACACTACCCTGTTTCGACCCTGAGAACCCTAACCATGCTAAAGCACCAGTTGCGGTATATCGCTGCGACCTAGGGATGCAGAGATACCCCGCACACGGGGTAGCTAACTACTGGGGACAAGACAAACCCAAGGGATCTAATATCTAAACTACTACCACCCACACCTCTCCCCAGGACCCACCCTTCTCTTTTGACCCGGGACCACTACCGCACTGGTCACTGCATCCATAAGGGAGGCAACAACAAGTACCCTACCTGTGCTGGCCACCACGTCCCAAAAGGAGGCAGTAGCTAACACCCTTAACCCTACTCCCTAACGCTACACCCTCTCTACCCCACCTAGGGGACAACCCATCCGGCCCGGAGAGCTCCAGTCCCGGCGCTGTACTTGGCCCCTCACAGGCTGACACCTCCCGGGAAAGACTCTGCACCCCGGCGCTGACCGTGGCCTCCCACGTCCGACCCCCCGAAGACTCTACACCCCGGCGCTGACTGTGGCTTCCCCTCAGTCCGACTCCTCCCCCGTGCTGGGCACGACACCTAACCACACCAGACGCCCTCTCGACGAGTCCGGGGGCTCGAAGGACGCCTCTCCTCTGAAGGCCCCCGCCGGACACTGAGGGTGAGGGAAAGGTCTGGTGCGGCGCCCCCCTCACAGGACGCCGAACAGGGAAGAGCAACAGGTGGCTGGAGAACCCCCGGGAAAGAACCCCGGTAGCGGAGGAGAGCTGCCTCACAGGATGGCAGACGGCCCTGGATGGTCCCCCTCTCCCGGGAAAAAGCAGCAGGCAAGGGGACACCACCGCTCACCTGCCGGCACGCGGCAGCATACTGCGGTGGTCTGGCCCCACCCTCAGGAGGGAACAGGATAACCTGCTGAAAAACTGGAGAGGACAGACGTTCAACCACACCAGTTCTGCAAACTGGCTGAAGTGGCTGCCAACAGAGACGACCCAGAACCTGGCACAGGCCAAGGGCACAACCAGCCCCACGAGGACCGGGCCCTAACTATGACTCGAAGTCACTCAGCTCAACTAACGGCGCCCCGCCGCACTACAAGGCACGTCCACCCCGACGAACACCAGGGACCGAAGGAAGCTACCCCAAAACGCATTCCGCCCTGGTCGGACTCAAGCGAACTTACTCACAACACAAACAGCGTTTGGGTAAAGGCAGCGTATCCCTCCGCGAGCTGAACGCCTGACCAACGGAATAGTTGTTGCCCGTGCAATAACACGACAATTTACCACAACAACTCAAGACTTGACAACACCAAAAACAGCCGATAATCCTGCCCGCCTTTTTCGGGTTGTAGAACCAAAGTAACAAAAGGGTAACAAATCGGGAACGAAACCAACCCCCCTTCCATCCCTTAAACCCAAGTGAAGATTGGAATTTTAGAATATTGTATGTCTTATTTCCCAGCCCCTTACCAACCCTAACCCTTCCACCTTAACAAAAACCCCAGTCTTACACACCACTCTCGCACACCCACATTTTACACATATGCACACGCACACGCGCACATGCTCTCTATTCCGAATTACCATTACTCCAAACACATAGCGGCGGGATTTAGTACCGCCGATCGGTGACACACCCCCCTGCCTAAGTTTTAACTACAGGTTAAAACCAACAAAAAACTTCCTCACTCGATCGGCGTTTACTCACCCCCTACCTATAACAATCCAACTCAACACCCTCACTCTGCCCTGCTGTTGCTTTTGATGCACCCCATCATCTTTCCCAAACAACACTTTTAAATACACATAAACCACAGAATACATTAATCACTCTGGCCCAAATTTTCTGCCTTCCACGACCTTAACGCAGGCACTTACAGGCGCTGTTACACTACGCTCTTTTAAATAAACTTCTTTAACTGAGGGTGCTCTAAACCATGCACGACCGCTATACAACACGTGCTACAATTACCACACCCCCAGCAACACTTTGCTCGTCATTCTCTTCCAATGAAATGACCCATGCATATCTTCAACAATGTCAATTTTCCATGACACAGGTAAATAGAACTTACATTCTCTCTCTCTCTCTCTCTCTCTCTTCCTCTTCTCTCTCCTCTTCGGAAAGCGCCCTCAAAAAGTCTGCCGCCACATTGTCCTTTCCCAACACTCCCTGCCCCGTAAACTGGAATGGCTGCAGCTGCATTGCCCACCTTGTGATCCCTCCCACAAACACTCTAGAGGCCCACAGCTACCTTCCTGGGTTTCGTCCTCAAATGAAATTGTCGTTTGTACTTGCAACTGCTGTTGCCAAGTTCTTCTTTGTCAACTCACACGTGTCAGCTACCTTGTCCCTTAATTTTGCGACGTACTCTGCCGTTGTGCCGAGATCTTGTCTTGCCGGTTGAAACCACCGATCTTCAGTGTCTGCATGGGCCCGCGCATCCGGGGCATCCTCACGACGGGAAACTCTTGATACTTTTTCCCTTATCCACAGTACGCTGACACTGGACGCATGACTGGCAGTACCGACGAATATCAGCTTGCATGCCTGGCCAATAGAAAGGGCACCAACTCCCCCCTTTGGGGTTCGGGTGGTACCCAAGTGTCCAGACGGGTACGTCGTGGCCTAGCTTCTTCACCGTGGCCCGTAGTTCAGTGGGACACAGGTTTGACTCGCTACGCCCTTTGGGGCCCTCAAACCGCCTGAACCAGTATACCAGATTCCGAGCGTACTCGACTCGTCCAAACTTGGTATGGAAGTGCGTCCCTGCCTCACACGCACTCCGAGCCTTCCTCAAGGTTTCATCCTGGTCCTGCATCTGAATTAACTGCTGGGTAGGGGTTGTTCAGAATGCACTCCTCGATGGGCAGTGGTACGGGTTCTTGTTGCCCCTGGCTCTCTGCGCGCGTGTCTGCACTGGCCCTACAACGCTGGGTCTGCGTATACAGGCACACGTGTCCAACCGGAATCTCCTACTCTCTTTGCGAAGTTTCTGATCAGGACTTCCTGCACAGGGCTATTTGACCAAACCTCCAACTTCCCTTCGATGAATGGTGACTTCAACTCTATTACCGCCACAGGCAACACAGACCTACACCTGGATCAGCCAACACTACTGGACTTCTCTCCTTTTACCCACCTGCCGGTACCAACCACTTGGCCACTACGGTGTATCCGGCACCAGTGTCTCGTAATCAATTGGCCGGCGACCCGTTGACCTCTACAATGCACGCGGGGTCGTACTGCTGCTCAGCGCATGGGCGAACCTAACGTAGGGACAACTCGAGCTTGGGGTTGGTCGCAACAATGAACCGCTCCAACAGAAGGGGCTCAGGATATTTTGTAGCGATGTGGCCTGGCTTTTGCAGTTGAAGCAACTATGGTTGATCTAGGCCCTTCTGATCTCCTGTTCGGCTGCTGTAGTGCACCATCACTTTGTTGGGACCTCTTGCAGGCTGGCTCTCTGTCGTTTCATGCTATTACTCAGGTTGGGCTGGTTAACCGTTCGTTTTTTGCTTCGCCTTCCTCCCCAATCTTTTGGCCTCGCTAAAACAGTAGCTTCTGTTGCCATTTGTTCAGCATTTTTCGGGCATGTCTTCCGGACCTCAATCGTGAACTCTGGGACAGCAGCTGGTAAAAATGTTCTTGGAAAAGCAGATCCTTAACATCCTTGCCACACTCTCGTCCTTGCCCGCTGCCACACACCAGAGGGAAAACCACTGCTTCATCCTTCCCAGCATCTGGCGAAAATCTCAGCAAGCGTCCTTCTTGATGCTTCTGAACTTTTCCCCGTTTGGTCTCAGCATCTAAACCTGAAGTGGCTGAACAGGGCGCTCTTTATCTGATCATAGTCGCTTAACTCATCCACACTCAACCGCATTACCGCTTCTCTAGCCTTTCCCCTCAGCAGAGACATCAGTCGTTGGGCCATGAGGTCTTGCTCCACATGCACATCTGGGGTACACGCTCGAATTGGGCGATGAAAACGTCCACGTCATCGTTTTCCCCCCTAACGGCTCAAGGTGGACACGCTTCGTTTCCTTCACCTCGACAAGCGTTTCCTGTGCGCTGCTTCATCTGAGGCCTGTCTCTCTTGTATGTTTAGCTCTCGCTTTTCTTGCCTCTAACTCAGTTCATCTCTTCGTCTCTTGAGCTCTAACTCGGCCTGCCGTGCTTGAGCTCTACTTCCCTTATCGCCCTTTCTTCCTCCACTTCTTCCTCTGCAGTTCCAGTTTCCCCCCCCATCCTTCATCCTCAGCCTCTATAGCTCCCTCTGCCTATCAGCTTTCTCCTCTTCATCCTCCTCTGCCTATCAGTTTCTCCTCTTCAATCCTCCTTGCTTCATCTCTAACTCCCTCTGCCTAGCAACTTCTTTCTTCATCCTTCATCTTCTGCCTCTCTAACTTCCCTCTGCCTAACAGCTTTTTTCTTCCCTTTATCCTTCATCTTCTGCCTCTCTAACTCCCTCTGCCTAGCAGCTTTCTCTTCTTCATCCTTCATCTTCTGCCTCACTTTCTCCTCCATCTGGAGCTCCAACTCTGCTTCTCTCGCTATCTTCTCATCCTCTTTCCCCTGCTTTAACCTCTGCCTCTCATCTTCGTTACGCACCGAGTCTGTGACGAACTTGGCGAGATCTCCCCCAGCTAAAAACCCCTCGCCGCTCCCAACTTGGCAAACTTCGCAAAGCCCCCGTCCCGTTCTTTATCCACCCCCGCATCCTGGTCACTAACCTTAGGTTTTGGTATCTGTCGTAGGGGCCTGTGGATCCCTGACACTATCGGGGTCGTACTGAGGATGGGCTCGGGTGTGGTTTTTGCATAGGGTACCCTACCCCACAGAGCTAGCAACGGACAGTATGCGATCTGCTCGCAATGGAGGTTCCCGAAATACGCACTAGCCCCTGAAGCACTCAGCACAAGTACACAATACTCTCAATGAGTCATACAACAAGCATAACTCCATCCACACTTGCGTACCTCATAATATACCGACATGGGCTCCAACCCATACAATATTACCAATGCACTGTCTGGGCACAGACCCAATCAGTGCACCGTATTCCCACCGTCCACTGTGCATGCGCATCAGTTACCCCCAGTCACAGGCCCCACTGTCTCTGGTAGGCCGCACCCACACGATCACAGTGCACTTGCACCCCCCAAGTCCAGGTGCACTCACAGTATACCCTATGCCACAACACTGCGCACCCTCAAGCTTTCCACCAGAGTCACCTGGGGTTACACTGCTCTTAACCCCCCCAGGATATCGAGCACACAGCGTGCACAGTCACGGGCTGGGGAACCCACTCTACCTACTCCTGGGGTATACCACAAGGGACACAACAGACGCCTGGTACCCTTCCGGCAAACCCCACCTACATTGTACAGTATAATCCCACACACTTCCAACAACCTCTCAACTTTATTGACCATTCATACTTCACACACTCGGTAGCGCCAACCCATTCACACCAACACAAGTGCCCTGCCCAATACCACCTCCCAGGGTACTGGCATGCTCCCACCAACCACCCACTTACAAATTTTACACAACGTGCACACCGGACACCCCAACCCCCCTACCTCCCTTCTAGCTACCCATGACCTACCCAAAACCACCTAACACCCCGCATCTCCCCCAAAGTGTCCCGGTCGCTAAGCGGACGGCCCTACCACCCTTCCCCACACCTATTAAAACACTAGAGCAGACAACACAGCACACTAAACACAGCTTTACAATCATGCCACTTCTTTATTTCACACACACACACTATGGCGCCACCACTCACGTCCATCCACACCCACCACCGGTATCCCACTTCTTCCCCGACCCACACTACCCTTGCTACACCCTGAGAACCCTAACCTATGCTAAAGCACCAGTTGCGGTACATTGCTGCGACCTAGAGACGCAGAGATAGCCCGCACACGTGGTGGCTAACTACTGGGACAAGGACAAACCAAGGACTCTAAATATCTAAACTACTACCACCCACACCTCTCCCCCGGACACACCCTTCTCTTTTGACCCGGGATCACTACCGCACTGGTCACTTTCGTCCATAAGGGGGGCAACAACAAGTACCCTACCCTGTCTGGCCACCACGTCCCAAAGGAGGCAGTAGCTAACACCCTTAACCCTCTCCCCAACGCTACACCCTCTCTACCCCACCTATGGGACACCCATCCGGCGCGGAGAGCTCCAGTCCTCGGCACTGTACTTGGCCCCCCACAGGGTGACACCTCTCCCGGGAAACTCTGCACTCCGGCGCTGACCGTGGCCTCCCACAGTCCGCTCCCCCAAGACTCTACACCCCGGTGCTGACCGTGGCTTCCCGCAGTCCGACTCCCCCCCCCACTGGGCACGACACCTAACGCACACAAGACGCCCTCTCGACGAGTCCAGGGGCTCGAAGGACGCCTCCTCCTCTGAAGGCCCCCGCCGGACACTGAGGGTGAGGGAAGGTCTGGTGCGGCGCCCTCTCACAGGACGCCGAACAGGAAAGAGCAACAGGTGGCTGGAAACTCCCGGAAGAACCCGGTAGCGGAGGAGAGTGCCTCACAGACGGCATACGGCCTGGATGGTCTCCCTCTCCCGGGAAAAGCAGCAGGCAATGGACACCGCCGCTCACCTCCGGCACGCGGCAGCAGACTGCGGTGGTCTGGCCCCACCCTCAGGACGGAACAGGATACCTGCTGACAACTGGACAGACAGACGTTCAACCGCACCAGTTCTGCAAATGGCTGAAGTGGCTGCCAACAGAGACGACACAGAACCTGGCACAGGCCAAGGGCACACCAGACCCGACGAGGACCTGGCCCTAACTATGACTCGAAGTCACTCAGCTCAACTAACGGCGCTCCCCCGCACTACAAGGGACGTTTTCCACTCCGACGAACCCAGGGGCCGAAGTGAAGCTACCCAACGCATTCCGCCCTGGTCGGACTCAAGCGAACTCTACTCACAACACAAAACAGCGATTGGTCAGAGCAGCGTATCCCTCCGCAGAGCTGACACGCCTGACCAACGGACTAGTTGTTGCTCGCGCAATAACACGACAATTTACCACAACAACTCACAGACTTTACAACACCAACAAAAGCCGATTATCCTGCCGCCTTCTCTGGTGAAAGAACCAAAGTAACAAAAGGGAAACAATCGGGAACGAAACCAACCTCCCGTTCCATCCCTTCAAAAAGTGAAGATTGGAATTTAAGAATATTGTATGTCTTATTTCCCAGCCCCCTACCAAGCCTAACCTTCCACCTTAACCAAAACCCCAATCTTACACACGCACTCTTGCACACACACATATACACATATGCACACGCACAGCGCACATGCTCTCTATTTCCGAATTACCATTACTCCAAACACATAGACCCCTGATTTAGTACCGCCGATCGGTGACAACAGGAAATTTGTGCCCCGGTTTGCTGACATTCCCAAAACCCCTTCTGATCTCACAAAGGGGAACTGCAGGCAGGTGAAATGGGACGACGATGCGAACGTGCGTTACAAGCTTGAAGCAGCATTTCTGTCAACCTCCTGTTTGTAATTTGCCGGTGCCTGGGTTGACATTTTGTGCTCCAGACTGACACATCAGAAGTGGGAGTGGGGGCTATGTGTGTACCCTTTAACCCTGAAGAAAAGCCCCCCTGTAGTTTTTGCCAGCGGAAAAGTTAAGCCTGAGGGGCGGGGAACCCCCCGATTTTTGAAAAGGGAGTGTCTGGCGTGGTGTGGGGGAATACAAAAATTTCCGGGTGTTTTTGTTGGGCCCCCCTTTATTGTCCAGAGGGGCCCCTTTCCCCCTTTCCCCGTATTTTGAAAGGATAAAGTCTGTTAGTGGGAGGATCACAAGGTGGGCACTGCACTGCAGCCTTCCCAGTTTACGGGCAGGCGTGTCGGGAAAGGAAAATGTTGGCGGCAGACTTTTGAGTCGCTTCCCGTTAGGGGAGGGGGGGAGAGAGGAGGGAGGAGAGGGGGAAAAGGAGAGAGAGAGAGAGAAAGAGAAAAGAGGAGAGGAGAGAGAAGGGGTGGGGAGAGAGGAGAGAGAGGAGAGAAAAAAAACTTGAAATTTTTCCCTTTTTAACCTGTGTCTTGGGGAAAGTGACTTTGACGAAGTTTTGCATGTGTAAATTTTTTTGGGAAGAGAATGACTTTAGAAAAGGTGTTTGGGGGTGTGGTATTTTTTAGCACGTGGGGCATAGCGGTCGTGATGGTCAGGCCCCCTTTCGGGTTATGAAATTCTTGGGGAGAGTGTAGTGAAAAACGGCTGTGAAAGTGCCTGCGTTGGGGTGGGGTGAGGCAAAAGTTAGACCAGGTTGTTTAAATGTATTCTGTGGTTAATGATGTATTTAAAAGTGTGTTGTTGGGGAATTGATGATGGGGCATAAAAAAGTAACGCAGGGCACGGGAGTGGTATGGAGTTGTTTTGTTATAGGGGGGTGTGAGTAAACCCCGGGATCGGTGAAAAGGGTTTTTTTTTGGTTTTTTACCTGTAGTTAAAACTTGGGGCAGGGGGGGGGGGGCGGGGGGGGGGGGGGGGTTTGTCCCCGATGGGGCGGTACTAAATCAGCCGTCCCATGTGTTTGGGAAATGGAAATTCGGGAAAATAGAAGCGTGTGACGTGTGCGTGTGTAGGTGTTATGTGTGTTTTGTGACCCGTGCGTGTGTAAGTTTGGGGGTTTTTGGGTTAAGGTGGAAGGTTAGGCGGTGGGGGCGGGGGGAAATAAGACATAAAAATTTTTCTTAAATTTTCCAATCGTCACTTTTTGAGGGGGAAGGGGAAGGGGGGGTTTGGGTTTCTTTCCCCGATTGTTCCCCTTTTTGTTTTTTTTGTTTACACCGGGAAAAGGCCCGGGGCAGGATATCGGCTGTTTTTGGGTTTGTTGTCAAGGTCTGGATTTGTTGTGGTAAATTGTGGGTGTTGTTGCAGAGCAACAACAAAGTCGTTGGTCGTCGTGTCGCTTTTGCGGGGGGATACGCTGCTCTGACCAATCGCTTTTTTGGTTTTTGTAGTAGGGTTCGCTTGAGCCCGCCCCGGGGCGGAATGCGTTGGGGTTTGTTCATTCGGCCCCTGGTGTTCGTCGGAGGGACGTGCCTTTTTTAGTGGGGCGGGAGGGGTTTAAGTGACCCTAAGTAAATTCAAAGGGGTCTTTTTTTTTTAAAGGGCCAGGTCCCCCGTTGGGTCGGGTGTCCCCTTGGCCTGTCCCGGGGTTCTGTGTCATCTTGTTGGCAGCCACTTCACCCGTTGCAGAACGGTGGGGTTTTGAACGTCTGTTTGTTTTTAGTTTTTGTCGAAGGTTTTCCTGTGCCCGGGCCTGAGGCTGGGGGGCCAGCCCGCCGAAATTTAAAACTGCTGGGTGCCGGCGGGGGAGGGGGCGGGGTTTTTCCCGTTGCTGTGTTTTTCCGGGAGAGGGGGACCCCCCCAAGGCGTCTGCTGTCTGTGGGGCAGCTTCCTCCTGTCCCGGGGGGTTTTCCCCGGGATTTTTCTCCACCCACCTGTTCCCCTTTTCCTGTTCGGGCGTCCTGTGGGGGGGCGTTTGCACCGGGCCCCTTCCTCACCCTCAGTGTCCGGGGGGGCCCTTAGAGGAGGAGGCGTGAGCCCGGACCCGTCGAGAGGGTGTCTGGTGGGGGTTGTGGGGGGGTTTTTGTCGCACTCATGCAGGGGGGAAAGTCAGTCGCGAGGAGCCACGGTCGGGCGCCGGGGTGCAAAATTTCTTCCGGAGAGGTGTCAGCCTGCAAAGGGGCCCACGTACGCCCCGAGGACTGGAGCTTCCGGGCCGGGGGGGTTGCCCCATGGGTGTGGTAAAAAGGGGTTGGTAGCGTTAGGGGAGGGGTTAAGGGGGGGTTTTGCTACTGCCCCTTTTGGGCGTAGTGGCCCCCAAGTGTGGGGTTTCTTGTCGTTGCCTCCTTGGGAAAGCAGGCCAGTGGGGTTTGTGGCCCCGGGTCAAAAGGGGGGGTTTGGGCCCGGGGGAGAGGTGGGGGGGTAGTAGTTTAGAGTTAGGTCCCTTGGGTTTTGTCCTTGCCCCCTAGTAGTTAACCACCACGTTTGGGGGCTATCTCTGCGTCCCTGGGTTGCGTGATATACCAAACTGGGCTTTAGATTTGGTTAAAGGGTTTTAGGGTCGTTGCAGGGTAGTGTGGGGTTTAAATGAAGAAGTGGGATACCGGTGGGGTGGGTGGTTGGTGGGGGTGAGTGGGGCGCCATGTGTGGTGTGAAATAAAAAAAGTGCGCATGATTGTTTAAAACTGTGTTAGTGTGCTGTGTTGTTTGTTTGTGTGTAATAGGGGGTGGGTTTGGGGGTGGTTGGGCCATCCCGGTTAGGACCGTGCATCGCCCTTTTGTGTGCACGTTCAACCCTTTCCCCAGGGAGGTTTTGACCCTCATTTTTTTCCGGGGGGAAAGTCCCGACCCTGAGGCCGCTCTTGTTCAGGGGGACGCCCCCAAAAGCGAAAGGGCGCGTTTAACGTGGGCCCTTTCTTCGTTTCAAACCCGGCCAAAAGAGAGTCTAATCTGTTGGAAACGAAGAAAGGAAAACGTGAAATGACAGTAGTGAACGGGATGATTTTTTTACGTAATTGTTTTGTAAGAAATTTGATAATGAACCGATTGACGAAGGTTCTTTTATGAAGCTGAAAAAACATAACTGAAATTACGCCTGTTTTGCTGAAAGCGGGTTCTGAGATTAAAGCTGAAAATCAAAAACTTTTCGGCAATCTTTGCTTTTAGGCCATTGGCTTGAAAGAACAAAAACTTTTTTAAAAAAAAAATCTAACCCAAAAAGCGCCGGGGAAAATTTATTTAAAAACTGAAATTCTGATGGAACCCAGGCTGTGTAAAAAAAACTGACGGAATTATCGTTTTTTTTTTTCCCACAATCCAAATTTTTCACAAGCTTGGAATTTCGATCCACACTTGTATGAAAAAGAAGCTAAATTTTAAAATATATGCAAAGCAACGTTGCTTTCGCGAGTTCTGCAAGCGATTAAAACGCGGCCTGCTGTGAAAAAATCAATAGCCTACTAGCTGAGGAAGCAGGCCCCAGCCTAAGGCTAAAAATAACGCCAGAACTGTGTCCCTTGTCCGCGTGGAATAATGACCTAGAAAGGCCCTCAACAGAGCTAAAAATAATACTAAGGGAGGTAACTCCTGCACACACACCCCAACCCCACACAACGCACCCCCACCCCCAACCCCACCCCCCAACCCCAACCCCACACAAAACACCCACCCCAACCCCCCCCCCCCCCACACACACACACCCCAACCCCACGCACGTGCAAACCCCCCCCCCCCAAACCCCACATGCACACACACGCTCGCATGCATGCACACAAAGCACGCACCCCACTCACGTTTTGTCCTACAAAGCATGCAGTAAACTAGGTCAAAAGGGGTCGGGGATTGATTGGCCTAGTTAAATTAAACCACACACTCCCCACCCCCTGCCCACGCACCACCCCACATAAAACCCTTCTTCTGATTCTTGCACTATTAACGTCCGCGGGATTGACCCTTACTACTTTTCTAATTTTGCTCTTCTACCTCAAGCACTATTAATAAATCAGAACAATCAACGGGCTTTCCGCTTGATTAGTTATTTTTTACATCCAATGAATTTAAGAACCCTCAATTAATTCTTTAAATTCACTGTCCCCCCGCCAAAACAATATATAACTGATAATCGCAAAACCCTGCCTTAATTGACGGCAGTGCTTGTAAAACTGTAGATGGATACCATTAAAAAAAATTTAGTATTTGTTTTTAACTGTTGAAAATTGGACATACAAAATTGGTTCACAAGAAAATCAGAAGGTTTATTCCCTTTTCAAATTGATGGGCCCCTTCTCTCGCACTAAATCTATAAGATTATCGCGATTGTGGAAGCCCAAGATTCGAGCAAGCCCTCTAGGAAAAGTGTACTCTCTTCTTTCTTCTAGTGGAAAATTCATAGTAATTCTGAGGTTTGCCTCGTTAATTCTCAGCAGTATACCAAATTCGCTAAGTACTTTCTTTAAAGAACAAAGTTGTAGTAACCATCAGGTATTGTTATATGACTTACTTGATTGCCCACCTCGTCATTAACATTAATCCCATTATTTTGAGCTTTTTTCAGATATGTTAACCCACATAACTTTAAAGCCAATTTCTTTAAGGGCAATCCTACAACTCCCGCGCCTATTGTAAAATTGGTACGTTAAAACACACGCTCTTTTTTGCTTGGTTATAAAGATGTACATCTTTTTATAACTATTTTAAAACAATTTTAAAAAATGGAACCTTTTAAATATAACGAAATTGCCATTTTACATGTAGGACTTTTATAACCCAAATCTTTTGGACTTCAGCAATCTAACCATTGCAGTAGATGAAATATAATGGCTTCCACGTTAGACTTGTAAACCCCCTACTAAATATTTAAATCCGCCAATAATAATGATAGAGTGCCATCGCATGGTCACTCGCCCTGTGGCTTTTAAAAAAACCAGAATCAGTTAAATTTTTTTTGGCCATTTTACTGTGGCAACTACTGGCTGTGGCGTTTCGAAAGCAAACCATTTAAACCATCCCAATCTTTTAGTAAGGTCATATATAACTTTCAGGGTTTATTACCAGTACAGACGAATACTAACTGAACACAAGTGCCCCTTCCCAGCGACAACGCATTTAATCCATTAAAAGCCCAATGGACAATAATGCATTGAAAGAATTTGCAACGAATTTAACATTGATCCTCAACTACTTTAGACAAAAGTTAGAAACCCCAATCATGGTTAGGCACATTGTATTTGTGTGGGTACAAAAACAGAAATAATTAATTATACTACCCGGGCCTGGCCACACCTCTTTCAACCAACAAACAATTCGAAAGGGATCCATAAACAAAAACATCCTAATGCTTGGCAACATTTTTTCTTAGATGAAAGTGAAGGCCTAACCCAAAGCCAGGGGTGCAAAGACTTAATGAAAACCATAAAACGGACGTACGTTTGGTGTCCCATTAGGGGCACAAGCACAACCAAGGCTAGCATAGTAGATCATTCTACAGGCTTTGATGCTAGAAAACAAATTTCTAGCCAATTTAAAGATGCTATTAACTCACTGTTGATTTGGCCTGCCAGCATACAAAGGAATCAAGAGGTTTTGCACATGCTAGGTCAAAGGTTGACTTTGTTGTAGGCCATGGATTATACATGCTACCCTCCGACCTTAGACTGCAGTTGGCATGATACAGAATTATAACAATGAAAACCTCATAGCTGGAGACAACCAAAACTTAGGCAACAATCAAAGCCTTAACACAAGGCCCGCCCATCCATTTAAAAAAAACGTTACCTAAGCCCGAAGAAAGCGATACCATGTTATAACGCCCCATAGGCCAAAAGCAGCCAGAAAGCACTCCACCTGTTAATGTACCTCACACTGACAGTCACCGCACGAGCGAAAGACAGCCCTCGTGTTATTAAACTTACTGGATTAGGGGGGGGCCATACTTTATTTCAACTAAAAATTAATCACTACAGCTAGCACTCCGAACTCCACAGATGTCACCATATACCCAGCAACTTTGCCTATAGTAGACAAAACGCCAACTAACAACAACTGCCCTAATATGCCAGGGCAGAGCATCAAGCGCTTTGGGGCTGCTAACTTCTTTAATAAGTTTGCTAATGATTCAATTGTTTTCAATCCAACTTTTACCAGCGGAGGTTGGGGAGCTACTGGCCCTGTTGGTTCACTGCCGGTTTAAAGAATAAACGAGTGTAGAGATAGCTACCCAACACAGGCCCCCCCTCGTTAATATACTAACTATTGTAACCTTTTCCCTGAAAGAGGTCCTTATTCTTCAGCTAGCGTATGTTTTCATAAAGTATCGGTTTTATATTACTCGATTCTGCTTGTTTTTGTGATGCTAGCTGGCGCTCGTTTGTGACAGAAACTTGTAACCTGGCCGTCCCTTTGTAGCATTAAATCTGGTATATTCTGCTGTATCAGCATTTCTTCTCGCCCAAAAAAAAATTGTTATCGTCTGCATCGGCGAGTTTATTTTTTTCTTCTTCTATCTCTACTAGCCACCTCAACCAAGTTTTCAAATTCTTTGTTAGTTCACCCCTTATTGTCAGTAGCGCTCATTAAACCCCATGATTCATTCGACGCATAGGCCAATGAGAATCTTCTATTGTTTGTAAACTGCGTCTCCTCATTAAAACTCGTTTCAAATTT
The DNA here is from genome assembly GCA_018398815.1 of Conus ventricosus. NCBI lineage: Eukaryota > Metazoa > Mollusca > Gastropoda > Neogastropoda > Conidae > Conus > Conus ventricosus. Next base: position 20,295,387 of record CM031613.1, read on the forward strand.
TCTGCTATGACTCATCTGCTGTTCGATTTAATTCTTGAAGAGTATGTTTTGTATTTCAGATTGTGTTGGCAACCCTTGCCCCAAGTTCTGTAGAAAAAGACTAACACCTCAGACCTTAAATTGTCATAAAGTTTAATTGGCCTTTGGTCATCAGCAGGAGAATATCTAAAGAATTGTGCCTGCTTAAAAACTGGGTTTGGGTCTGGTTTGCTGTAACCATACACTCTTTCCTTACTGTTCTTACATACAAATGATTATTTTTTCTGTTGAAATCAAACCCTAAGTGCTCCTGGCTGCTTCTCGCCCCATATGGCTACATATGAGTCAATTCTATCTAGCAATCGTATTTGGTTAATCCTCCTACTCCTTGGCCTGCTCTGCTCCTTCAGCTCTCTTGCAATGAAGGCCTTAGTTCTTCACATCTTCTTCAACAGGATCCATTGCGTCAAAAACTTCAAGAGCAAATTTTTATTTATATTCTTTTTGTTTATTAAAAAAATGAACTCATACGGTTGTGACCCTCGATCCCTACAGAAAAGAGAAGACCCCCCAAGGCCGTAAAAGGCATAAGCAGACTGTAAATATAGTGTAAATACCCAAACATACCCCATCAACAGTTCAACCTGAACAAACTTTAACAGTTAAGTCCCTGATCTTGGCACTGACGAATGTTTATAAAATGCCAGGCACTGCTAACTATCATTCAAAATAGATATTACTCCCGGCAGATCTAATGCTCCTAGTTGTTGCTAATCTTAGGCAGAGCAATCGGTAAACATATAACAATTAACAGAGGGGCAAAGGAGGTCTTTGCAACTAAAGCTAGGCGACTTTTTTAGCCCTCTATTCTGATGTTATGGCTACCTAAAAAAGAAAGAAAAGAAAAGTTTATCAGGGAATACAAAGCCAAAAAAACGGTCTCAAGCATCAGCTTAAAGCGGAGGATGCAAAGAACGACGTTAAGATAGGCATAGCAGAAGCATTTGGGCAACAGATTCTGCATCCCTCTAGATTTTGAGCTGTTAAAGACCAATATGCCATATTACCAGGCGCACTAAAAGACAAAACGTACTTATAACTGACATTAATCCTAGCGGTTTCTGTCGTTCTGTCTGAAGATCCTGAAGATAAATACACAGTCACGACATCTCACTTTGGAATTTGATGTTGTTACTAACCCTGAACTGGCCAGAACAACTTAACCCAGTATAAAAAGAACAACGTTATTTATTATGAAAACCTAGACTACTCTTCCTCCCCACCACCCATACACAAAGATAGCCTCCCCATACTCACAAGTTCTTTCTCCGTCTTCGCAGACTCCGCTCCAGCGAGGAAGACTCACTATAACAAGCAGCCAAAATGTCATAATTTATCACCAACCGCGGATTACCCCAGTTCGATCTTCAATGCACACTCAGCCCCCCATAGCTGTATCCAAACATACTCTACTGGAAACCCAGCCTCCAACCAAGACACACAGACCCACAGCCTACCTTCCCTACACCACCCGCACCACCCTCCCCCATCTGTAGGATCCTCAAATCCAATTGGCACATTGTACTTAACCACAAACCCCCTTCCCATACCAAACCCATATCACAATTCAAACGTGACAAAAACCTCAAAGACCTCCCTCGTGCGGTCCTGTTTGAACAGAACCACGCTACACCACCAGGTACTCACCCCTTCTCTAAAACCCAACTGCAAAATCTGCCTGCCCCCTCAACCAAACCAGAACACCACTTAACAGGGTCCCCAAAGACGCCCTTCACAGTCAAACGCACATTCTCATGTCAGAGGCCGCAACATTATTATGCCAATCCACTGCCAGCTGTGTGCTAAGATCTCCATAGGAAACAACACGCACACTTGAAACACGCTCTCTGAAACACCTGGCTTGATATCCCGCCACCACCGACCCAAAGCCCGTCGCCCTACACTCAACCCAAACCCAACACAACATCAACCATGCAAGTTTATGCACTACTGGCAGTCACAGAGTGAACAGCTTTGAACGCACAACTCAAGATTCCCATCTCATTGCCAGACTGGGCACACTACAAACACCCCCAAGTGCATCAACAGCCAACAATAACCAAACTCACATACCACCACTTCCACTCAGTTGGGCAATAGCCCCACCAACACACACACATACACACACATATATACATACACCACCACAACATCCCCATAACTCACTTCATACAGTAGTTACAGCCACCCTCCATCATTTAATCTTAATTTTGTTTTAATCCTTCCCCTTAAAAAAAATAAAACCACTTACTTTTTTTTTTTTTAAATTACCACACCTCCTTCATCGTTTCACTTTCCACCACACCCCATGTTTCTAATACCAATCAACTATCCTACCCTATGTTCTACGCCCGTATCCTCCGCCCCTCCCCCTCCCACCACCTACTCTCTCCCCCCCCCCCCCCCCCCCCCCCCCCGCTCTGCCCTCACCCCCGCATCACCGGCCCCAACCGCAAGTACAATGATTACACCGGTCCACCACTGCAACAACAACCCCCATATATTTCCACAAAATCACACCCACACCACACCACACTAACTTGCAACACACACACACCACACAACACACACACACACACACAACACACACACACACACACACCACACTAACTTGCAACTACACACACACACAACACACACATCACACACACACACACACACAACACACACCACACACACACACCACACTAACTTGCAACAACACACACACACACAACACACACACACACACACACACACACACACACACACACACACACCACACACCACACCGCACACACACACACACACACAACACTTTTTCCCCCTCCCCCACTGACCACTTTCTTTTCCCTTTGTCCCCTTGTACCTTGTATCTCATGATCACCCCCCGACATACAGTATGCTTGGATATATGTATATGTGGTTGTTGTGTTTTGTGTGTGTGTGTGTGGGTGTGTGTGTGTGTGTGTGTGGTGTGTGTGTGTGTGTGTGTGTGTGTGTTTCCTTTCCAAAATGACCACCATCTTCATTACATATTAACCACTACTCATAAAATATCCTATCGTATTACCCCTTTTTTTTTTAAGTGGTGTGTAGTTTGTGTGGTGTGTGTGTGTGTGTGTGTGGTGTGTTGTGTGTTGTGTGTGTGTGTGTGTGTGTATGAATGAGTGGATTGTGGGACTTTTTTAATAAACCCCACCTTCCATTCATAAATGATGGTAAATGCTCAGGCAAGAACGATAAGACCGTAGTAGGAAAGTCAGCTTTCGTCCAACCCTTCACTTTCTTTTCCACAGATGAATCAAGAGGTTTGATCTTTTGATCACCACTGAATTTAATTAACTATGAATAAAGAGATGATGATCTGCGTGAATATGTCGTATGTTGCTTGTATGTTGATGTCCGTTGTTCCCTATGAAATGAATCACACACAAAAGAAATTATCGTCCACATAACTAATAACAACAAAGTCCTGTCCTTTCTCCTCGCCGCTTCTTGCAAGTACACAAAATAACTGTTCGCCTTTGTGCTACAAAAATATATCTTACCGGAAATACACGCAAATATAGTGATACACAAGAATAAAAATATAAAGAAAAATGTCTGAGTGTGGTGTAGCGGCTTAAGAGTATGGAGGATTGTTTTTGCATAATTTGCAACTCCGCTTCACAACGGAATCCTGTGTTCCGGAGTTCCGTTGACGCTTAGAGTCCACCTCCGTTTCCGATAAGGTTGACACACTAGCACGTTTCCTCTCACGAAGAATGCAGCAGAATAGAGATCGTGACGAAGATGAGAATAAAGATGCGTAGATGACTACGGGGTGGTCGTAAAAGGAAGAAAAAAGTACGAAAGAACCGGCAAATAACAATTGTCCTTAGATCTTGCACTATATGGCACATCACTATTTCCACTCACTACACGCTCTAGAACACACTTTACAATTTGCACTAGCTTGCTCTATCATTACAATTGATTTCCTTCTAAAATTGCTTTACATATAACTCGTTAACAAAGAAGAAAGTGGGGGGGGGTAAAAAAAAAAAAAACAATGAATATTCCCATCTGCCTTGACTGAGTTATTTCGCTAAGGCATAATGCTTGATAATTACAATTACATTTAATCCTTGAATGGATTTAAATCAAATGCGTCCGATCTTCATATTATACAATCACTTATATCCCGAACAGCTTCGTTCAGAACATGAACTACGTTACGATCTTTAAATAATAAATCGGCATGCCACAACAATAATCACATCTTCTAAATATGGTTGCATACAACGTGACTGAAATAGAATTACATAGTATGGATTAGTACATGCAACCATATATGAACAACAGATGAAGATACAGCTCTACGAATCAATCATACGTGTTGACCGGTAAACCTGAAATATTTAATTCAAGACATATTAAATGATCGCGCGCACAAAATATTATTGAACTGGTTAAAATGTGCTTAATGCGTTTATTTAAATAGATTTTGTTGCTCTAGACCGAAAAAAATGATGTTAGACCTTTGTTACCTCAACACAGTCTTTAGTGTCCCCACAGTTTTCGACTCGCCCACGGAACGATGAGACTCTCGTTCAACGTCCTTTCCCAGTAAAGGATGTGGATGCTGTCGAATGCTCTGTGGAGGCCCCCTTCATTCCGGCCTCGACTGATACCTTCAAAGGGTTTCTTGCCTCTTTCGAATAAGTTTTGACCTTTCTTTGCAGAGCCTATTTCAACGACGTCCCTGTCTCCAAGAGGGTAGGATTCAACGGTTACTATTTACGCACAGCCGCGGACAGGACACCGACTGACACCTTGGACAGTCGCGATTGGTCAAATGAAAAGCAAGAATCTTTGAACTACATTAACGACGGTCGGCTTTACACTTATAATCCAAAATTGAGAAGGTCGACTGTGCAATAAATGGCAAGTCTGATCAGTCGTATTCAGGGCGCGGACTTTTACCTCACCAACACTTTGATGAATAAGAAAGTTATTCGCGGAGGTTGGCAAAGAGATCCTGCAGTTGATCGTGTATGTAAAAAACTTCGCCTTTATGATGTAAGACTCGAAGACTACTTAATAACTAAATATGGACTGTGGTTGGATTTTAGATCCACATTTGACAACAGATTGTTTGGAAGTGGAGAAAGGGTAGGGCAAGATGGTATAAAAATAAATATTCACAAGAAAGCAGACGGAAACGCTCCAGTACAAATGCATGTTTTTATGGTTTCTGATGCTCAGTTAAACATTGAAGAAAACAGACTAAAAGACGCGGCTTATTAAAATGTAGAAGAAATATTCTAATAAAAACAGATGGATAGCTTGAAATTTTTTCCTAAAGATCCGCACTGTTCTCTTATTACTGGGTGTGGGAAAACTGTCTTTGTACTTGATTTGTTACAAACAATATACAGGTTTCATTACGAGCACATTGTTATATTCTGCACAACCATTAAGCACAATAATTCTTACAAAGAAAGGAAGTTTATTTGGACAGACGATAATATATTTCTAGTTGATCCTAGCGACAAACTGAGTGACTGTTTAGAACATTACTATAGACTATTTGAAGGAACTGAAATCCTGTTTATTATTGATGACTGTTCAGCTGAACGAGACATTGTTAAAAAAAGAAAAGCTCTGTCAAAGCTGGCCTTTAGTGGACGTCACGCCTTAGTTTCTGTGTGGCTCTTAACTCAAAAATACAATGCTGTCTTAAAAGATTTTAGGTCGCAGTTAAAATCGGTTGTATTATTTTACACTAAGGACAAAGATAGTTTTGAAGAATGTTTAAGTGAAAATTATATAATAAGGGACAAAGATGTGCTAAAAAAATAAAAGAGCAGTTAGAAAAATCTAAACACGCAAAGCTATGCTTGCGTACTGACCCCCCAGTTCAATACGTTTGTTTATTGTAGATTGTTTATTATTGATTGCTTATAACAATTTGTTTATTATAATTTTAATATAAAAAAAAATGTCTCGGGGGCCAGAATCAAAAGCGGAGCTAGCTCCTAAATGCGTTACAGTAGAGCTAAAAGACCTAGCAGACACAACCGAGTTTGATCTAATAGGAGTGCCAGGAAATGTTTATGGATTTGAATACACAGATGATGGAGCTTACAAACGAACAGAAATTGAAGACAAAAAACGACAGCAGTATCCTACCCCAGAAGAGATAAGAAATTTAAGGGCAAACGATTTTGGCAAACATGAATACAAACTTCATAAAAGAGAGAATGCTTGGGCGTTGCTTCCTGAAATTGCTTGGAATTTAAAGTTTGAACTACGAAGCCCCAATGTATTCTTTGATAAGGCAAACAATTTTAGAAAGGCTTTAAATGAAGGGCCCATTCTTGTTAGTCTAGTTCCAGGAACGCAACAGAAAAAACAGATTGAAATAACTAAGCGGGATTCTGAATATATGCTACAGAGAAAGAAGTCCTTAGCTGAAGTGGGGGGTGACACCGTAGGCTTAGAATTTACCCCAACGCTACAGCCATACCTAGGCAAATGACGATGATTTTTCGCTTATTTATTACTCCGAGGGAGGGTGATCTAGTTTGCCAGAACATACGTTAATCAGAGGTGTGCAATAAAGGCTGAAAACTTGGATGCCCCTCTTAAACTCAGTATTGCAATTACTAAAAATGGAGACGAAATAATCCCCCATGTATCATCTGACAAGGTTACTGTGATGGTTGACAAAGACAAACTAACAGTACTCGGCTTTATTTTCTTTAAAAGTATGTTGATTTTATTGCGTTTTACTCTGTTGATGAAGTGCTGCAGAAGGATTAATAAGAAGATATGTGTAAGATTAATTAAAAAATAATCTTATTTAAAAAATGGAGGTTCAACAGTTTAGGTTAAAGCAAATAACTGAACTTCAAAAGGAAATAGAAAGCGACTTGGATAAGTATAGAGTTACTAGAAAGAAATATGCTAAGCTTTAAATACTCTTTCTTATGTAATTACTGGCTCATCAGCTGTAACTAGCGTAAGTGCTGGGTCTAGTGTTGCTGTTTAGCTACTGGGGTTGGATCGCCAGCCTCTTTAGCTTAGGGGGCCTTGGTTTAGGGTTAGGCGCCGTGTCTATGATTGTAAGTGCTGTTTTAAAAAATTAACTCCTAAATTACAAAAGCACACTGCCATTGTAGCCCTAGCATCAGCAAAACTTTGTTCATTAAGATTAAGAATAAGCAAATCATTACAGGATTGAAAACATTACAGATGAAGAATTTCAGAAGCTTATGGCTGATGGTGAGGATTACAGACGACAAAAAATTGAACTTCAAAAGGAGTGGAGAAAGACTTTTACTTCACGACAGGTAGACACTGATGCAATTAAACAGAACATTGAAAAACAAACACATGATCGGTTAAACCCAAAATAGGCCCAAAAAAATAAGTTTAACAAAATTAAATACTTTTTTTTGTTAACTCACTGTGTTTGGTGGGACAACTTGCAGCTCTTCACGAACAAAGGATCTTTTGGGGGCAGGCTTTTTAGAAGAGAGAGTCTCTCTTAAATAATACACGGGAGGGATTGTTTTCATAATTCTTTCAACTTCATATACGTCTACGCTCCATATAGGATCTGTAGCTCTATTCTACATCACCTTCTGCCTCTCCAGGTGCTACAAGTATCTTACTTTTAGTCCAAACGGCAAGAGTTTTTGAGTCCCCTCTTCATCTTCAGTTATGTAATTTTTTTTAATTTGATTGCGTTCACTGGCTTAAGACCTGTTGCTTTAATTCTTCATTGTTCATGGAGCGTAAGACTGCAGGCAATCTCCTAACCATTCTGTGTTACGCGTTCTGTCCATAATTTCTCTGTGATATTGATAGGTAAACAGGCGTTCAGCTAGATTCTTATTAAAGTTTTCTACTAGGGCTTGTGATCGATGGTTGCTGGGATCCTCTCCTAACTGTAACATGTTTTAAAACAGTTGGTTTACAGAGCCTTTTAACTCTTTTCCATCATCAACTTGAATCATCCTAGGATACTTTAATGGGCCTCGCATGTATATTTGTTGTAAAGCCACAGCCACAGCAGTTGAGCTTTTATCTGTTAAAGGTTCAGCGTCTTTGTATCTTGAAGCCATGTCAACAACTGTCAGAGCATACTTAAACTTTTTCTTCTAACTTTGTCTGTGGAAGATACAGCAAGTCCATCTGGTGGGTGTCATTAGGAACTGAATTAACAAATCGAGGCCTTATTATTCTTTTTGGGGCAGGCAGATATATTTGCCAAATTGCCTGTTTTGAAAGCCAGTCTTTCGCATCTGATTCAGACACTTCTAGCAGCTTTACTCAGTTTTTCAATAGCAGTCTTTCCTTTCCAATACCCTTTAGGAGAATAATATATTTTGTACTTCGTATTGTCCATAAGAGGACTGTATTTTAATTGTATTTTTAATTGTTTTTAGATTGTTTGTGCAAGAATATAGATTGCTCCCATAGCACCACAATAAAACCAATTTCTGCTATTTTCTGTTTTCTGATGGTTCATAAAAGTCAGACAGTTTTGGAGGTGGTGTTGTTAGAAACTTCTTTCCTGTCACTAAGTAATACTCATTCATTGCCTCATCAACGTCTGTAAATGTGTGCTCTGCATGACCTGTTCCCTTAACTTTTTATTTATATAAAGTCTAAGTGGGCAATTCGTCTTTTCTCGTAAGCATCTCTTGCCTTGGCTAAATCTTCTATTGCTTTGTTATGTCGTTCTCTTTCTTCATCGGACCTCATTTACTAAACATATAATTGCTTCAGAGAAGGCCAAGGCATTAACAATAGCTCCTCCTACCATCATAACTACTCCCGCCATCTTTTTATAAATCAATTTTCTTATGAATTAATCTTTCTATGCACTAATATTTTCTGGGATAATTCCCTGTGTAACAAGAAAAGTCTTTTGACGCAATCCCTGCAGTAATTACAACTATAACCTTAACAACATCCTCAATGTCTAACCTTCCTAGATCAGCCGGCTTCATTTTAAACATGTTTTTTGCCTGCACGCTATAGCGTATACTAAGGCCGCTAATTACAGCAGAGTGGTAAATCGTATTGATAATCTTTTTTTCACTCATCTTTTTATCAACTAAAAAAATAATTAAAATAATCATAATACGAAAGGCTGTCTATGTGCTTTTTTAATCAGATAATCTTTTGTTGTTAAAGCTAAAAATAAGGTTGCAACTAGTTTTGGCGAATCTTCTATCTTTCCCATGTTGGGTGGTTTTATTCCTAACAAGCATTTTGCAAGGGTTGAATAAACTATAACGCCAACGATAGGCACTGCATAATTAACCAACGTTAAACTCATGGTTTTAAAAGTATTATATTATTTTTATTGTTTTTAAAAATGGATTGTGACGAACTATTAAAGTGTGAGGAGCAAGCAGACTACTCCGTAGACCACTGCCATAAAGAAAGATTATACTCTCTGGCTGCGTGTGGAAAAACTAAACAGTATTTAGGTGTTGAACTAAGTATTGAACAGATCCAACAACTGTCTACTTCAGACGTTGAGAAGTACTACGCTAGGTACGAAGCACAGCTAGGATCAAAAATGGTTAGATCGGTGGGTCAGACAATGATTAGTTTATATGCTAAGTTAGTAAGTAAGATGGCACCGGTTCAAGATCGGTTTTAAACAAGTCCTAAGAAACTCTTGCATGTGACATGTATTACAGATTTGGGACTATGTTATGTCCATTCATCATGGGATTAATTACTTTTAATCATATTAATTTTGATCAAATTAAATTTAATCGCAATAAAAAAAAAAAAGAGCGATCAGGAGAAGAAGACGCTGCAGGACAATCCGCAGGACCCTCCGCAGGAGCAGAATGTGCCACAAGTGAATGTACGCAAGTGAATGTACCGCAAGTGAGTAATGTTACTAAGACTAAAAATCCTGGACGTGTTGAGGCGGGCGTAAATAGCTGAATGGAACAGACTGAGAAAAACAAACCAATCAACAAAACAAAAATTGTTAGATAGTAATACAGCATCGCCACCAGCAACAACAACCCAATTAACAACAACACAATCACAAACAAACGATAAGATGTATTATTATGTATTTGCTGCTGTTGTGTGTTGGTGGGGGAGTTTTAGCATACAAATGTCTAACGCCATACTTAGCAGCAAAGTTACAAACCCCCACAAACCCAGTAAAAGAAGAAGAACCAGCTTCTGCAAAAAAAAGAGCAACCTCCTGTTGTAGACCCATTTTCTATGGAATAGTTTTTAAAGAACTAAATAAAGTACAAGTTAAGAACTAGATAAGTACAAGTTAAGTTAGTTATAGAAAGTACTTTTTAAGTTAAGTGCAAGTAAATTACAAGTAAAGTACAAAAAATAAGTTCTTTTTTTAAGTTCTTGTTAGGTTCTTAAATAAGTACTAGTTAGGTTCTTAAGTTAAGTTCTTGTTATGTTCTTAAGTTAAGTACTAGTTCGGTTCTTAAGTTAAGTACAAACCAAGTCAGTTAAGTTAATCTTTTAAAGTTCTCCAATGCCCTACAGCATATGAAAACTCAGGATTGACATGAGTTCTCTTGTTATTGTTAGAGACTAGTGATTTCTTGTTAACAGCAGTTGTGTTTTCGTGATGAAGAGTTGAGCGCAGATTAACATTTGTGTGATAAAATACTTTGTTCCAAAGAGAGCTTGCTTGTAGTTATCGTGCGTTATATTTTTTTGACAACTTCTTTACTTATGCACAGCTTTACATTTCCATCCCATTCGAGACACTTAGTTAAAGGGCCGAACAAACAAGTCTTACACATTTCTAATCCAACATTTTTGTTGTTGTAGTCCAAGCAGAGGTATATATCAAACTTGTGTACTAGTTAACTAGGGAAAATTAAGTTCCCAGAAAGTGATGACGTCATTTTTGCACAATTGTGTGTGTGTGTGTTGTCATTGTTTGAATGTCGCCTGACCACTTGTGTACAAGCTTTCATGCCGTATCTACATTATCTACAGGAAAATAAACCTAGTCGAGTTTGGTATTAAAAGAATTGTCGGGAATTTGGCTATTCAGTCATCTCAAAAGCACAGATATATTACATTTTTCATGACAACTACTAATTATCAAACTAACAGTCCCACTTGTAATGGCCGCTCAGCAATGCTGAACACACTGTTGCCAGACGGCTTTTTACACAGATGACATTCAGTTCGCCTAGTACAGCGCGGTTAGCTGGCTGGTGGGGAGCAGCCTGCAGAAAACACCCCTTTCCCTGATCTGCATTCACGGCTTGGCCTCTGCAGCTGTGGGTGAGCTGTAAACTCCCCTTACTCTCAAAACTAAGTGGCTAGCTCTGAACAGCTGTGTATGCCTTTAGCTTTTTTCATTACAGAAGTCTGGCTGGCAACGCTGTACATCTTTGACCGCAAACCAACATATTTTTTTATAACTGTCCCATTAAGTTCATCCTTCATCTTTCCAATTACTTTCTTGTTCACAGTTGAATGTAAAGGACTGTCTTTTGGATAGTCGCATGTGTCGTACCACCCATCAACTCCTTTAGCTACTTCTGTTTCTAAATCCTTATAGAAGTCTTCAGTTTGGACGTCTAGAATAAAAGAGTCAGTGTCTGTGTAAAGGACTCTTGCTTCTGGGAACAGTGGTTTAAAGTAGTCGTACAGAAATTCTAACATCAATAACTTTGACAACTCTAATACAGTAAAGCCGATAAACACAGGCTTGTCCAACTTAACATCCTTTTTCTTCATCATAATGCCAACCAGGCTGTCGTTAAATCTTCTAAAGTCTTGATAGTTAGGCTTAGAGGCAAACTTAATTGCTTGGTTTTCTTTTGTAACTAATTTCACATCTTTACGTTTGTGTGGATTTTCCATGGTTTTGCCAAAACAGCTGTTGTTCATCAGTTTAAAGAAGTCTTTTTTTGAAGCATCAGTGGCTTGGGTTCTAAGATCAGTATTCTTCTTGATGTATGGTCTCATAAAGGGCTCTTGGCCGCAGATAATTATTCTGTGAACAGCTGTCAGTTTCAACCCGTGTCTTAAGTAAAACTGTAGGAGTCTGTAATGACACACATATTTAGTTTTTGTGCCTAAGATTGGAAACAAGTGTAGGCGGTTCAATAGGACTCATCTTTAATCTTTCTGCGGCTAGGGGGTAATCGTTGTGGAGATCGTGTAATTCTTTAGAATATTCTAAGTCTACTTCCAAGATTAGTCCTGCTGGATTATCAGGCGTAAGCTGTGACAACATACCTAACACAGTGTTAACATCATGAGGTCCTTTTATCATTTAAAAGTTTCTCAGTGGGAGCGGTTGACTCATGGCCCATCCATACAGATTGTTGGCGTCTAAGTACATTAGATAGTTAGACGGTTTAGTGGGATCATAGTCGTCTAAATATTTGTTGTTAGCTTTGCAGTAAGGATGTGAGGCCATGCTAATACCTCCCCTTAGACCACCTTCAATCATCTGAAGTGTGGGCAGATCAGAAATTAAGTCAATCTGCATGTTTGTAGACTTCAAGAATGCATCCCAAGAAAGACCAGGCGCAGAGATGTAATGCGATGAGTCTAAGCTGTAATGTTTCATGCATGTAGTTCTGTAATTCTGAAAGACGTCTGCTAATAAACACACGTCAGCCATCAAGTAATGATCATGATAATCGCCCATTGTTTCACAGTGTAATTCTGTCCAGGCTTTCTGAGCGTATTCATATTCAACATCAGTTATGTCTTTGCCTCTAAGACTAGAAAAGAAAGCGCCTTTAGGGGGAAGTGAGTCTTCGTCAAACCTTTCCCACGAGTTCATGTATTCATAAGGATAGACGCCTTTACGCACCAAAGATGGATCAAAATATTGTTTAGTGATTGGAAAGTCTTGTAGAGATCCTGCTAACTTATCTAAACTAGCCATCAGATGTTGGGCAGAGTCATAAAAGGATAAACAGTCAAGGGTAAAAGTTATGTACTTTTCTGAAGACTGCGCAATGCAGGTAACCCTCTTATATTCAGAAGTCACTGCTTGCATGATGAAATGAGAATCGTAACCTCGTAGGTTATGAAAGAAGATAGGCAGTTTCCATTTTTGGGGGTCAACCTTAAGTTGAAGATTGCAATTGGTGTGTGCGACCCCTCTGAACTTTCCAGTAATGTGATCGTGGTCTCTTACTGTGTAACCTAATAATTCTCTGTTACATATCCAACAGTGTGTAGATGAGTCATAACGTTCTTGGTCTTCAGGAGTCATAACAATGTCTGAAAGATTTAGTTGGTTGGAGTAGTGATTACGAACTAGTTTCATCTGCTCTAAAAATCTACTAGCTGCGTTGGGGCCTCTGTAAATCTAGGGTGTCGTGTGTTGACCATCTGACCTAACAACAATAAACGCATAAGAACAGATCTGATGGTGGGTTAATAAGGTTGTTTTTTGTTCTTGCTGTTGTGGACCGTAGTACTGCGGTAAGATTGATTCAAAGTCAGCATAAACCACGTATGGGTGTCACGAGTTTGTCACGAGGCCTATGACGGCTGACCCATCTAGGATGGTGGAATTATTCATTTATTTATTGTCGTTGTTGTCGTGTATCCGTCCCTTAATGTGGCTTGTGGTGTGGTTGCACCTTAATGTAGCTCAGCTCAGGTTAGGTTTACTTTCTCTCTCTCTCTCTAATTTCACTGCCCGTGCAATTCATCCTGTGAATTTGCACATGCGTCAAGGTTCAAAGGTGCACTGTATGGCGACGCGTGCGTCAAAGAAGAAAGGTCTTCAAAATGTAGTCCCTACTATTAGTACCAGTACTTCGACTACAGTGACTTCTACTTATTCCAGTGCGGTAGCCGATAGTCCAGCGAGTACTTTCACTACTTCTTCGCTAGGGGATCTTCCTGCTGAGACCCCGACTGGCACTTCCGCTCGGAAGCATCAGAGTATAGCGAAGCAACTGTGGGCTTCTGTTGAGTCGCAGAAACCGAAACCCTCTCCTCTCCATGCTTCCCCTCGTAAGGGGTATGCCCCGGGAGACTTTCCTAATGGGAAAGTCGAGACCCAAGGGACGGGTCAAACGGGTCATCCTCCCGTGTCGGGAGTGGTGAATCCTGCCCAGGACATCGCCTCCGTCCTGATGTTTCTGGAGCGAAAGCGACGTGAGGATGAGGCCCTCCGTCGGGAAGAGGAAACTCGGCGTAAGGAAGAGGCTGTCAGGCAGGAGGCCCTCCGTAGGGAAGAGGCTGCTCTGCGTAGGGAAGAGGCTGCTCTGCGTACGGAAGAGCTAGATAGGCAGGAAGCTCAGGCAGGGAAGAGGCAGCTCTGCACGAGAGGAGACTGCCAGACAGGAGACTCTGCGTAGGGAAGAGGCTGCCAGACAGGAGGCCCTCCGTCGGGAAGAGTTGGATCAGCGTAGGGAGGAGGAAACTCGGCGTAGGGAAGAGGCTGCCAGACAGGAGGCTCTGCGCAGGGAAGAGATGGAACAACTTCTATCGCGGACTCCCGCATCTGTAAATCAGGGGGTTAATCAACAGGCAAGTGATAGGGTTAGAGGCCCAAAATTAAAGCTTCCAGAGTTCAGACCTAGTGAGGACATTGATATGTTCTTAGAGCATTTTGACAAGGTAGCTAGTTCATACCAATTGTCTGAGGAACAAAAGGCCATGCACCTTTTTTCTGGATTAGAAGAAGAAAAGAAAAAGAAACACCTGAAGGTGCTGGGAGGACCCAGAGAAGCACTGTCTTCACCTGCCTTTAGAGCAGTCCTGTACCACCCTTGGAGGCCTGCGCTGTGTTGACGATGGGTACAGGCACGTGCAGGACACTCCATTAAGATATCAAGGGACATAATGCTCCTGAACAGAGGTAAATCAGACGGGCAGGATGCAACTCATAACACCCTTTAAAATAGCATCCCCCATGGGTGTACCAGCCCGTATTTCATGATGCAAGCCCACCGGCGAAAAACACCACCCTTCAGCTGCCGAGCACACCCCACAGACCCAACCACCCATGCCCACGGACAGATGAAGACAGTGCCACTCAGACACAGCCAAGCTTTCGCCATAGGGTCTTATGTCCCCTCAAGAGAGAATCCAAAAGTTGTAGTCTTTCCCACTGTCAACAGGACTTTCCCTGTGGTCAGTTGGTCTTTCCTCACCGTCACTGGCCCTTTTCTCCAGGGTCAGCCTAGTTAAGGCAAAGAAGAAAAAGAACCCCTGAAGGTGCTGGGGAGGACCCAGAGAAGCACTGTCTTCACCTGCCTTTAGAGCAGTCCTGTACCACCCTTGGAGGCTGCGCTGTGTTGACGATGGGTACAGGCAGCGCAGGACACTCCATTAAGAAAATCAAGGGACAAACTGCTCCTGAACAGAGGTAATCAGACTGCAGGATGCAATCATAACAGCCTTAAAATAGCATCCCCCATGGGTGTACCAGCCCGTATTTCATGACTGCAGAGCCCACCGGCAAAAAAACACCACCCTTCAGCTGCCGAGCACACCCCACAGACCCAACACCCATGCCCACGGACAGATGAAGACAGTGCCACTCCAACACACCCAAGCTTTCGCCTTTACGGTCTTATTTTGCCCTCAAGAGAGAATCCAAGTTGTAGTCTTTCCCACTGTCAACAGGACTTTCCCTGTGGTCAGTGGGTCTTTCCTCACCGTAAACTGGCCCTTTCTCCAGGGTCAGCCAAAGTTAAGGCAAAGAAGAAAAAAGAAAAAACCTGACAAGGTAGTAGTTCATACCAATTTTCTGAGGAACAAAAGGCCTTTGCACCTTTTTTCTGGTTTATCAGGTACTGCAAGGGAGTGTGTGCTCACTCAAAATGAAGGCGCGTCTTATGCAGACATGCAGTTGGCTCTGCGTAAGTATTCCACCTTACTCCAGAGAGGTACGGGAGGAAGTTCGGGTCCATGAAAAAGAATACGACGAGACCTTCATGTATTTTGGAGATAGGCTGCGCAAAACGCTAGGTTATTGGCGTCAGTTGGCTAAGCTGGAGCTCGAGGATCTGATTCTCATCGAACAGCTTACCAACACCGTGTCCCCAGAGTTGAGGATTCCGTATAGGCGAGACAGCACCACAGGATTTTGCGGCTGCGATTCATACCGCTGAGGTATTTGCTGAAGCCGTAGAGCTTATGGGCATCGCCCCGATACGGACAGGAAGACCCTCACGGGGTTTTAGTGGCAATAAGGCGCCGACGACTGCTAGCGGGTCGAACAAGGCAGGCAGTTCATCGGGACCTCACACCCCGACTGTGTTTTCTTGGGTCGTCCCGGCCACATTAGGAAAGATTGCCCTAAAGCCGCCGTTAGTCATGGGGTAGTCCTTCCCCGCGTCCTCGTGCCTCGGCTAACGTGGGGTCCATCCCAGCTTCTGGTGGTACAGAGGTGTCCAGTGTTTCTTTTTGTTGTTGGTTCATCCTTAGTCGACACCATCAGGGATTCGGGAGCATCAATGCTCTTTGTGGAAAAGGATTTGGTTTCCCCCGAGGCTCAGCGAGGCGCCAGTTATGATTGTGCGGGTTTGAGGCTGGTTTTACCCCCACCCCTCCTTCTGTACTCATTCCTATCTCCACCCTACTTCTGTGGCAAAGTTTGGGCCATCGTGGTGGAGCGACCTCTGTATTCCCTTCTCATAGGGAATACCATAAACCTTTGCAGGGCGGACGCAGGGCAGTCTGTGTCTACGGATCTGCCCGTGCAGGCGTGTGTCGGAGTTAAACCCCGCACGCCAAAGCCAAGAAGCAGGAACAGGAATTGCGTCCTGTTCTTCAGCCGATCTCTGACGAGGTTCTGGCAAGGGCCGATCCTGCTACCATGGTTCGTCTTCAGGCCAGGGACTTGGACGTCCAACGCCTACGACAACTGGTGGATCGTCCCGCTCAGGGCTGCCCAACTTTCTAAGGTGAGTTTAAGCTCCACAAGGGGATCCTCTTTAGGGTTTTCCACCCAGGCGATGGGTAGCCAAGCAACTAGTCGTTCCCCAAAGCTTGAGAGAATCTCTTCTCCAGCAGGGCCCCTGATTCACCCATGGCAGGTCATATGGGCTCAAAGCGGACTCTCGAGCGGGTAAGACAGGACTTCTTCTGGCCAGGGATGAACTCACAGGTTAGGCAGTACTGCCGCAGTTGCGATGTCTGCCAACGGACAACGCCTAAAAGGGGGGCTTGAAGCGTGTTCCCCTAGGGGCAGTGCCACTGGTTGGGAAGCCATTCAGCAAGGTTGGTTTTCGACCTGGTGGGACCCATTAATCCACCATCCGATCGCGGTCACCGCTACATTTTGGTAGTGGGAGACTATGCGACTTGATACCCAGAGGTTGTCCCGCCTAGGACTGTCGATGCCCCTACTGTTGCTGAAGCTCTCTGGCAGATTTGGACGCGCACTGGTGTGCCCAAGAAAAAGTATGGCCGAAGTTTGTACTGGAGAGCGATCATCATCCTCTCCAGTGCCTGGACCGGATCCGGCCAGTCAGTCGTCGACTCATGGGTTGGGCAGTGGAACTGCAGAGTCATGCTTTCACTTTTCGCCATATCAAGGGTTCCAGTAATACGGATGCTGACTATCTCAGCCGAGCTCCGTAGTCCAGCACATTGGAGAAATCAGTCAGAGGGACACTTCCCCTCAACCAGGTTATATCCCCTTTTGGTCTCTGTATCAGGTGAAGTGACAGTTTACACTTCAGTAATGTTAACGTAGTGAATCACCACTGGTTCGGATTGCTACTTTTATTGGAAGGTTTGCTTAGTTGTTTGATAAATGTAGTATTATGTATCTCCCTGTGTAATTCTATCGTGGAATGTTTGTATTGGATTTATCGTACTCTGTCGATCACAGAGGGTTGGTTCGTCCCATTGTTGTGAATTTGCACATGCGTCAAGGTTCAAAGGAGCACTGTATCTCAGAGAAACGGATGCTTTTAGAAGGGGGTTTGTCACGAGTTTGTCACGAGGCCTATGACGGCTGACCCATCTAGGTGGTGGAATTATTCATTTATTTATTGTCGTTGTTGTCGTCGTGTATCCGTCCCTTAATGTGGCTTGTGGTGTGTTGCACCTTAATGTAGCTCAGCTCAGGTTAGGTTTACTTTCTCTCTCTCTCTCTCTAATTTCACTGCCCGTGCAATTCATCCTGCAGGTTCACGCATGGCTGGCACTTTTCTCTTGTACTGGCTGTCTCTATCGGCCTCTCACCTGTCTTTTTACCTGCCGCACGTGCAACATTCCTCTTAGGCTTGAGTATTCTCACTGTGACGTAGGGTGGCATGTTGGCTGCCATTGGTTAGGCAGGTTTTCTCTTCACTCGAGCGGAAGATGTCCCTGGAGCGCCCGCTCTGGTTCTGGTTCTCCACCACTTCGTTGAAGGTACGGTCGGTACCTTCATTCCTACAGTCGGCCTGTAGGGGAGGGACGTCATCTCTTTTCCGCATCTGCTCTGCTGGTCCTCTCGACTGGACAGAGGGCAGAGAGTCCGCTTGACCCGCTACTTTCTGGGTCACCCACGGGTAGCTGGTAAGCATCAGTTTCGTGGTTCGTTTGTTTTTTGTTGTTAGCCGCTATTCTTCTCTCTTGCGCAATTTCCTTTTGTTTTCAAAATTATAAAAGAAATATGTTTGAGACCACTTTTTCTGGTTAATTTCAATCTTTAACCTGGCCACTCAAAATTATATCCAAAAGTCTTTTCTCCTTTTTATGCATCTGGTGATGCGGTAGTCGGTGGGGATGGGGAGAACCTGGTGATTTAGGGTTGGAACTTGCTTGGTCCTCGCTCGTCCGCCCCTGTCACAATCACCGGTCTCTTATTCTTCGGCCACCGTCTGTTTGTGTGTGCAAGGGGAACGAGTTTTATGTTTGCGAGCGTGCGTACGCATGATTAGTCGTTTTGGTATGCGTGGTTGGAGAATTGTGTCATTTTGAAATGTGCTATAAAACGTGTGATAATTGTGCCATTGAATTATTATTTGCAAATGTGATGGCAGTTATAAGCAATGGTTGCTGTATAGTTCAGTTCCTAAGAAAGGAAAATGTTGAAACGTGAGTGAGGGAAGGATGAAGATATAAATTGCTATTTCGTTTGTTTAGCCTGTGAATGTAATCTCTTACCTGCTTCGTGTGAGGAGACCTTTAGCGAACTTCCTCAGTTGGTTTGTTTACTGTGTTATGCTCAGGTCTGTGTTGAGCTGGTGCTATTAATGTATTCAGCCAACCCTCCCCTCGCCATCATGCGAGTGGCTGTTTAGGATTTAACAGCATATGTCAGACCGTACTGACTGCGGGGTTCCAGTACCCTTCTTTCCTTCCAGTTCCTTCCGTCTTCTCTCCTCCCGTGGGGGGGGGGGGGGGGGGGGGGGGGGGGGGGGGGGGGGGGCTTCACCCAAAGCTTGCGCTGTTGGGGCCGCACAGTGGGAGGAGCACGTGGACTTTGCTGGATGGTCCTAACCCCTGTCCGGACCTTCAGCGACAACGCCTCGTCCCACGGGATGCGTTCTTCACTGATCCCGGACTTCATACAGCTCATGTGACCAGTGTGGTTAGCTCTGTGTCGTGCAATTTGGGTGTGTGTGTGTGTCAAGGGTGTCGGCATTGAAAGACTCTGTTCAAGAACAGACCCGGTTTGGGGCACCTGATTCGACACGGTACTCTCAGTGGACTTTGGAGAGGCAGGGGTAAAAGGGAACCACCTGAAGCACAAAAAAGGAACGTGTGTTGGAAATGCTTATTTATGATTATGGTTATGTTGTGTGCGTTGAAATGCTTGTTTGTGACTATGTGTATGTTGTGTGTGTTGAAATGCTTAATTGTGATTGTGCATGTTGTGTGTGTTGGAATGCTTGTTTGTGACTATGTGTATGTTGTGTGTGTTGAAATGCTTAATTGTGATTGTGCATGTTGTGTGTGTTGGAATGCTTATTTGTGACTATGTGTATGTTGTGTGTGTTGAAATGCTTAATTGTGAATGTGTATGTTGTGTGTGTTGAAATGCTTAATTGTGATTGTGCATGTTGTGTGTGTTGAAATGCTTATTTGGTACTATGTGTGTGTTCGTGTGAATAAATGGTGTATTGTATTGTAATCTTTCTTGTGTGGTCTCTTGCGGGGCGTGTGAAGTCAGTCACTCCCTTCACTCTCATCTAGACCGATCCTGTCAGGGCAGACCTCCAGGGTTGGTCGTGACAATGGGCTCATTTGCATTTTGTGTACATTCTTAAAACTAACTTTAGACCCTGGTTTAGGTGTGAGGAGTTTGGTTTCACAGTCTACAAAACTTTTACAATGAGTTCTATGACTGGCAGCTGCTTCTATAGTTGGATTCTGACCAAACACCTCTACAAATATCTTGTTTAGATTTATGCTTTGATGTATATTCTAACAGTCTGCTTATTGTTCTGATTAATGCATAATGACTCTTTGTACTATCTTTAAACAGTATCAAGTCTACATGTTTGTCAAGTGATTCGCCTAAAGTGGGATGTTGGAGAAATCCTTAGAGCCACTAGATCGCTTCTACAGACCATGTGTATACGTTTACAGTGATTGGTTTGTTTTGCTCTTCAAACTGAGATATACTTTCTATACTTACTGGAAAGGTTATGTTATCAAAGTTCAGATCTTGCTTATATGCTTCATAATTGGAAACTCTGTTTGCATGATTTTTGACAGGATGTAAATGCGCTAAACACACCACATAAAACAATGTTGTCAGAATTATGTATGTTTAAGACTGCTCGTTTTAACTCTAACTCTTTTGGGAGAGAAATGTAAGAATTGCCGACTACAGGATAGAACTTGTTTGTTTAATTTGATTTCAAGGACTGTCCCTTCAGACCAGCCAGAACCCCTTAACTTTGCCTCCTCACTTGCATGGTTAAACTGTGTAAGCATGTAATCAGCCCAGCTAGAGTTAAAGTCGTGATAGCTGATTACTTCTTTCTGCCTTGTTGAAACCCAGACCGGCATGTTAGTATCATCAGGCGTTATACAATCAATCAGAACAGCCAACAACACTTTTACTGGTGGTTCGCGTTGAAGAGACTCTGGGATTTAGAGATAGCATGTGCTACGCTTTCATGAACGTTCGAGGGGTTAATGATGTCCATGTCTACTTCACTAAACGTATTGCTTATCCATCGTATATAGTTTTCTGCCCTTGAATTTACTTGTGGTCGTCATTTTTAAAGCCACAATATTTACGTAAATTAAAAAAAAATAAATGTAAATAAAAGTAAGTAAAACAGGCTTTTATTCTTTACCCAAGCGTTGCAACACTTCAAGACATGTTAACCTTACAATAACACCTGCTAATATTTTAGCTTTTTCTGAATCACTACAGATAATGTTTATCATTTTGATTGCTTCGTTAATTAGTTCACTATGATCTTTTATTATATTGTCTACATCATTCTCAAAACCAAATTCACTAAAATCAATGTTTAACACTTTCATTGTTTCGTCAAATAGTTCATTACAATTCTTTAAATCAGATTCACTGAGTTCGGCAGCCGTTTTTAAATCTAAAATAAATAAAAAATAATTGTAATTCAACTGTTGTTTATAGTCTTTTCTAATCGTAAAACCTAATCTTCATTAAAGTAAATAGTTACTCCTTTAGGGCTGGTAGAAAAAGTCAGATCAACATCTTCAGAAGCCATATAATCAACTAAAATGGCAAACAACTTTATAGCCGGTTGGGGCCAAGAATCTGGTATTTCACTGATGGCCTGCTTCACGCTTTCTCGTATATTTATGTGATTAAAAAGATCAGTAATTGATTTTTCAAACCTGCTCCTTAACTCTTCTCTATCAGGCTTCCAATTCAACTTGTAAAGTATATTAGTAAGCTTTCTAACTACTTCGGGCTTCATTTTTTAAACCAGAATAAAATCATAAATTAAAAAAATTAAGTAATCAGTTTCTCTTATAAATTTAACTGTTATTCATAGTCTTTTCTAATCGTAAAACCTGATCTTCATTAAGGCGAATAGCTACTCCTTCAGGGCTAGTAGAAACAGTTAGATTAACATCTTCAGGAGCCATATTGTCAACTAAAATAGCAAACAACTTTACAACTGGTTGAGGCCAAGAATCTGGTATTTTACTGATGGCTTCCACTACACTTTCTCGCATGTCTTATGTGATTAAAAAGATCAGTAATTAATTCTTCAAACCTGTTCTTTAACTGATCTTTATCGGCTTCTCTCTCCCAATCCAACTCGTAAAGTATATTAATAAGCTCTGTAGCTACTTCGGCCTTCATTTTTAAAACCAGAATATAAACGACAATTAAAAAAATTAAGTAATCAGTTTCTCTTGTTTTGTGGCAAGAATCAGAAGAAGTTATATGTGCGTGCATGCGTGGGCAGGGGGTGGGGCGTGTGTGGTTTAATCAACTAGGCCAATCAATCCCAGATCCTTTTGACCTAGTTTACTGCACTGCTTTGTAGGACAAAACGTGAGTGGGCGTGCGTGCATGTGTGCATGCATGCGAGCACGTGTGTGCGTGTGTGGTTGGGGTGGGGGTGCGCATGCGTGGGTTGGGGTGTGTGTGTGGGGGGGGGGGGTTGGGGGGGGGGTGTGTGTGGGTTGGGGTGGGGGTGTGCGTGCATGGGGTGGGGTGGGGGTGGGTTGGGGTGGGGGTGCGTGTGTGGGGTTGGGGTGTGTGTGCAGGAGTTACCTCCCTTAGTATTATTTTTAGCCCTGTTGAGGGCCTTTCTAGGTCATTATTCCACGCAGACAATTGACACAGTTCTGGCGTATTTTAGCCTTAGGCTGGGGCCTGCTTCCTCAGCTAGTAGGCTATTGATTTTTTTCACAGCAGGCTGCACTTTAATCGCTCTGCCAGAACTCGTGAAAGCCAACGTTGCTTTGCATATATTTTAAAATGAGCCTTCTTTTCTCATACAAGCTGTGGATCGAAATTCCAAGCTTGTGAAACTTTGGATAGTGGAAAAAAACAAATGATAATTCCATCAGTTTTTTACACAGTGTGGGTTCCATCAGAATTTCAGTTTTTAAATAATTATCCCAGGACGCTTTTGGGTTAGATTTTTTAAAACAGATTTTGTTCTTTCAAGCCAATGGCCTAAAAACAAAGATTGTCGAAGAGTTTTACGATTTTCAGCTTTAATCTCAGAACCAGCTTTCAGCAAACAGGCGTAAATTCAGTTATGTTTTTCAGCTTCATAAAAGAACCTTCGTCAATCGGTTCATTATCAAGTTTCTCTACAAAACAATTACGTAAAAAAGCATCCAGTTCACTTACTGTCATTTCACGTTTTCCTTTCTTCGTTTCCAACAGATTTAGACTCTCTTTTGGCCGGGTTTGAAACGAAGCAAGGCCCACGTTAAACGCGTCTTCACTGTTGGGCTGTCTCCTGAACAATGAGCTGGCCTCACGTCTGACTTTCTCCCCGGCAGAAATGACGTCATACCTCCCTGTGGATTGGTTGAACGTGCACACGTGATGGGCGAGCTATTGCGTGATGATTAATAATGCAGGTTTATGTGCAGCAGAACGTGCAAAAACAGTTGCTGCACCAATATTGATTGGAACCAGTCTGGTGATAGGACTGTCAAACCATATAAATGTTTAGTTGATTTTATGTCCCTGGAGAGAATGTAAATATGCGGGTTCACGATCACCAAATCCTATTCTGCATGGAAACCCCCGTTTTAAACTGGCGATTACGTCGATTTTAGAGGTTTTGGGGTGTTAATCTTAGTGTGAAACAGGTGTTGATTTTGGCTAAAACTGATATGAGGTGGACGTGATTTGCATGTGAAAAAGGGGGTTTTCGTGCAAAATAACATGGGTGGTCTTGAACCCGCATATTTACATTCTCTCTCTCTCATTCTTTCCCTCTCTCTTTTCACGAAAGTGACAGGTTCTCTATTCATGTTGAGGCTTTTGTGAGAATGTGATTGAAACGAACATGTTGGCCCACTTTCAGCCTATAGAGACCCCTGCAGTGTTGGTCCCAGAATGTTGTGCAACAGTTACAGACAGACACATGTCCATGAATTGACCGAAACTCCACTCCGAGGATCCAGTCCCTCTGATCTGAGCCATAGAAAACTTTTTGTGTTTTCAAATCAAATAATATTAGAACTTACAAGTGCACAGAAAGAGGACAGTGCGCCAAGTTGTCATCATTTTTTTTTGAAAGAGAGACATAAAGAAACAAGACAAGCACATGAAAAAAAAGAAAAAGAAATCAAACATAAAACCATGTACACACAAAAGGGTATTAAAACAAAAATATTCATGTATCGATGGACAGTCTGCCGGGTTTGATAATTACTTGACGCTGATCTGTATACATTTTTTTTTATTAAATGTGATTATTCCCTAAGTAGGATTACTAATCAGAATTAACACAGTCGGCTGGGTACAGAGGGAGGATAAGATAAGATAATGTTGCTTATAGCCCAGCCGACCGCAAAGGGCCACATCAGGGCTGTACAGAGGGAGGGGAAATATATATATATATATATATATATATATATATTATATATAATATATATAATATATATATATTATTTTATTATTATTATAACAAGCAGCATAAAAGCCATAGAAAACTTAACTAGCAGTGCGTAAGAGCTCGAACTCTTTCGTACCTTTATTTTGTCATGAAGTGGAAAACCTAGAGGAAGAAAGAGTGATGTTCTAACTATGCAGAATCAGCTGACCTTTTTCTTCTTTCTTGGGTTTTTTTTTTTTTTTTTTTTTTTTGCCAGTTAGGTGAACGTCCATGCACAACTATATGCTGCGCGTGTCTGCTTCAGTTGATCGTGTGTCGTCATGAATGTTTGTCGTGGCGTCAAACCTTCGATTGGCCCACGTAGTCGTCGATGACGCTGACGCATGGGTTACGTTGAGGTTGAATGGTGTCGCAAAACCTCGTACGGGATGGCAAGTAAAAAGAAAAAAAAAAAAAAAAAAAGAGAGAGAGAGAGAGTGTGTGTGTGTGTGTGTGTGGTGTGTGGTGGTGGTGTGGTGTGGTGTGTGTGTGTGTGTGTGTGTGTGTGTGTGTGTGTGTGTGTGTGTGTGTGTGTGTGTGGTTGTGTGTTGGTGTGTTGATGTGTGTGCGCGAGTGCGTGCGCGTTTGTGCGCCCGCACGTGTGTGTGTGTGTGTGTGTGTGTGTGTGTGTGTGTGTGTGTGTGTGTGTGTGTGTGTGTGTGTGTGTGTGTGTGTGTGTGTGTGTGTGTCTGTGTGTGTGTTGGTGTTGTGTGCACGAGTGCGTGCGCGTTTGTGCGCCCGCACGTGTGTGTGTGTGTGTGTGTGTGTGTGTGTGTGTGTGTGTGTGTGTGTGTGTGTGTGTGTGTGTGTGTGTGTGTGTGTGTGTGTGAGAGAGAGAGAGAGAGAGAGAGAGAGAGAGGAGAGAGAGAGAGAGAGAGAGAGAGATGTATGTACCTGCTACGGAGGTAGGGCTGTTTTCTTCTTCTTCTTCGTCTTCTTCTTCTTCTTCTTCTACAGTCGATTTTAAATGGCTGCGTCAGATCTTCAATCCTGTCGCCCCAATGAATCCCACACTCTTCTCGAGGTCTGTACGGCCCCCCCCCCCCCCCCCCCCCCCCCCCCCCCAAAGCTGTGTCTGCAGCTGTGCTCCCTCTGGCCACAGCTGTTCAATCTTCCTACACGTACCCTCATGTGCGTGTGAATTTTGACAGTTCTCCATTGGAGATAACAGCTGCCTTCCCTTGCTGTCTACAGCTCATTTTCCCTTGGGTTTTTGTTTCGCTGTGTCCTGTTCCTCGCTCAGTAACACCTATTCCCACCCACGTCGTTCTTTCTGGCTCTGGCTGAGCGGCCGCACCTTCGACATTGTCCAGTCCACAAGACGCATTTCAATGTCTGCTCGTCATGTGGCAGGCAGGCAGGCAGGCAGGCAACCCACCGGAGAAGACACTGCCTTGCTGCCGAGATGATTCGTGAGAAGTACAGCAGTGTCTGTTCTGGGCGAATGGACGTGGTAGGTCACGTACTGTTTGTTCTGGCCTGGCCTTTCCATAGCCCCTTACTGACGGGTGTGCCAGCGTTTTCCTCTGTCCATATTAACCCCTTACTGACGGGTGTGCGAGCGTTTTCCTCTGTCCATATTAACCCCTTACTGACGGTGTGCGAGCGTTTTCCTCTGTCCATATTAACCCCTTACTGACGGGTGTGCCAGCGTTTTCCTCTGTCCATATTAACCCCTTACTGACGGGTGTGCGAGCGTTTTCCTCTGTCCATATTAACCCCTTACTGACGGGTGTGCGAGCGTTTTCCTCTGTCCATATTAACCCCTTACTGACGGGTGTGCCAGCGTTTTCCTCTGTCCATATTAACCCCTTACTGACGGGTGTGCCAGCGTTTTCCTCTGTCCATATTAACCCCTTACTGACGGTGTGTGCGAGCGTTTTCCTCTGTCCATATTAACCCCTTACTGACGGGTGTGCCAGCGTTTTCCTCTGTCCATATTAACCCCTTACTGACGGGTGTGCGAGCGTTTTCCTCTGTCCATATTAACCCCTTACTGACGGGTGTGCGAGCGTTTTCCTCTGTCCATATTAACCCCTTACTGACGGGTGTGCCAGCGTTTTCCTCTGTCCATATTAACCCCTTACTGACGGGTGTGCGAGCGTTTTCCTCTGTCCATATCAAGATGATCTTAATGAGTCGTTCTAGTTGTGGAAAGGTGTGTTCCTTTGCCATTACTCACCTACCTTTTGTCCCGTTCTTCTGACCGTGTTGTTTCAATAATTGACAATAATGAGTGCCGTTTAAGTAGCGCCTTACCTGCGTGCTATATATCGATCTGTGCACTTACATGGACTCTCTCTCTCTCTCTCTCACCTCACGCCGAGTCACCACGTATTTTGTTCCGCTCTTCATTACTGCATTTTCCAAGGGTTACAAGTCGAAGTTCATCAACATTTTCTGCATACTTACGTATGAAGGTGCTGTGGTTTACGTGGTGTTTTTCTTTTGACCATACTTGTGGAGGTTTGGTCACATTTAACATTTAATTATTTCGTATGAAATAATGAAGAGAACTTGCCTCAAATCAGCTCACGGGTCAACAGGCGAAGTATGAAGTGAACTGTTGAGTTGCACGTGCCGCCCATGTGTGCTGTGTGCTGAGACGGTCTGCAACTGTGTGTGCTTCTTGATTTGTGTCAGCAGCGCTGAATTCTCTCCCCTCATGGCCCCACCCGTGTTGGCCGGTACTGATGTAAACAGTACGGGTTTTCTTTTTCTTTTTCTTTTTTTTTTAAATTTTAAATTATTTTGTTTTGGGGTTTTTGTGAAATTAATGGGAGCGTAGTGTTGGCAAAATGGATGGCACTCCAAAGTTAGCAGGAAACAAGTTACAACCCACAAACGATGACATTCAAAAAACATTTTCCTGCTCAGAAAATGAACTGCTTGTTTGGAGGAATTGCCTGTTTTATCGGTATGCTTCAATCACCAATGACACTGTTGTGATTGAAAAGAATGACTACGACTGTGATGGCAACATTCTTTCCTTTCCGATGTGGATCAATGAACCTGTGCCCTTCAGCCTCGCCAAGTCGGTCATACGTATCTTCTGCGGTGTGTCCAAAACGTCTTACTGTGACATTATATTTTACCAGGAAAATGACAGGAACCTTAGTCAACATGGACGTGCCTGTCCAAAACCGTTTTGATCCTTTATCCGTCTCCATGAGAAACAGCAGGGACCTGACAACACTGCACTTTTTAAACACTCCCCAATGCTCAGGTTCTACAGAAAACTACCTCCAGCACCTGGACTCTACACATAGCGTTAACCCAATACACCAAAAGAAGCCCCGAAGAGATATTGAGTGAAATCACCATCCCCAATCATACTTCATCACTGCTCATAGGTGACTCGGTCATTGGGAACTTAAATCCCTAAGGCTTCAGACGTATAATGACCCTCTCTTTTAAAATATGCATTCCCGGTCTAACTGCAGTTGACGTCATTCAATGGTTAAATGGCTTAGAGAAACAAGAACAGATACAAACTGTTATTATACACGTAGGTGTCAATGACTGCCCAGCTGGTCCTATCCCAACCCAGGTTTGGTGTGAACTGATTGGATTATGCCAGACCTGTTTCCCCTCAGCTTATGTAGCCTTTAGTTCCATCGTCCCAGTCGTGGCCGGAGTAACTTAAACAACAGCATTGCACCATCTAATAGGAACCTTTATTCAGCCTGTACCAGTATGAAAGTAGACTTAATTGACAAACCACAGTGCCTTTGTCACCCCACGTGGTGCACCACGTCTCGCTCTGTTATAGAGATGTTACCCATCCTAGCGCGAGAGGCACTGCATGTCTGGCAGTAAATTTCAAAAAGTTCTTCCCCAGATTGTGCAACCTAGAGTCCAAGACTCCTTCCGTGGACCTGTCTTCTCTCGTGGCCCATCCAACGTCCCTCAGTTTCTTCCTTAGACCACAGTAGGGGGAGAGTCCCATTTTACAACAATACCCAGTACCGCTCACTACCCTGCCCTTCGGTGAATGAGCGAGTTCCCCCTAGCTTCCTCTTCCCACTTCCCCCAGTTACCCTCCCATAATGGCCAGGTTAACTGTGGCAGGACCTATCCAATACAGACGGATATCCACGTGATCAGGTCCCTTTAGAGAGGTTGGAATGTGACACTGATGAAATGAATTTTCCCTCCTTAGTTAATCAGTGTAAAGATAGTAGACCTATTAATGTTTCTAACGATGCTTCTTCAGTATTCCCCATTCCCACCACTCCTTCCCAGACAAAATTACACAGCTCCTACTCCGCCTATCCCAGAACCCAGCTCCATACCCATTACTTGCCCTATGTGCCTGGAGGAGACCCTTGCCAAGACAGTATATTGGTTCGGGTGGTTCTAACTCCTCATCCACAACAGGGTGTATACTATGACACTCGAAATAGGTCACCACCCAGGAATCCCCAATACAGTATGCCAACCATTTAAAACATGGCACCACTGATGGCTACCAGCATGGTCTTCAGCGATCTATGCCAGCCTGGTAGACAAATACCCCATTTATCAAACCTAATGCTCTTATGATCTATCCATAATGGAATTTGCTGGTAATGTGTGAATTAAAGTTGTTGTTTTTTCATGTTCGTATGACCATTTGTTCTTTATGTATTCATTATTGTTATGTAGTCTCCGAACGTTACCAGGGACTCAAGTCGTCAGTAGATTTGAAGTTGTTTGTATGAACGGTCTGCTTACACGGGTGGGGGCAGTGGATGATATTGGATCGTGGTGCTTCTCCTTAGAAATTGTGTGGCCTTGTTGGTGTAAAGCTTTCTTTATAAATATTTGCATTATATTGATTATTTAACCTTAGATTACTTTTCTTCGTAGTTAAGTTCACTATTTTTGCTGAGATTTCTAGTGCATGTTGTTTGTGCGTCATTTTGATTCCCACTCGTTGATTTATAATTGCTTTGTCCTGCTGTTAATTATGGACAATATCAATGCCACCAAATGGCTAAGTAAACCTGGATTTAAGATAGGATATCTTAATGCTTGCCATTTGATAAACAAAATATCAGAGTTACCTTCTATTTTGTCTAATTCTAATGATTGTTTTCATGTTTTTGGGTTTTCTGAATCGCGACTAAGTAATGTAATATCTGACAGTGTACTCTTGATTCCTGGTTACAATATAATCCGAGAGATGCTGCCGTGAAATTCGAAACTGGTTTGGTAACGTATGTTCATCAATCTGTAAATTATAGGGTATTAAATGTGTTTAATAGATTCAATATTGAAAGTATTTGGATTGAAATTCGCCTAAAAGGGACCAAACCGTTTTTAGCCGGTTCATATACAGAAACCCAGAAGAGAGGGTAGAGTGGTCACAGCGTTTTGAACTCATGATGGAAGATGTTGTGAGTTATTCTACGGAAGTTGTCCTGCTAGACGATTTTAATATTGACTTACTGAAGCCCACGAAACATGGAAAAGATGTTATGGATTATTTAACTGAAGCCATTAATAAACACCCTACTAGGAAAACACCACAGTCTGAAACAATATAGACCACATTTACGTCACTTGCCCAGTAACATAATAGAAACGTCTGTTCCAGTCCTTGGCCTAAGCGACCATTTCCCAGTATGCTTAACCTGGTCAAAGAAAGGCATAAAAATTCCCAGATGTGGTCATAAATGTATATCTTTTCGCTCTATAGAAACTTTACTGAGGATGAGTTCTTGTCTGACTTAAGTATGGCTAACTTTACAGAGGTTTACCAACATACAAACCGGATAAAGCATTATCAATATGGTATACAATTTTCATGTCCATTTTTGATAAACATGCCCCTAAGAACCAAGCGGGTCAAATACATAGAAAAAAACCACCATGGTTGAATGCAGAAATTAATGTTGAAATCCAGACTCGTGAGAAAAATATTGCAAGACACTGGCAAAGACGATAACTTCAAGAAACAACGAAACAAAGTAACCGCAATGAAACGACGCGCTCGAAAAAAGTATTTTAATGACTTGATTAAATCTAAAAGTGATATGAAATCAATTTGGAAAGCTATAAACCAACTATCAGGGAAAAAATCATTAACAGCCCCTTGTAGTGATAATCTCTCTGCCGAAAAGCTGAACAAAATTTCACAACCGTTGCCCAAAGAGTTGTTACGACAGACAAACTCACAGTCAAACGATCTGTTGTTGTTAAAACATTTTTGTGATTCAAAAATCATATACACAAAACTTCAGTTCCCATTCATTAGTGTGCACGAAGTTTTCAAAGAACTATCATCGTTAAAACAGTCTCGT